>CM075332.1:86667027-87867027 GCA_037788925.1 Mytilus galloprovincialis
GAAGATCCTAGGTGTCTAAGACTTACGGTTTCTGAGTTTTGGTGGCCAACCGACACCGGTTAATTTTGATAGGGGCATAACCCTACCAATGAGTCGTTGAATCTTTTCGATCCAAATGTAACGAAGAACCGGGGTCTGGTCCTGAACAAATTTCACCCTTCGTTTTTTTTCTACCTATTACGGTTACGGTGTTGGAACGATAACAAGGTTTTTTGGTTTCGGAGGGATTACTCCGAACCGACAAAATATTTCAACTCACAGGGTGAGTTCCGGATAGGTATTCATGAAACCAATACAAAGTTTGAACATGAAAGCGACTTGGTTTACGGTTACGGAGGGAAATTTTGTCAAAGTTTGGCGGAACAAGAAGAATAATAATCAGAAGAAATACAGTAAGGTCTTTCCTTATAGATAAAGGAAAGACCTTAATAATAATTAAAAAGTCAATTGTTCATGAACAATTGAATGGTCTTTCCTTTTTTCTTTTATTAATTGCCTTCTTAGTTAAAAAATATATGGTTTCTAAGGACTTTTATGTTCATAAGTGGTTGCTTAGGGCAAAAATCATTCCTAAGGTTAAATATATCAAAATAAGTTATTAAAAATGTCATATGTACTATTCATAGTTTTTAAAGTTAAAAAAAATAAGTGATTGCTAAGGACTTGTATGTCGTTGCTAGGTACAAAAATGTAATTTCCAGTAATAAAAATGTCATATTTATATTACTCATAGCCTTCTAAGTTCAAAAATATATGGTTGCTATGGTGTTTTATGTCGTTGCTAGGGACTTGACCTCTGACCTTGACCTAACTTTGTAGATCTTATTATGCTGATCATTTTTGCAATTCAAAGTTTCTTTCTATCTGTAACCACTTTTGAGTTATAAGCAAACAATCATCATTTCGGACCCAAAAAACAGTTTTGGTGCCCTAGTTCCATAACAGTTGGTCCAATGATTTTTAACCCAACATAACAAATGTAGATCTCGACAAGACACATATTTTCTCCGTTACATTTTATCAGCCATCTTTTACGGTTATTTAGTAAATCCGATAACAAGCTAAGGTCAAAATCTAGGTCATGACCTTGACCTTTGACCTTAAGTCAATTTTCATGTTCATGTAAATTGATGATCATTGGTGATGATCCTAGGTGGCTACAACTTACAGTTTTTGAGTTTTAGTGGCCAACCGACATTTGTTAATTTTCAAAGGGGCATAACCCTACCAATGAGTCGTTGAATCTTTTCGATTCAAATGTAACGAAGCACCAGGGTCTGTTCCTGAACAAATTCCACCCTTTGTTTTTTTTCTACCTATTATGGTTATGGAGTTAGAATGATAACAAGTTTTTCGGTGTTAAGGGAGATAACCCCTATAAAAGAAATGTTACGGGGTCATGCCCTCACCACAAGATAGCTTTTGATCAACCGATACTAGATACCTAATATCATTTCAACATGTCGCGTACTTTTTTTGGGAAATTTCGTTAAAGTTTGGCGGAAAGAATAATAATAATGATAATAATAATTAAAAACCAATTGTTCAAAGAACAATTGAAGGTCTTTCCACCAATAAGGATCTATTTTGATATGAAAATATTAAAATTCAGTTGAAAATGTCAGTTCCTATGGCTAAATGAAATATAAATATGAATTTCAAGCAAAGGTCAAAATCTAGAACGTCCAATTAACCTATGACTTTGACCTCAATTTCAAGGTCATAAACCAAGGATCCCAAATTAAAACACCCTAGGTCTGTATTATGTATGGTTCATGAGTAATATCACTTTACGCATAATTCTAAATATAACAGGGGCAAAAATCCCATTTATTCTCTTCGCACCCTTCCAATCAAAATTTATAAGTTACGACATGTCGCAACTAACAATTTAGTAAAAATAATTTGTTGAAATCTTATAAGGTTAATGAAAAAGAGTGAAAATAAGCCAAAATCAAAATTTAGAATTTGACCTTGACCTTTGACCTTGACCTAATTTTCATTTTTTTGGACCAAGGATCTTAACTCAAAAGACCCTAAGCCTTTACTTTATAATGATAATGAGTTATATTACCATACAACTAATATAAGATATAAAAGGGGGAAAAGTCGTATCAAATGTTTACGTACCCTTTTAACTAAAATTTACGTGTTACGCCATGTCGTAACACACATTTTGTGAAAACATTTTGTCGATATCTTATAGGATTTCTGAAAAGAAGAGATAACAAGCCAAAATCATATTTTTGAACATGACCTTGACCTTTGACCTTGACCTCATTTTAATTTTTTTGGACCAAGGATCTTAAATCAAAAGACCCTAAGCCTTTACTTTATAATGATAATGAGTTATATTACCATACAACTAATATAAGATATAAAAGGGGGAAAAGTCGCATCAAATGTTTACGTACCCTTTTAACTAAAATTTACGTGTTACGCCATGTCGTAACACACATTTTGTGAAAATATTTTGTCGATATCTTATAGGATTTCTGAAAAGAAGAGATAACAAGCCAAAATCATATTTTTGAACATGACCTTGACCTTTGACCTTGACCTCATTTTAATTTTTTTTGACCAATGACCTCAAATCGAAAGACCCTAGGCCTCTATCACTAATGGTTTTCCAGTAACAAATTTATTTCATTTATTTCATTACAAAAGGGGAAATAACTCTCATATGGAGTCTTCGTAAAGCTTCGGTGAAAATAAAACGTAACATCCTGAGGATATAACGAGCAATTTGGAAAAACAAATTTGTCGCTTTTCTTTTACGGTTGCGGAGGAGATCTGATAACAAGAAAAACAGTGTTTGGGGAGATAACTCTTACAAAGAAAAGTGTTCGGTTAAACAGGGTCAGTTTCAAAAGCGTATAGACTGAATAATATCATATACAAAAAAACTAAGCGACATCTTTTGAAACATTTTTACACCGCAAAAAAAAAATTAGGCGGAAGAAAAAAAAAATAATCAGAACGAATTCAATAGGTCTTTCCACAAGAAAGGTGGAAAGACCTAATAATAATAATAATCAGAAGAAATACAGTAAGGTCTTTCCTTATAGAAAAAGGAAAGACCTTAATAATCAGAAGAAATACAGTAAGGTCTTTCCTTATAGAAAAAGGAAAGACCTTAATTAGATAAGGTTATGAACATTACTTCTTTTATTTGAATTTTTACACAAAAATACATATCCAAGCATAGCTTACTACATAAATCATATTCAACATAACTGTTTTTTGGAGGAAGAGAGTGGTGTGAGTGTTATTGCTTACATTTTTGTTTGTTACTACTTATTTATTATTTCAATGACTGTTGGTGTAAAGCGAAGCTTTATGAAGATCTGTGTCGTTTTTTATAGCACATTTGACAATGAACAAAAATTCTTACATTACATTTTTAACCGAAGACTTCAAATATAGTTAAATCCATTCCCAATAGGGAAATAATGTTTCAGTATAAACTCTCTGTCAATATTTATAAGTAATTTGTCCGAAATAATATCAACTTTATCGTTTGCACATATACACAATAGTAGAATTGTTTAAGGTTTATCATGATTTCTTAATTCCTCAAAGTCACATTAATGTTTTACATGAGGTCAAAGTAAAACGGTTTATACTTTTTTTTTAATAAAATTACAAGCAAACAAATAAAATGATTTGATAATATTATTCAAAAAAATAGATTGTTTTTAATCAACCGACTATTAGACTTCAACAATACATTACAAACAGGGCAAAAGATACCAGAGAAACAGTCAAACTCATAAATCAAAAATAAAATGACAACGCCAAGGCTAAAATGAAAAAGACAAACAGACAAATAAAAGAACACAAGAAAAAACATAGAAAACTAAAGACTGAGCAACACGAGCCCCACCATAAACTAGGGGTGTGTTGTAGAATCTTGATAAATCATACGTTGTGTTTTCTATACGTTTAATCGTCGTGATGGCTAAATGTATATACAATAACGTCACAGAGAAAAGCGTTATGGTAACAACGTTACCATAGCGTAATGTTTGTACTTCGCGTATTTTCCGACATTCTGGGGGGCGATAAAAGTGAAATATGCAACGAAAATTAAAATTGTAAATTCACAATATAGATAAATTAGAATTTTAAAATTAATGTCTATCTCAAATAAAATAATCTAGTTCCTTAACCTTAAATAAACACAATTAAAGTTTATCTCTTAGTCCATTCGTGGATGTTTCTTCTGGCACACACGGTAACTTCACTCAGCGGTTATTTTCTTAAGCGTTATAAGTTCCTGTCCTGTTTCTATATGGCTTGTTGACTCCAACAGTTGAGGGTGTGTTTGTTCAGGCGGTCTAGGTAGCAAGTTACTTCCTTGGAGAGTTTCATCAATTTGGTTGATGTACGATCTACTTTGTACGAGCCATTGCGATGGATTTTCTGGTCTTCTTTTGGCAACGGTCATGCCTGAAGGAATATCATCTGGATGGTCATGTTTCCAAGGCAACCTTTCTATGGAATAGCCTTTCACGTTTTGTATAGCTGTGTTCTTGTCTGTAATGACGTTTACAAGAACTGTTGACGGCTGGTTGATGTTTCCATTGATCGGTCCTGATAATAGATATCCGGTCTTTGACTGAACAGCGATGGGTCCGTTTCCTCTTATTACTTTGTCCTCGATAATGTCCCAATAGTGGTCGGCGCCTATGAGTAAGTCGATTTCAAAACGTTCTGTACTTTGCACAGAATGTGCAAGTTTAAGTTCTCTCAAGTGTGGCAAGCTCCTTGTAGTCTGTGAAATATTGTTCTTAATTAGGACGGCAATTTCCGGAACAATGAGTGTGTTAATACGCACTTTCTCTCCTGTGTCAGTCTGTAGTTGTATTGTTGCAGTGTCTAAGTTACGAACTTTCTGAGATAAATCTCCGAACACAGACAGTTGAATGCTGACTATTTCTGTTGGTTTAATTTCTAGTTTATCAGCCTAATTCTGAGTTATGAAAGAACGCTGTACTCCCTCGTCAAATAATATGTTACATTCTACTTCTTGGTTGTTATATATAACTGGTGCAATTGCTGTTTTCAGGAGAATGTTGTGGCTCTGTTGCGATGAATACATTACTCTAGTCTCGTTTGGTGTTTCAACTATCTCTATAGCTGACTGTTGCATTGTAGGCTCCGGTGTCGTTCCTGGAATTACCTCTTTACCTTTACATAGGCTTGTATGATGCATTCTGTCACATTTTTTGCATCGTTTTGTAGACTTACATGTGGCCACTCGGTGTGACCCTAAACCTAACTGTTTCTGTTTTACAATTTGATTTCTAGCGTTTGCGTCTGTTACCTCAGAGTACTCCGTCGGATAGTGCTCACCTGAACAGAAAATACATGTACGTGTATTTACCTTCTTGCGTGTGTCTGTGTATTTACCCTTGTATGTATGTGATTGCGTACCCATAAAAAAATGCAGTCGCGTACAATCTGTCCTGCCTCAAGTATTTCAATCTCTTTAGTTATAGATTTGCGTAGATTATCCAATATCAAATTATCTCTTCCGTGTTCTCGTGCAATATTCTTTCTAATGTCAATCGGTAACTTGTCCAAAACTACAGGTACCAAAAGCGAACCATACATCTCTGGTGTTTGACCAAGTGACTCTAATCCTCGTACGTATGATTCTAATCTGTCTCCGTAAGACCTCAAACTAAAAGCATCACTTGACGGTGCGGATAAATTCATGAGGGCTTTCATGTAAGCATGTATAAGATTGCTAGGTTGTCTGAACCGATCTCTGAGAAGGTTGACTGCGGTTTCGTAGTTACCATTTGTCAAAGCGAATCCCTCTACTGTTTGCGCGGCGTTTCCCTCTAGCTGGGCTTTAAGATAGTTAAACTTTTGGATTGGCGTTAATGTGTCGTTGTAGTGTATGGATGACTCGAAACAATCCCAAAATGTCTGCCACTTGAGAATATCTCCATTAAAATAGGTCTAACTTTGGAAGCCTATGGTAATTAGTTTTTGAAGATCTCGGTTCTGACGGGAATTGAAACATGACATTCTCTGACGGACGGGTATGCACTGCAGGGGCGAGAATTGAATACTGCTGGTTCATAGAATCTATTGCACATGTGTTCATATCAACTCTAGCTTCGGGTGTGAAATTATTTGCGTCTGGGTTAAGTCTGCTCGTTGAAGGACCAACAGTATCATGCGAAATTATAGTATTTATTTCAAAGGACTTGATAAATTTCCGAATTGTCTAATTTTACAATCAAGTTCGTACATATACTCATCTGAGTCGGTGATGTCCTGCTCCAGATTTTCCTCCGATGTCTGTTCCAAAAGTCTGTTATTCAGGTCAATCAATGTTTTCTGTTTCTGCGTGACGGCATCATAAAGGGCTTTCACTTTATCAACTTCTGTGTCTGTTTTTGATTCAAACTCGTCGAATTTCACCAGTAGCTTCGTGACGGCTCCTTTGTGTCCAGCACGAACTGACTTCAGCTTTGAATCCATATATCCAAAGGTAACGGCACCATTACATGTTGTAGAATCTTTATAAATCATACGTTGTGTTTTCTATACGTTTAATCGTCGTGATGGCTAAATGCTTATACAATAACGTCACAGAGAAAAGCGTTATGGTAACAACTTTACCATAGCGTAATGTTTGTATTTCGCGTATTTTCCGACAGGGTGATCACAGGTGCTCCGAAAGGGTAAGCAGATTTTGCTCCACAAAATTTCAGAACGGTCAACGAACTTGTGATGGCGTCCGTAAAATTTACGCAGGGATGATTTCAGCTTCACCATTTGGAACTCTTAGTTTAATAGCTTCCTTGTGAGCAGCATTACAAAATAGACAAATTGTGACTTGATTAGAGAGTTGTCTCATTGACACTCATACCACATCTTCTTATATCATTAAACAATCTACTGCAGTTCGATTGTTTTAAAATATAGTTAACAGTTCAGAAATTTGATTTACAACTTATTATAGAGTTATGTTTACATTAGAAAATGACAGTTTGTTTTTGGTCTATTTTGAATGTAAACAAAATTATGTTACTCACAACTCATCACCATTATATTGTCTCTGCTCTAGACATGTTTTGAAAAGATTGAATAAATTGTGTCTTATACATTTAAAAAGACAACTTAAAGCCGTATCATCTGTAGAATATTGATTTGGGTTAAGAATGTTATTCTTGCTACACCGAAATAGTGTATTCTGATCTGCAGCTTTACAGAGTGTGTCCTATTCAAGGTCTCATTCTGGATTCGCGAGGAAAGTGCTAACTTCTTTGCACAGACGCTTAGTAACTCATCCAAAACTTAATCTCGACATTATTCTATTTCTGCATTTTTTTCTCTCGCTTCTAATGCTTGTGGAAATGGATATACTAGTTTTATATATTGGTGAACTAGTGTTCTCTTTCATTACTAGTTTTGTTAAATAAACATCCTTTACATTGGCCAATTTAGTTTCTATCAAAATGCTAGATGTTAGTTTAAGGTATTTTACAGTCCTAAGCTCGCAAATACGCCAAAATATTTTTTAAGAACTTAAAAAACACACATTACGCTGTGATAAATCTATGTAAATTTAGATAAAAATTACTTGTGTATTTTTTCAAATGACATTTGTATAAAATAAAAACATGGGAAAATATACAATTGTCATTTACTAGTAAGTTTCTATCAAGTAGCAACTTCGTTTTGATTCAGACTAGCCAGGACTAAATAAGTTTTGTACTTTGTTCTGGATGAATTCTGTCGTATGATGCTAATAAGTCTGCTGTAGAATGATGAAATACATCTGCAAATATCCATTGCATTCCATTCCATTGATTCTGTCATTATGTTATTATTTAAATCGATCATGATAACTCATCTATACTTGAATTTAATTGGTTCAGTCGTATTACTTAATATCAAACGGTGTATCTCAGTGCAATAAGATAAATTTGTATAATTCCTTCCGTCTGTGTCACCAGGTCAACTATGGTACACGATGGCACAAAATTGGTATTCAAACAATATCATGATAACTTAGAGAAAAGTCAAATATGGAACTCATTTGTTTCTAAGTACACAATTGCAACTGAAATCAATCGATTTTTGCACGTTATTTTTACATCAATATCTTTCATTAAAAGTACAGGTACGAGGTACTTTCCGTCAATTTTGATATAATTTTACTATAATATCCTGTAGCGCTATCCTAAACTGAATTTGTTACAGATTTTGTTTTCAAATCTGCAGTTTCCTTCGAATAATTCGATGATATTAATGGCTTTTTTGTTTTTGTTTATATTATTGTTTAATGTACTAGTAATTAAAGAAAATATATTACAGTTATGAAAAATGAGATTTTCAATGTTTATTGGGAAATGTAATTTTTCCAATAGGTAGAAAAGAGCTTTCATAAATCATGACCATTGCCAATATGTAATCGTATATCAATCGACTCTTTGCATACTGATTTTATCTAGAAATGTGATGTTCGGGATACAAATTATTATATCAGTTACATTTATTATTTACTCTTTGTACCGTTCTTTAGTACGATTAGATTACAGGATGTTTGTGTTTTTCATTTATAATTTGAATTTGTCTGATAGATATGGCCTAGAAATAACGGAATTTAGGAATTAAAGCCTTGTAAATAATTTAAAAGGCGAAATTACCATTTTGTATTTGAATATACATTACATGCAATTGGTAGATAGTTTTGTCAATATCAACAATCTACATCCTTCATTATATTAATTCATTCAATAGTAAGACAGTTTGTACCTGTGAAATTTTCGAAAGCAATTTGTTTCGCATTTCAGATAAAACTGTAGAATCGACCCGATGCGAAACAACTAGCTACTCTCAAATGTGACTTTTTATACATTTCAATATCTTAAATTGGCTAAAAAAATGTTAATATTATGGTGGGTGAGCAAAGTACGCCAAAGGTCAAAGATTAAAGCCTAAACAAACGTTCAAGAAGACTTTCTAAGTCTAGTAAGATATCTTTCGTTGTCGTTTGAGACTTTCAAGTCATATTTAGATAAAAAAAAGTTTCCTGACTTGATTTGACAACTTCAAATATGTAAGACAAATCATATAGAAGGATTATCTACTTTTCACGTTCGACAACAAACACATATTTCCGTCCTAGTTTGGAAAATTGAAATAGCTCGAAACTAGATATAAACAAGTATGATTAAAGCAATTCAAGCAATTCATATATGAAGAAAAACGATATTTGATATTAATCACGTACTTCATTGAAAATCTCAATGATGAAACAATATTGTTTTCTTCATTTTTTGGCCAGCAACATAAAAGAAGTGTAGCCTACAAAATATTTGACATGTTTAAAAATATTTTTGTATATCTTTAATGTGCTCATTTTTTAGTGATAATGTTAAATGCTTTCTCAATACTGGTAAGCTAAAGTTTACATCGATCAATTATCTATAGTTCATTTAATAAATGTGTAATTATTTCAAAATAAGTCATAATTTCTATATTATACATAATATACCACACATTGTTTCGAGATTACTGTGATCTATAACTTTAACTTTTTTTATCATTTAGTCTCTTGTGGCATTTGTTGAAAGTTGTATTTTATATACTAGTATACATATGATAGGTTGATAGATGATAGAACTCCTGCTTATAAAAAAATCACTAGCTTTGACTTAAAAATAAACTCACTGCATATCCCTTAGATTAATGTGAGTGATGTATGTATATCACTTTATTGTTACGTTTACAATTGTAAGCGAGCACCATAATATAACTCTAACCAGCTCTGGTATCATTCTTCAAATATTTGCCATACGTAAGTGCATTTGTTTCTTTTGTTGTCCTCAATGTTTTTTATGTTAAGAGGTTTTATTTTTTTTTTTCATTGAGTAATAGTGTATATGATTTAAAGTTCATTTATAACATTATTTCCAAATGAAACATAATTTTTATGTACCACACAATGCTTAAAGTGTGACCTATAGTTGTTAATTTCTATGTCAGTTGGTCTCTTGTTGAGAGTTATCTCAATGACAATCATACACCATATTTTTACTGCTATATATGAAAGGTTAATAGATGATAAAATTCCTTTCAATGATATATGCTTTTACTAAAATATCGACTCCATGCATATCCCTATTATTAATGAGAGTCATATGTATCATTTTATTGTTTCGTTTACAATTGTAAGAAATCGACAGTATCAGAAGTTAAATAAAATATAACAAGCTCTGTCGTCAGCTTTCAAATATTTACCATGCGTAGGTTCTTTTGTATATTATACTGTGCTCAGTGTTTTTTTTTTCGTTAAAAAATATGTTTTCCATTATTGTTCTCTATGGAACAATAATCTACAGTTCTTTTATTTCATCATTAATAAATGAAACATTATTTCTGTATACCACACACTTTTTTTTAGATAACTGTACTAAAATGGTGATTAAAACTAAGCTCTTCAATTTGGTCGGGAAAATGTTTTGAATTTCTATAATATTGAAATATACGAGTGAAATTGTTTGAATAGAATTTTTTTTTATTATAACTATATTTTTTTGTAATTTAAATAACATTTTTGTCGTATTGCTGTTTGCTACTCCTGGAGTTTTTATTGACTCTTGTAGTTAACTATTAGTTTTTATATTATCAACTAATTAGTCAATTCCAAATTTTTTTTTGTGAAAAAAAATATATATTTTCAGTCATATCCACAAAATTCTTATTTTTAATTACATAAATTAAACTTATATTCTTTTTCCATCATTCATTCGCTGATAATTTAACATTCTTATAGCTTTTCAACTGATTCGGTTTCGATACATCGTTTGCTATCAAATATTTGGCGTTTCTGATGACGGTAAATGCAGAAAAGCACTTAAGACGTTTGATATTTACAACATTTTGTTTTCATTTCTTTTTTATTAACCACATCGTAAATATGAAGAAACTTTAAAATTGAACGAAAAAAAATTTGGAGGAAAAAAATTTAGGGGAAAAAAATTTTTGAGGAAAAAAGTTTTTTGAGGAAAACAAAAATTTGAGGAAAACATTTTTTTGAGGAAAAAAAAAATTTGTGTTTCAGTTTGGACTTATAATATTTTTCAAAATTTGAATATCGAAAAAGAAAAAAGGAAAAAGGAAACAAACTGTGTCTGGTACAAACTTTAACCCATTTTGTGGTTGTTGTTTTTAAAAAGGATACCTAAAATGTAGTTATAAACTTTGGACGTAGATCTGTATGACTGGAAGAAGGCATTCTTTTTTTTAAAGACTTCTTAGCATTTCTTTTAATAAAATGGGGCAGTAAGTACAGGCAGTTTCTATATAAGTTATGGAAAATTACATGATGACTTATGTCCGAGCTCGTTATATATTACATAGGTAAAGGAGAAAGTACAACTCCTGATATAAATAACGACGGTTCAAGTCCTCGTATCGTTTGTGAATTGGATTTAAACCAAGATTTACTGCATGTTTGGCGCTGCATGAGATTGTATGTAGTCTTAAAGACCAAACAGCCTATTGTGTATGCGCATAATCTAACTCAACTTGATTGTGACATGAAAGCTCTATGATGTGTCAAGCTCGGCAAATTGCGGTAAATACAAACGTTTCATTTCGCGTATTTCACGTATCCAAAGTAATGCGCGAGTCAACATACGTTTAGATAATACAACAACAATAAATATTTAAAAGAAATCAAACAAAGATTAACGCATAAGACCAACGCTTAGCGTTTCGAATTGTCGTTATTTACACAGTTGAGCTACCAACAAAAGTAGCTCTAGTAGTTTCGATTTACAAACAACAGTTTTGACTATTAAACTACCTGATTCCCGTAAAACATTGTTCGATCACAAACTTGTAATGAAGTTCATTTTTATGTATACTGCCAGCTTGTCAAAATCTTTAAAAACAATAAATGATGCATTAACTTTTGCCATTGCCTTGATAAGGGACAAAATTATAAAGATTTCGCGTGTTCTCGACATGCACCGTACTATATAAATCCTCTAGCTAATATCCAAGGCAAAAGTTTTACGAAATCAATAGTTGAATAGGAATTGAAATCAAAACTTTTATTTATTAACGCATTAGAAAAAAAAACTCCCGCGGTGATATAATCACTTTTATGAACCTACAATGATCGGAAAGATTGAAAACAAGTTTCGATGCTTTGTCAGTTTTTTTCTCAAAAGAATATTTAATTCATAAAACTGTAATCTTTATACTTTTATTCTGTTTTGAGAAATACTTTATAGTTTCCAGTGGAATATTATACTTTCAGTTCAAACAAAAAGTGCATGTTTAATATAGACATATTTATACATAGACGTATTTGTCCGGGTTATTCTACTTTGTGTTTACTGTATTCAAGGCCGGTGAAAGAGAAATAACAGAAATCGTATTTTATATATACATAAAAATAGGCCATATACATTGAAAATTTAAAATTAATTGCCAAAAATACAGGAAACTTATACTATTACGTCAGATTCAGTGTTCTATAGAAAGACAATTCTTTTCTTCAAAACAAATGAAAAAAAAATGAAAATTACTCATAACTTTTTGGAAAGGTCGGTGACATATAGTTTTAGTGACTTTTTTTGAAAGATAGCACAAAAGTCTCACTTGAAGTTATTTTTTAATACTGGAAATCCTTCACATTCTTATGTATCATTTTTAGCGGGAATGTAATAAATCATACTTTTTAAAATCAAAGCACCAAGAATCTTTAACTCTACAATCTTAAATTGATAAATACAAATTTACTATTTAATGAGGAAAATGCTTGTAGGTTCGGTTTTATTGGATTATTTGAAATTATAAATAACAACCAAATAATGTTCATATTGCAGAAATACACGAAACTGGGGTTGCTATAGTGACGACACAAAGTCGGTGACCACTAATTTTTTTCATCATTTTCAATTCCTAAAATGCTGAAATACCGTCAGTCAAAATTTTGAGAAACTATCAATAGTAGAAATTATTAGGCTGTTTGGTCTTTAAACGGCGTTTACGCATACAATGTACCGGTTAATCTGCTCGATCACCATGACTTGGAAATAAAAAAATGTGGTTATATTTCACGACAGGTGACCGATTTATACTCATGCATTTGACCTTTGATGAATTAATAAAACGCGTATGAATCTTCGTGTACTTCTACTAGTGCTGATATAAGAAAATCGTTAAGAGAGTAGCCTTATCTAAATACTGTAACCATATCAGATTTTATTCCAGATTTAGGCGCACTTGATGTTAAACTCCTTTGTTTACATTTTACCAGTAAAATTTATATGTGTCTATCAATGACATAGTAGGAGTTCTACAAGAGTACAAATGTCTGATATTGTCAATATAACATTCGATTTTTAAAACAAACAAAGGTTGGAAAGGAATGTGCTTATCAATTCTCTGTAAGGCGTGTTTAATTCGCATAATTTACAGCTCTGCAAACAGCAAACAAGAAATTGCTGATAAGAAGTAAATATAATAATGAGCATTCCAAATTAAAAAATATAAGTAAAAGATGCATGTATGAAGGTATACATGTTGTACCGCTTTCAACAGTTCCTGCGTTTTTCAATACCTGAATTAATTTTAAAAACTTATTATAAAGTTTCATATTATCAAGAAATTCCTTAACAAATATAAAAAGATGCGGTATGAGTGTCAATGAGACAACTCTCCATCCAAGTCACAATTTGTAAAAGTTTACCATTAAAGGTCAAGGTATGGTCTTCAACAACGCAAATTCATAGTATCAAGAAAATTCCATAACATGCTAATCACCTCTAATAATTGTATACTCTGCATCCTATCAAACTGTCATCAAAAATAGAGGATTTTAGCAAATTAAATTTTCCTAAAAATAAGTATGTATTTGGAAAGACTATTACCATATCGACCTAGTCTCATCTACAAGTGACATGTGGGTGTTGGATTAGAGCTTTATAGACAACTTAAATTTATTTCTAAACATAATGACTATATTGAAATGCCAAATGTACAACGGGAGTATAGTTCTATTCTATTCACGTCGATTTGCAAACGATCAATTCGATTTTAATTGACACACTAGCTATATCACGTCCTATCATATTGGAAATACATTATATTGAAATAATATTTAATTGACATATTAAGATTTCCTCATTAATTGTGGGGTTTGAAAGGAAATTAATATATATGTAATTGATCTGGAAATTAATATATATGTAATTGATCTGGAAAGTTGAATAAGGACCGACAATAGAGTGAAATATATCAATTTAGGTCAGAAGTTTTCAATTAAAGTATTTTTAGAATATGAATGAAGATGAAATAGAAGTGCTTACATAACATGACGTGATTTTATTGCCAATATCAATCAGAGACAAAATGATGTAAAGTTACCCAACTATAGATTACCACATAGTCTCTAACAATGATCAAAACACGTCCATAAAGGAAGCTGTAAAAGACCAAGCAAAAAATATTCAACAATTTAAAAAATAAACAATAAAAAAAATTTAAAAGGTACAAAACAATATGATAGACAGCGAACAGCGAAAGTAACGAAATTACAGGCTTTTTGGCTGAAGACGTGCACAAATATAATGTTTTTTTAAAGCCTGCACTATTTCAATTTACACTGGTCTTGTCAATCCATTGATATAAAACGCCTGTTTTATTGCAAACTTTCCCATATATTTTTTATGTCTCAGAGTTCGACGAATACATCTATCAATTCGATTTTAAATTATGCTCTATTACCGATTGCACTTGTAAAATGGCATCAGATTAAAATAGCAGTAACGCGATCTGTTCCACTAGAACTGGAATTTATTATCTTCCGGAGTACCAAAGAGTCAACCACCTTTTGTTGCTGTGTAATTTCTATAGTGGATTGAGTAGAATCACTTATTAGCGGATGGATGATTACATCAATATTTATTTTCCTATTTTTATCAAAAGAAGTAAATATTTTGTTCATGCAATGTATTATGCCTAGTTCCCTTCTGTGGAAATTCAAGTCGTCATTACATATCAACGCAATCGAAAAATGAACACTTCATAAAAAAGAGCCATCAGAACATCACCCTCAAGGAAAGAAATATATACCATATGAAAATAAAAGTCTAGTTAAACTTTTGGAAAGATATAAATTGTACTTTGTTCACTAGTTATTTAAATTCTGTCCAGTGAAAGTAAATTGAGTACTTCATGTACTTTCATATATACTAAATTTCGATTGCATACAAATAATATATTGTCTAATTACATGTAGATATTGCCGAAATCCATTAATTGTGTATCATAACAGGATTTAATCTACAACAAAAAAAAACACCGTTATTACCAAAAATAATACAAGAAACAAATAAGACGATAAATTTTATTTTGAAAACAAAAACAAATATTTTAAACAAATGTGTCTATTCTGATTTTTTTTTATCTGTACAATGAAACAAACACGCTATGTTCTTCACTCAGCGATTCAGAAAAAAGTCAATGAAGCAAAAACTTACTTGGCTGTGATACACTATCTGATAGACAAGTTCAGTTGTCGTAACCAGTCATCGAATGCAATCTACCGAATAAGACTTGTTTACTGATGTATACAGCAGTACGACAGGGCTAAGATGGGTAGTAGGATCAGATAACACATCCGGAGCACCTGAGATCACCCCAGTTTTGGTAGGATTCCTGTTTCTCAGCCTTGTTTTTTTTCTGTTGTGTATTGCATACGCTTACCGTTCTGTCACCAAGTATTGATACATTCAGATCCTTATTATGGTTCAAAGAAGATCAAATACATTTTTCAGTTCTAAATCTCGATTGCTTGCAAATAACATATATCGTCTTAAGTTATGCAGATATTGTTTAAAATCCTTTTTCTGTGTGTCAGGTGTCATTCAAAGCGACAATAAAAAGGACACATTTAAAGACTCCTTAATTACACTAGGTGATAATTAATTTGTAAACGGACATAAATATTATAGAAGTATTTTTCCCAATGTTTATTTCATTTTTCATAAAAAAAAAAAAAAAAACCCACTTATGTTCTTCTTATGGAATAAGTTGGTTTCAATTTTCAAAAACATGTTATCAAATAGAATATAGCCCTTTTATATCGTTACTGAAAAGAATTTGTAACGGATAATTTTGTTGTTGTTGCATACATACTTAGGAGATGTGGGTAAAAGTCAATGGATAAATCTACGTATTCTTTTGTTAAAATACTCATATGTTAAATACGTAATTCCTTACAAATATAAAGTAGTTAGTCTTCCAGTATTTAAAGATCGCCCCCTGAAGTCTAAATAACATTTTTGGTGGAAAAATCAATGCTACTATCACAATGGTATATTTGACTATGTTTTTTCTTCGTTTTCTATGTAATAGAGAGGATAATGCTTATGATAGTTCAAAACGTCTACAAACAAACCCTAAAAACCCTTGAGTAATAAAACTAAGCTGCATGAATACACAATTATTATATAATATGTTATCAATATGACATTTAATTCTTCCGTTGAAATTTACATCCCATTCGACTGCCTTCTGGAAAATTACATCTGTTATTGTCAATGATCAAAGCCAATATTTCTGTGGTAAATGAGCTAATAATGCTTAGACAATATTGTATCAATTTACTGTATTGATAATTCAAACATTTATTAGATAAGATTTGATATCTGCAGACTTAAGGGACTTTAGAACAAAAGTTTATAGAGATAGCAAGTATTTGTTTGTCCCCTTAGGATGACTTCCGCATTTTGTCTTTTCATATTAGGATCTTATTTTTAATATTCAATCCAGTTAAAAGGTCAAATTTCTAGGATATTGAATCTGGTTTCTATTTATAACTCGCATTTCTTGCATGTACTCGGAGAGTGATCACTCGTTCTACATTAATGCATTGTTTAATTCAAATGAGGCGTGAAGACGTGTTGACCCTTTAATCTGGAAACAATAAAATTTGTAGCACAAAATCTTGACAAAATGTTCCTTGTTACTCTCAATGCTATTTCTAAAATGGCGGAAAATTATGTGCCCCTTTTCTCGGATCCGACGACAAAAGACGACAGGAGCAAAGGTTAAATTTATCATACTGCTAAGAACTTCATAACGTTTCTGAAAAGATAAAACCAGTGTCAAAATATGATTTAAATATACTTCTTCCAGATCATAAAAGCTTGAAGCAATATTAGTTTCCCTTGTTAATCATACATCAGTGCTTTTCATAGAAAAAGCACGTACGTTGTTCATTATAATTGGATAATTTATTCCACAATTAAGCCTCTTACCTAACTTTACATGTTGCAACAGTTATCTGTCATGTTCCAGTACCTGAAGAACTCTGAATGGAATATTGAATTATTTGAGTAACTAACCATCAATTGTATTTTTGAAATGTCTTGAAAATGTATTTTGATCATAAAATTAATGTCTGCAAATAAAATGGGTATTTCACATAGCGAAATTATGTAGGTAAAGAAATCTATACCTATAAGATAGACGTTACCTGCCTACCCTTCCGTATCACCTTAGTTCACCTCAAGTTTTTGTTAGGGTTCATGTTACTTTGTATTTAGTTTTCTATGTTGTGTCTTGTTTACTATTATATATCGTTTGTCTTTTTTGTCTTTTTTAGCCATGGCGTTGTCAGTTTATTTTCGATTGTTTTAGTATGAATGTCCCTCTGTTATCTTGCGCCCCTCTTTTAATTCACCAGCCATTTAGGCCACTATATTAACTTTCATACTGGTGTAGTGCAAAATTTAAAAAGAATTAAACATGAAACTTGAATTGAAATTCATTCCTTTTGTACATTATATGCAGTTGTCATCAGGCATTAAACAAAACAACGCTTCACAAAAAGATAATACAGAGATTTTAAAACGTATGTAGATATCTTTTTCTTGTGGTTAACCATAAAATTCTATAGTTTTTATCATTGGTATATCTACATTTTATCAATATGTCCAGCTCTAAAAACATAACTTTTTGAGATGTATCTCAATGAAAATTGTTTTGATATTTTCAATTGTTTGACAAAACTGAACTTTTTTATTGAGCACATTATTAACGAGGAACTTTATCATATAACGTCAAGGTGTTAATTTTACTCTCTATATTATCAAAGTACTATCATACCGATTTTTAAACAAAACAACCAACACATATGACATTCACCAACAAAACTACATTCAAGTCTACTATACGTTGCGATTAACCGTTTGTGTATCCAACGCATTCTAGGCAATATGTAAAAGTATTTCTAAAAGTGAACCATCCAAGAAAAATAGCTAAATACTTAACTGGGAAAGTTACGCGTTATACTACTGTTGATAAAAGATAAATTGCAAAATGAGTTACCTACCTAGGTGTTATTCGTGTAGGTATTTAGAATCCACTAAAAACACGACAGTACATTGCCATTAAGAAAGGCATTACAATTAACAACTTCTTACAAAGAGATCTATTTGATTAATGGTGCAGAAAGTAGTTATATAATATGGCAACATAGTTGGGTCTTAATAAGTGCAAGTCATCCTGCATTTGAATCTTACAAAAGACATTCACCTAAATACATTTTGTACAAAAAATGATATTTCATCACGAATTTTATACTAGGAACCCAAACGATAACAATTTTTAACATTCTTATTTTACATCATTATCGAGTGAATTGTATAGTGTATACTAGTATGCACTTATACGATTCTTATTGAGTTATTTATTTCAGTATCACAGTGTTATCCACATTTATTGACAATGAGGGTTGATTGAAAACAAACTTTTACGACAAAAGAGATGATTTAAGATTCCCAATTATGAACTTTCCATTTCTATGTAGCAACATTCCAGTAGGGCCTGCATACGGAGTATATATCTCTCAATTGATACGATATTCCCGGGCTTGTATATCCTACCATGATTTCCTTGATAGAGGGTTGCTGCTCAAAAGGACGCTATTAAACCAAGAGTTCCAAAGTGGAAATCATCCCTTCGTAAATTTTACGGACGCCATCACCAGTTGGTTGACCGTTATGTAATAACGTTTCTCAGATGATATCGGATATGTTCCTTACGTCGTACCTACAATCCCTTTCCCTTTTCATGAATGTGACCTACCGAATAAGTTTATTTACCGGGTTTGTAATCACTTGAGCAACACGACGGGTGCCACATGTGGAGCATTTTCTGCTTACTTTTAAGGAGCACCTGAGATCCCCCAGCTTTTGGTGGGCTTTGTGTTGATAAGTCTTTAGTTTTCTATGTTATGGCATGTGTACTTATATTTGCCTGTTTGTCTTTTTTATTTTTAGCCATCGCGTTGTCAGTTTATTTTCGATCTATGAGTTTGACTGTCCCTCTGGTATCTTTCGCCACTCTTCTAAGACAATAACGATGCGAGTTTCATAATTAACATTGTTGGGACAGGCACAAAATTGCGGCGGGGTTAAACATGTTTATGAGATCTCAACTCTCCCCCTATACCTCTAGCCAATGTAGAAAAGTAAACGCATAACAATACGCACATTAAAATTCAGTTCAAGAGAAGTCGAGTCCAATGTCAGAAGATGTAACAAAAGAAAATAAATAAAATGACAATAATACATAAATAACAACAGACTACTAACAGTTAACTGTCATGTCAGCTCCAGACCTCAAATAAACTGATTGAGAAGTCCGAGTCCGATGTCAGAAGATGTAACAAAAGAAAATAAATAAAATGAAAATAATACATAAATAACAACAGACTACTAGCAGTTAACTGACATACCAGCTCCAGACCTCAAATAAGCTGATTGAAAGATTATGTCTTCATCATATGAATATCAGGTACAATCCCTCCCGTTAGGGGTTTAGTACTATACTATCATAAAATATATGAGAAGAACATAACCCGTATCATGCCAACAACTGTTTTTTTTTTAAATGTGTTTAGTTCCGATGCAAAGACCCTATAAGTGAATCAATATTAAAGGCAAAATATGCAATCTTTAATGACCTGACAACAGTATCGTAACTATATCCCTTCTTAATCAGTCTGTTTAAAGGTTTTGTAAACTTTTGAGGTGAATACTGACACTTTTGTGTTTTGTAAAGAATATTACCATAAAAGATTGGATGTGAAATACCTGAACGTATAAGATGTCTGCATGTTGAGTTATATTTACGAATTATTTGCTTATACCGATGATAAAATTTAGTAAATGTTTTGACTAGTTTGTGATATCGAAAACCCTTGTGTAATAATTTTTCAGTAATACATAAATTTCTCTTGCTAAAATCTAATACGTTGTTACATACACGAGCGAATCGTACAAGTTGAGATATATAAATGTTCCGGACCATATGAGTATTTGGACCATACGCGTATGGTCATGACCATATGGGTATATACTTATATGGTCCGACCATACGCGTATGGTCCAACCGTACGCGTATGGTCGGGGTAATTATAAACACTCTGTTACAGTTTACCTTTCATACTTCTAAACTTCATATGGTATGATCGTTCATTAAAAAGACGCTATCATATAGATTATTTTATTATTAAATTATACTAAAACGATTAGCTGAATAAAAATTAGAAGTTTCACAGAGTTAATTTTATTTACTTGTTAAAACTATAATAAACACATGTTATACTAACTCGAATAATTCAAGCCCTTATCGTCTTCGATTCTCTCCACCTTTCGAATGTAGTGATCGATAGGGAGCGTAATATAACGACTGGATTATTCGGGTTAATGTTATACCGATCATTACCGATGGTCAATACCGATTTGTTATTACGAGAAAATGGCAATATGCCGACTCAAAAAAAAAAATCCAAAAATTCTTAATGGATTGTTATAGAGGAAGTAAATGAAAAGTAACATAGTTTATTTAAGTTATCTTGTGAGTTGATGTATTGCAGTCATGTTACGATATTTGAGATCTACAGCTTCTTAAAAACATCGTAGACATATCGGAATGGCCCAAGACCTTGGTATCAATGTACGCAGCTACGAAAAGGTTAGCTTTTGACTCGCAAACAAAAGGTATAAATTCAAAGGATCGTTGCACAACCAAGACTTGTAAATGCAAAAAAGGTATGATACCGTGTGGAAGTATATGTCACCCAAAGCCTACATGGAAGAATGTAATTAGCGATGAAAACCAACTATGGCATCAATATTTATTTTTTACGTAGTATTTGAGTTATAAAAATAATACACTTGTCATGTAACTATCATTGTTTTTTTTAGATAAAGTTTTTTGTATTATTGAAACTTTAATAATGTTATTAAAAAAAAGACCTATATGGTCTAAATACTCATATGGTCCGGCCCGTTAATAACCAAACGAGTATTATACTTATATGGTCCGACCATACGCGTACGGTCGGACCATACGCGTATGGTCGGACCATATGAGTATACGCATATGGTCATGACCATACGCGTATGGTCCAAATACTCATATGGTCCGGAACATAAACACCATAAGATGCATGGTGACAAGGGAACGTCACCATCTAAAAATGGATAATTAACGATAGGAAATGAAAAATCATCTCTTTTATCATAAATTTTTGTATTAAGCTTCCCGTTAATGATATAGATATCAAGATCGAGGAAAGGACAGTGGTCATTGTTAGTATTAGCTTTATTTAAAGTAAGTTCAACAGGATAAATTTATATGAATGTTAATAAACTTGATTTTTAATTGACAATTTTTTTATTTCACATTTACTTGAACAATCGTCTTTTCTGGAATTACTAGACCAAGTTTACAAACTTGGCTGCAATCATCATTCGAGTCTCATTGGCACTCATGCCACATCTTCCTATATCTATATAGTATTTCAACTGTTTAGGTTTTTAAACATTCTTCGCTTTCAAATATAGTTTTCAGGTTAATCCAGAAAATAACTTCGGACGCATGAAATTTTTATTGTGTTGTTTTAATATTGAATAAATAGACACTTTAATTTTTTTATTAGTAATACAAGATAAACAAAAAAAGACAGTTTTGCCATAAATAACATTCTGATCCACAATGTTTGAAAGTGTCCATTGTTAAACTTGCACATGGTCCTAGGTGAAGGACATTGGATCTTTAGAACCTCTAGGTATCTCGTACGTGTTACATGTTTGAGTCACCCACTGATGTTTGTTACATCTTCTGTAGCTTAGAGCTATTGGACACACTATTCATTGGTGAAATTCTTTTATTTTACAAATTTTACACTGGTTATAAATTGTAGATCTACACATATCATAGAATGTACGTGTACTAAAAAAAAGTAACATCACAAAAATACTGAACTCCGAGGAAAATACAAAACGGATAGTCCCTAATCAAATGGCAAAATCAAAGGATAAAACACATCAAACGTATGGACAACAACTGTCATATTCCTTACTTGGTACAGGCATTTTCAAATGTAGAAAATGGTGGATTGAACCAAACGTCATCAGAAATATTACGCGCTATTTGACAAAGAAATCAGTTACCTACCTGGATGTTTCTAGTGCAGGTACTTATATTATTCTAAATTCACGACAGTAAAGGGGCCATTAAGGAAAGCATTAGGAATAGTAACCGCTTACAAAGAAAATAACTGATTAATTATGCAGAAAAGAGTTATATAATAACGTTACAACATAGACAGTATGAATTAGTGCAAGTTGTACTGTAAAAACAGACGAATATTTTTCAAAGAACAAATTCCATTTTTTTTAAATCATTTGTTTTGTACAATGTATCTTGAATTTTATGGTGTAAATAGTGCTCAATCGTATGTTGTCTTTTAATTGTAAATTGTGTAATTGTTTGTTTTTTTTTTATGTTTTCACTTTGCGACCTTATCGATACAAATAGTATGCTTATAATACTCCTCGACAAGAATATAAGTAGCCTACCGCAGTGTTTCTTGTGTAGGTACTTCTATTCTGTATAATTCCCGAAATTTACGGTACAATTGAGCAAAACATAAGTTGTATTAACCACTAAAAATGAAAGCTATTTAATTAATGATATAAAAAGTAGTAATATAGTTACGCGTCAACATAGACAATATCAATTGGTGCAATGTGTATCAACAAATTCATGTTTACTTTTAAATAATTTATTTCATACTTATAATTTTATTATGATTTTTTTTCACTCTCTTGCTGTCTATAGAAGTTGTGTATTATTGGTTTTATTTACATTTTTTATTTGGCTACGTAATGTTTGTCAGTTGGGTGCTGTCTTGTTGACACATACAAATGTTCTAATTCATTCCCTCATAACCTCCTTTGTCAGACAATAAGAGTATTTCTCGATTTTGTACATGTTTCAAATAACAGTCAATCAAACTAAACCCAGACACATCATCTGTCACGTTACAAATTATAACAACTCATTTTATTTCACCTACATTATAAGTTCAGTATACATATGACAATGTGTCCATCACATCATTTTAGCCATTGAAATTCGAGACTGTATGAAGTTATAAATGTAATTATTGTTCTCTTTCTTTAAGTCAATATAACATGATCTGTATTGCTGTTTTACATTTTACTTCGATACTTGTTTATATTTTGTTATACTTAGGCTGATTCACAACTCTGTTCCTAAGTCGATTGTACTATTAGAATATTGGCGCATCCTGTTAACTTTTTACTTTATGTCTGACCGGTATATATGTATCTTATCCGTTAGAATTTTTCTGACAACCTTACACCTACGTACTAGAATATAATGGCTTGTGACCCTCGAGGGGCTTTCCGAATTACAACGGCTTAGTTAAGTGCATGTTAATGTGTAATAAATATTGCCTTTTTTGTTGAATGTCTTATTCATTATACCTAATCATTCTCTATAAACAAATATTGTACGCTATTGAAATATAACAGATGTAAATATAGGGTATTACATTACGCAACCCAGGAACTATAAATGTATTAGAAGAGTGTTGAAAATCCCATTTCTGCAATAAATAAACATATTGAGATAATCAGTATTTCACTTTTTTCAATATGCAAGTCTGTTTGCTTGAAATGTTTCATTCATCTTTTTAACAAAAATAGTGAAATCTACCAAGTCAGGAATATACCAGTTGTATGTATTTGATCGTTTGAGTTTGCCATTTTATTAGGGACTTTTCGTTAACAAGTATGTCAAATAACATCTATGTTTTCGTTGTCAGTTCTATTTACATTTTTACATTTGTCAATATCAATAACTCTACGTCTTTTGTTTATAATTTGACAAATGATAATATATACGAAAACAAAATGCTAGGAATTTTAATAAGAAAGGATATGAAATTTGTTTATTTTCATTCACTACCATTGACTACAGAGTTAAAGAACACTTAATTGACGATATAAATCTGTCATGTTCAAACAAGTTCTCCCCGTTTTAAGAATTATTGCGATAATCTGTGTAGTTTTTGTATTGTTTGACCTTACACATGTTGTTTTACAGCAAACTGTAATTGAAAGTTAAATAAATTCTAACCAGTTAGAACTATACTATACATTGTCTTATTTAAGAAGTGAATTAATTGGTTATCAAAGGTACCAGGATTATAAGTTAATACGCCATAAATTCGTGTTTTTTCTATTTGATTGAATATGCCTATAGGTTGCATTTCTGTAAATATTGACAATGCAATTTCCCATAGGAACTCCTTTTACGGCTAAAACTGTACCACTTTTACTATGAAGTTTTGAAAAAAATCTTATCCTAGAATTGAAAGTTCATATGCACCACAATTTTTTTCAAAGGTCAAAATATAGGGCTGTGCGGCATATTTTCAACGTTTATATGCCCTGAACTTCTCAGAGTTTAAACTTACACTAATTTTCTTAACTACCCCTACCTCGAATGAAAGGTTACCACAGATTTCAATGTAAACAATATACACGTGTTTATTTACTGGTAACATTCCCAAGTTCTGTCTCTGCGATATGGAACACAGAGAGCATAACTTGGAACCAGTATGTAAACAAAATCAATTTTCTATGAATATTCAATTACTCCCCAAAAGAGGCGTGTTTTGAGAAACAGCTGTATTTACAAAGTGCAACCTATATTAATTTTTCACATATTTTAAGTATGTCTTTTTAGAAATTTATATTTGAGAATTGATTAACTAGATTCTTTGGTAAGTTACTGCTGCCTGTAATATTGAATCAGAGCACCATCAATTTAGCTTTAATTATGTAGAGTGTCGAAATTTGTGAAGTGAATTTCATTATTATTCACATTGATATTAGTTATCTCAATACTTTAAGCTCGTGATTAAGTACTTGTATATATTTGGCTTTTAATTGTTTGGCTTTGTGTTTTCCTGGCTCTGACGTATAAAATGTATAGATTGTCTTTTTTTTTTTTTTTTTAGCTTTTTTTGCAATGACTTGGTAGTGCTATAACTGTTACAAATACGTAAAATGTATTTCATTGCAATCGTATTTTAATGATTGCTTTAGAAATGATAAGATATCAAGCAAGTCAAAGTTATAGTTGTACTTTAATACAACAGAAGACGTACATATTTAACTTTACACACAAAAAAATTATGAAAATGTTATTATATGTCAACCAATTTTGCAACACAATCTTAACTAGAAGTATCAAATCTGTTTGGGCAAGCAGGAAGTTTGCTTTAGGTTTCATTACATTTCGAAATCGATGAGAAAGAAGAATCGCTTATGTGGATGGGAGTGTTCTGTTTATATTGGTAATTATCTATATAATGATATTACACTGTTCGTACTTCAGCAAATAGTCGCATTAAATATTTATTAAAATTGTTACTTAAAAACAATGGTTTTAGCAGAGACATATAATACATTATATGTCTCTGGTTTTAGTTATAATTTATATATAAGCTTGCATTTAATGGTTTTGAGTATTTCGAATATTTTGCTGTTTCGTGCCGATCTGATCGGTATGCACTCTCCAACTAGTTTTTATACTTTGAATTCATAAATTGATGCTTCACAGCTGTTTTATATCTGTGGGAATAGTGTGGCGCTCATAAACATTTTTTCTAATAATTTATCACATAGAATTGATCACGATTAAAGTTTGTTCTTTTTTCAAAATGCTAAGTATTTGATTTATCTTTTAAAATTTATCGCGTTTAAACTTTCTCTTTTTTTTAAGGATAAAATTATCAAATATCTTTTAAAATTTATCGTATCAGATATATCCTTCTTTAAATAAAAATATATTATGAATGCTGGAAAAATTAAATCTAGTTAAATCTCAATTAATGAATTCGCTGTTTTATAATTAAGTCAATATGAAAGCCAAAATAGAAAATGTGCGATGACGGCACGTGACTACGAACTGAAAATGTACGACACCGGGTTGTAAATAATGAAATTTTATGGTTAATACTGTTTTCACGGAATCGAAAATGTACAAGGGCTTGTTTATAACAAGAGTGTGTCCAAAGTACACGGATGTCCCACTCGCACTATCCTTTTTCATGTTCCATGGACCGTGAAATTGGGAAACAATATAATATGGCATTAAAATTAGAGAGATTATACTATAGAGAACATATGTACTAAGTTTCATCAAAAACTACCTTGACCAAAAACTTTAACCTGAAACTCCCACTTTCATTTTCTATGTTCAGTGGACCGTGCAATTGGGGTCAAAAGTCTAATTTGGCTTTAAAATTAGAAAGATCATATCATAAGTAACAAGTGTACTAAGTTTCAAGTTGATTGGACTTCAGCTTTATCAAACACTACCTTGACCAAAAACTTTAACCTGAAACTCCCTTTCATTTTCTATGTTCAGTGGACCGTGAAATTGGGGTCAAAAGTCTAATTTGGCTTTAAAATTAGAAAAAGATCATATCATAAGCAACAAGTGTACTAAGTTTCAAGTTTATTGGACTTCGGCTTCATCAAAAACTACCTTGACCAAAAACTTTAACCTGAAACTCTCACTTTAATTTTCTATGTTCAGTGGACCGTGAAATTGGAGTCAAAAGTCTAATTTGGATTTAAAATTAGAAAGATCATACCATAAGCAACAAGTGTTCTAAGTTTCAAGTTGATTGGACTTCAGCTTCATCAAAAACTACCTTGACCAAAAACTTTAACGTGAACGGACGCACAGACAGAGTCACAGACCAGAAAACATAATGCCCCTCAACTATCGTATGTGGGGCATAAAAATGGAAAATATACGACTTTTATTTTTGAATTTTCCTTGGATTTAAGCAAATTTTATTTTACTTTTTTTTACTTAAAATCGAAAATACGCGCCAATGGTTTGTTGCTAAAAATTAAAAAAATATATGTAAAAAAAAAAAGACTTTTAACAATTTCGAGTCGTATACAACGCGTGTAGATAACCGGACTGCTCCTGGTACTTGCTTAATTAAAAAAATCATTTCTGTCTGAGGGATAACCTGACGTCAAACATTCGTAAATGTGTAATTTTAAAACAAATTCCATTGGAGTGAGACTCAAAAGGGGAACAAGTTGTTGTGCGGAAGACTAGTATCTCTGTTCTCATTTCTAGACGACGGATGTATTCCTGCAGCTGCAGAGGTTTCATAGTCCTGGAAATGATATGCCCTCTAAGAAATCCTATCGTGTTAGGTATAGTTATCAAAGATACCAGGATTACAATTTAGTACGCCAGACGCGCGTTTCGTCTACATAAGACTCATAACGCTCATATCAAAATATTTATAAAGCCAAATAAGTAGGAAGTTGAAGAGCATTGAGGGTCCAAAATTCCAAAAAGGTGTGCAAAATACGGCCAAGGTAAACTATTCCTGGGATAAGAAAATCCTTAGTTTTCCAATAAATTCAAAGTTTTGTAAACAGGAAATTTATAAAAATGACCACATAATTGATATTCATGCCAACACCGAAGTGCTGACTACTGGGCTGGTGATACCCTCGGGGACGAAACGTCCACCAGCAGTGGCAACGACCCAGTGGTGTAAATAGTTTATCAAAGGTACCAGGATTATAATTTAGTACGACAGACGCGCGTCTCTTAAACCTCATTGCAGGTTTTAAAAGGATCTAAAGGGCAGAGGCATCCTTTTAAAAAGATTATAACTAACCACCGCTGCAAGTGACACCGATAATAAGGTTATAATCAGCGAAGAACTGGTATAGATATATCTTCACATCTATGACATAAAATACCAGAAGGCCATGAGGTAACATGAATTTGACAAATATAAAATTGAATCATGAAACCAACGTTGATATACGAAATAAAAAACAAACACCTGATGGAAAAATTAGCGACCTGATACTACTGATAACTGCAAAAATAACTGTTTCATTCGATTGGAAAGGGTTATTATTTTCGCCACTTGAGTGAAAATCTGTCTGTCATATTATAATATATCCACTCTTTTTCCATAATAAAAAAGGAGAAAACCAGTCTGAGCAATTAATCAATCCTGTATGATAAGGAACATATTCTTCTAAAGGGTATTACTGCATGGAATATTTAGGTAAAAACCAGTTTGCATTCCTGCCTTGAATATTCTGGTAAAAACCAGAGTAGTTGTAGATGACATTTACAAACCTCCTAAACTATGGCACTTACAAGGACTTTGTTGGAATATATTTATATAATGATTAAACATAATATACGCAAGTTGCTTCCACAAACAATATCAACAACTGACTTAACGCTCAAGTGTTTCATTTCAAATAAAGAAAAACAGCATTATCTGTCTGGTTGGTTTTTAATATTTTTACTATTGCATATTTTTATTTTCAACAATTCACAAATAACAACATTCATTATTAAAAGAAACAACCCACTAGATAAAACACCCTTCCCATACTGGGAAATGGTGACACAATGTATGCCTACGGTCTTCATACACTAAATGGCTCATATTTCTTCATCAGAACTATGTATTATAAATAACAACAAAATGGAAAGTGAGCATTTCTTCCATTTGAGGTATAACAATGTAACTTGTAAAAAGTTCTACTGAAAAATTAATCTTCTTTACAACTATACAGTCTTAAAGTTCCTAACATCAAAATCATCAATATTATTTTAAGATAAGGAATTTCTTACCATTAAATGAAAATCTAATGGTGTTACCATTATCATACATGTACTTCGTTTTTTTTTAAACGACAAGTTAAAATTAATGATTTTTAATAAAAATTGGGAGGATAAGATGGTAAAATGTTAGTCATAAAACAGGACATAATTGATTTAGATTCAAATAAAATGTATTATACCCGTCCCGTTAACATGAACACTACAACGATTTTTATAATATCCTTTATGAGGTATAAGGACCACCACAATTTAGAAAGCCAGTTAAAAATGTAAGCATAATAGTGCAGCCAAAAATGTCTAATATTATCTTTGCCTGAAAGAGTTGAAAACACTAGTTTAAAAAAATGAAATTAACAGTAAACATATATCTTTTGACTCAGTTCAGCACAGCACTAAAACACTGGTAACTGAGCATATGGTTTCCATACATTTAAAATTCAATTCAAGACAACCAAATTGGAAAATAAAAATATAAACATTTGAAAACCCTCTTCTAAGGTCAACATTGCCTAATAAACTTACGACCTTGGTTTAAACATCCTAAATTATATATAAACTGGAAGCTAGCAGTCAAAATGTATAAGTCCTATAATGCCATTAAAAGTCATTTTGCATTTGTATTTATAAAAGACCATACTTATGGTTATAACATAAATTAATAAAAAAAAGCAATGTAGAACTACACAGATAAGGAATGATTGATGCTGTACAGGGATGCATCCTCTTTGAATAGTTTATATGTATTAGAGTTCAACTCCTTTATTTATGTTCTCTTTTTGACTTACAACTAACACAAAATGATGAAAGTAAAATGAAAAACAAACTTTTATCATCCACAGATCAAGCGTTTAAAACACAAACTGAAAGAACTTTCAAAATTAAATTGTACATGTCATGATTATATTTTGTCTTATTAAGTAGCAACACAAGTATATATGTATGTACCTATATGGCATCCTTATGGCAACTTTTTTCTAAACTGTTTACATATTTATAAATCCTGTTTATAAATAAAGTAACATTTTTATCTGGAATTCATAATTCATAACATCTAATTGATAACTTAAGTACTATAATTACAGTTTTTTTTCTTATAAAACTTAACATTTGAAAAAAAAATATCATCCATGGCCTGTATTGCTTTCATACTATTACCATTTGATGATAATTTAAATCATCTCAGATCTGAATAAACTGATAAAAATGAAAACATTTCTTATTTTCTCTGTATAAATACACATATATTGTAAGAGCTATGCAAATTCTAATCTTCACATCTTCTCCGTCCAATAAAGCATTTAAAAATAAATCAAATTTGTTAAACATTGGACATGATTCCAAAAGTATTAACCAGAAACTTGTGATCTCAATAATCAATTGGAAACTTCCACTACCCCATGACGGCATTATTAAACCAAGCTTAATTTTTTCCAACTTCATAGAGTTTTTGGAAAAGCAAGAAAAATGCATTTCAATTACTATTTGAATTGTGTATGTTGGCAATCCATTTGAAAATTACAAAGTCATCTAAAATTACAAATTGAAAATCTTGAGATAAAAAACAGTCTGTTTATTGTAAAAGATTCCTTTACATATAGATATAAAATAGTAAAAAATATTATAAGATATTATTGTAGTAGAGTGTTTAAAGTTTTGAAATATATCACACCTCTGAAGATTAATGCGTAGGTATAAATAAATAATATATAAACGTATTCTACAAAAAAAAAGTAAAGTGTAAAATGGAATCTATAAATATTGGAATAAACATTGGAATGTGGTTGTTGTTTTTTTTTATTTTTACCATCCAATTTCTTTAAGTACATTTACAGATAAGGATAGGCGTTTAAATTTTTTTAAAGATTTAGAACAAACCTTGCTAAAATTCACTGACAGGAGTATATATATTCTGTAGGATAATTTTAGCTAAGACAGTAAAAAGATGTAATTTACTAAATCAATGTTTAGAGATATTTTTGGTATTCAACATTTCTTATCTGCCTAAAATCTGACTTTGCACATGCATGTAAAAACAGTTCAATGTTAGGGATTTGTTTCTGTTTTTTTATTGATGTACCATTACAATGTAAGTTTTGGAGCATTAAAGAACTGACAAGAGACAATTTGCAAATTATCAGTCATGGTAAAAGCATCTAAAAAAATATACTCAAGTTCAAATAATTGTAAGTATAAAAACAGATACCTGTTGTTAGTAATCAGCTCACTAAAATCAATAAAAGCTTAAAAGCACATTAATACCTCATGCATCCTCAATCATGCTTAATAAATTAACACCAATTACAACCTTCTTAAACTATAGCTATTGATACTCAATGTAAGTTATCTGTGCCATTATAATCGTAAAAATGCCACACATGTGAACATGTGTGACACATGCATTTTTAGGTACATGTGTGACACATATGTGGCATTTTTGCCCTAGTATAATTACTGTGGATTCATTTATTTTTGTTGGTATTAATTTTAGTGATTGAGAAAAAGTGATGCTTTCGTGGGTATTTAATTTCATTGTTTTGCTAGAGTCTGCGCACAAGCCAATAGAAATATTGCATTCCGTTGACCATTTAAATTCGTCATTAACCTATACCCATGAAATCCACAAAAATAAGTAGCCAACAAATATTAATGTATCCGCAGTACTCATGAACATATGAATCCACAGTACTCATGAACATATGAATCCGCAGTACTCATGAACATATGAATCCGAATCCACAGTACTCATGAACATATTAATCCACAGTACTCATGAACATATGAATCCGCAGTACTCATGAACATATGAATCCGTAGTACTCCTGAACATATGAATCTGAATCCGCAGTACTCATGAACATATGAATCCGCAGTACTCATGAACATATGAATCCGCAGTACTCATGAACATATGAATCCCCAGTACTCATGAACATATGAATCAGATTCATGGTATGGCATAAAACATTCAAAAAATTAGAATGTAATGCAATATTAAATTCACAGATATAACATTGAAATCAGGACTTGCACAAACATCAATTAAAGACTTTTCAAAAAAAAAAAAATATTTGTGCAAACTAGTCCTGGACAAGAATGAAAAGTTGTTTGACTTGTCAAAAACTTAAAATAGGTAGAATTATTCTGCTGAAAACTTTTTAAATGAAGCATTTTATGGAATGCATTGAATGGATCTAAGAAGTGAATTCAAATCTACTAGAATGTATTTCTTTGTTTAAGAATCTTCTTGAAAATATATTTCTTTTTCCTCTTATAAATCATGTTTCCCAAAATACAACACAAGCATAATTTGCTTTGAATACATGAGAAAATAAAAATTAAATAATGTCATAGAAAACTAATTATTTCAGATGATTTAAAATCAAATCACACTACTTCCCTTAACCAAAGTCTATTTTTATCCTCAGCACAGAAAATTAGCTCTAAAATAACTATAAACCCACCCATTTAGTTAGAATTCATTTTTATGACTTTAAAACAATTTATTTTCACAAAAAGGCTTTCTTCTTTTTTAAGAATATCTTTAAAATCATAATGTGAGATATTCAAATTATGTTTCTACCTGTGACAATGACTTGTGAAAATTAGTTGCTTTAAAGTATATGATTAAATTTTTCATATCTATTTAAAAAGCTAATATCAATAAGTTTCAACTATATATAATGTATATATCTGCATTCATGTGTGTGTTGTGTATCTGTACAAGCTTCCATAGTTAAAATTAAATTATATTTTTAAATTGCTAATATACCTTGTCTTAGTTTAAAGCTCATGATGCACAGTATATCAAAATAATATCCCTAAAGTAATTTCTGATGATGAATAACGTAAATACTTTACATACAAGATAATGGTACATACATAAACAAGAATGTGTCCAAGTACACGGATGCCCCACTCACACTATCATTTTCTATGTTCAATGGACCGTGAAATTGGGTAAAAAATCTAATTTGGCAATAAAATTAGAAAGATCATAATACAGGAAACATGTCTACTAAGTTTCAAGTTGATTGGACTTCAACTTCATCTAAAATTACCTTGACCAAAAACTTTAACCTGAAACTCGCACTTTCATTTTTGTATATTCAGTGGACCGTGAAATTTGGGTCATTTGGTTTTAAAATTAGAAAGATCATATCATAAGGAACATGTGTACTAAGTTTCAAGTTGATTGGACTTTAGCTTCATCAAAAACTACCTTGACCAAAAACTTTAACCTGAAACGGGACAGGCAGATGCACTCACGCACGCATGAAGGAACAGACTGACACACAGACCAGAAAACATAATGCCCCTCTACTATCGTAGGTGGGGCATAAAAATATAAGTTAATCATTTACTGTTTCTAACACTGACTTAAGATATAAAATTATTTCCACTGACCAGAGTTAACTCTCTATAATAAACACTAAAATAAATGACCTTGTAATATTGATAAGACTAACCATGCTAACTGTGTCTAGATTTTTTGTTTTCTTCACATATGAACTTTGAAAATTTAAATCTTAGAAATCTTAAATTGAATGTATTTTCAAAATATTAATTTTTCTTATGCATTACAATACAAAGATTTTAATTATTCTGTAACATCACTGTGAAATAACTGTCTTAACATAAGAACATTTTGAATATTACTTTTTTTTTAAAGTTGTAGCTCTTCACAGTAGAGTTATCTTTTATGTAATTGTACAAAATCAAATGAAGTATCTCAGCTCTCTGCACTAAACATGCTAAAGGAAGCAGTTACAAAATTTTTCTACATCCTTCAATATCATAATTTTACAGAAATATTCTGAACTATACAATTCTTTTCTATATCTGGATTTCTGGTTTTATATAAGCTTAATGAGTCACTGTTACTTTATTGTCAGCTTACTCTACACAATTTTAGCACCATCATAATAATTTCCACAGCAAAACAAATCAACATGCCCATCATAGAAAATGTAAATAGATTTCCTATCAAACACTGAATCAGTAACATACCATGTAAAAACATCATGCAGAATAAATTATGCAAATGATATACATCATGCATATTAAATTATGCAAATGATATACAAGCGATTGTCAAAAACTACTTCTCATTGTCTTAATACATGAAGCAATAGCACAATATGAGACTAGTATTAATCCTGCATACAAAACTTTCTCGTGTACATAAATCTTTGATTATGAATAGTCTGTATTCTGATTACTAAAGTGTAGATCAGCTGATTTGTAGAGATGGTCACATGACTGTCATGTGTCATACATACACAGCTTCTTCTGCATCTGGAGGTAGATTCCATACAGTATCAAACTGAAATGAAATAAATTTGTTGATATTTCTTTGTGATGTAAATATGATATGGCATAATCTGTTGGACATGTGGCAGAAAAATGATTAAAACATTGGTTTCAGGTAATTCTACTACATTTGTTAATGTAGGTACTATAATCAGTCAGTATAATTTAAATTCATGTTATTAAAATGTTCTCCAACCAATAAACTACAAAATGTAGCCAAGAGGGCTAAGAGTGGTCTTAAATATCAACAATTAATCGAGTAATAAGTTAATTAATATCTAGTTTACTGTATAATTTTGTTTTTGTTTCGGTAAATTTGTTTTTTTCTTTCTGCCATTGTTTAAGAAACTATTTTACTTGCAGCTTCAGATAATCACTACTAAAACATTTTTTTTTAAATTTCATACTAGTTTATTTCTTACATTAAATAAAAACAAAATAGAAAAAAAAGTCTTTTCAAACATAATCTATAAAGGATCATTCTGCTAGTATAATATATTTCATTCTGAAATGAAAATAGGAAAAAAAAATTTCTTACTCCTGCAAACGGATCTTTACCATTCACTAAATATGCCGAGCTAGGGTCAGGATTTGGAGCATAGCTAAAGCTAACACCTGACATAGGGAAAAAGTCAACCGGGACTGAATGCTTTGGTGAGATCTGAAAATAAAAGTAACAATATTATATGTTTTAAATAGTTTTATGCAGTAAAACCTAAGAGTCTGCAGGAATGAATATTTTCTTAAGCTGCTATACTGCTAACTACCAGTAAACTCAAGGAAAATTTTATCTTTACCATCAATTTTTCAAGTTCACAGTGAACAACTTATCACAAAAATTCTAATTTCATATGAAATCTTAACCACTGCTTATTAAAGGAGGTCTCATTTGGAGGTTCTGATCCCGGATCCTGCTAACTGTTTTGTAAGATTTTTTTTGTAATTTTCCGTGTCCCGCTAGACTTCATTTCCAGTTTTTATGGCACAATAATTTGACTTTCACGTGTCACTCTTACAAAAAATCAGCAATACTGCGTCACGTTCAGACCACAATGAGACCCACATTAAACAACCAAATGTCAATCACTCTTACATGATAAACACCTCTTAATAAAGCTTTCTTTAGCTTATCAAAATTTTCCATTTTTGAATACAGGAATATCGTATCAACATTTTTTCTTCTATGATTTTTATGGTGATTAAAGAAAATAAATACTCAAAAATATCAATCAACCTGGTGACCAAAATTTATTTCTGAACAACTCCAGTCAATAAAAATTTGAACTATACTGTAACACAAAATTCAATAAAATCATGTATTAAATATGCCCTTGATTTACTCTACAATTTTCAAATCATACAAAAATTATACAAAAAATAACTTTTCTGACCATGAAAATACATGTCATATCTACCATTTGATACTAGAAAACCACAAAACAATTTAATCCAAAAAGAAGGGTGTGTTGTGTTTAAAACAAACATAGTCATACCTTTTTCTCAATGACAGCAGTAAAATTAATGTCTCTATAAAATACTAAGTTTTGTAAAGCAGATATATCTGTCATCCTCTTTTCTGGACTTTTAATTAATAACTGTAAAGATAAAAAAAATAAAGATGAAATTCTACAAGTAACTTTAACACATTGTTTTTTATTAGCTGATAGAAAGTCAAGATGGTTGGTTACCCCATTTTTTCATTTTAATTCATATACTAATCTGTCATTAACAAAACATCCCATTTTATCATGTTAAACTCTCAAATCACCTTAATCTATTTAATCTATTTGAAGCAAATGAAAATAAAAGTTGCAACAAGAAATCATTATTAATGCAGTTGAATTATATAAGTCAAGTAATTCAAAGAAATTTATAAAATTTTGAAAACACAAAATGTAAAATGACCAGTTATGTAAATGGGAGACAACTCTAGAAAATTGTGACAAATGGGAGACAACTCAGTCAAATTGAGCTAGAAAAACACTACTGAAATACATGGAATGATTTATACATAAGCTTACTTTACTGACAACTTCCTGAGCTGCATCACTACAGTAGTTAGGGAGTAAATAATCACATTCCCAAACTAACTTAGTCATCTCCATGTGGTCAAGAGCGCCCTCTGCTGGATACTGGAATGGATAAAGAGTACTGTAAATTCAGAAATTAATGTGAGGTTTTTATTATTGCGAAAAATGCGACAGAGTTGCAGACGCAATAATTTGAACTAACATTTTGAAATATTTTATATGAATTAAACAGGATTTTTCTCAAAATCGTAAAAATTAAAATTGCATTAAACTCTAAAATGACAAAATCGCAATAATAAATGCATGCAATAATTTCTGAATTTACAGTAGTAGTAAACCAGATATTTGACTGCTTAAAGATAAAATAATATAGTATTAATGAATGGGTGTTTTTATAATGGCCCTGTTATATGTCCAAGGTCTGTTATAATGGTCGAGGAAGTCTGTAATGGTCCGAGGCAACGCCGAGGGCCATTACAGACATCCGAGGCCATTATTACTGACCGAGGACATATAACAGAGCCATTATAAAAACACCCATTTCTTAATACATTTATTAACCAACTGAATAAAAGTGTATGTGTTAATATACCAAATATCCAAGATATTAAGTTGACAGAAGTTATGTGTTGAAAAACAGGAGGAACAGTGATCCCTATATATTGTTCTTTAATGTTGGTTGCTAGTTACTAAATTAAATAAAATACAAAAAAGTATTATACTCTTTACAACTTAATTTTATTAACTTTATTAAAAACCCTAACTGTGCTTTACACAGACAAACCAGGCATTAATACAGGGCCATTACAGAAAAACAGGGCCATTACAGAAAAAACAGGGCCATTACAGAAAAACAGGGCCATTACAGAAAAACAGGGCCATTACAGAAAAAAACAGGGCCATTACAGAAAAACAGGGCCATTACAGAAAATATGTTATTTTTAATAACCAGTCATTTTTGGCAATAATGTACTTAGTTGGTTAATAATAAAACTGAAGTGACTGGGAAATAAATTGAAACCTACAGGAGGTAACATAAACAAATAATAATACATAATGAGAATTTATAAGAACATGATATATAGCATATAGTGACCTAAGCAATGTGTTATTGTGTAAAAAAAAATTTTGAAATAGAATATATTTGTGTACATGTTACTTTTAATGAACAGAATTTAGACTGAAATGTCCTTTTACAAATGTTAACTTTTTTTACATAGAAGGACATCAAATTTATTTCTTCATTATTTTTAATGTAGCCGTACCTTGCCAGCTAACATGACAAACATAAGTATACCAAGGGACCACCAGTCTGCAGTGTGACCATACGGATGGGACACGAGGACTTCAGGAGCTGAAAAACATACAATATCAGTTTAGCAAGGCTGTATCACTCATTTAGACTATTAAGAATGTGTGAATGTAATTAAATCTTTTAACATTTTTAAAGTAATGTTTGTAGACCAATCCATTGGTAAACTTTCTAACAAATATTTATCAAAGAAAGACACTTTCTGATATACAGTATGTTTTAAGATTTTAGATATATATACTTACCCATATACTGTAGAGTACCACATATTGTCCGTGTTTTCTCTCCTTTTGTTAACCATTTGGATAATCCAAAATCTGTCAACTGTATATTGCCTAAACAAATATAAGTGTGACATTCTTGTTAACTTCAAAGATTTAATTCTATACTATCATTTTGCTTCTAACATCAAAAATTTGAACCGAACATGAATTCTGCTATTATAATAATATATGATTAGAATAAAAAAAATTCAAAGTTTACAGTAAATCACATTTTATGAGTAAGCTCTTATATGATTTCAGAAATATACATTTTTTTAAAAGCTTCGACCCTCTGATTTTTTTTTAAAACTTGGTTTTATACCTTGAACATTTCAATACATAAAGGCATATACATGAAGCAAACAAATTTGAAACCTGAAATAACTGAAAATATTTAATTGACAACACTAATTGTCAACCATCAACCAACAGCACCCAACTCCTCATAGTGAATGGATGTACAAACAAAGAAAAACAGCTACACCTACCTTCTTGATCAAACAGAATATTCTCCATCTGAAAAACACAAAAAGAACACAAGGATCACTACATAACCAAGTAAACTAGGTGCAGTATAATAAAGATATTGTCTTTTTTACGTTTTTGTTTGTTTTATCTATAACATTGTATTGTTTGCAATATTGATTTAACTTCATATAACTGTGATTTTTTTTTAATGTGTACTCAAAAGTAGATTCAATGCTGAACATTTTTTGACAAACCTAATAAGATGTCTACATTATGCATAGATATAGGTAGAGGTGGTATGAGTGCCAGCCAATGAGACAACTCTCCATCCAAGTAACAATTCATAAAAGTAAACCATTATAGGTCAAGGTACAGCCTTCAACACAGAGCCTTGGCTCACACTGAACATGACTGACAATACAGCTACTGATCTTATCATTTTGAATCTCAGTCATTTAAGGAATGACTGTAATATTTTTTCTGCCTATGAAGAAATAACATAAAAAATTTGGTGCACACTGAATAACGCGCGTAGCGGGTTATTTAACAGTGTGCACCACATTTTTTATGTTATTTCGAATAGACAGAAAAAATATTACAGTCATTTCTTATAATTTAATTCTAAATTCCATTTTAAACCGTAGAAAACCTTGAAAAAACGATGATGACGTCACGGTCACATGACTAAATTATGTCTATGGTCTGATAACAAAATAACGTCAGCCAATCAGAAGACGCGTTACATCCAAAATTAAATTATATAAAAATAAATGAATGCACCTACTGAAAAACAAACATACTCAGGAAAACATTTACATTAACCGTGAAAAACATAAAGTTGATCACTTTATCTATGAAATGAGGTCAAGGTTAGTAGAAACCTGTTTGATGGACTTATACTATACCTTCCAACAATTGTATATACCAAAAATATATTTTTTTACATGTGTATAACTAATGATAACTGGACACACCAATTCTCTTTGATAAAATATTAGTCATATATTTGAACCAGTAATTGACCCATGAAAACGTCATATGTCAGAAGGAAATATAACAAAATGTACTTTTATACAAGAAAAGCAGCATGCAGTTCTTGTACCATAGTATTAGATGAATAATAATAAATTGCTATTATTTTGGTTGAGTGTATTTCCTGTAGTATATATATTTTTTTAATACACATGACACATATCTTTTGTCTGTGTATTGCATATATGTTATTGTTTGTAATAATATTGTTTATACACTACATGGCCTCCTGGTGCCCTAATTCGGTAAATAAAAATATTCTATCCTATTCTAACTTCTAAAATGTAAAATTGCATACTTTCATACAAATAATTTATGCTGTAGCCGCCCGATTAGCATGGATATATAACATATTCTGCGTCCTTCATTGTAGGGGAGACAACTATAAATTAGACAATAAATAAATCATTACAAGGCAGAAATAAAGCTATAATTTACCTTCAGATCTCTATAAATAACTCCTGCATTATGTAAATAATCTGAAAAAAAAAAAATATGACTAACAAGTTATACACATTAAATATTTAAAAGTTTTACTATATCCTCTGTTACTGGAGAGGGGATGTTTCATGATATTTATAGATTATCTTTGGTCATCTCAACGAGATTGATTTTCTCCCTTGAGCTGATAAGGGGAAAGTGAGAAAAGCAAATGATAATCTGTTTAGCTATTTTACCTATGAAGACGTTGTTAATTTCATTGACAACACACATGCTCTCTTATTTTCTACAATTAATTTTTCATATCACTCGACTCAAAATTTCTTAAAATAGCGATGATCATAGTTATAGTGTATCAGTATATCATCACTCATTTAAATTTTTTTAACTTTTATCTTTTTTTATCCAAAAGATTTTTTTATCCAAAAGATTTTTTCCAATAGCAAAACATAGATTTCTCTTTATATATATAAAAGTTGCAATCTGTATTCCTTAATCCTCTTAAATCACTGTCAGTATTTTGCTGAAATTTTCTTACTAACAACTGTTTTGGTCCTTTTGATTGTAATGTTCTTAAACTTTTTATTTGTTTGGTTTCAAAAACATCTTATAAATGTATTAACAACTGCTTAGATTTTTATTAAGCATATATGTTAAGATAAAACAAATGATTTACATACCCATTACTAAAGCTAATTGACAAACATAGATCTTGACTAAAGGTTGAGGAAAATATCCATGGAATGTCCACAATGTAAACATGTCTCCAAATGGTACATAATCTAATACTGAAAACAAAATATATCATCCAATTATTTATAAACAAAAGTCATTATTATGCATTGCAATACAGGAGCACAGGTATCCTCATTTTGAATACTGTAAATTCAGAAATTATTGCCATGTTTTTTATTATTGCAAATAATGTGACAGGGTTATATCACAAAAATTTATACCTCCTATTTTGAATTTTTTTATATTAAGGAAAAAGGATTTTTTCAATATCGCAAAAAATCAGATAAATTTTTTAATCCAAAATGACACAATTGAAATAATAAATACATGCAATTATTTCTGAATTTACAGTAGTCAGGTAGTATTATAGATGTTAAAATCTTAATTTATGATTATTTCGAGTTTAATCAAGAGGGATTGTAAATTATTATTAAGAGAAGAAGAGTAAGTGCTGCTGTCAGAAATCCTGCACATGTAATTAAAAGCAGAATGAGTTGCGTCCATAACTCCATATGATGAATTCCTATTGTATCATAGAAAAGCATATTAAAGATTTCAAAACACATGAAATGCAAATGGATTAAATCACTGCTCTTTGAGAATTATTCATCATGAAATATATATATTAACATATTAAACTTTCTGAAAATATCAAATACAAAACTTAACCAGCAATTTAACAACAGATTAACTACAATGTAAACCAAATTCTTACCTATATATAAAAATTTACGAGACTGCCAGTATTCATGAAGCTTTACAATGAATGGATGATCGCCAAGCATTGCCTGAAAATTAAATATATAACAATTTCTATAACAAGAATTTTACTGCAAAAACATTATACTAACTGAGAAGAAAAACAATTTAAAAAAAAAGTGAAAAAGGAACCAGCATGAAACTGTTCAAAATGGGAATGGCCTTCTGTGTGTTAAAAACAATTACTTGTGTCAAGACTTCAGTTGAATTTTTGAATACAGTATTTTACTAGCAGCATGATATATTTGTCATGTGTGTATCATGTGTATGGTAATTGTATACAAAATTATTAGACTTTCTACATCTTCTAAAAATATACAACTGTTTTTTTGACAAGGGTACAGTAATATTAGACTCTAACATCTTTGGTATGATCTGTCTATCAACATTCATCAGATATGCTTTTGGACAAAAGTGTGTTCTTCTACTGTTCATGATATAGTTGTATGCCATGGTATCTACAGAGACATGATAGGGGCATAGCAGCAGATATCAGTTTGTGGCAAATGCCGTGATATGTGTGGATAGAGTTAATAACATTAGGTACGACATCAAAAGATCGATGTAGGATAAAAAAACTTAAATCAAATAGTTTGGGGGTGGGGGGTTAAAATTCTGCAAGTTTTGTATATCTAAAATCGATTTTTACATATATCTCTATTGGTAAATCAATTTTTCCCAAATTAAGTTAAGAGGGGGGGTGGGGGGGTCAGTGAAAAAACTATGTGAATTAAGTTTTTTATCCTACATTGAACTTTTGATGTCGTCCCTTACTGGGGACGTAGAAAAAAGTTATTGCCAACTTTGGCATGTATTTACCTGGATTGCTGCCTCATCTTTACACTGCTGAATTGCATTCTCTACAATAATTTGAGTTTTTCCCATAACCTACAATACATATATTATTATCCTTAATTAAAATAACTCCAACTTAAACAGTTATTTATATGCTATGTGGTACAAAGTATTCAACACTTTTTTTTTTAAATTGTCAAAAATTTCTTTTCTTAGTGGTTTTAATGTAACCTTTGCGATGCTACTAATATATCTTAATCATGTTAACGTATTTTGTTATTTTTGATGACAAAGGCAAATTCTAGATAGCTTCTCGGATCACCTTAATTTTAATATTTACATTTTTTCTTTTTTTTTTTTTTTTTTTTTGCACAATTCATAATGATTTATGTCATTGTATGTATAGTTTCCAAACAATATAATATTATTGAATTGTAACAGTTATCATCTATCAATAAGAGCTTGACATTTTGTATGGACACCTATCTATTGGATTGATTGATTGATTGTTGGTTGCTTTACGCCGCATTAGCACAAAAAGGCTATATCGCAGCGACCTATCTATTGGAAGATCATTTATAGCTTGATGTATTGTAGTGATCTGTCTATTGTTGAAGACTATATATTGACTGTTTCTTGACTGTATGATGATTTCAAGATGTCTTTTAGTCATTTGATTCTTACAGTTGATGTCTCATTGACGTATAAACTGGACATCTTATTTCAATAATCAGAAAAAAAAGAAATCTTCAAACAGGAAGTAAGAAGTAGGTGATCGACAGTTTTAAAAATTGTTTTCAAAAATGAAACATTGAAACAATCTAGAATTTTTTTTTATTGCTAAAAAATAATGATGAAAATGAGACTAGAACACCTGATAAAGTTTTTGCATCCCTGCAGTCTGCAAATAACAACAAATGGTCTGAACCACTTACTTTAACTGCATAGTTCTGCTTTTCATCTTCCCTTCGAACCATATACACATTACCATAGGCTCCCTTAGCTATAACATCAATAACCTGAAGTACAAAACAAGTATTCACAAAGAGACATATTTAAAAGTTGACTAATACAAAACCTGATCACATACACACAAGGTGACACATTTAACAATCCTCTGTGCTGGTAGTTTGCACTGAAAATGCTGGAGTTGTGGGTGATGCACTCATAAATACTGCACCATTTATTTGGTAATTATAAGACAGGTTTTTAAGTGATGAACTGGTATGTATATGTCTTCATAACTGAGATTTTTTATGTGTATGCTTTTTTTTATTTAGAACAATGTTTTATTCCAGCAGTTTTATGTGAGAGAAGAAATGTGGGAAGGGAATTACAAGAGAATAGATATCCATATCGTACTAAGAAGTAATCAAATCACAAAAATGTTTAATGAACATGTATACCTTACTCCAATTTTAGAAATTAGAACCATTACTCATGTTTTTGGTGCAATGCTGCATTGGCAATGGTTGACTAAAGGTAACAAATTTTTAAACTTTAAGTGTACCTCAAACTCTTGCTGTTTAAAATCTCCTCGTACTGGAAAATCTGGCAAGAACAAGGCTTCCACCAATGGAACATTATTCCACTTGGGTTTGTCTGGAGTGGAGGAATCATTCTCTAATTGTTCATGTGACTTTCCACGACTCAATCGAGCAGATGCTCTTGTTTTACTTCTTACAAAATCAGGATTTGTTTCTTGTAAAAACTGAAAAATAAATTTTTTTATATCACATAATTAAAGCATATTTAAAATACAGTTTGATTCAGCAATTCATTCCCTTTCAAAACAACATGAACAAGAATAAGGTACATTCGCCAAAAACATGCTCGCCCCTTCACACCCAAAGTCTGTTCTCACCCTACACTTTGCAAACTTTTTACTGGTTTTGTGTTTAGTAATTTTGTAATAGAGTTTAAGTAAGTGTATAGCTATAAAAAATCAAAGAGCAGATTGCTCTGAGGGATACGATTGCCATTGTTTTCATTGACACATGTATACATGTAGCTGGATAATATTATTTTCAAAACCAATTCAACTGTACATGTAAAATGTAAAATATAGGTTATCTGAATAGTTACAAAATAGCCAATCCCGGATAAAAGTATATGAACAATATACTTAGGCCTATTGTGTTTTAGTTTTGTACTATCAATTCTAAGTTTACTTTCCTCAGCAGTCACTGCGACTCAGAGTGAGAGAAGGTATTTCACTTCGTATCTTACATGTATCACTTATTTTCCTACGTTAATTCTAGGAGGAACCCCATTCCTAACTCTTTAAATATTTAATTTCCTTTAATATGAGTCTGTGATCATGACTTCTTTCCGTACACATTCCTAGGTTTAAATAATAGGTTTCCATTACGACTATACCACGCTGTTCACGACCAAAGTATGATTCTAGCACGCCCTTGCCGTCCTCGTCGCGAACTTCTTACGACCTGACTACGTTCTTGCTACCATTGTCTCTAGATTTTGTTTGTCTGTATGTAGTTATCCATCTGCTCTAACAGCTTAACCATGATTCTTGTTTTTAGATAGATAAGACCGTTGGTTTTCCCGTTTAAATGGTTTTACACTAGTAATTTTTTAGGCCCTTTATAGCTTGCTGTTCGGTGTGAGCCAAGGCTCCATGTTAGAGGCCGTGCTGTAGCCTAGTATAATGTTTACTTTTATAAATTATTTCTTGGATTGACAGTTGTCTCATTGGCACTCATACCACATCTTTCTATATCTGTTGACACATCTGTGTCATCTCTGCTATCGTTCCCTTAAATATCGTCATTTGAGCTTTATACCAGCAATAGGTTGTAATTTAGGTTGAATTGGTCGGTCCGACATCTCTACTTGATCAGGATTCGTTAATTTGCCCCCTCTGCCTCTACATCAACCCTTCCACCACGCCCACGTTTTCTAATAGATTTTGGTGGCATGAATGTATTGTTTCCGAGAAATCTAGCCCTGTGTATCATCATACAGCGGATATAGGTACTAACCAAGCGGGTGTGAGCGATTTTGATCTTACACGGTAACGAAAATCTTTGTTTTGTTCACATAATATCAATGTGTACTTCAATCTAAACATAATTGCTGTTTTAAGAAATGATTTGGTCGTAGATTGATGTTTAGAGATGTCTTATTATTTTCCCAAAACAAGAGGGATTACTAAAACATTGTAAAAGCATGTACAAATACTTGTCAAAGAAGTTGGCCCTCGTCTCATCCAAAATAATTCTATATTCATTGCAACTCTTTTTTCTGATAGAAGGTCAATGTGTGTGTAATAAGTATAGCTGTTTCAATAATTGGCATTGAAATTTTTCATAATTATGTTATTTTTTCGATATTTTATCCCTAAAAAAGTGTTGTGTACGGTTTTTAGCTGACCACATAAATCCTTATGTACGGTGCATAGTTATGTTGTTGTACAACGTACACAAAATCATTATTTTTATACTATTTTTATACTCGTTTATTACCCAAAATGTTTCAAGGAATGAGTAATCACAGGTAGGTTTATGATTGGTAAATATCAAAAATCATCAAAAGGACCTTAAGAGCTACGTTTTCGCAGCTACGTAAGAACGTGCTATAATCGCAGTAGAAGCGTGGTAAGATTGAGTTGCAATTGGATAACTTGTGGTATGGTTGTAGTTAGTTCGTGAAGAGCGTAGAAAGATCTTGATAAGCGTAGTGAGGTCGCAGAATAAGTGCGGTGAGTACATGGTTTAATCGTAGCAGGGTCGTTGTAGCATGTGTAGAAGCGTAATGAGGACATTGTAGCATCGTGAAAGCAATGTAAATTTACATTTCCATGCCGCTCATACCACGACCTCACCACGATCTGAATTTGTTTTAGATCCCAGTGACTCACGGCATGGTGCGATTGTGGTCTAGTGGGACTGGGGCTTAAAGCAGCGTTTCGACTACTCAAGTTATAAATCTCCCAAGTTACATTTGCAGTTCTGTTTGTGTCTGGTCCAGTGGTTTTTCGAATGGGGACTCAATAGATTCAAATTTCTCTCCGTTACAAAACGATTCCAGTGCTTGTCATACATGTCATATAGATTCTTATATTGACTTGAACTAGAGTTTGTCCAATTTTCTGACTGGCTACTGAAGATTTACGAGAATAAAATGCCTATATGCAGGTTGACATCACGGTAAAATTGATAATACATATGGACCATAATTTGGTATTCAGCCTTTGGTTTCTTTTTGTATCCTTTTTTATAAGTTCTAAAACTTTAACTTTTATTCTGTGGGTTGTGTTGGTGTTAGAATAGTATTAATGGAACAATTGAGTTTTTCAAGAAAAAATTAATACATTTTGATTCACCGTTTACGTGACAGGAAACCAAACAGGAAACCAATCTTTATTTTCTTTATTTTGCACAATATATTTCAAAAGACATAAATGAACACCATTACTAGTGTTACTTGCTTCATGTTAATATTTAAAATCTATTTTCAATGTTAAATTGAAGTTTTTTTAAACGCGACAGGAAACCATAAGAAACCGAAAGCATTTTTTTTGTTTTATTTTCATTGCAAAATCTGCTTAAAATAATCTGACCAGTATACTTTTTCTTAAAATCCATCTTAAATGTAACAGTATTATAAAACTCCTAAATATGTGCTTGTTTTGAAAACAATTAGTACAATTTATTCAGAAATTTCCATATTTTCTTCATTGATACAGGATACCATAATCGTTGTATCTTGATGTTTTAGCCAAAAAAATGTACATGTTGTATTTATATTTGGTTTTGAAATTCCAGTTATATACAATTTATTCCAAATCATTGGCAATGTAAAATTCTTTAAATCCAGTAAAGAAATTTTTTTTCAACTTGGAATTAAAATCTTTAAAATAGGCACCATGTGATATGTGTGACCTGTACCTTTCAAGTCATGCATGGTAAACGTTTACTTCTCCTTTGACAAGTTTATTGCGTTTCTGAAAAGTGTTTGAAGAAACAATAAAAAAAAATAATTAAAAATTGTGACAAAGATACCAACTTTGTACATTCCAAGTGTAACGGTATATTAACATGTATTTTTTATTAAATTATCTTTATTCACCTAAAATATCCAGTAATATTTACTGCTGAAGCAAAATCAATCCAACGAGCATCGGCACAATGATAAGAGACGTAATGTCGATTGAATTTTCCAAGGACCCTTTACATCGTTATCCGGAAACAAAGTGTGTTATAACGTCTGTCAAATCTGAAATTGATTTTGTCAAGTCATTGGGCATTTATTTTCACACAAGATTGTATGTAACATTATGCACATAGGAAAAATAAAAGACCCCTGGCGCAATCTCTTTGAAAATTGTATTTTCCTTTTTTAAACAAGACGAAACAAGTCTACAGATTATGTTTGCTAACATCCCATTGGAAACAAAAACAATGTTTAGACCTAGTATTTCATATATCCGGCCGTAAGGGCGTGATCACATGTTAGTCACATGTTTCACGTATGACCGGAAATGATTAGAACTTAATGACAAAAAGAATTTTAATAAAAAAAAAAAAAAATAACTGGACTTCTGTTTCGTGTGAAATGTAACGCATAATGATAATGTCATTTTCTAACTTAATTATTACGAAGAACAAAACTAGAATGTAAATCATCTCTGATTTACCTGTTTGAACATCTCGTGAGAGTTCATATTTGCATATTGTTATAAAGAATTCTATTACAACAAAGCAGATTACATCATCTAAAATTTGCGTTACGAAATCGGAAACCAAAGTAACGCTAGTGTTCTAACACCTGCTACAGAAATACTTATAGTTCTCAGCATTTTCTTTTGACTATTCTTATTGGTCGATGTTCTTTATTATTTGAAAGCAAAAGTTACGAATTTGCCGATGACGATTATCTATAAATCAGTCAGCGTTATGCACTTCGGAAGCGAAAAGTAACGCGAGAAACGACACAAAAATATGGTCGTATAATCTTTGAAATTTGTTAATTTCAATTTGTTTTCTAGGGAACAGTAGCATACACTTGTATCTTGATAAAAATAAAGGCATCTTTAGATGTAGTTACAACTTTTCTTACAGTAATACACATTTTTATCACTTTTCTATAGTTATAGGACAGTGATATTGTTTGGCTCAAATAACAGCCGAAATTCGGCCTTTTCCCCTAGAGAAAATTCCCAATTACTGAAAAAAATGGCTTAAAATTCCTCCCAAAAAGTTTTACATTTTCCCCAAACAGTGATGGCATTGGTAGTAATGTTTGTAAATATCGTATTCATGTTATCATTTTGATATTAGAAAGCACTTTTGAGATCCGGTTTTCTGATCAGAATCATCATGGTGTTTGTAACACATGTAGTTTTCAATGCATTGTAAGTACCATCATTGCTTCTGTTTCTTTTCCCTCTCCGAAAGTATCTTTCAGGTTGAAAATGTCTGACAACCAAAATATACATGAAAAAACAGTGCAAAAAGACAGCAAAGGTCAGGAAAAAATCGGAGATGTGTTCAGAATAAAATATACAAATTTCCCAATTTCAATAAAAAATATGCATTTTTCCCAATAAAAAACGGTAGAGGTAGTTTTGAAAAAAGACAACAATATCACTGTAGGAAACGAGCCCAATAGCAAATTATGGTCCATATATTTAGATTTGTTACGCTGAAATACTTTGAATATACATACCTGAGACGTTTAAATCGTAAGCATTGAAACTTTAAACTTTAAAATTGGGGAACAAATTTATCGGGATCTGGATTTTCAGCAAAATATGTAAGGGATTTTGGGATTTTCTGATATATTCAAACCGGGAAATCGGGATGAGACCCCCTCTCACCCACCCCCTAATTTGTGTACACATTTAAAATCGAGGTTCCATTTTTATGTTTCTGCCTTAATCTTATGCTAAATCAAATATACTTTTGTTTATTAATTTAATGTATACTTATAAAATATTCATGTTTCTTTGTCATGTTTGTTTAGCTTTCAATATTTCTAAAAGCGACATTCACCTGGGATTCTGGAACCGATTGGGCCTTTCTTAAGGGATTCTTCTGATTGCTGTTCCCCATAGCTTAACAAGTGCATTTTGATTACATGTTTTAAAAGTTCCAAAATAAAAAAAAAATCATTCAATCATACAATCTTCAACCGGAAGCATAACTTCAGCCGGCAAAAAATAAGTCTCAAAGACAGGAAACTTTCATTCGAAAAGATCGATTTGTAAAGAAAAGAAAATCAATTATGACTAATGAATATGTTAGTATTCACTTTTATTCATTATAGTTTTTTAGAACAAATTATAATTATATAGTAATTGTAGGGGATAACTGATTACAATTATTATCTTTTAGTTGCCACTTGACTTGAATTTTATCACAATAAAGTAACGATTTCTCTGTATCTACAGAGTAACTCATGGTACGAGAATTTCGCCATGTTCATAAAAGTCTGATTTAGTCAAAATTAATTCAGGATCGACCAATTTGTAATTTCTATTGGATTCCGGTATTTTTGTTGTTTTTCATTTTATGTAGAATGTAATATTACGTGCCATTAACAACAGTTAAGGTTTATAAAAAGCTGAAAAAAATATAGCAATTTAAATTGAACAGGTAAAAATAAACTTATTGATAATCTTCCAGATGGAAAACTTGCTATAAGTGCTTCTTCTAGTTCTTTCTTCTTCTTTTTTCTTTTCTTTCTTACATCGTGAAGTTCAAAGTTTTTATGCATTTTTCCTCAGGAAGATTTAACTGAGGTCTTCTGAAATTAGTATATTTGTAAACATGGTAAAGATGCGAAAAAATCACCTACTAATATTCTGGGAATATTAAAATCACCTACTAATATTCTGGGAATATTAAAATCACCTACTAATATCACAGGTAGTAAGGTCGTCATATCGAGGAGAGTTTAGTACACATGGTACAGTGATTTTGTCATAGATAAGTTTGACATGGTTAATTTATGTTACTTTCCTAAACTCAGTTCTATTCACACGAGCACTTGAAAAGCAAATAAAATGTTTTAATCTGTATACGAGGTCAAACGATCTAACTTGGACTTGCTGTTTCACGAAATTAATGCAGAATAAGCAAGATATCGGAATTGCTATGGTTTGGTTAAGAGATTGACATGGTTCGGTTAAGAGTCTAGAAATTCGTCATGGTTTTGGTCAAGAGTGTCATGGTTTAGATCGAAATAAATATATATGTGTTTCACTTTAATACTGAAAATTTGTTTGATAGAGCTTCTTATTGAACGAAGTTACACTATATATTATTTGCCTAAGAAGAAAAAAGTCTGTTTAACCAAATTGAGTGGGTGTAATTGTCAAAGCGTAAATTAAACATGTTAAACATGTCATGTTACTTTTCGTAATTGTTCTACAATATGATTTTTAAAGTCAATGCTCTTTTAAACTAGCTTTCGATATAATTATACAAATAAATACAAAGCGTTGCTTCTTTTTCACATAGAATCTTTTCTCCGTATGTCCATGCTTGGCTCTGCCAAGGATATCGCGAGGGCATCACTAGTCAAATAGCTAAAGACTTGTTTTCCTTAAAAGAGGGACGAAAGATACCAAAGGGACAGTCAAACTCATAAATCTAAAACAAACTGACAACGCCATGGCTAAAAATGAAAAAGACAAACAGGCAAACAATAGTACACATGACACAACATAGAAAATCAAAGAATAAACAACACGAACCCCACCAAAAACTGAGGGGTGATCTCAGGTGCTCCGGAAAGGTAAGCAGATCCTGCTCCACATGTTGCTTATGTGATGTCAAATCCGGTAAATAGTTTTATTCGGTAGGTCACATTCATGAAAGGGAAGGGGATTGTAGTTACGACATAAGGAAAATATCCGATATCATTTGTGAAACGGTTATTCCATAAAAAGTTGCAAAAAAGTAGCAGCTAGTCAAAAAGTAATTCTTGATTTTACATTTTTTCCTAGAAAACTATACATTTGTTTGTTTTTTCTTTATTTTAAATTTTGAACCAGTTTATGATGAATAAAAGGAGACGTGGGGTCGATGATACAGTAATCCAGCTACAAAACTAACCAAAAGATATCAAGAGGTCATCATAAGTCTTCAACCATTTATGAAACCGACTCGTTACGCGTGACATGGACAATAGTGTTAAAACTTATTGGTTTTAAAACTATATGTGAAATTACAATAAAAAACACTTCAGCGTTCGAATCTTAAATATGAAAGATCACAATTTCGATTTGGATTTAAGCCGATATAACCTTCAAGTTTATCAATTATTATTACGAATCAATAAAAAAATCTTTGTAATCAGTGTACGTAATGTGCGAAATGCCAATTGCACTGTATCCGTGATGAATTTCTTATGTAGAATGATAAACAAACAGACGACAAATTCACGATTTTTGAAAACAAATAAGAAATAATATACGATATGTACTGTTTTTATAAATTCATGATAAATGTACTTAATGCGGACCCTACAGCCATTCATGTGTAAAATTGATAGACAGATAGATAAATATTAAGAATAGTTAACGAACAGAGCAGAGCGTACACGAGTTTTAAAAGTAGCAGTCAAGTTTCATTTGTAGAAAAATGTACCTTTTAACATGATTAATAATGTAGTATAACTTAAAACAGGGTTTGTTGTTCAGCTTGTTGATATTGAATAAAATTCCACTTTGTTGTTATTGTGATGCGATTCATGTTTACTATTGAATATGAATGATTTCAAGATTTCATTTTCACTGTAGAGCAATTCATTACTGTTGTATATGCGATGCATTTACACAGAAGGATTTTAATTAATTTTCATCATATAAAGTCGTAATTGAGCCTACTCTCTAACATAATTTATGATGTCAGAAGGATATATGCATACCTTGTGAGTGAAAGTCTGAGGTAATATATACCGTAAAAATGGCATTTATTGCTCATTGTTGAAGACCGTACGGTTACCTATAGTTGTTAATTTCTGTGTCATTTTTGTCTCTTGTGGAGAGTTGTCTTATTGGCACACCTTCTTTTTTATATTGTCAATTCTATATTATATGATCATTTGTTCAGACCCAGATCTATATGTAAGTTTAAATATATCCTTTCCTATGACTGTAATCTTTTCCAGGCAAAGTAACTTGTATTTTTTACCAGGGCCAATCAAAAACATTTTTTTACGTAGTGATCCGAACCTGCTAGGAGGGTTTTGGTCCTCCCCCTGCCCATAGGAAAATTTTGAAAATTAGACTATACTAATTTTCTTCAGTAACACATTAATATAGTTCTTTTTCCAAAAAGAAATCTGTTGTTATATAAACTAATGTGCCATTTCAAGTAACTCAACCCCCTCTCCCCCGAATATCAAATGATTGCTACCGGAAAAGCAGTTTACGATTTCGGTCTAAATATACAGCACATACTTAAGACTTGCGTGTTTTTTTTTTGTATTCATGTTTGCCTAGGCATTGTAATTGAGATAGAGCACACATTTATACTATAAAGCAAACAAGACATACAAACCGTATTATGAAAATAGCTCTAATGGATGCATCTTTGAAAATCAAAAAGAAGTCACATAAAGATCTTCATTTCACGATTGATGAGTGGTAACGTTTTCGTCTCGCACTAACAATTGCAAATACATTTGACGTCTGGATGGCTGCATAATTAATTTTTGTAATGCCATTTTATATACATCTTATACAGTAAAGAAAGTTCGAGCAACAATCGAGTGTTCTTGATATGTGTTTGAATTTCTCATAACTTTTTTCCTGATGTTTTACTACTAACATTACAGAACTATAACGAAAAAAAAAACCATAAAATTAAGTACAGAAAAAATATCGACAATGTCCGAAATCAACCATAAGTTAGTTATATCCGTGTATATTCAAGTGATCATCTACGACCAGCTTGCTTTTTAAATATCATCAGTATTAAAGTCATTTTGTAAGACTATTTTCAGTTGTTGCATGTCGAATTATCGTAAAAAATAATAATGAAAATTCATCGCACCTCCAAAAATTCCACATCAGAAATGATTGCACTTTCAGTGATAATTCATCGCAACTATAGTTAAAATGAATAGCATCCAGTCAACTATATTATGGATTCAGCTGCTTTATTCACACTTTTTTGAACTTTAATCTTGTGATTATACATTAGAAAGTTATATTTTTATTTAATTTTGTTAAAACATGCATTTAAATCAATTATTTCGTACTTTCAAAAAGTAAACAAACGCAGTTTTCCCCGTCATCCTTTATTCTACAATAGACATACTCACAAATAACAGTGAAAACGAACAAACTGGATTCGTACTTTACATACAATGTCAGTATTAAATATTGTATAAATGCATCATGTATAGTATCACTTAATTCTTTTATAGTCAAATATTATTAACTTTTTATGTAGTGATTTAGTATGGTGTGTCCTAGAATTGAAAATATGTCTAAATTGTAGAGCACACAATATTGTCAGCAGAATTCCATCAATAAGGAAGCTATCTTGGAATCATGATTTTTTATAATTTGTTTTTGGTTTGAAACTAGGTCCCGCTAAATCAACTTGATTTTATTGTTTAAAGCCGATCTGGAAAATCTTACATGTCTGCCATGGTTAAGGCAAAGAAGAGGTTGGGGAACCCGCAAACATGTTTAACTCCGCAATATTTTGTATAGTATAATGTCTCAGGTTAAGTTTCTGTATACCGTGAATATCGTTTGTAACTGTATATTGTATTTTGCTATTTATTTTGAACAGAAATTAGACTGGTGGTTTTCTTATTGGAATTCCTATACATTGAATTTTGTCGCAGCCTTTAATAACTTGCTAAAAGTATGATTTTGCTCATTGTTGAATGTTGAAGGCCTCTTGATGACATATAGTTGCTAACATCTACGTCATTTGATCTTAGATTGTCTCATTGGCAATCATATTGCATCTACTTATAACATATGACTACATTGTATGTGCGTTCTTATGCCCTTTTGTGTTTCAAATGAAACAATTGTTGTTTATTTTGATAGTAACTCTTCATCATAAAAGACTAGAATTATATAACTAAACCATGTCCAACATGAACTAAACCATGACACGAATGAACCAAACCATGACACAGATATTTCAGAAATTTTGAATTGAGTGCAAAAGTAGGTATTTTTCAGAATAATTGGCGGCAGTTTTATATCACGAAGAAATATGTGATGTAACAGATATAAAGATAATAACTTTTTTTATGCACGTTAAACCAATAAGCAACTTTTAAATGTTGACATACGCAAGCTTTGTTCTGTGTTAAATCATTAACTATATGATACAACTTGTGATGTGCTAACATATTTACTTTATACAAAGGTACTTACCAGCTTGAATTATTGATCAGAAGTTCCTTTTACAAAATATCCGAATGTTTACATTTTTGCATTTATTGTCATCAAAAACACTTAACACCGTCATGTCAAACTTATCCAAACTATGACAAAATCACTGTACTAATCGCTCCTCGATATGACCACCTTACTACCCGTGAATATTCAATGTTCTGGGAATATTGTTCTAATAGTATAATAGTCCCAAATATTTTTAAAGAAAAGTCGATTTTTTTTACCGTGAACAGCAATCATATGAAATTTTGTATTTAGACATGACGGTATTTCAAAATGTCTAAATGAAGTCATTTCAATAGTCCATAAGCTTGAGGACTGTCTGTTACCATATCTTTGCACTTTTATAGATTGAAGGCATATTCCTCTAAAAAAAACTGATCTTTCCCGTCACGATTTTCCGTCATGCATTTTGTTTTAGTTTTAAGAAACCCTTTGAGGACAAAGCATAGCAGCTAAATTATTATATTTCCCATCTAAATTCGTACAAAATCAATATAAAGTTGAATTTCTTCTTCAAAATACATATTTGCATGAACCTTTTATTTCTTTGTATGGATTGCAGAATGTCATTAAGCTTCTTGAAAATATTAGAATGACAAATTATCACGTTTAAAACGCTGGTATCATCAGTGTAGTAGTCAGAACTTCAGTACTGGCATAAAAAAACCCAACACAGATATTGCTTGATAGCAATTTGCTGTTAAATACATTTTGCTTGTAGATTGGATGTCCCCGACGGCATAGTAACCAGTAATTCGGTACTGGCATGAAAACACAGATATAGTTTGATAGCAATTTTCTGTTATATATTTTGCTTGTAGAGGACTACTAGTCCCCGATGGTATCAGTATACAATGTAGTAGCCAGAACTTCGGTATAAAGGCATGAAATACAGCTATTGTTTAAAAGCGATTTTCTATTATACAATTTGTTCAATGATTTTAATTATATATCCTCCATGCAAAGTATTTAAACCTTGTTTGGATTGAGCTTTACCTTATGTCCTTGTGGGTTTTTAGCTTTTCGACGTTAAATGTAATAGGTTTTTTTAACGATTTTCAAATACCATGGCTTTGGGCATTAATTCACTGCATGCCATTGAAAATGATTATCGAAATGAGCATCTGGTGGTATACATGATACAGTTGCAGTTAAATTGATAACGCTTATGGAATTATATATGAAGCATTATAACTTAAAACTCTATCACAACAGCTAACATACGGATTTCATTTTTGATGTGTAAAATGTTCATACCTGGTAGAAAACAAGATTGAAAATGTTTGGCAAAATTGAAATCTTACTTACAATGTTTTTAGTAAGTTATACTGTGTAAACATGTCAGGACAGTGGCCCATTCTGTTTCAATTCTACAATTATAACTGTGGTTCGTCCATTACTCCTTGGAGTAAATGGCAGTTGTTGTTTAAGGGCATGTCTTGATACACTTCAAAATCGTCTGACTATTGAGTTAAGTTTTCTGTGCAGGTGAATGATATGAAATCCTGTATCATACCATGGCACTTCGTATTTAACCTTCTCTCTCTCTCTCTCTCTCTCTCTCTCTCTCTCTGGTATTTCCCAACTTCTTCGTATTTTGCAATTGCCTTCTTTCTCTCTCTCTTGTATTTCACAACTTATATGTATTTTACCTTCTCTCTGCAATGTATAAAGTGAGAATTATAGTAAAACCTCTGTGTTACATGAGTTATGAATTTGGACCGAATGTTATTTATAGTAAAACCTCAGTATTACATGAGTAATGAAATGAGAGAATTTTACTGACAAGTAAGAATTCTTGTAAACCCTCACTTAAGTAATGAATTAAAACAATTTTACTAACAAGTAAGTGATAAATAGTAAAACCTCAGTGTTACATGAGTAATGAATTGAGAGAATTTTACTCACAAGTACGAAATATAGTAAAACGTACGGTGCTAGTACATGAGTAATGAAATGAGCCATCGGATAATTTTACTCACTAACATGTACGAATTATAGTAAAACCTCAGTGTTACATGAGTAATTACATGTAGTATTGAGAGATTTTTTCTTACAAGTAAGATATATAGTAAAACATCAAGGTTACATATGAGTAAGGAATTAAGATAATTTTACTTACATGTAAGAATAATACGTGGTACAGTTAAACTGTTGTGCATGGTCGCTATCGATTTGTCCTTACATTATGTCACTTCAACAATAAGATCAATACTTTCGAATTGAATTGTTAAATTAGTTAAATAATAAAATTGAGAATGGAAATGGGGAATGTGTCAAAGAGACAACAACCCGACCAAATAAAAAACAACAGCAGAGGGTCACCAACAGGTCTTCAATGCAGCGAGAAATTCCCGCACCCGGAGGCGTCCTTCAGCTGGCCCCTAAACAAATATATACTAGTCCAGTGATAATGAACGCCATACTAATTTCCAAATTGTACACAAGAAACTAAAATTAAAATAATACAAGACTAACAAAGGCCAGAGGCTCCTGACTTGGGACAGGCGCAAAAATGCGGCGGGGTTAAACATGTTTGTGAGATCTCAACCCTCCCCCTATACCTCTAACCAATGTAGAAAAGTAAACGCATAACAATACGCACATTAAAATTCAGTTCAAGAGAAGTCCGAGTCTGATGTCAGAAGATGTAACCAAAGAAAATAAACAAAATGACAATAATACATAAATAACAACAGACTACTAGCAGTTAACTGACATGCCAGCTCCAGACTTCAATTAAACTGACTGAAAGATTATGATTTCATCATATGAACATCAGGCACAATCCTTCCCGTTAGGGGTTTAGTATCATACCATCATAACATATATGAGAAGAACATAACCCGTGTCATGCCAACAACTGTTTTTAGAATAAATGTGTTTAGTTCCGATGCAAAGACCTTATCAGTGACTCAATATTTACGCCAAAATATGCAATCTTTAATGACTTGACAACAGTATCGTAATTATATCCCTTCTTAAAGGATGCATGTTAAACAAGTATTTGCGACAGTAAAACTACCGATGGACGTCCTTAAAGCTTCAAATACAATACAGTTATCTCTTAAGTTGATTGCTTAACTCACACGAATTTTGGTCATTTAACCCTCTTTCTTTTTTCCTTTTTGCTGGATTTCTATTGGGTTTTAATATAAGATTTTAAAACAAGCCTGTCAAGGAGATGTTGTATGATTATCAACGAGACATGCAGTTTTCACCCAAATTCAAATGAAGTGGAATTGAAAAGATGAAATAAAAGAAACTATAAGTTGACAGCTATAGGTCTCTAACAAGCAAAATGGCATAACCGTTAAAGATAAGGGGGTATACTACAAACACGGTGAGATATCAGTCTACAGCATCCTGACACAGCACGAGCAACAAACCCAGATGTCAATATTGAAATTAGGAGATGTGATATGATTGCCAATGAGACAACTTACTATCCACCCTATTTTAAAAGGAGAGGCCTTGAATTTAAAGCAATAGAAAATGTTATTATAAAACTATGAGCAGAAAGCCACAGTCTCTAATGAAACAATTTTATTTTTTTTATTAATTATGTTAAAGTAAAATTTCGAAAATATTGGTTATGTTCAATGTGCTTGTCTTATCCAATCATACAAAACAGTAATATCGTATACAATAAGTAACATGAACAGTCCAATAAAACACGTTAAATGAAAACAAGAAGAAATATTAAACATTGATTGAATGATTTATAAATACCAATGAATTATACCAGTTTGAACATGCATTAAACTATGAATACTGACTGTGAACGTTACAGGACCATCACTTTTGGCTTAGTTATAAAGCAAGAAAAGAAAGAGAGGGAAAAAACTCGACAGCAACGGATGGTTATTTAATATGGCATTTTTTCAAAGCCTATTCATTGAGAAAGTTCTTATTCTCTAGTGTAAAGTTGAACATGCCTGTTTAAATTATAGCCATATGTTTACAATATTCCCCGGTTCTGAGTACCACGAGTATTATGATCATGTAATAATTTGGGAGCAATTAATGGGGGGGTATGTTTATTTTGTCTAAGTCAGAATTTTTCCTTGCGAACAATTTAATTTATTTCAAGACTATAAAGGCATGGAAAAAATATGGATTCAGAATATTTCACTTGTCCTCTGCTTGAACAAAATATATTTATTTTCTATCAATTTGGGAATCAGAATATTTATCAGAAAAAGAAGGCCGCCTAATCTCCTCCCCCCTTTGAATTATTGTTTTCTTGATATATATAATATCATATAAAAAAAGATGTTGTATGATTGCCAATGAGACAACTGTACACAAGAGATCAAAATGACACAAACATTAACAACTAAAGGTCACCGTACGGCCTTCAACAATGAGCAAAGCCCAACATAGTCAGCTATAAAAGGCCCCGAAATGAAAATGTAACACAATTCAAACGAGAAAACCAACGGCTTTATTTATATATAAAAAAAAATGAAAGGGAAAAAAATCGTTCTTCTGTAAGTCTGGTATTCTACAATCATTCATAATGTGTTAAACCTTACATCCTTCATATTTAGGCAGTGATTTTTTTGCCGGCACTGATTAAAATATGGCAGTGGCTATTTGACCGGCACCGGCAATATAGCAAATTTGCTATCTAACCGACATCGGCATAATAGAAAAAAAATGCTATTTTGCCGGCTCTGATTAAATTAAATATCACTGGAATTATAACATGTATAATGTAAGAATAAAAAATAATATCAAAATTAAAAAAAAATACATTGAAAAGCGTTTGTTACTGTTACTCATATACAGTGGCGGATCCAGAATTTTTCATAAGTGGGGGCCCACTGGCTGCCGAGGAGGGGGTCCGATTTCGTCACGCCTCAGAGATTCCCTATATATTAAGCAACCACATTTTTTTCTCAAAAGGGAGTACGGGCCCCCTGCCCCCCTAAATCCGCCTCTGATATTATTAGTTACTCGGTGTAATCAGAGGTGTACAGAATTTTACACCGTTGTTGAAAATTCATACACCCTGAGGCGCAGCCGAATGGGTGTATGAATTTTCAACAACGGTGTAAAATTCCGTACACCCCTGATTACACCAAGATAACGAATTTATTTCTTATGAACAATTCCTTTACTCATTTTGAAACCAGGATGTAAAATTGAAAAAAAGGTAATGAAAAATTTACAGCGTAACATTTTGTCAATGTCCATGTTGCTGCTCATTGTGAAATACTTTTTACATAATTTTTGGAAAAATTGAGAAATTTTTGTGTTCTTTGAGTTTCAGGAGAAAAAAAAATTTGAAACATTTTTTAAATTTTTTGAAATATTTTTTTTTAATTTTTTTTAATTTTTGCTTATTAAATTTTTTAACATTTTGTTTTGATATATTTTTTTATTTTTTTTTTATCTTGGCAAAAAAGAAAAATCTGAAATTTTTGGCAAAATTTTATTTATCCCCGGGTGAACCAGGGTGGGGTGTTATTTACACCGGGGTAATTAACCAATCAGATTGCAGTATTTTTGCTGCATAAGAAATAAAAACACTTACACTTTTAACTATCAAATTGAATAAAAAAGTCTAAAAATTGATATACAACTCTCCTTTTGAAAAACCCATCATGTGACCTTGGAACAGTATATCTAATATATATGTTCCTCAGTGATGTGACTAAGAACAATTCGGTAGAAACTCCCCCAGTTTCTTAGTTTCATACAAAAAAGTTCATATTTTCCTGACATTGACCTAATATTGTATATTTATGAACATCTTCAATATCTTATTTTTGATTGTACTGTATTTTTATTGCTTGATATTGTGATAAAATGATAGCTTTCGCGTCGATCCGGCCCCACGTCGATCCGGCCCAAGTCGATCCGTCCCACGTCGATCCGGCCCAAATGTAAACATGGTAAAGTCGATCCGGCCCCAATAAAAAAATATATTTATAAGGAATAAAAATAAAGATATATATTAAAGTAATTCATAAATGTTTATGATTTTTATTATAATGTTAAAGGTGTACGGTAAAAAAAAATTAAAACATATTTTCTTCAGATGAGTATAAAACAACTAGGTTGATTATGTTTTTATTACAAGTTTTCAAGATAATTGGGTATAATTCAACAATTCAGACATCAACATTAATCAGCAGTAATTAGCGTTTTCTTTCAATTGACTGTGATCCTAACAAGTCTTTCATCTTGTGTAATAACAAATAGTTACATATGTTATTATGGTATTGGAAAAAAATGGATTTTATGTATTAAGAAAATTTTTGATGAATGTGGCATGTCAAATGCATGGCATTGCCAAGATTATTTTAACAAAAAATGGATAAAATTAAGTATTGAGTAAAAGCTTAAAGACCAATTTCGACAAGAGTGGTGTGCAGATTTACACCAATCTCCAAAAGGTTTATGTTATAGAATTTTCAAGACTGAATTTAAATTTGAAAAGTATTTGTCGACTTTGCCTTTTAATTTTTTATATACTTTGTGTAAATTTAGATGCGGAAATCATCGTTTGCCAGTGGAGACAGGAAGGTGGCAAACTATTCCGAGATCGGAAAGGTCTTGTAATCAGTCTCTGTAGCTCTAAAGATATTGGCGATGAATTTCACTACATTATGTTATGCAATTGTTTTAACATAGAAAGAGAAAAATATTTACCACACTATTGTAACAAAAATGCAAACATCATTAAATTTAAAAATGTATTCTCATCTGAAAATGTTGTAGAACTAGAAAAATTGTGTAGATTTATACGATATATATCATTCAAAGTCTGTCCTCCTGGTTAGAGGAACTCACGGTAATATTATTCTAATGTTATTTATTTTCACACATGCGAAACAAAGATATGTATTATATATGAACTGTTATTATCTCTTTAGCTATGTACTAGTTTATGAGAATAAAATCATTCATTCATTCACATACACAACGGTACAAGCCGATCCCCAAGCTGATACATACAAACTTTGTTTTTCTTTTAAGTTCTTAAAATTTCTCAAATTGAGAAATGTTGTTTGATTTGCCGAATCCTATCTATAAACCAGAAGACAGAATGCGATTGATTTTAATATCACCATGTCTTTTCCTTGTGTGGTTTGTGACCAACAATTGTTGAATAAACAAACCAATTATAGACTAATGATTTGATTAAACAAGTCATTATGATGAGTTAAATTTAATAGGTTCCAGTGGACTGTAAATATTTATTTAGATATTCTGTGTATGAACAAAAAGAAAATGAAATCGCCATGAGTTAAAGTTATCATTGAAAATAACTTCATATTTTAAAATATGTTGAATCTGCTATTATTTTATTATGGGGCCGGATCGACTTGGGGCCGGATCGACGTGGACCGGATCGACTTGGGCCGGATTGACTTGGGGCCGGATCGGTTTGAGGCCGGAACGACCGGATACCAAATGATAAGAAACTATTATTTAGCTTTTTTATTCTCTTCTAAGCACATCAATCAATAGTTTTTTTCAGTGACGGCAAAATAGCTTTTTTTTCTATTTTGCCAGTGCCGGCTAAATAGCCTTAAAATATTTTAATTAAAACCGGCAAAATAGCATATTTCTATAGAACAATTGAAGTACCCATGGTACCCATGCAACCCCTTAGTTATTCTATTCTTTATATTTCTACCATTTTCTGTAATTTTAATGTAATTTATCCTTTTTAATCTTTCCAAGGCTTTAATTTTTCCCCAATTTATTCTAAATAATGTTAATCCTATCCATACAGAGAAAAAAAATCAAAAACAAGGAAGTTTACGATTTAAATGTTGATTTGTGGCACATAAAAATCAACACTTTACCATTCAGACAACAATCATGGCCTCTATGTTGGCGAGAAAGGGTTTAGGCCTATCAACTTTGGCTCGACGTTTAGCAGTTTTACCACGGATTGCTTCTCAAAGATGTCAGTCTGGTGCACCCGTAGCTACGCCAGAAAATGTGACGGCTATAAACACATCAAGCGATTTCAAGAAAGTAAAATTTACAATTGAAGAACCGAGTGTTGCAGAACTTGGTAATGACATCCTTCAAGGTCGTCGCCTTTTTAAAAGGCTGCCATTACAGAAACCTGTATCTCTGCTTCGTTTCTTAAAGGAATATTTTAAAAACACACAGTTGTTTTCTTACTTTCAGTCGCAGAGCTATTTTTCATGTGTAATTGTCCATTAACAAGTTGGGCACTAGTCACCACAGGTATTTGGGGCATGGATACCCCTTTTTTGGGTATCGGGTCCGTTTGCGCTCAATACACTTTATCCCCCTACACGTTCAAACTTCCCATGTTCGAACCCAAGGTGCATTCGCGCCAAATTTTATATCAAATTCCAGTTTAATAATTGGAAAATCATGATTGTTGTTTTAAAATGCTTTGATCTGTTGGTGTAAATACTGAATGTATTTAGCTTGGTATGAGTAAAACCGTCATTGATTTTAAATGAAAAACGGGAAAGATAATTGTTTTTAACAGCTTGGTTACTTTGATCTGAAACAATGAAACAATAAAATATAGCAGTACACTATCATGACTATTATAACCAAAACATGATAAAATTATTTAACACACACAAAAAAAACATAGTCAAAATCTCACTTTATTTTGAAACAAGTCAATGAAACAAAGTTATAGCAATACACTATAACCAAAACATGATTAAGAGTTATTCAACACAAAATAAAACGTTGACAGAATCCCACTTTATTTAAAGAATTTTAATTTTTTTTAACAATACACTATCCAAAACATGATTAAGATTTATTCAACACAAAAATAAATGCTGTCTCACATTATTTTGAGACAATGACAACAAATATACTTATAAAAATATATACATTTGCCAAAACCTGATTACAAAGTAACTAATTATTAAACACAAAACCAATTAAAATTGGGCGCGAACATGTAGGGTGCGAATGGACTGGGTGCAAACATGTAGGGTGCGAATGGACTGGGTGCAAACATGTAGGGTGCGAAAGTGAAAGGGCCGAACATGAGTGTGTGCGAACGGGAATGGGCTCCAACCGACCCGGATTCTCTTTTTTGGACCTCAGTTAAAAAAAAAATGGTTGGTGTTTTTTTATTTATTTACAATTTTCTACAATGTACAGACATATACAACAATGTATCAAGCATACCTGTCAACTGACCCGGATTTTGCGGGTGTGACCCGAGATTTTCACAATTCTGAGGGATCACCCGGATCACCCGCCGGGTCATTGAAATAACCCGAAAATTCCGAAAATGACCCGATTTCACCCGTATTTCTTAGCCTTGAGATTGATTTTCATAAGTAATATTCCTTTGAAATACCGGCAAATTCGTAATTCTTCCATGAACATGCAGTTCATCTAGCTATGTAAACTGTCAAATTAAGTGACCCATTAAGTGCATGGCTTCACTTGACAGCTTTGGTGTCAAACACACTGTTGATTAACACCTATTACCTTAGCTTTAGGTCGTAAATAAATTGCCCTGTTGTTTTACAAAGATATTTCAATTAAGAGTTACTTCCCCTTATTTGTCACCATTCAAAATTATTCCTTATATTTACGTTTTATGGGTGAAAAAGATTAAATCATAATAATATAAAATTCAAATACATATTGAAAAATAACTTTTCATTATTTTTATACCTTTATACAATTTTTAAAAAAAAGTTGAAAATTATTTTTTACATTTATACTTCCTTTAACTGTATTACTATATTTTATCATAGTCTAATTTCCTTGTCAATTTAAAGATGAATGTTCATACATGTAATACCTCTACATGGTATACCTCTACATGGTATGTTTAAAGGCTAGTAGTCTCATTTTAAAATTACATTTGAAAAATAAATTTTACATGAAGACAAAAAGTAAAGGACATAAGACTGTGATACACAAGTTAATAAAAATCTTTAAAAGTGTAATGAAATAATAATAAATAAGATTTAAAATGACTTAACCAAGTGAACATGCATTGATGTTTTGGTATCTTTGATATACATTATAAGAAAATGTACCATAAATACTGAAATTCAGCTCGAAAAAGTTCGTACGCGTTATGACCTGAGATTTGATTCTTCAATGCAGGTCATGACCTGCATTTTCATCGTCACAGGTTGACAGGTATGATCAAGTTTCAACAATCCATTACTAGTTGATTACAATACCTTTTTTACTATCCATAGGAGCCCCAAGTGAAAAAAGTATTATACCATCACATCCATAATACAATTTACATACATGTGAACCTCCCAACGGGAGTAAAATAATCCTGTTTTCAGGGGGTCTCCTCCCGTCCTGCCGGAAGAGAAAAAAATCCCGTGTATGAAATACACCTAATCGCTATTTATTCCATTCCGGATATGTTCTAAAATGACACAACTCTTTCATCCAGTTGAAACTAACTGGGGCCCTGTTTAAACAATGCACCATGCAGAATACTTTTTAATGAGATATGTTTAAAACATCGTAAATACTTCAAACCAAATATTTTTTTACTATAATTTGAGTTCCGTTAAAGTGGATCATAATCTATCAAAGTTTTGTATTGATTGATTTCAAAATTTTTTCCTCCCTCAGCTCGTTACTGATCATGATGACCTTTGTTGTTTACATTTTTTGTACCTGTTCAAGGCCGGTTGACCTTAACAGGAAGTTGTCTAAATGACTGTCTTTTCCGGATTGGACTAAATAGCGATAAGGTGTATATTTCATGAATAAAAACTTACAGCCCCATATCCCGTATAACTGACATTACCTGAAGTAAATTTTACCTGTAAATCAAAGAACATGCATATATGGCTTCACATGCCAGCTTGGATGTTGAACATACTGGTAATCAACAATTTTTACCTCAGGCTAACTGCCGTTGTGTAATAAAAACTTTGTGCATCTAAAAATAAATTAGGATTAATACTTCCCCTGTTTTCTGCTGTTTAAATTATTTTTCTTTAAATAATGCAAATTTTTAAAAGAATAAAAATGAAATATATATTGAAAAAATAACCCTAAAAGGATGATAATTAAATGATTTTAAATGTCTTAGAGCAAATAAAAAAATAATAATTTGGAAATTATTTTAGGTTTGTATACTTCTTATCAAGGCTTAAATTGAAATTTATAAACAATTTTGACTTCAATTTGGGATTTGCCGACTGTGCAAGGGCTGTATAGCCAGTCAAGGTCGTTAAAAACTTCAATTTGTTGTGGGATTTATTTATGTTAATTTTTAAATAAAAAAATGGTAAGAATATATATATGTGCTGGACAATTGAATAAAGATTACAAAAGAAGTATGGATAGATAATCATGATAACATGATAATTTTAATAAATTTTAAAACTAAAGAGAAATTAAAAGTAAGTAAATGAAAATAAAAGAATTAAGATTGAAGAAAGACACAGAAAACATATTACATAGGAAAGTTGAAGGAAAAAAAAACATGTTAAAAGACAATTTTGAAACATCACATGGTTATATTTACAGTTACATTTACGACAAAATTTATGTCGATAAAAAACCTCCTGATCTGAGTCCTAATCTCCTGACCAAAATTTCACAATCTCCTGATCTGAGTTTCACAGTCCATCACATGTATGAATCTATAACTTAAGAATATCAATTCAGATACATGTACATGTAACAAAACATTACCGATGTTAAAAGGTCCTGCAGGAGAACACTTGTCTCAGAGGGGAAATAAACCCACCAGAGATTAAGCATTGGGCCTCACCCCACTGGTAATGTTTGTAATATTTCTATACAACTACTAGTAATTCGACGATAACAGGTGTCTTTTTTATCAAGTTCTGACTTAACCAGGTATTGATTTGACTAGAATTCAATACTGACACTAGTGTCCAACCTGTTAATGAACATTCAAACATGAAAAAATAGCTCTGTGACTGAATGTAAGAAGAATAACTGTGTGTCTAGGATTTTCCATTAAGAAACAAGGCAGAGATACAGGTTTCTGTTAAATAGTTTGGACCCACTGCATTTGTTTTCCACATTGAGTGTAGGGATTACCCTTTATGAAACTTTTTGGTGGTTCACTACTATTATTACAAGTTATCAACTTATCCATATACCCAAAGTGGCAAACAAATGCAGCAGGTCCAAACTTAATCTTTTTAACAGGTGCCAACTTTCACCCTTAACTGAACCAGTAGTACATGTATAACTTTACAACATAGAAAGGCACACTGTAGAATATCAATTGATCAAAAGGAAATATTAGCAAAGCAATTAAACATGCATTGAATGAGTAAATTCAATCTATTACACAAAATTAAAATACAATATTAATAAGAGAAATCTGTTTGACCATTCCCCCCCCCCACAAACTCCCAATTTGAGACAAAATCAAATTAAATAAAATAACACTCACAGGTTACTTTAAATATAATAATTTTGATGTTTGGAGTATGAAAATATTTTTACAAAATGAATTTGTTTTTCATACATGAATCATGTCAAATTAAAATATATCGTAATACTCAACACTTATCAAAAAATAATGAGATGAATTATAACACAAAAAAAAGAAACATTGAATAACCAAATGCATCACAAACTATGTCAACAAGTCAAATTAACATGTTTTATTTCTTTCTAATTTTTAGCTGATCTTAGCATGTGGTATAAGATATGCTATGTATTTACGATACCAACAATTCTAACTCTTGGATATTATGCTTTGGTGGTTAATCCAGAGGAGGAATCAAGACCTGAGTTTATACCCTATGACCATCTTAGAATTAGAACAAGGGTAAGTAGTTTTTGTCTCTTTTGTTTATGTTGTTGCAGTATGTGAGCCTGAACCTCATTTCATGAATCAGAATACATGTACGTTGAAGGTTAAAGTTACTTGATAAGGTCCATTTCTCAAATACTATGAGCACTTTATTTGGTGTATTTTTTTATGAACAATACTTGAGCATGTTGATTTGTATTTAAAGGTAAAGTTTAATTTTAGATTTAAAAGATCTTTGTGACGTTTGTGTATGTTGGACATGTTGGATTTTTTAACTCAGAAGTGTGTTTGTACATGTGAAACCAGAATTCAAAATTTATTGATATGCTGTGTGAATATATATATACTAGATCAAAGTGCCTAAACTTTTTTTTAAAAGTATGTTGTACACATCTTCCATGTCTTCATGTCAGATTTTATTTTTTGTAGTAAACAGAAAGTAGTAGTTATACATGTCATATTTAATTACACTCCATTCATTTCAGACAACATATGTTTTTTCTGACTTATCGTGTTTACATTGACAGAAACTTGGAAATATGCTTTATAAGTAATAATGTTGGTTCCTTGTCTGGATTTGTCTACTGCATGTACTGTGGAATCATTTATTTTTGTGGATTATTCTGATAAAGGAAATTTGTATGTTTGTGGATATTTAATTTTGTGGTATTGCCAAGGTCTGCAAGACTGCAAACAAGTCAATAGAAAATTTGTCATTCTTTGAACATTTTATTTCAACAATGAGTAAGACCCATACTATACATGCTTTATGATAAAAAAGCCCACTCATCACAAAATGTAGAAGAGAAAGCTAAGCAACAAATGAAAAACAAATATGATATACAGCATGTACAGCAACAAAGTACAAACACTGAATTACAGACTCCTGATCACTTCATGGACTTGTTACAGGCAGATTTAAAACGTTGCAGGGTGTGTTACACATGTACTTTTAAACTATTTTTGCCGCAGCATCACTATATAGACATTGTTAATTTCACATATATGGTATAGTTATATTGGTTCTGTTTACATGATTTAATGTTAATATTTGTGTTTTTCAGATTTTTCCATATCATGATGGAAAGAGGAACATGATGTATAACCCTGAAGTGAATGCTTTACAAGATGGCTATGAGTCTCCATCAACTCATGGAAGTCCATATTAAAGATAAACATTATGTTTGTGATACACAAAAAGAACTTTTCAACAGAAATTTGAACTTTAGTTTTGTATATGTTTCTGTATTGAGGTTGATAGACCATTAAAAGAAATACTTTATACAGTTGTTCACTGTCATTGCTAGAACTAAGATAGCTAAAGTATTGTAGTTTACTCTAGTAATTCTACTATAAACAGTTCATTTCATGACTGGTACAATGACAAATCTGTGACTTGTTGTTTTACTCTTGTTGTGTCTTTATTTGGTTGTAAAGATTTTAATGCCCCCACTGAGTGGAGGGGGCATAAAGTTTTACCTTTCTCAGGGGGCATAAAGTTTACCTTTCTCCTTCTGTAAGTCCAAACATTTGTTTCCGTTCCTTTACTTTAGATTGCCTCAACCAAATGGAACGAAAAGTACACACAATGCTTATTACCACAAAACACAGACCGTGCATGCAATTTTGTGGGATCACTTTTGCCAATCTTGAGTTATGCCCCTTTACCAAAACAAAAATGCAATTTTTTAGCTCACCTGGCCCAAAGGCTCCTCTGAAACTGCTGGGCCAAATTGATCCAAACTTGGCCACAATCATCATTGGGGTATCTAGTTTAAAAAATGTGTGGCGTGACCCCCAAAACCAACCAAGATGGACGACATGGCTAAAAATAGAACATAGGGGTAAAATGCAGTTTTTGCTTATAACTCAAAAACCAAAGCATATAGAGCAAATCTGACGGGGTACTTTTGTTAATCAGGTCAAGATCTATCTGCCCTGAAATATTCAGATGAATCGGACGACCAGTTGTTGGGTTGCTGTTCCTGAATATGTAATATTAAGGAAATTTTGCTGTTTTTGGTTATTATCTTGAATATTATTATAGATAGAGATAAACTGTAAACAGCAATAATGTTCAGCAAAGTAAGATTTACAAATAAGTCAACATGACCAAAATGTTCAGTTGACCCCATTAGGAGTTATTGCCCTTTAAAGTCAATTTTTAACCATTTTTCGTAAATATTAGTAATCTTTTACAAAAATCTTCTCTGAAACTGCTTAGCCAAATTAATCCAAACTTGGCCAGAATAATCTTTGGGGTATCTAGATTAAAAAATGTGTGGCGTGATCCGCCAAATCAACCAAGATGGCTGCCATGGCTAAAAGTAGAACATAGGGGTAAAACGCAGTTTTTGGCTTATAACTTAAAAACCAAAGCATTTAGAGCGAATCTGTCATGGGTAAAACTGTTTATCAGGTCAAGATCTATCTGCCCTGAAATTCTCAGATGAATCAGAGAACCTGTTGTTGGGTTGCTGCCCCTGAATTGGTAATTTTAAGGAAATTTTGCTGTTTTTGGTTATTATCTTGAATATTATTATAGATAGAGATAAACTGTAAACAGCAATAATGTTCAGCAAAGTAAGATTTACAAATAAGTCAACATGACCAAAATGGTCAATTGACCCCTTAAGGAGTTATTGTCCTTTATAGTCAATTTTAAACAATTTTCATAAAATTTGTATATTTTTACTACCGGTAACATTTTCCATAGAAACTATACTGAGCCAAGTTCATTATAGATAGTGATAATTGTAAGCAGCAAGAATATTCAGTTAAGTAAGATGTACAAACATATCACCAAAACACAATTTTGTCATGAATCCATCTGCTTCCTTCGTTTAATATTCACATAGACCAAGGTGAGCGACACAGGCTCTTTAGAGCCTCTAGTTTTGTTTCTGTTCCCTAACTTTAGTTTGCCTCAACCAAATGTAATGAAATTTATACACAATGCTCATTACCTCAAAACACAGATTTATAGTTTCAACTTTTGAGGCATTATTTTTACCATTTAAGAATTATGCCCCTTTTACAAATGAAAAAAAATATTGCTGATTTTTTATTAGCTCACCTGGCCCGAAGGGCCAAGAGAGCTTTTCTCATCACTTGGAGTCCAGTGTCCGTCGTCCATCCTCGTCGGTCGTCGCTAACTTTTACAAAAATCTTCTCCTCTGAAACTTCTGGGCCAAATTAAACCAAACTTGGCAACAATCATTATTGGGGTATTTAGTTTAAAAATTGGGTGGCATGACCCGCCAAACCAACCAAGATGGCCACCATGGCTAAAAATAGAACATAGGGGTAAAATGCAGCTTTTGGCTTATAACTCAAAAACCAAAGCATTTAGAGCAAATCTGACATGGGGTACAATTGTTTATCAGGTCAAGATCTATCTGCCCTGAAGTTTTTAGATGAATCAGAGAACCAGTTGTTGGGTTGCTGTCCCTGAATTGGTAATTTTAAGGAAATTTTGCTGTTTTTGGTTATTATCGTGAATATTATTATAGATGGAGATAAACTGTAAACAGCAATAATGTTCAGCAAAGTAAGATTTACAAACAAGTCAACATGACCAAAATGGTCATTTGACCCCCTAAGGAGTTATTGTCCTTTATAGTCAATTTTAAACAATTTTCATAAAATTTGTAAATTTTTACTACCAGTAACATTTTCCACAGAAACTACTTGGCCAAGTTCATTATAGATAGTGATAACTGTAAGCAGCAAGAATGTTCAGTAAAGTTAGATGTACAAACATATCACCATCACCAAAACACAATTTTGTCATGAATCCATCTGCTTCCTTTCTTTAATATTCACATAGACCAAGGTGAGCGACACAAGACACAGGCTCTTTAGAGCCTCTAGTTGTTTCTGTTATATAACTTAAGTTTGCCTAAATTAAACGTTTTTGAAATGTAAACACAGTGCTAATTACAACAAAACTCAAATCCTGTACAAGTTCAGGTAGTCACTACTAGTGTAACATATACAGTGAATGAGTTCAACTGTTGTGTCCCTTTATAACATTACATGTAAGTGGGGGCATCATCTGTGTCCCATGGACACATTCCCAATTTATTTAAAAATATAACTTTACGGCTTATCCCCCTTTTAGATAGGCTCTAAAAGGGGGATTCTGAAGACATTACACAAATCAATAGAAAAAAGATAGCTGTTGTGACCAGAATGAGTGCAAAAATGGGACAGCCCACTTAATTTTAAAATGAAAAATGTCTAAACCCAAGAAAATATGTATTCCAGCAGAAAAATCATAGAAATTGAACATAAGTGTTGAGTAATGTTGATCCCATCCAAACTCACTAATATTAGGTGCTCTGGAACTTACAGACCAGAAGGGTTATTTTTTTTCAAGCCAAGAAAGGTAAGAAAATTGGCATCAAAACAGTTTAAAACAATTTCAGACAACAATGCATTATTCTAAATAATGAGCAACACAAGACTACAAAAACAGACTGAATTTGTGCACATAACTTGATTCAGTGGTCAAACAAGAAATTGTTTTACATTGTCATATTAGGGCCTTTTATAGCTGACTGCAGTATGAACTTTGCTTGTTGTTGAAGGTTTACGGTGACCTATAGTTGTTAATGTATGTGTCATTTTGGTCTCTTGTGGACAGTTGTCTCATTGGCAATCATACCGCATCTTCTTTTTTTTTATATGTAAGACATCTAAACATGAAGGGTGAAAATCAATAAAACTAGGCAAAGTGATGCACTCTGAGGTAAATGTAATATAACAAAGTCAATGAAATACTACAATATATTATTGTGTCTTAGAGACACAAACGATTCCCATGCAGATGCACATTTTACAATGGGAGCACATAGGTCTATTGAGTTATCCAGAAACTTATGCACCTCTCATACTCCAAAAATTCAATCATTTACCAAAAGAGCAAATATCAATAAAAATTAAAACCCTGACCACATACACATCTCCAATATATGTAATAACAGTCAACAAACAGTGAAAACTTCCTAGCATACAAACTAGGAGTAGTTATCTGGAATAACTGTACACCAATAATGGGACGGACAGGGATAAAACATCATGCCCCAAACTTTCAGTTGCAGGGGCTTACAAATGACATATATGTACCTGAAATAAGGAGATGTGGTATCGTTATCGATGACTGTCCGAAACGATGTAGATTTATTTGTGACATACTCCCTTGATAACAACCAATAAAATGGGGAATGTGTCGGAGACAACAACCCGACCATAGGACAGACAACAGTCGAAGGCCACCAATGGGTCTCCAATGCAGTAACTCCCGCCCCGAAGGAGTCCTTTAGCTGGCCCCTAAACATATATATCACTAATTCAGAGATAATGGACGTCATACTAAACTCCAAATTATACACCAGAAACTAAAATAAAAAAATCATACAAGACTTACAAAGACCAGAGGTTCCTGACTTGGGACAGCTTAAAATGCGGAGGGGCTAAACATCCATAGGCGGATCCAGGGGGGGGGGGGCTTTCGTGGAAAAAAGGAGTAGGTCCAGTAAGGGCCTTTTGTCCTTCAATTCCAGTTTCATCAAACGAAAGATTTTGAACACTTTTCAAACACTTAAGTGTCTATTTCAGTTGATTCAATTCGTTTATGTAAAAGATTTTAACTAATTTACTCATTAAAAACGCTCCGATTCAAGCTTAAATATGAGAAATCTGTCAAATATGCCCCAAAAATGTCACTTTTCAGATGTTTTTGTCAAATATGAAAGTGGCCGCATCCGTGTTAATCCACAACCCTTATAATATATGTTATGTATTATCATCAAATACAACTTACATTTCAATATTAAGAATGAACACGAATGCAGCCACTTTCATTTAAGACGGAAACCGTCTAAAATTTAACTAAAACGCTAAAATTGTGAAGATTTCAGTAATTTAGCATGACTTAATGATGCTAAAACCCGATATATAAGCATTGTATTGTCAAAAACTGCCCATATTTATGTAGCAGAAGCATTCTACTTTCCAATAGATAACTAAAAGTTTACATTTTTTTAAAACTGTTATATTTTGGGTCCAAAAAGGGGTCTTACTGGACATTCTGCTTTGGTTGCTTACATAGGGAATCACTGAAGCGTGACTGGACCGCCCCTCCCCCTCTAGGTCAGTCAGCCGGCACCACCTTACAAAAAGTTCTGGATCCGCCACTGGTGCACTAACTAAATATTCATATAACATGCATAAAATAACAAACATAGTGTTCAAGAAACGGTGAAATCTTGATCAAATGAAAGAAAACCTAAATTTTGCGATGCACACTTCGGTTTCTTAGATTTTATCATGCTGAATTTGATAATATTATTAAACCTCCAAAACAGTTACGTACCAACAGAATTTGACATGTAGCAAATTTGAAAACCTCTATTCAAAGTTCATTACATGCAGTCGTTGGGTCACACGTAGTCTTCATGGTCTTACTTTATCAATATTTGCACCCCATTTTCATAATTCGACCGTACAAGGGCTGTATAGCCAGTCAAGGTCGTTAAAAACTTCCATTTGTTGTTCATAATTCGATTTGGTCTCGTAGTATAAAAAAATTAAACAACCCAATTTTAGTAGTTCCTATGAATTCACATATTTCACACTTATTTCCTTTGCAATAGTCTTTTTACTGGAGATTGGAATCGTTTGTTTGGGAATCATTTAAACTGACCAATTATCATATCATAGGGTTGCTTGTCGTGCGGATTCATCGTGACCTAATAACTGTAAAGCAATTTCGAACAAAAAGTAAGATTTTGCTTCTAGCATGTTTAGCGAAGTTATTAGATAATTTTCTTCTATAACAAGTTTTAAACGTTGAAGGGAATCTTGACATTGTCTATCATAATTGAGATGATAATGGCACAGAAATTCAAGGAAATATGCATACGCGGTCGATGGAAACAGAAGTAGATCATCCGAAATTGAATCTACCATTTGAAGTTCATCTGGTGCTAACAAAGAATCACTATTCAAACATATATCATCTACAAGTATGATTTTTGCCAGATTAACAAAACTCGTCTTCTGGCAGGAATTAAATTTTAACAATTGGTCATCTGATATAGTCAAAAAGTGGCACAATTTTTCTGGAGTACATTTCGACACGGAATACCTGATAACGTATAAAGCTTTACTATATTGTTTTGTCTTATAGAAAAAAGATGCCAGCAGTAACCATCCAGATACAGCGTCATGATACACATTCTGTAGCAGAGTACTTAGACAGGATTTGTACTGTTTGTTTAGGTTTTTATTGTTACTTCCTGTACTGTCCAGTGATACACGTTGTGCATGTCCACTAGAACACATTGAAATAAAGTATTTATATACGTCTTTTATTGAAGGTTGCTGACAGCGCAAGGTCTGACATAATCCATTCTCGAAAGTCTTTTGTACAGATCGAGTTTTAAAGCGTGCATTGTTGCAATTCATAACCGTTGAGTTTAGTATTTTGTTAACATCATCTACGTATAATATATGAGGTTCGAGTTGGCAATTCCATATTGATACATGAAAGTTAAACATTTGATCTGAAAATAAGGCGCATTGCCATCCATAGCTATACAACGTAGATAGTTTTTCTAAAAGTATTTCACGACTGCGACCCTCTATTTTGTTCTCAAACATGTTGTTCTCTGGAATGAAGTAATGCAAACAAACTGAATGTTCAACACAATACACCAGCCTTCTGAAACATCTCATAAAACAAGGTATAAGATTACAAGGTTTCCATATGGATTGTGGAAGTTCTTCAGATATCCAAAACATAATAGTTTTAAGGAAATAAGAACAGAGTAAATCTTTACATTCGGAATGAATAGCTATTACATCTTTTAGAATTATTTTCAAGAGAGCATAGCAAAGTAATTGAGTGTGTGTTAATGTATTAATTAGAAATTTTTCTCCGACTGAAAAAGATACTCGCCATTCTAGATTTTCTTTTAGTGATCCCTTAGCTCCAATTGGTACTAAAAGTACTCCGTGATCTACAATGCTTTGTTTGACTTCATGACTCGGCCATGAGTTACTTGATCTTGATACCCACTGAATTGCAGGTGATATCCACGTTTTACAATGTAAACAAGCTGCAATGTCAACTTCTCCTTCTTTGTCTGAAAAACACGGACCATGAATTATGTGAAGTTCATCATTAACTAAACTTTGTTTAAACAATGCACTTGAAAGATATGGTTTACCATTATGTTCACCACAGTTTCTCATAACTTCCGAACTTCTACTATATACTAGTCTCAACAGAGTATAACAAGGTTTCACATCGTCTCTTTCCATTAGCAAATGTATTTTTGGGGGGTGATAACGGGATTTTAATTCTTCACAAACGTCAAACCACTTTTGTACCATCATTACATCTAGGTCACTTCCTCGCATCTCAAGTCCTTCCCCAAAGCTACCACTTGTTATACATGTTAAATACTTGTTACTTTGTAAATTGTCCCTGACAGCGTTCATTGTCCTGATTTGTTTAACATGACCTTCTGTTCCTACTATATTGTGACACAGATAATGATACAGTGCTATCGATGTGTTTGGATTTATACTGTCTGAAATATAGAAAATGTATTGCAAAAGTTAAATATGAAAAACAAAAAAATACTTATAATTATATGAATACATTATATGATTATAGGACATGAGTTTGAAAGATTGCACATTGCGTGTTGACTGCTGAACCCCTTTTTGACAATCATACCAATTAAGTTTCTTTGTTTTGATCATACATCGTTGTCAATATAACGATAATAGACGGAGAATTCAGATGGTTTTAGTCATATGTAATGAAGTGCATATTAAATAAATATTTTTATTTCATTTTGAAATTTAAAAAAAAAAAGTGCATGTTTTAATCAATCGAAAACAAAAAAAAAATATATTGCATTTGATAACTATCCATTCTTCAATTCAGGCCAAACATTTTTTAACCAGAACTCAATCAATAAAAGAAAGCTTGATACCAGAGGGACATCCAAACTTATAGATCGAAAATAAACTGACAACGCTATGTCTTAAAAAACTGACAAATAATGGTTAATAAAACTCTCATAGAAAACTAAAATATAAGCAACACAAACCCCCACCTAAAACATGTGGTAAATTCCAGTGCTTCGGAGGGGTAAGCAGATTCTGCTTCACGTGTGGCTACCGTCGTGTTACTCATATTACTAAAACACGGTAATCAGTCTAATTCAGTGGGTCACATTCGAGAAAAGAAAACGGATTATAGTTACGACATAAGAAACACATCAAACAACATCTGTGAAACGGATATATTTCATAACGGTTAACTAACTCATGATGGATGGCGTCCATAAAAAAATGAGAAGGGAGAATTTCAACTTCATCATTTAGAACTTTTTTTTTGATAGCTTTCTGGTGAGCAGCAACTCTCTATCAAGGACATCATGATAGGAAATGCAATCCCGGGAATATTCGTATCCATTGGAAGATATATAATCCATATGCAGGAGTAAGTATATACAGCGGTGCGTGATAGTAGTCATCGGTGATTATTTGTCATTGAAAAAGAACAAAGATCAGTTGTTTGGTGTAATTAGAAGAGACAATCATTCAAATGAACATTCAAACTTTCAACATTCAAAATAAGTCGAAATAACTGCACACTGTAATTACAAAAGACGAAAAAAGCCAAATAAAATTGTAAATAACAAATTACAAAACACACACCATGTCTACAGATAATGATAAATTAAGCAAACTTTTTAATTTTAATTGTTATGTGCAGTGTATTCATATTTCCATGTACCTCACTAAATTGACTTTATTTTTTTTCTATGTTGCGGATTGTAGACCATCTGTCTTTTTGTAATTCGTTCTTTTTCGTTCATGGTATTCTACATTGTAGTTTCGTTTTATATAATGTTGCATGTTCCATTCACATATCCTTTTCGAATGTGTGATAATGCTATATAAAATAAAAACTTTCTCAACCAACTAACTTCACTGGTATTGAAGAGATAATCGTAACTGCAATTACGATTATCCTAATATGGCGACGGCCGATATAGGTAAAATCTTTACAGTCATTTTTCTCAAATGTAGCATGTTTTTGTCACTAGTTACTCAGCTGCAAGGTTTTTCTATACCATTACATCATATTGGAAGTTCAGAGTTATTATTTACCTGCCATGTTTTTAGTCTGTTAGGATATATTAGATGTGTAATATGTTTTCCGAAAACAAATCTTCTTTCGTTTTCCTTTAAAAACTACAATATATAGTATATATGCAAACCAGGTAGTAAATTGAAGGTTAAAAAGTCTGATCAATCCTATTTATAGTTCGTCACGCTGTATTTTGTTACTGAACGAGGTGATCTCGTCCTTGAAATATAATATAAACTTTTTTTTTACTATTATTCACAAACAAATAATGAAAATTAAGTTACGTTACCATTAGACCACAGTATCGAGACAACATGTTCCTAAAAAACAAATCAAAGGCAAGAAGCATCCTATGTTACCCATAATATCGGTTAATTACCACATACAATGTCTTCGTCATAAAAATATACGTATAAGAGTATATATAGTCCAGCTGTTTTCAGTTCGTTGCTTTGTCTGTCAACACTTTGTACAATTACTTGAATTTGCTTTTATCAATGCTTATGCATTTAAAGATAGAATTCAGAAAACACATTTTCAATATTGAAAATAATTGAACAGTTACGAGATTTTTACTTTGAGACGTATAACTAGATTGGTTTGCTCCTAGGTATAAAAAAAGAAGATGTGGTACGATTGCTAGTTAGACATCTCTCCACAAGAGACCAAATGACACAGAAATTAACAACTGCAGGTCACCGTTAGGCATTCAACAATGAGCAAAGCCCATAAGAATAGACAGATATAAAAGGCCCCAAAATGATGAATCGGATGTAAAACAATTTAAACGAGAAAACTAATTGTCGGATTTATTTAAAAAAACCCAACAAAGATGATATTATTTATGTAAGGCCTTATGTATGCCTTACTTATCTATGCATTGTTGTTCAGATTAATAAAAGGATGTTCGTTTTGATTTCCATTTGTTTCTGATCTGTTATTGACATGGCTATTCGTCTGTTATATCGATACAACACAGGTGTGGACTTGTTGGATGGTGCCAACACGTTAACATGGGTGTTGACATGTCAAATCGATCCAAAATGCAAACAGACGTAAACATATGTGGGTTAAATTCAGTGAAAGTGCATGATGTGAGCAATCTTAATTGGCAACCAGACATGTTTAATTATTCAAAATATACGTATGCTGGTCACTATGTTATTCGAAAGATGTGACAAACAATACAATTTACAACATGTACAAATGAACTAATCGAGTTATTTTTTTATAAAGTAGCAGACTACGATATGTTTTTTTTTTCATTGCTGACGGCCTTAAGTTTGCAGTTAACTGCTTTCATTCAACTTGTTTAAATAGTTTGAACTTTGGTGAATAGTTGTTTTATTGCAATCATATATCTCCATATTTTATAGTGTTACACAATACAGCATCATCAAACTTGATTAATGCTTGGGCTTATGCATCGAAAAGTACTTTGTCTGAACTTTTCAAATTTTTGAACGTAAATGCACTTGTATATGAATATACTCATCGTAGAAGCCAGGATCAAAATTTTGTATTTGCGCCAGTCGTGCGTTGTAGACGAAACGCGCATCTGGCGTAAATATACAATTTTAATCCTGATGATTTTATTAGTCTACAAAAGATTCACCAGTGACGCTTGAGAAAAAAAAAATTTAATAGCAAAATAAAATATGATATTGAGCATTTTGATCCATTACAATTTTGTATAGTCACTCAATAAAAACCTTGACTGCACTTTTGGAACAAAGTTCGGATGTTTCAACTGTGCCATACGAAAAAACCTTGAAAGTAAAGAGATATAGAACTTGAATTTTTACGAGAAATAAGTTTGATTTTTATAAACAACACTGATATTCTTGGAACGTATGTGTAAATAGATTTTATTTGCAGGTAATTTTATTCAAAAGCAAAACTGGTCTGCATTAACGCAAAAAGAACACCATCCCAGGTGGCAGTATGTCAACTGTAAATTGCAAAGAAAGGAAAACGAATACTTAAATCTTAATATGACATTTTTGTGTTTTATTGATTCAAATATGTGACATACACACGCATTTAAATTTATATATAGAGATATTGATAAACATATGAATTGTACATTCAATATCATATAATTCCCTGATTTTTTAATTTGTAGTTACATACACCTCCATCACTTATCACCTTTTCCCAGTAATCGATATATCTTAATTTAAAAAAGAAGCTTTGGTATGATTGTTTGTGAAAAAACTTACCATTAGAGACTACTTAGAAGTTAGTAGCTGCAGGTTACCGTCAGGCCTAGAGCAACACCAATACTGCATATTAAGCTATGAAGGACCCCGAAATGAGACATATAAAATAATTCAAACCAGATAACTAACAGCTTGATTTGTTAAAAAAACAGAGATGATAAACAGAAAAAAGACAATCTCAAAATAACAAGGCTCCTGATTTAGGACAGTCACACAAATAGGGTGGTGAAATTTAACATTTATGCGACCGCCCAACCCTTACATAAAATTTTACAGTAGTGTAACAGCACAACATACGGATAAGCCATGAAAAAGGCTTAACGAATCAGATCGAAACAAAACACAGAATCAACTCACAAAAGGACATTAATGAGAGTACTCACTATTACCGAAATTTAGTTCAAAGCATAATGCCGACTATTCCGTATGGGATTTTCTCATCGTTAAAGGCTGTATAATTGATGATAATTACATACGTCCACTTCATTTGAACTTTCGTAGAACTTAGTCTCGTTGGAAATCAAACACCATCTTCTTATTTATTTATAATAACACAGCTAAGAATTAAATTGTTTGTTCGACGGATCCGCCCGCCAATATTTTTTTTAAAGGTGAATATTTTTAATTCATGTCCCATGGAGGTATAATGACATCTATGACAACCCATTTATGGCAGTTGAAATAATTAATCAATTATTCAGTTCAACATTTTATGTCCTCAGAAAGTAACAATAATACAACTTCACTTCACAACGTCATAAATATGTTGCAATTAAAAGTGGGTACTACAAGTCTATGTGAACAGGGAAAAACCTACACTTCAGCAGTTGATAGATTCAAGAAATGATTAAGTACAAGTGGTACATCAAGTCGAGCATTACTGAAGAGATATGTATTGTCGAAATGTGCATCTAGTGCAGGAACATAAATACGGTTTATGTTATTACTACCACTGTGTCGATGCTTTTGCTGGTGGACTATAAGTCCCCGATGGTATCACCAGCACAGTAGCTAGTACTTCATTACTGGCATGAAAATATGTTTTTTTTGGTGTCATTAAAATTTGTTGTAACAAAATTTTAGAAATTGTAATAAATTAAGGAATACATCTCCCTCATGCAAAGCTCTGATTCCTTTCACAAATTAGGCTATACTTTTTGGACCTTTTGAATTATAGCTCATCACCCTTTCAACCTTTAAATAAGCTTTGGATTTCAAATATTTGGCCACGAGCATCACTGACAAAACAGGAATTGTCGAAATGCGCATCCGTTGCGGGAAAATTGGTACCGTTAGTGTTATTTAGACCATCTTGTTTTGATCAATGTTGTCAGAATCTATGTCTTTGTGTCGACAAAAAAAAAAAAAACCGCTCGCCTTTACATTTTGAGCTTTCCATTAAAATTTGGCAAATTTAACTATAATTAAGATTTTTACCCCCTCCCATTCTCCTTTTCACAGATGATTTCTGATATCAAGGCTGCTGACTTGGGACAGTTCCATAAAGAGGTAGGTGAGATTAAACATGGAACAGTAGTTTAACAGCATTAATTAAGAACAAACCATGAAAAAGGCTGAACTGATCATATCGAAACAGAACACTGAAAACAAATTAATTTAAGACGTACTGTATAGATCTAAAACATGGACGAAAGATGCCAGTGCGACAGTCAAACTTATCAATCGAAAACAAACTGACAACGCCATGGTTAAAAATTAAAAATACAAACAGACAAATAATGGTGCACATGACACAACATACAAAACTAAAGAATAGGCAACACCAACCCCACCAAAAACTAGGAGTGATATCAGGTGCTCCACAAGGTTAAGCAGATTCTGCTCAAAATGTGGCACCCGTTGTGTTGCTCATGTTATGACAAATCCGGTAAATAGTATCATGTAGTAGGTCACATTCATAAAAGGGAAGGGGATTATAGTTACGACGTAAGGAACATATCCGATATCATTTGTGAAACGGTTATTCCATAACGATTAACCAACTCGTGATGGCGTCCGTAAAATTTACGAAGGGATGATTTCAACTTCACCATTTGGAGTTATTACTGAAAGTTAGTTTAAAACATAATGCCCACTATATTGTATGGGTTTTTCTCATTGTTAACATACGTACGATTGCCTTTAATTGCTTACATGTTGGAGTTTTAATTCCCCGAAGGTATCAGAACCCCAGTAATCAGCACTTCAGTTCACTGATATGATCATATTAATAAATTAACCATTTACAAAACTTATGAATTTTTGGAATGCTAAGGTTTTTCTACCTCATGAATAGATTACCTTACCTGTATTTGGCAAATTTTTAGAAATGTTAGTTCTTAATGTTCTTTAACCTCATGTTGTCATGTCAGTTAAAAAGAAAGTTATGTTAACAATTGAAATTAAAAAAAGAGGTTATTTGGTCGAGTATGGGTCAGACTGGTCGAGTATTGTGCAGACCTTTAGTGGAGTATGGTTCAGACTGAAAAACTAAGTCGAAAGCTGGTCAAGTATCGGTCAGGTTTAGGTCGAGAATGGGTTTAGACTGTTTCAGACTGGTCGAGTAATAGTTCAGACTATTGTCAATAGCAAAGATAAGGGTTAAGTACAAATCAGTCGAGTAATATTGGGCTGGGTACTTGTACATCCCAAACAACAAAAAGACACTAAGTACAGATCTGAGACTACTCGTAGTTGCTGACAGCTAGTTCAAAGCCCCCAAAAACTAATAAAACAAAATCATGCATCTAAGACTAAATTATCAATCAGTACAAAAATGTATATATATCCTCGCCGGCCAGGAAAAACCACAAATATTTCATGCATGTTCAGAACGAATGTTCAATGTTCTAGGCTACATTAATCTATTGTTTATGTCTAAAATAAAATTATAAGTTCAGATGGCAAATGTTTAGGGAACGAACATCAATTTAAACTTGGAAAAGTTATGGTATTTTTCCTGAATTTTTTTATTCTGATTCCCCAATTGATGAATAAAAAATCTGTTCAAGCATAGGACAAAAAAAATATTTTGAATCCATATCTACACCAAAAATGATTTTATCTTTCAGATATGCAAAATAAATTTAACTTTTAATTTATATATCTAAAAACATAAAAACTTCCCAAACCGCAGATGTCAGTCTGTACACAGTAGTTTTTTAGGTGATAATAAGGCCATACTTGCCAATTTGTTATGTCATAAACCTTAATACTAGTGTTCAATTTTGACTAAATAATTTTAATTGATAGCACTGAAGGGCTTCGGTAAAAAAAAATCCAACTCGAATAAACAAACATTTGTATTTCTGATCATCTTCAGTTTGTGAGTTCTATGTACATCAATTTTATGTACTATTAATTCAGAGTCAGTTTTATGTCGTTTTTTGCATATATTTTTTTTTTGTACACGTACATGATGTAGCTTACTTTTCAAGTTTTTATATGACAGCAAAATACAATTGAGAATGGAAATACAACGTAACAAGCATGTCAAAAATTTGCTTTCGAGTAATGCTTAATCATATCATACATGTTGTGTTTTCAAGAAGACCCATTTGGTTTCCAGACAATAACTTGAGTATAAGTGAATGAATCTCTATGAAATTTTACTAGGAGATTCAATACACATAAGGAAGATTAGATTTGATTTTGGGGTTATGGTACAACATTATTGGGGGTGGGGTTTTTTCAAAATTTTGGGTTTTGTTTCAAAAATTACCTCATTTACATTGATTTTACTCATCTAGACTAAGTATATATATAGATGCAACAAATACTGATTTGGCAGGAGATGCACTCAAAATAGGGTGTTTTTAATATTTTTTCTGTAATTTGTGTATTTTTCCTATGATATGTACTTTTTGTTAATGTCTATGTAAGTATCATGATAAAGAAAATAATTTGGTAAGTATATATTCACAATTGACATGCGCCAGTGCGCTGCAAAAGGATCTTCTTTTCCTTTAATTCCAAAAATTGCACATGATTTTTTTTCTCACAGAAACACATGAGTTATTTGGTAAATAAAACACTTGTCATTGTTTGAAACTTTCAGTAATAAAAATTTAGTTTAGCCTGAATGAATATTTCACTACTGTGTGAAAAGTTTAACAGAAAATGTACAAAACACTTGATAAAATTGATTTATCTGCAGAATTATTGATACCTTTCCTCACAATATTTTCACAAAGACATAGAACTAACATTTTGCCCATGCTATTCTGATCTGAGTTTTTATTCATACATACATGTATACTGGCATGGCTGGTGCTGTTTCTAGTTGTCTTCTTTTTTGGTTTCTTGAGAAGTATTTGTTTAACCTGTTAAGTCACTATAAAGTGTTACAATACTTATTTAGACGCAACACCAAATAGTGACCAAAAAGGTACTGATTTCACATTAGAGAAGCTGGAAAAAAAAATGTACAAATTTCAATATTTTTGTAGGACTTACTATCATATGAAATTAAGGAGATGTGTAGTTAGAGACTTCTGCTGAATAGCAATATGTGAATTCACCTGATACCAGTGATTTTCAAATAAGCTCATATTGAAGATTAAAGGATCCAAAATTAAAATATGTTTGATTTCAACTGACATAAAAAATTGGTGTTTTTTATATGCTAAATATACATTTGTGTGTGGCAAGCATTTTATTGCCTTTATGTTTTTTCCTTTTTTTTTTTTGGTCATGAAAATAAATTTGTAGAATTTGCTGACATGAGAATACCCAAATTGCACCTAAATTGTCAGTTTTTTATCCACTTTTTTAATGTACCAGACAAACATTTATTCTGTGCTTATTTTTGTAGACTATCCTTATTTACAATATAGTTACACCAATTAAATTTTGAGTCTATGTAGAGGCATTGAAAGATGGGTTTGAAATTAAATCCAAACAATTCATAATACTGTAATGAGGTCAGTACCCAAATTCCATACATCATTACATGTACATGTATGGTTAATTTCAAATCCTTAAAACTAGGATATAAACAGAGATTTTGTTTTATTTCTTCAAATATTTCAAACAATTTGACATTATTCCATGCTTTTACTATTATTTTTTTAAGAAAATGATGCTGGTAGCAAATTTAATTTGCTCATTTTAAATAACTTCACATGGGAAAAAAAAAACTTGTAAGATTTTTTTTGCAGTTTTATTTTGCTGAAAAAATGCAATTTGGTTACAGTGATGTTATATAACCATAAGTGTGTATTGCTAAATAGGTTGAAATGTGAACCTAGTAGTGATATAGTGATAAAGTACTTGGTAGGGTGGAAATGTTTTGATCTGACAGGTATAAACTGATACATAAAATATGCAGGCGACTGCTGCAGCTTGAATTTTAGGATGTAGCCCACACACTTCTAAGTAACATGCCCTGTATATTATATACCTATCAAAGTCATGGCATTCTCATGGATTATCATAATAACTCTATTTCCCATAAAATCATATTTTGGACAATATGGGAGCATACAATATATACAATAGTCAGTTCTAAATATACTACTCAGACTCAAGTCTCCTTTTATGATTAAACTTAGAGAGAGAAAACAAGACAGTTTCCATCTCCTGGGACTGTATAAGGTGTGACATAATGAAAATAAAGATTTGTTGAGAGTTTGCCAAAGGAAGTACAGAATTAGAAGATTGTGAATTATTTGAATATTCCTTTATGTTTTAAACTTTTTTTTAAAGTTTTGAAGTAGTCTACCATAGGATCTAGAGGGGGGACGGTCCCGCTTTTCTTGGAAAAAATTGTTGGAATCACTGTAGCATGACTAGAGCCCGTCAGCGGGTCCTCCTTATAAAAAATGCTGAATTCGTCATTGACTACATGAATAACCGTGATCACATTCAACAGTATAATTATCAGTGTTCCTTGATGTGGGGAATAATTAGGCAGATGAACATAAGTAGTCATGGTCAACCAGTGCACCGGAGTTTACCCCGCATGATGCATGGCCATAAAAAAAAATCCGAAATGTATGACTTGCAGAGGTTTTATCTGTGTTCCCATGGATGAACGGAACTTTTACGCTAGATATGTTATCGTTTACTATGATTTTTCGACTTTTAAATGATGTACCTGTGATTATTTAGGAAATTGTTTTGACCTCACTGATAATGGAATGTTGAAGCAGACGAAAAATGGCGTCACATCATGTTGTTGTCCTAACTTCGGTAATTTCCGTGGTACAATAAAATTCAAAAAAGCTACACAAGTTACCAAAATTTCTAAATTCTTGTTTTATAAAATATGTACTTCTTGATAATGTCTCTGTGAGTATCAAGATAAAGAAAATATATTTGGTAAGTATATATTCACAATTGACATGCGCCAGTGCGAGGCAAAATGATCTTCTTTCCCTTGAATTCCAAATATTGAACAAGATGTTTTTTTCTCACAAAAACACATGAGTGGTAAATAAAACACTTGTCATTGTTTGACACTTTCAGCAATAATAATTTAGTTTAGCCTGTTTAAATGTTTCACTGATTGTATGAAAGTTTTAACAGAAAATGTACAAAACTCTTGATAAAATTGCATTATCTGCAGATTTATTGATAACTTTCCTCAAGATATATTCACAAGGACATAGAACTAACATATTGCATTGAAATTGAAAGGGGGGGTTCCAGGGGTCAGAACCCCCCTTTTTTTTGGCCAATCAATGCATTTGAATGGGGACATATAGTAGTTGGACCCCCTCCCCCCTTTGTCCTGTGTTGGGAACCCCCCTTTTTAAAAATGGCTGGATCCGCCCCTGTATTGCCCATGTTATTCTGATCTGAGTTTTATTCATACATACATGTATACTGGCATGGCTGGTGCTGTTTCAAGTTGTCTTTTTTTTTCGGTTTCTTCAGAAGTATTTGTTTAACCTGTTCGGTCACTATAAAGTGTTACAATTCTTATTTAGACGCAACACATAAATAGTGACCAAAAAGGTACTGCTTTCACATTAGAGAAGCTACAAAAAAAATTAAATGTACACATTTTCAATATTTTTGTAGGACTTATTATCATAAGAAATTAAGAAGATATGTAGTTAGAGACTTCTGCTGAATAGAAATATGTTGATTCACCTGATAACTGTTTTCAAATTAGTCCATACTGAAGTTTAAAGGATCCAAAATTAAAATATGTTTGATTTCAACTGACATAAAAAAAAAAAAAAAAATTTATATGCTCATATACATCTGTGGTCCTCTCAGGCTATGCGTGGCAAAACATTTTATTGCCTTTAGTTTTGCACTTTTTTTTTTGGTCATTAAAATACATTTGTAGTTCTGTTGTGAAGTTGCTAACATGAGAATACCCAAATTGCACCTAAATTGTCACCAACTTTTTTTTTATGTACCAGACAAAAGTTTATTCTTTGCTTATTTTGTAGACTTTCCTTGTTTACAATATAGTAACACCAATTTAATTTTGAGTCCATGTAGAGTCATTGAAAAATAGGTTTGAAATTTCATCCAAATAATCCATCATGATGATACTGTAATTTGGTCATTTCCCAAATTCCATACATCATTACATGAATGGTTAATTTCAAATCCTTAAAACTGGGATATAAACAGATTTTGTTTTATTTCTTGAAATATTTCAAACAATTTGACATTATTCCATGCTTTAACTATTACTTGATGTACCTGTGATTATTTAGGAAATTGTTTTGACCTCACTGATAATGGAATGTTGAAGCAGACGAAAAATGGCGTCACATCATGTTGTTGTCCTAACTTCGGTAATTTCCGTGGTACAATAAAATTCAAAAAAGCTACACAAGTTACCAAAATTTCTAAATTCTTGTTTTATAAAATATGTACTTCTTGATAATGTCTCTGTGAGTATCAAGATAAAGAAAATATATTTGGTAAGTATATATTCACAATTGACATGCGCCAGTGCGAGGCAAAATGATCTTCTTTCCCTTGAATTCCAAATATTGCACAAGATGTTTTTTTCTCACAAAAACACATGAGTGGTAAATAAAACACTTGTCATTGTTTGACACTTTCAGCAATAATAATTTAGTTTAGCCTGTTTAAATGTTTCACTGATTGTATGAAAGTTTTAACAGAAAATGTACAAAACTCTTGATAAAATTGCATTATCTGCAGATTTATTGATAACTTTCCTCAAGATATATTCACAAGGACATAGAACTAACATATTGCATTGAAATTGAAAGGGGGGGTTCCAGGGGTCAGAACCCCCCTTTTTTTTGGCCAATCAATGCATTTGAATGGGGACATATAGTAGTTGGACCCCTCCCCCCTTTGTCCTGTGTTGGGAACCCCCCTTTTTAAAAATGGCTGGATCCGCCCCTGTATTGCCCATGTTATTCTGATCTGAGTTTTATTCATACATACATGTATACTGGCATGGCTGGTGCTGTTTCAAGTTGTCTTTTTTTTCGGTTTCTTTAGAAGTATTTGTTTAACCTGTTCGGTCACTATAAAGTGTTACAATTCTTATTTAGACGCAACACATAAATAGTGACCAAAAAGGTACTGCTTTCACATTAGAGAAGCTACAAAAAAAATTAAATGTACACATTTTCAATATTTTTGTAGGACTTATTATCATAAGAAATTAAGAAGATATGTAGTTAGAGACTTCTGCTGAATAGAAATATGTTGATTCACCTGATAACTGTTTTCAAATTAGTCCATACTGAAGTTTAAAGGATCCAAAATTAAAATATGTTTGATTTCAACTGACATAAAAAAAAAAAAAAATTTATATGCTCATATACATCTGTGGTCCTCTCAGGCTATGCGTGGCAAAACATTTTATTGCCTTTAGTTTTGCACTTTTTTTTTGGTCATTAAAATACATTTGTAGTTCTGTTGTGAAGTTGCTAACATGAGAATACCCAAATTGCACCTAAATTGTCACCAACTTTTTTTTTATGTACCAGACAAAAGTTTATTCTTTGCTTATTTTGTAGACTTTCCTTGTTTACAATATAGTAACACCAATTTAATTTTGAGTCCATGTAGAGTCATTGAAAAATAGGTTTGAAATTTCATCCAAATAATCCATCATGATGATACTGTAATTTGGTCATTTCCCAAATTCCATACATCATTACATGAATGGTTAATTTCAAATCCTTAAAACTGGGATATAAACAGATTTTGTTTTATTTCTTGAAATATTTCAAACAATTTGACATTATTCCATGCTTTAACTATTACTTTTTGAAGAAAAGGATGCTGGTAACAGATTTAATTTGCTCATTATAAAAAGATGATAATAAGATAACTCCACATGGTGAAAGAAAACTTGCAAGATTTTTGAAGTTTTTTTGACTAATAAGGTGCAATTTGGTTTCTGAGTACAATTTTGGTACTGTGATGTTATATAACCATAAGTGTGTATTGCTAAATATAAATATAGGTTGAAATATAATGTGAACCTGATAGTGATATAGTGATAAAGTACTTGGTAGAGTGATTTTTTTTATCTGACAGGTTTAAACTGGTGCATAAAATATGCAGGTGACTAGTCTGCTGCATCTAGATGTACCCCACACACTTCCAAGTAACATGCCCTGTATATACCTATCAAAGTCATGGTATTCTCATTGGTTATCATAACTCCATCTTCCCATAAAATCCAATTTTGGACAATATAGGAGCATACCATATATACAGTAGTCAGTTCTAAATGTACTACTCAGACTCAAGTCTTCTTTTATGATTAAACTAAGAGAGAGAAAACAAAACAGTTTCCATCTCCTGGGACTGTATAAGGTGTGACATAATCAATGAAAAGATTTGTTGTGAGTTTGCCAAAGGAAGTACAGAATAAGAAGATTGTGAATTATTTGAATATTCCTTTATGTTTAAAACTTTTGTTAAGTTTTAAATTAGTCTGTGGGCTACCATAGGATCCAGAGGGGGGACGGTCCCCCTTTTCATGGGAAAAAATGTTGACTTTATAGGGAATCACTGAAAGCAGTGAAGCATGACAAGAGCGCCCCGTAAGCAGGCCCTCCTTATGAAAAATTCTGGATTCGTCATTGACTACATAAATAACAGTGATCACATTCAACAGTATAATTATCATTTTTCCTTGATGTGGGGAATAATGTAGCAGATGAACAAAAGTATTCATGGTCAACCAGTGCACCGGAGTTTACCCCGCATGCCGCATGGCCATAACAAAAAATCCGAAATGTATTGCCTGCAGAAGTTTTTTCTGTGTTCCCATGCCTGGACGGAACTTTTACGCTAAATATGTAATCGTTAACTATGATTTTGTTACCTTTAAATGAAGTACCTGTGATTATTTAGGTAATTTGTTTTGATCTCACTGATAATGGAATGTTGAAGCAGACGAAACATGGCGTCAGATGTTGTTGTCCTAACTTCGGTAATTTCCGTGGTACAGTAAAATTTAAATAAGCCACACAAGTTACCAAAATGTCTGAATTCTTGTTTTATCAAACAAATAAAAATTGATGTTGTAGTTAACGTCGGAATTATTCTTATCTGTTCCGTTTAGTCAAGATCGCGTTAAAACGTTAAATTTGGCCGCCATTAAAAAAAAATAATCGTACGAGATTTTACGAGAGTGACGAAATTTTTCAGATGGGTCGTGTAGAAAGAGTTATCGTTCTTTATTCCAAAACGATGCTTCTACCATAAGTGCCAGCTAAAGCTGGCATATTATAGGTTTCTGAATATATAGTCAAAGAACTTGAAATTGGTTATATGAATTGAATTTATATTCAATTTAAGATCTATTGCTGTTGTGCAGGCCTGGGGGTAATGGTAATTTGTAATTGTAATGCATTGTAATATTACATTTTTTGGATGTAATGCAAAGTAATTTGTAATGCACATTTTCTGCATTACAATTACATGTAATGTAATGATTACTTTAGTTAAAAATTGATGTAATGTCTCCATTACAGTTCATTACTTTTCATTACAAATTGGTAAAATAGATAAAATTGAAGAATATTGTATAATGAAAATAAAATATTAACAAAAATAAAAGAAAGTATGAAATAAATTTTTTGTCAGTTAATTACTGTATTAAATAAATTACATCAATCTTTAAAACACAAAAAATATCTTGATTTCTGATATTTGTTTAATATGATATGGGAATATTTTGGTGTTTGGTGGTCTATGAAAAATCTTATAAAAAGAGTTATCAAACAAAACTATATAGATCAATGAAAAATATGAAGATGAAAATTTCATAATTCTATACACACCTTATATGTATTTCAATGAAATATTGAATATATCAAACAACATTTTTAAACCAAACTGTGGTTTGGGTCCTGTCTGTGTTGTCATTTCACCTAATTAATATCAAAATGTTTTTATTGCAATCAAATCTTCTCAACTTATGTTTGTCCTCACAGAGCCCTTTGGCATTTCACAAGATAATCCTGTAATGACACATTTATTATATCCCTTTGAAATCCTTAATGATGTCTTAATGATTAAGTGATCAATGTTAGAAACAAAATTATATGATAATTTATTTATTTTTTACCACCACCTAAGAAACTTGAAAGTGACTTTTTCAGTTTTATGCCTCCTTCTACTCAATCAAAGGTATAGACACAGGTATGGTGCAGTACATGATGTTGACATCTACTTGTCTGAGCCATGTGAAGAAATTTTAATCAATGCACTGGAATAATGGAAATCAAATTCAGTGTGCCTTTCTTCTTTGGCTAATACAGCTATCGAGTATTTAGCCATTTCCCACACAAAATCTCCTGTAGAAAGTCTTTTAAGTATTGCCGGAAAGGTGAAAAAAGAACTGATCGCTGTTCTCTTAATGGCATCACATTTAAACCACTTATGATGATAAAGTGCAATGGACATATTAATTAACCAGTATTTGAAGTCTATGTACCTAACACTGTATACATATGTATGTATACCTCTGTTTTTGAAATGCTTTTTGTTTTTATATTGAAAAAGTAATGTGTTATGTAATGCATTACACAGGCAAAGTAATTGTAATGTAATGCATTACATATGAGAAAAAATGTAATTGAAATTGTAATTGTAATGGAAGAATCCCAAAGTAATTGTAATGTAATGCATTACATTGCAATGTAATGGCCCCAGGCCTGCTGTTGTACAATGCACTGTGCTGTTGTGCAATAGACTGTGCTGTTGCGCAATACTTAGTAAATCTGTTGTCAGACTATAAACAAATAAAGTTCAATAACTTCTCAATGATATATCAGAAATTTATAAAAAAAAAACTAAAGGGAGGTTATCTTAATAGATATAAATCAGTCATCAAAGTTTACACAATTTTTCTCTCTTTACTCTTCCTAACACATTATGAAACCTATCTTCCCACAATTTATTTTATCTATCTCATTATTTTTGTTGCACACAAAATATTTTTTCATGAACAATCTAACCAAACTTGACCAAAATTTTCAACAACTCATAGCTTGGATGTAAAGATATGATTTTAGGTCCCCTCACGCATTCACGATGTCCTCAATCAGAACATATCCCCTCACGCATAAAATAATGAAAAATTGTAGTTTTTACATTTATTAAGACGTCTATCAACACCGGACAACATACACGACGCCCAAAACGACATTCATACTTATTGACCGAAAAAAAAACTAAATTTGAACTTGTAGGTCTGTTTATAAAACCAATTCAAAATTTAAATGTCACTTTTTTAAAGTTGAAATAAAACGATATATGTTTGCATAAATATCATTTTTTTGACAAGGTAGACACAAAAATCGTACCATGAAGGGAAAAAAACATGTTTTGGTTTCCTTCAATACATAAAGACGATTAAAGAATGTTTCTTTTGTTATTGCGTACGTGGCTGTCTTATGGATAATACATAAAATCTCCTTTTATAGATATGAAAGTGCAACACATTCTGAAAATTGAAATGTTACAAATTGCAAGACACTAATTATAGGTACTAGTACAATAATTACCAAAGACAGTAATACAGACCGTGCTGACCTAATCATTCACCGTACGTCTCCGAAACAAACAAAAAAAAAACCACTTAATACTAAAAATTGGCCAAAATAAATAAACCAAACATTTTTATTAGTTTTTGGTGTTGCTTATTCATTAGTTTTCTTCGTTGTGTCATGTGTTCTATTTTTTGTCTGTGTTTTTTTTTTCATTTTTAGCCATGCGTTGTCAGTTTCTTTTCGACTTTTGAGTTTGACTGTTCCTCTGGTAGCATTCGTCCCTCTCTAATATTTGAAATAACATTCTGTGCAATTTTTTGTTGCCCAATTTTCTCTATTTACTTTTGTTTCAAATATATACAGGAAGAAAAAAAAACCAATCACGTTTAGATTAGATTATCAAAAAGAATTGTCTTTTGGGTTCAGTTGATTTTTTTTTAATTTACCACGACAACACACGGCAGTGGGTGGCAAAAGTTCTTATAAGGGATCGAAAAACGCAATGAAAAAGAGATATGTGGTGAAGGGCTTCACGTCAATGAGAATCAACACTGTGACATTAAAAAGCAGGTAATACAACCTTCATCATCAGACAAAAGTCTATATATGCTATATCATAATAGTTGAAAGTTATTTCTTTGGCGTCATACCAAATTTGAAATATTTATGAATACAGATGTAGTGGTCGCATAGTTCGAAAAGAGAAACAGCATTCTTCGACATATCTTGAGGTCATCATAATGGCTTTACAAATGCATTCAAGTGAAATGTTGTCAATCTCATATAAATGCAAATGATCGTATTTCACATTCATACTAAAATGAGGAAAACAAATTCAGAGCATTAACTTTTTCAATAGAATGTTCCTTTGCTAAGTAAATAGCACTTGTACAGATAATGGATTTGTAAGTGTAATGCATGCGAAGGGCCATTCGAATTGGACAAGGTAGGCTTTGAATTTTTATCTTCTTTTTTGTATAAATACAAACAATTATCATTATGAATATAAGACGAAGTGGTAAGATTGTCAATGCGATTTCTAAAAATAAATAATAGACAAGATGAAACGCAAACTAACATCAATAGGTACTATACTGCCTTCAACAATGACTAAAACCCGTACATCTTATATAGTCAGCTATAAAAGGACCCGAAATGACAAATGTAAAACAATTCATCAACCGGGAAAAATAACTGATTGATTTATGTACCATATATGGAACCAAAAACAGAATCAATATACATCCACTGAATGACAAGCTCATGACTTGGTACAGACACATATAGGATGTCCCCATTAAAGCGCTGGGAGTCTCAGTCATGTGAATTGTTTCCCCTGCCTTGGTGAACATTATCAAAATTGGTACACATCATATAAAACTAATTTTATCATAAAGGTGTCCTTCACTATTGTGAGTAGAAATAGCATTTGTTGTAATATTGTATTGGTTTTAGAGCAATAGATTAACCGTAAACGAAAAAAGTAGGAACAAGAACTCGAAAATATTGATTATCAAAGTAAAGTTGTTTTACATATATATACTGAACCAAATGATAAATTAAAAACAGATTTATATTCAAATTTTGAAAATATTAGACAATATCCTCAACAATGATCAGATTTAGAATAGTTTTTATCGAAAAAGTTCGAAGCATAAAAATTCAATCCGAAACATGTTTATGTCAGCCAATACATTTTCTTTTGTAAAGCACTCCACCATAAGATTATAAGTTATTGAAAATTAATTCCCGGATAAATGTGATTCTCTGATATGGCGGATAATGCCGAAAACGCAAATGCAGATCTGCCCGTCAACCCAAACTAGATAGAAAAACAGATTCCTTTATAAAAACAGTCGTTAATAATGACAAGGGGACTAGTAGTTGAGATTAAAATGTGAACCATGTTATCATATATTGATCGCTTTCTTCTTGTCATTTATACATGTTTACTATACAATTCTGTTCAAAAGAGGGACATTCGATACCAAAGGGACAGTCAAACTCATAAATCTAAAACTAATTGACAAAGCCATGGCTAAAAAAGAAAGAGACGAACAGAAAAACAATAGTACACATGACACAACATAGAAAACTAAAGAATAAACAACACGAACCCCACCAAAAACTAGGGATGTTCTCATGTGCTCCGGAAGGGTAAGCAGATCCTGCTCCACATGTGGTACCCGTCGTGTTGCTTTTGTGATTACAAATCCGGTAAATAGTCTAATTCGGTAGGTCACATTCATGAAAGGGAAGGGGATTGTAGTTACCACGTTGGGAACATATCCGATATCATTTGTGAAACAGTTATTCCATAACGGTCAACCAACTCGTGGTGGCGTCCGTAAAATTAACGAAGGGATGATTTCAACTTCACCATTTGGAACTCTTGGTTTAATAGCTTCCATATAAGCAGCAACCCTCTATCAAGAAAATCATGATAGGAAATGCAAGCATAGAATATCGTATCAATTGGGAGATATATACCCCGTATGCAGGTGCTGCTGGAATGTTGCTACTTAGAAATGGAAAGTTCACAATTGGAAAGCTGAAATCATCTCTTTTGTCGTAAAGTTTTGTTTTCAACCTACCCTCATTGTTTATTTCTAGTTGATTCTTTATTAACCAAATGTTTTACAACATATAGGTACATGTATAATCAATATATACTATATATAGATTACAAATATACGATCATGACAAAATAGACAGAAGTATCAAGTACACAAAAGAATAAATACATATAGATATAAATCATATCAAAGATATGTTACAAATGAATTACAAATCATCTTACTGAAAACACTGATTTCTGAGCTTCAATGCTCTCAATATATATTTTTCTAAGTTGAACAAGTCTTGTACATTGGTAGTGCTTAATAATTGTAAAAGTTTATAAACAGATGGCTTACGCCATTAATATGGTTTTATCAACATTCACGAAAATTTGAATATAAAGAACACGATAAAGTAAAATGCATTCCATCCTTAATATCATCAATACACAATGTACAGGTTCTAAGGTTTCTATTTATATTAGAATACATTCCCTTCTCTATAGCTAGATTATTAAACGATAATCTAAATTAAACAATACACTTTTAATAAATTTCGGGTATAGGTTTACACGAATATGACTGCAAAAAAAAAATGGATATCATATACAAAAACATTTTGATGAGCTTTAGAAAGTAGCATCAAACTCGTACATAAAAAATATTTTGTTTATTCTGTCCCACATCATATCAGTTGATTTATATGTCAATAAATTTTTAAATGTTAATTCATTTTGAAGTTTAATATACAACACTAATTACATATACGTACCATTGCCCGTATGCATAAGGTTACCCAAGTTAAGATTTACCTTGGTTAACACTTAAGTAAATGGAAATCATCCCCTTTTTTATCTTAGTGGTTTGCGTCATATCTACATAAGAAAATGACTGCTTGGAGGTTTCGCATGCCACAAACACAGGTTCAAACAAAAATGTCCTGTACCAAGTCAGGAATATGGCCATTGTTATATTATAGTTCGTTTCTATGTGTGTTTCATTTTAACGTTGTGTTTCCGTTGTGTCGTTTGTTTTCTCTTATATTTGAGTGTGAATTTACATTACTATAAGACGTGTCACTGTACTTTTCTATCCCAAATTCATGTATTTGGTTTTGATGTTATATTTCTTATTCTCATCGGATTTTGTTCAATGCTCAGTCCGTTTCTGTGTGTGTTACATTTTCATGTTTTGTCGTTGTTTTCCTCTAATATTTGATGCGTTTCCCTCAGGTTTAGGTTGTTACACCGATTTTGTTTTTTTTGTCCATTGATTTACGAGTTTTGAATAGCGGTATACTACTGTTGCCTTTATTTATCTGTACCAAATCAGGAATGTGACATTTGTTATCAACCCCTGTGATTTGTTTTAACTTTTGATTTTGTAATTTGATCAGTACCTTTTTTATTTTTTTATCGGAGTTTAGTATTTTGGTGATTTTACTTTTGCATGAAACGTCTTAAACTAAGTATTTCTTTCGTAAAATCTTAGATGGCGTCGGTCACTCCCTTAATACCTAAGTGGTACGCATAAAATCCATTAAACTAAACAAAACGCATCAGTTTTTACTGAATTTAGGTAATTATAGAGATACCTACAGTTTTCAGAAGTATATCAATGTCAGTCGAAAGTATGCGGTTTGTCAGAAAATGAAAGGATTGTCTACAAGTTAATTATTGAATATTTTGGTTGTTTTATTGCTAAATTTTAACGACCATTACAATTTTCCTAGAATAACATATAATCAACAAAATAAAGAGATATAAGAATGAAGTTATATAATTTCTTTTTAGTCTTATAACTCAATCTTCCTATTATGTATTCCGAAAAGTACTCAAAACGTTTATACGCATTGAATCGATGTTTTTAAATGGCTTTAGATTCCAAGTGTTCGTGCATACTTAGATAAATAACATTGAAAGTTATATTGTCAAAATACACCGCATGGTATGGATTTTTTTTAGTACGAAAGGTATAAATAAAGCTTTAATGACATTATGACATGCACACTTCTGTTTTCAGGGGAGAGAGGAACAGCAGATTTTCGATCATATAGTTTCATTCTAAAGACAAAAAAGTTTGAAGACCTAACGTTATTCTAAGATTGAATAACAAAGTCATGATACTAAACGCGTTAACAATTTTTGTTCATATGGCCTTTAATATTCAGTGATAAATTGCAGTTAACAAACATATTTAAAATTTTGCATATTATGCATACTAGGAAGGCTATCATCAAAATTAATGATATCATGTCAGAATTGTGTAATTACTTCCAAAATGATTTGGGTTTGCTGAAGAATGTCCCTCTAGGCACTTTGAGATAATTGATCAATTTGGACCAATATTTAGGCAGGTTACAGATTTCACTTGAAAGTTATCAATGACCAATGATAACTTAAAAGTGAAATGTTTAGAAATACGCTAAGATATTGTTAAAATCTTACATTGTATATATGAATTGGATACTTCGTGAAGCCAAACTGAAACGAACATAAATTGATCATACAATAAAACTTAACACATATGATATCTCCTGGTAAAAGTAGCAATTCAGATATAGACAATTCAAATATACTAACTTGGCGTTAACCTTCTCCAACACTAGTCACGCTTTTAATTTCAACTGGATACTCGACAGTCAGACTTCAAACAATGCAAGAACTAATGAGAGATCAGCAAGAATTTGACATGTTATTGTATATAACCAACACCTATAAAAACAATTTGTTCATATGTAGTATTTTAGTTATTCCAAATTTATTTTTTGACATAAGAAAACAACATCGAGAAAACTCTTTTCCGAGTTTAATCCTCGCGTCGTTAGGTCACACGTATTATTGCATTTTAATACGATGATTAGTTTTACTATAAATATTAATCTATGTTCATAAATTTAAATTTGTTTCATAGTCATAGACCCCAAAAAACAAACAGCCAATATCAGAAATTTATCTGAGTGAACATATGTCACAATTAAAACATGTGTTTACTTTATCTTCAGTGCATTTATTAACAATTGGTGTGGGGCTAGTTTGAAAAATTGTAAGAATGCTGGTTGTGCAGATCCATAGTGACTAATAACTGTGAAGCAATTTCCAACAAAGCGTATGATTCTGCTTTAAAGCTAGTTATCAAGTAATGTTTACTTATAACCAGTTTTAAACTTTGAATGGCATCCTGGCATTGTTGGACATTATCAAGATGATACTGACAAAGAAATTCAAGGAAACAAGCATACGCGGTAGCTGGAAAATAATCGGAAACTTTTGAAATTGAATCTACCATTTGAAGTTCATCTGGTGATAACGACGATTTTTTCGTGAAACGTATATCGTCTACAAGCATAAATTTTTTCAGATTAACAAAACTCGTCTTCTGACATGAGTTAAGATTTAACAATTGGTAATCCGATACAGTCGAGTTGTAGCACAATTTTTCCGGAGTACATTTCGATATAGAATATCTGATGATGTATAAAGCTTTACTATATTGTTTTGTCTTATAGAAAATTGATGCTACCATCAGCCATCCAGATACAGCGTCATGATACACATTCTGTAGCAGGGTACTCAGACAGGATTTGTACTGTTTGTATAGGTTCTTATTGTTATTGAGTGTACTGTCCAGTGATATACGCTGTGCAAGTCCACTAGAACACATTGAAATAAAGTATTTATATACATCTTTTATTGAAGGTTGCTGACAGCGCAAGATCTGACATAATCCATTCTCGAACGTCTTTTGTACAAATTGAGTTTTAAAGCGTGCATTGTTCCAATTCGTTAACTCTGAGTTTAGAACTTGGTTAACGTCATCTACGTATAATATATGAGGTTCGAGTTGGAAATTCCACATTGATACATGAAAGTTAGATATTTGATCTGAAAATAAGACGCATTGCCATCCATAGCTATGCAACGTAGATAGTTTTTCTAAAAGTATTTCACGACTGCGACCCTCTATTTTGTTCTCAAACAGGTTATTCTCAGGAATGAAGTAATGCAAACAAACTGAGTGTTCAACACAATAAATAAGCCGTTTATAACATCTCATGAAACAAGGTATAAGATTATTAGGTTTCCATATGGAAAGTGGAAGTTCTTCAGATATCCAAAACATAATTGTTTTCAGGAAATAAGAACAGAGTAAATCTTTACATTCAGAATGAATAGCTAACACATCTTTCAAAATAATTTTTAAGAGAGCATAGCACAGTAATTGAGTGTGTGTAAATGTATTAATTAGAAATTTTTCTCCGACTGAAAAAGAAACTCGCCATTCTAGATTTTCTTTTTGTGATCCCTTAGCTCCAATTGGTACAAAAAGTACTCCGTGATCTACAATACTTTGTTTGACTTCATGACTCGGCCATGAGTTACTTGATCTTGATACCCATTGAATTGCAGGTGATATCCACGTTTTACAATGTAAACAAGATGCCAGGTCAATTATTTCTTTTTTGTCTGAAAAACACGGACCATGAATTGTTCCAAGTTCATCATTAACTAACCCTTGTTTATGCAATGCACTTGAAAGATATTGTTTACCATTATGTTCATCACAGGCTCGCATAACTTCCGAACTTCTACTATATACTAGTCTCAACAGAGTATAACAAGGTTTCACATCGTCTCTTTCCATTAACAACTGTATTTTGTTGGGGTGATAATGGGATTTTAATTCTTCACAAACGTCAAACTGCTTTTGTACAATCATTATATCAAAGTCACTGCCTCTCATCTCAAGTCCTTCTCCAAAGCTTCCGCTTGTTATAATTGTTACATTCTTGAAATTTTGCATATTGTCCCTGACCGCGTTCATCAATCTGACTTGTTTAACATGGTCTTCTGTTCCTACTATATATTGACACAGATAACGATACAGTGCTATTGATGTGCTTGGATTTATACTGTCTGAAATAAAGAACAATATGGAATGTAAAAAGGTAAATATGAATTTTAAAAACAAATAATAAGCATACGAATACATTTATATTATTATAGGACATGAGTTTGAAAGATTGTAAATTCATCGTTGACTGCTGAACCCCTTTTTGACATTCATACCAATTAGGTCTCTTTGTTATTGTCAATATTACGATGATAGACGGAGAATTCAGATGGTTTTAGTCATGTGTAATAAAGTGCATATTAAATGAGTAGATAAAAGGCAGTATCTAGTTCGGTTTTTTTGTGCAAAATAAGACAATAATTTTTTTTTTTTCATTTTGAAAAAAAACATTAAAAAAATACATGTTTTAATCAATCGAAAACAAAAATTAAATTGCATTTGATAACTATCCATTCTTTGATTCAGGTCATTTTTTTTACCAGAACTCAATCAATAATAGAAAGCTTGATACCAGAGGGGCATTCAAACTCGTAGATCGAAAATAAACTGACAACGCTCTGTCTAAATAAAAACAAAGACAAATAATAGTTAAAAAAAACTCAACATAGAAAACTAAAATATAAGCAACACAAACCCCACCTAAAACAGGGGGTGAATTCCGGAGCTCCGGAAGGGTACGCAGAATCTGCTTCACATGTGGCTACCGTTGTGTTACTCATATTACTAAAAACTAGATAATCAGTCTAATTCAGTGGGTCACATTCGAGAAAAGGAAACGGATTACAGTTACGTTATAGATAATGCATATTTTATGGTTTTTCTTGTCGAAGAACGCACCGAGGGGTGTCAGGATTGATCAAATGAAAGACCGACCGGAGGGAGGTCTTTCTTTGAACAATCCTGACACCCCGAGGTGTGTTCTACGACAAGAAAAACGTTAACATATGCAATATCTGACTTATATACCGTTAAAAAATATTAATTTTATAAAGATTTGTAACACTCAGTATCCTATTCTACCGACAACACTAAAGTGGGATATTCCTTTCTAATGCGTTCAGGTTTTAATACGCCCTGCTGCTCATTCATTTAAAATGTGAAATAAAACTCAGTTAATAATTTAGATATAAACCTTTTAAAAATTGTTACCCATACACAATTAAAATATTACTGTAACTGCACGAAGTACAACATGTAAGACACAAATATATTTTTACCATCTGATAACGATGTATGACAAATACAAGATACATTGTAAGTTATTTATTGTACCACTTAGCTTATGGAAAAGGGGGAGGGGGGTATGTTTATTTTCTATTTGTTATGTTATTGCTATTGCGGAAAAGTTGTTACTTCTTTAATCATTTTACTTGAATCAAATGAAAAATTCAGAAAAATTGTCTTTCGAATAGCAATACATTTTATTAAAAGATAATCAGGATAAAATTACATACCCTCCGCACCCGACCCTTACGTGAGTTACGTGAATGTTATTCAATAGAATATAAGATTATTTTATTAGTTGATCATTTGATAGAGTAAAAGGTAGCCTTTTCATCTAAATTTGGGTTTTTAATGTAAAATTTGAAAAGAAGGTGAAAACGTCTTTGTGAGACCCCGAAATTGAAAGTATTATCCCTTTCCTTTATTAAAGTAATGTCAATCAATTAAAAATTATCAAACAAATAATCTTGATTTGGAACTGGCTGTTATCAAAGGGAAACAATTCAATCTCAATCTCAATGTGTTTAAATCTCAGGAGAGATAAATCTCTTTACACGAGGGGGTAGCTCGTCAACTATAGTCTATTTCTAAAACATATTTTGGATATTTATTTTGCTTAACCAAATTGTTTAATAATTAATTCATCACTTTGTGCTCGATAAAAACCCTGAGTTTGTATTTGTTATGCAATCTTTGGTGTTTTGTGAAAATATAGTTTGTATTCTGTGCGAGGATGCCATATAGTTGATAATAACAAATACGCATGGGAGTTAAAAAATGAGATGTGTGAAAAAAAATGTCCATTCACATTAAAGCAAAAAAACCTGACTCGTAATTTTTACATATATACGTCAGACGCGTTTCGTCTACAAAAAGACTCATCAGTGACGCTCGAATCCAAAAAAGTTAAAAAGGCGAAATAAAGTACAAAGTTGAAGAGCATTGAGGACCAAAGTTCTTTAAAGTTTTGCCAAACCAAGCTAAGGTAATCTATGCCTGAGGTAGAAAAGGATCCATTATGCAGGGGATACAGATCACAGATTGGTCTAATTTGACAACTGATAAATAAAAATACGATGGATGCCTAATGTAATAGAGCTATCTAAATAAAATAATGAAAACAAGATATTTTTTTTTTCAATCAGTACAATTTTTATTATGTAGATCAGAAGTAGAGAAATATAGCATTGAATGACTCCAATAAGAACGCAGCCGGCAGAGCACAGCTTCCCATGGTCGGACTCCATGGTCGGACTGAACGTCAGGCCACAAACATCTCATTCATTGGATGTTGTCAATAGCTACATACAGTTTTACTGCTTTCAATCAACAAGATATTTCCAAACAAATTATATAAAATGATTAAGTCTTTCAACAAGGGTTATAAATAATAAGCAACGATGAAAAAATTGAATTTTAGAACATAGATAAGTCTCTTTAAAAAATGATTTCAAAACAGTAATATTTATTCAATTTAACAAATATGTACTGAATAGTGTTATGTACCAGAAACAAACAATGGTTTGGAACAAACTATATCACTACGAACGACAACTCGACCTAGAATGTTACTCACATTTGTTGATAATGTAAACAAACATCGATTCACAAAAAATGATAATATGTAGCAATTTACAACAATCAGAATGCTGTAGTAAAGATCATCAGGAAATTAATCTGGTTTGCCGCCCGGAGATGCCGATAAGTGATATTTTACAAAATCATGTTTTCAGTGGACGTGATGAACTGTCCTTGACAAAATTACAAATAATTCAGGTATCTAACATTTCTAACATATATTGATACCACGATAATACATTGATAATTCTGCCTTGTTAAATATACCTTGTTGTCAAACAATACAGCAGTAGTTATGTCGTCAACGGCCAAAGAAAAAATCGTGATGATCAAGCATGGAATTCCGGAAATTGACCGTCTCTAAAAATATTAAATTCTAAAATTGAGTTATCGTCCTTTTCGCGCCAGACGACTATTGAAAAGGCTATAAAAGGTATACATAAATTTAAAAAAGTTAAGAACTTACACGAAGACAAATATAAATACATGTAGGTCACAGTATGTTTTCCTATTCAGTGTGTATCGTTCTGAACATATATGAAATATTTGCCACTGGAAATATTTAAGCAAGTTAAGCAAGCAACCAAAAATCATTCAACCTATTCAGTTTGCCTCGATAATATTTTCAAAATCTTACAAACGAATATGTTAAATCTGTATTTATTTTTTGAAAGTCTACATTAAAATTCATCTGACATATATGATAACGTTTCTTTATTATAGCGATAAATCAACAAAACTTCACGTTATTTGTTTCTAGAATTAAATTGCGGGACTACAATGACGGTTTCCTTTACATCTATCGTCGGTTGAACTTTAGAAGATAAATTTCCAAATCGGCAACAAAAAACTATTAGACGAATAAAATTTTGAAGTAAATCATAGATTGCAATACATTTTATTAAAAAATAATCAGGATAAAATTACATTCCCTCCGCACCCGACCCTTACGTGAGTTACGTGAATGTTATTCAATAGAATATAAGATTATTTCATTAGTTGATCATTTGATAGAGTAAAAGGTATACATAAATTTAAAAAAAGTTAAGAACTGACACGAAGACGAATATAAATACATGTAGGTCACAGTATGATTTCCTATTCAGTGTGTATCGTTCTGAACATATATGAAATATTTGCCACTGGAAATATTTAAGCAAGTTAAGCAAGCAACCAAAAATCATTCAACCTATTCAGTTTGCCTCGATAATATTTTCGAAATCTTACACACGAATATGTTAAATCTGTATTTATTTTTTGAAAGTCTACATTAAAATACATCGGACATATATGATAATGTTTCTTTATTATAGCGATAAATCAACAAAACTTCACGTTATTTGTTTCTAGAATTAAATTGCGGGACTACAATGACGGTTTTTCTTTACATCTATCATCGGTTGAACTTTAGAAGATAAATTTCCAAATCGGCAACAAAAAACTATTAGACGAATAAAATTTTGAAGTAAATCATAGAATGCATGTTTATCAAGGAAAATATTGACCTTACACAGGTCATTATTTTATGCCTTGGAGCATGTACCATTGAAACATGGTATCGTCCGGGTTGATTCTGAAAAAGAATTACCTGACGTTCTGAAAGAAAATAACTCCATATAGGTATATAAGACATAAGAAACACATCAAACAATATATGTGAAACGGATATTGAATAACGGTTAACTAACCCGTGATGGTGTCCATAAAAAAATAAGACAGAATGATTTTAACTTCATCATTTAGAACGTTTTGTTTAATAGCTTTCATATGAGCAGCAACTCTCTAACAAGGAAATCATAATAAGAAATGCAAGCCCGGGAATATCGTATCAATTGGAAGATATATACTCCGTATGCAGGAGTAAGTATACCATGTATACAGCGGTGCGTGATAGTAGTCATAAGCTTGTGAAAAAGAACAAAGATCAATTGTTTGGTGTAATTAAAAGAGACAATCATTCAAATGAACATTCAAACTTTCAACATTCAAAATAAGTCGAACAAAATTCACACTGTAATTGCAAAAGACAAAGAGAACCAAATAAAATTGCAAATAACAAATTACAAAACACAAAATAGAAAGCTAGGCTAGATACTAGATACATGCAAAAAGGAAAACCGTTTTCGTGGATTTTTTTACGTGACGTCGATGGATGTTCAACTTTCTGTCTCCTCGCATTACGGATTATATTGCCACGTGAAGGAAAGAGAGAAAAAATATTAATGAAAATAATTGAACCTATCGAAACAGAAAATAAGCCTTAGCAATATTAATCATGGATTTAAAAACGGAAATTATCTTGGTTACTGGAAACGAACCGCGCATCTGACGAATTAAATTATAAGCCTTGTTAATTATTAACTATTATATACCTATATGGAGTTATTTTCTTTCAGAACGTCAGGTCATTCTTTTTCAGAATCAACCAGGACGATACCAAGTTTCAATGGTATATGCTCCAAGGCATAACATAATGACCTGTGTAAGGTCATTATTTTCCTTGATAAACATGCAATCTATGATTTACTTCAAAATTTTATTCGTTTAATAGTTTTTTGTTGCCGATTTGAAAATTTATTTTCTAAAGTTAAACTGATGATAGATGTAAAAGAAACCGTCATTGTAGTCCCGCAATTTAATTTTAGAAACAAATAACGTGAAGTTTTGTTGATTTATCGCTATAATAAAGAAACATTATCATATATGTCAGATGAATTTTAATGTAGACTTTCATAAAATAAATCCAGATTTAACATATTCGTGTGTAAGATTTTGAAAATCTTATTGAGTCAAACTGAATAGGTTGATTGAGTTTTGGTTGCTTGCTTAACGTCCAGTGGCAAATATTTCATGCATGTTCAGAACGATAAACATTGAATATGAAATCATACTGTGACCTACATGTATTTATATTCGTCTTCGTGTCAGTTCTTATCTTTTGAAAATTTATGTATACCTTTTACTCTATATCAAATAATCAACTAATAAAATAATCTTATATTCTATTGAATAACATTAACGTAACTCACGAAAGGGTCGGGTGCGGATGGTATATAATTTTATCCTGATTATCTTTTAATAAAATGTATTGCTATTCGAAAGACAATCTCTCTGAATTTTTCATTCGATTCAAGTAAAATGGTTAAATAAATAACAACTTTTCCGCGATAGAAAAAAAAAACATACCCCTCCCCCTTTTCCATAAGCTAAGTGGTTAAATAAATAACTTACAATTTGTCTTGTATTTGGCATACACCGTTATCGGATGGTAACAATACATTTGTGTCTTACTTCATGCAGTTACAGTAATATTTGTATTGTGTATGGATAACAATTTTTAAAAGGTGTATATCTAAATTATTTAGTGAGTTTTATTTCACATTTTAAATGAGCCGCAGGGCGTATTAAAACCTTAACGCATTAGAAAGGAATATCCCACTTTAGTGTTGTCGGTAAAAAAGGATACTAAATTTTACAAATCTTTATAAAATTAATATTTTTTGACGGTATATAAGTCAGATAATGCATATTTTAAGGTTTTTCTTGTCGTAGAACACACCTTGGGGTGTCAGGATTGTTCAAAGAAAGACCTCCCTCCGGTCAGTCTTTCATTTGATCAATCCTGACACCCCTCGGTGTGTTCTACGACAAGAAAAACCTTAAAATATGCATTATCTATAACTTAACTACCTTGAAATGAAACAAAAACTAGGGAAATATTGATTGTAACACGCTCGGTGTATTTTTGTATTGACTATGTGATCCTCGATGTCCTACGCTATGTGATTTTCCATTAACATGACAATTTAAATCGTATTCCACTGTCTATACATATGTAACTTCTGTATTGTGTTGTACTTTTTGTTTTATTATCCACAGAAGTTGCCATTTTACAATGTTTACAGATAATGATGAATTAAGCAAACTTAAGTTTTATGTGCTGTGAACTCATATTTCCGTGCGAGTTTCTCCTTTTTTTTTTTAGAAATTCTATGTTGCGGTTTGTAGACAGCCTGTTTGTATGTATAATATCCTTTTCCTCCATGGTATTCTCATTTCAATTCATATGTTACATGTTTTGTCTCTTTCGTATTTGTGATAATGTTATTACAAATTAAAACCTTTCTCAATCCACTTATGAGGATGAAAAAGATAAAAACCTTCAGAGTTATTATTTACCTGCCATGACTTTAGTCTGCTTAGGGATATATTAGGTGTTATGTGTTTTCCGAAAACAAATCTTCTTTCGTTTTCCTTTAAAACCACAATAACATACACCAGGTAGTAAATTGTAGGTTTAAAAATCGGATCAATCCTATTTATAGTTCGTCACGCTGTATTGTGTTACTGAACTAGGTGATCCCTTCCTTGAAAAATAATATAATCATTTTTATTATTAATAATAATAAAAATGAAAAGATAGGCGAAAGTACGAGAGCGAAATTCAACATCAAATGTCGGAAATAAACAGACAACGCCATGGCAAAAAAATGAAAATCAGTCAAAAATAAGATAATAAAACAAAGCACAGAAAAAGTAAGACCGAGCAACACGAAAAGGCACAAGCAATTTAGAGTCCACTATTGTTTTTGACAAATTAATAGACAAGTCGTATTATAAAAATACCAACTTCTCAGGAACAGAATGAAATGATACATATAGCGTTTAATTTGTCAGACTTTATACGGAAATATTTTTGATTTAATTGGAATTTGGTTCAGAACCGTACAAAAACAATAATTGCTTTTATAATATAGGTTATTTAAAGAAACGGCGATCGTTAATTAATTGTTTAAATGACACAACAAACAGAGGTGCACGCTATGTTTGAAGTACGTTCGTCTTTCGTTAATATGTTAATGAAAGGTAATCCCTTATGAAATTTAAAATATTGCTGCAGCATTGCCGCAGTGTTGTGGGTTTAAAGCTACAACCTTACCAGGTTGCCAGAGGATTGTTGCCGGAGTAGTGCCGGGTGATGCTGCTAGCGGCATTGTTCTGGCATCATTGCGACACTAATCCTTTTCAAAATTAATGAGCACCACAATATAGCCAGAAAATTTGATGATGTCCTTTCCAGCGTTTTTAGCTATTCCCTGTACTAGAGTGTTAGAAATCCACCATGTTGCTTGTGATTATAATTGTATTGAAAAATTTGGTGTTCTGTCTGGGTTTTTTTGAAGATTTAAAGACTTGTAAGTAAACTCATATCAAGTAATTGCATGTATAGAAAAGATCAATCTTACATTGTGTATTTCAATAACATGGCCTCATCTGAGTTCACTATACATGTATCGGTGAAGTTTGTGTTGGTTTTTTTGCAGCAGTTTAATTGTATACTTGTAGTTTGGTAAAGAACACACTATTATTTGCTAAACTTAGGGCACATTAAAAATTTTCATTATTTTTTATGCAGATACCGCATTTATTTTATGTGCCTGTGCATACAAATTTATAATGCATAAATGCATGTCATATATATGCATTGACAACTTAATTGTTTTTGCCGGCACAATACATTTTATACAAAGCACGGCCTATTCGCATGTTTTGTCACTAAAATGATGCAAGAATATTGCCGTATTAACGCCGCAACAGCACCACAATCATAATGCCAGAAAACTAATTTGCATAGGAAATACGCTATAACCGCAATAATGCCGCATGATGATGCCAGAATATTGCCGCAACGGTGCCAGGATATAGCCGCAATTATGGTGCCAGAAAACTAATTTGCATACGAAATATCCTATTGCTGCATCGAAGCTGCAACCGTTTGCAGCAACAAAGCCGTAGCATAGCCATACTGCTGCCTCAACTATGTGCCAGAGGGCTTATATTTCCATAAGGGAATAACAAAAATACTGCATTTCACCTAATTTCTAAACCTTTCAATATCCGTTTAAGATTCATCCGAGTACTCGAGTATTATGACCGAGTATCCGAGTATCAAATTTCAGATCTTTTGACATCCCTAATTATAATAAACAAATTTAAACAAATAATGATAATTTAGTTATGTTACTACAGACCTCAGTATCAACACAAATTGTTCCTCAAATGCATATCAACTGGCAAGAAGCTTCCTATGGTTATCCATGACCTCGGTCCATGTCTTTGTCATTGATATTTACGTACAAGGGTATATTCAGTCCGGCTGTTCTCAGTACGATAACTTGAATTTGCTTTAACGAATTCGTATGCATTGTACGATTGAATAAAGAAATCTCCTTTTCAATATTGAACATATTTGATGTTGTCATCAAAGAGTTACGAGACGTTTACTCTCAGATGTAAGCACAACACGTGAGTATAACTAGATTGGTTAGCTCCTAGCTATGCATTGTTGTTCAAATTAATAAAAAGGAAGTTCCTTTTGATTTCCATTTTTCTGATCCGTAATTAACATGACTATTGCTATGTATTATCGAAACAACACGGGCGTGGACTCCTTGAATAGTGCCAACATCGTAACATGGTTGTTTAATCGATCCAAAATACAAACAGACGTAACCTATGTGGGTTAAATTCAGTGAATGTGCATGATGTGAACAATCTTAATTGGCGGGCAGACATGTTTAATCATTCCAGATATACGTAATATGGCTTTTATGTAATCAAAAATATGTGACAATCAATAAAATAAACAATTGACTACTCAACATGCGGGTTTAAAGGTTGCAGTTAAGTGCTTACATTCAACAGGTTTATATGATTTGAAATTTTGTAAATACTAGTAGTTGTTTTATTGGCAATCATATATCTATATATTTTATAGTGTTACACAATACAGCATCATCAAACTGGATTAATGCATGGGTTTATGCATTGAAAAGTACTTTGTCTGAACTTTTCAATATTTTTGAACGTAAACATGGTAAATGCACTGATATAAAACTAAACTCATGGTATATACCAGGATCGAAATTTTGTATATGCGCCACGAGCGCGTTGTAAACGTACAAGCAATGTAACATCACAAACATAAGGATAAACCATGAAAAGAGCTTAACGGATCAGATCGCAACAAAACCCAGAAACAACTAACAAAAGGAAATTTATGAGAGTACTCGTTATTACTGAACTTAAGTTCAAAGCATAATGCCGATCATTCCGTTTGGCATTTTCTCATAGTTAGACCGTACAGTTGATAATAATTGTCTACATGCACTTCATTTGATCTTTCGTGGATAGTAATCTCCATTGAAATCAAACCCCATCTCGACATTTTTATATCAAAACAACTAAGGCAAAGCGAATTTAATTTCTTGTTCGAGGGACCCGCCCCAAATTATTTGTTTTTAAACGGAAATATTTATTTATTCAATATTCCACACTTTTCCCGCTCTGGTTTTTGTTGTTGTTAACATTTAAAAAAAAAAAGGAAACAGCGATCACCAGATCCTTTTAGTCAACGTCAATCGCGATTCTTTAAATGTTTCGAGCATTTACACAGATTTCTCATCAAAGTAAGTCAGAAAATAATGCCGATTTTTAACAACAATAGAAACTAATGGCATTTTCGTTATGAGAAGCAGTAAAAGTGATGTCTTCAACGGCAATATTGTTTGCCGGCGTTAGATTTGCCAAGCTCCATGCCTATCTTAACGTCTTATTTTGAGAGCCTGTTGTTCAGAATTGACACTTGTTGGTGTGGTTCTTAGGTGTTTCTCTTTGTGTATACAGATTAGACGTTGGGTTTCTTGTTTAAATTGATTTCATTAGTAATTTTTCGGTCCTTTAAAGCTTGCTGTTTGGTGTAAGCGAAGGCTCCGTGTTGAAGGCCTTACTTTGACCTTTAAATGTACATGTTATCTATATATACATTATGACTTGGATGGGAGTTTGTCTCATTGGCACGCATACATCATCTTTATTATACAACATTTACTAAAGAACAAACATGATAACACCAAAAACGGCGAAGACACAGACAACTAACATATAACACAAGAAACTAAAATTTATACACATGAACGAACAACAGAAACCCCTAAAAACTGTTGGTGATCATAATCTAAAAAATGCTCAAAGTGAAACAAAAACAAATGACAATGCAACAGACATATAAACCAAATATAAGATACAAACTGACATTTTTCTAACTTGGTACAGGACATCTTAAGAACAAATGGTGGTTTAAACCTGGTTTTGTTGCTTTTCAAACCTCGCACTCTTGTGGCAAATTAAATATAACGCCTATATGACAACATTTTACGGTGTTTATAAATCTCAACTGGTACGATTCGCCCGTGTATGTAACAATGTTTTAGATTTTATCGAGAGAAATTTAAGTATTACTGAAAAATAACTACACCAGGGTTTTCGATATCACAAACTAGTCAAAACATTTACTAAATTTTATCATCGGTATAAGGACATCATTCGTAAATATAGCTCAACATGCAGACTTCTTATACGTGATTAGTTTTATAACTATACTTATCGCACCAATTCTTAAATTTAACTTTGTCACGTAGACAAAAAATGTAGAATCCAAACAACACAATTTTGGTAGTTCATCTGACTGCACATATGTCTCACTTAACTCTTTTACAGAAGTCTATTTACATATACTGCAATGAACTTGGGAGAATAATTCAACAGATTGTACGAATGCTCGTCTTGCGGATTCTTTTCGACCAAATAACTGTAGAGCATGTCCAAACAAAATGTAGGAGTTTGCTTTATACAAATAGCTAGAAAATTAAATAATTTTCTTCTATAACAAGTTGTAAACTCTGAAGGGAATCCTGCCAAAGTCTGACATTATTAGGATGATAATGACACAAAATTTCAAGGAAATAAGCATACGCAATAGATGGGAAAAGACACATACCATCTGGAATTGAATCGATCATTTGAAGTTCATCAGGTATTAACAAAGAATCACTTAAGAAATTTATATCACCAACAAACATTATTTTTTCCAGATGAACAAAACTCTTCTTCTGGAATGAATTCAGAGTTGACCATTGATAATCCGATAAAGTCAAGTAGTACAATTGTTCTGGAGTACATTTCGATATAGAGTACTTGATAATGTATAAAGCTTTACTGTGTTGTTTTGTCTTATAGAAAGGCGATGCTACCATCATCCATCCAGATACAGCGTCATGATACACATTATGTAGCAAGGTACTAACAGTATTTGTACTGTTTGTTTAGGTTCTTATTGTTACTGAGTGAACTGTCCAGTGATATACGCTGTGCAAGTCCACTAGAACACATTGAAATAAAGTATTTATATACATGTTTTATTGAAGGTTGCTGACAGCGCAAATTCTGACATAATCCATTCTCGTACGTCTTTTGTACAAATTAAGTTTTAAACCATATATTGTTCCAATTCGTTATCCTTAAGTTTGATATTTTGTTAACATCATCTACGTATGATATTTGAGGTTGGAAATTCCACATTGATACATGAAAGTTAGATATTTGATCCGAAAATAAGACGCATTGCCATCCATAGCTATGCAACGTAGATAGTTTTTCTAAAAGTATTTGACGACCGCGACCCTCTATTTTGTTCTCGAACAGGTTATTCTCAGGAATGAAGTAATGCAAACAAACTGAGTGTTCAACACAATAAACCAGCCTACTGAAACATCGCATAAAACAAGGTATAAGATTACCAGGTTTCCATATGGATTGTGGAAGTTCTTGAGATATCCAAAACATAATAGTTTTCAGGAAATAAGAACAGAGTAAATCTTTACATTCGGAATGAATATCTATTACATCTTTCAAAATAATTTTTAAGAGAGCATAGCACAGTAATTGAGTGTGAGTAAATGTATTAATTAGAAATGTTTCCCCGACTGAAAAAGATACTCGCCATTCTAGATTTTCTTTTTGTGATCCCTTAGCTCCAATTGGTACAAAAAGTACTCCATGATCAATAATACTTTGTTTGACTTCATGACTCGGCCATGAGTTACTTGAGCTTGATACCCACTGAATTGCAGGTGATATCCACGTTTTACAATGTAAAGAAGCTGCTAAGTCCATTTCTCCATCTTTGTCTGAAAAACACGGACCATGAATTATTGCCATTAAATAAACTTTGTTTAAACAATGCACTTGAAAGATATTGTTTACCATTATGTTCATCACAGGCTCTCATAACTTCAGAACTTCTACCATATACTAGTCTCAACAGAGTATAACAAGGTTTCACAGCGTCTCTTTCTATTAACAAATGTGTTTTTTGGGGGTGATAACGGGATTTTAATTCTTCACAAACGTCAACCCACTTGTGTACCATCATTAAATCTAAGTCACTGCCTCGCATCTCAAGTCCTTCCCCAAAGCTACCACTTGTTATAATTGCTATATCCTTGTCACTGTGTAAATTGTCCCTGACAGCGTTCATTGTCCTGATGTGTTTAACGTAATCTTCTGTTCCTACTATGTTTTGACATAGATAACGATACAGTGCTATTGATGTGTTTGGATTTTCACTGTCTGAAATATAGAAAATCGAAAGTAAAAAGGGAAATATGAAAACAAAAAGGGAAAACAAATAATCATATAAATACAATTGTATGATTATAGGACATGGGCTTGAAAGATTGCACATTGATTCTATAAACTTTGTAAAACGTCATCAGAGTCTGAGCAGAAAGGAAATAAACCAGGATTATGTCAATGAACGTCTCGACCTTTCTCCAAAACAAAAATTAACGGACAATAAAAAGACCAGGTTCATAATTTTTCAGTATTTACTTCAAAAATACGGTCTTGATATTTCTTGTCTAGGAACTGACGTTGTTTATCATTTAAAAAAAGTTATCTTTAATGTGTCTTTAAAGTAACACTTTTATTGTTTAGGTAAGTTTTGATATTATCTATTTGACATGGCAACGACATCCCATCTTTGTATTATTATATGCTATGGCAACTGTTTTGTATTTGGTCTCTTATTTTTTTCTCAAATATGCTTTGTCTATATATAGAATAACCATACATTGTCTCGAAATATCAATGTTATTTGTACAAGGCTCAGAAACAGGTAGGAAGCGAGGCTGTGCCGAGCATTTCTACCTGTTTCGAGCCGAGTACAAATAACAAATTGATATTTCGAGACAATGTATGGTTATTCTTTATATACTGCAACTCTTAAAAATGTTCTAAATGAAGTATTTTGGGTAAAAAACATAATTTCTTAATTTGAGGTGGACGACGTTAAATTTCCGCGAACCTGTATGTTTTTTTGACGTCATAAATAAAACTGTACGGAAACCCATTGTCAACGTCATAAACAAGGTGATATACGGTCATCGACTGTATATGACATATGAATATACAGTCAATGCAATTTGACTGCTCAAATAGCACAGCTGCAGTATATATGCCTTTTCGTTTTTCTTTCTTAGCATTTGTCCTTCTTTCATGGTGATTTAGGGTTGACTGCTGTACCCATTTTTGACATTCTCACCAATTATGTTTATTTGTTGTGTTCACACATCGTTGTCAATATAATAGTGATAGACGGAGAATTCAGCTGATTTTAGTAATGTGTATAACAGTGCCGATTAATTGAATAAATAAGAGGCAGTATCTATTTCGTTATTTTACAAAATATGACAATAAATATCTTTATTAACTTTGAAAAACATAGAAAGTAAGCCTTAGCAATATTATAGATTAAAAAAGGAAATTATGTTGGTTACTGAAAACGAACCGCGCATCTGACGTATCTGACGTATTAAATTATAAGCCTGGTAAATTTGATAACTATTTACTGCTTTGAAATGAAACAAAAAATAAGAAAAATTTTGATACACTCGGTTTATTCCTTTATTGACTACTTGATTCTCTCTACCCATGTGATTTTTCATAAACATCACAATTTAAATCGTATTCCACTGCCTGTACATATTTTACTTTATTTCCCTTCATTTTGTATTGTGTTTGACTTTTTGTTTTATTATTCAAAGAATATGCCACTTCACCATGTCTACATCTAATGATGAATTAAGCAAACTTAAATTTTATGTGCAGTGTACTCATATATCCGTGCGGCTTACTCATTTGGTGGTTTTTTTTTAATTCTATGTTGCGGTTTGTAGACAACCTGTTTGTTTGTAATCTTTCCTTTTCTTCCATGGTACTTTCATTTCGTGTCATATTTTTCATGTTTTGTTTGCATTTCCTTTCGTATATGTGATAATGCTATCATAAATTAATACTTTCTCAATCCACTTTTAAGGATGTAAAAGATATAAGCCCTCAGAGTTATTATTTACCTGCCATGATTTTAGTCTGCTGAGGGATATATTAGGTGTTATGTGTTTTCCGTAAACAAAAAAAAATTCTTCTTTCGTTTTTCTTTTAAAACTACGATATAACAACATGCAATACCAGGTAGTAAATTGTAGGTTAAAAAGTCTGATCAATCCTATTTATAGTACGTCACGCTGTTTTTGTTACAGAACGAGATGATCTGCCCTTGAAAAACTACATAAACTTTTTTTTATTATTATACACAAACAAATAATGAAAAAGTAGTAATGTTACCATAAGACCTCAGTATCGACACAACATTTTCCTAAAATACAAACCAAAAGCCTCTTATGGTTATCCATTATATCGGTTAATTACCACATACAATATCTCCGTCATAAGCATATGTGTATAAGGGTATATATAGTTCAGCTGTTGTCAGTTCGTTTCTTTGTCTGTCAACACTTTTGATTACTTGAATTTGCTTTTATCAATGCTTATGCATTTTAAGATTGAATGCAGAAAATTCCTTTTCAATATTGAAAATAATTGCCCAGTATATTCCTTAATTGACTATTTGATCCTCTATGCCCTACACCATGTAATTTTTTATAAACATGACATTCATAATCGTATTCCACTGTCTGTACATATGTAACTTTATTTCTGTACATTCTGTATTGTGTTCTACTTTTTGTTTTATTATGCAAAGGAGAGGGAAAATCTCTGCAATTCAATATTTTACTTTAAAAAATTCTAGATAGTTGTGTCCCGTCCATGATTGGACTGAATACATACGGTTTTGCTGTAATATTTTGTACTTAATATTACTTGTTTCTGTTGATGTTTTATTGTTTTGTTGAATTATTTTGGTGTCCGTAATTCTTTCTTAATGTTGTGTTAATATGATTTTATTATAAATGAGGCAAAAGAAGTGTTTCAGTTGCTTATTTAAGAAATAGGGATCCGACAAAATCCCCAAAAGATAACAAAACTAGAAAGTCATTGAAACTGGGCTTTAACATTTTCAAAGAAGCTAACATTCAATTCAATCCCTTAACACTGCTTAAATAGTGTTATTTCCTTAAATGAGGAAGTGGAATATTGATTTTTTATTTACCACTTACAGTAAATCAGTTATTTTGACACAGTGTATTGGTGCAATGATGAAATTTACCCGACATTGCGCGGATGATTGTGACTTTAGGTCATTCATAGATGGACATGTATGGTTCATTCTATTCGTTTGAAAATTGTTTATAATAAAAGTGGATACGAATGATGGATAAGTCTACATAACATAATGGTATTTACAGTTCGCACTGCAATTTGAAATGCAGAACCTTTTCAAAGATCTAAAGAAACCTATTTTGCTTAAATTAGTTCTATGATTTCAAATGCAGATATATTGAAGTTTTCATGTCTCTCTTTTTCACACACATAAGTCTGGCAGTAATTGTATTTCCCATTTAGCTTGTTATAAAGTATACTACAGAAACTAGAATGTTTGCTTCATATCTTGACCTTTTCTTTAATACTGAGACAGATTGACGACTACAAACAAAAATCTATGAAAAGCTTTGGAGTGCGATTTTAACTTTCCAATTGTCAATTCCGCATGTCACAATGTACTACACTCCGCTACGCCATTGTATAATGTGCACATATCTAAAATGATGCCTTCCACTCGTGCAATTTGTGTCAATACTGACTTTATGAACAGTGGTGTACCCTGGCTTACTATAAAAGGCCGCAGATTTCAGGTGTAACACCACTAATTCAGGCCCGGCCAGAAAGCACATACCAGAAAGTAGTACATATTTAACACAAAATAGTTCCTACGCATGAGTGTAACTTTCAAAATATGTAGAATATTTAGGTATTTTTGGTATCAAATGAAAGCTGAAGGACTGGTGATCATTGTAGAACACTTTTGGACCTTTAGTTTTGAATATTAAAAAAACTGCACCAAATTTTAAAAAGAGGGTACATTTGGTCTGTTTGTCAGATCTGAAGTACCTGTTTTGGTACATCTGAAGTTCCGGGAACCAGTTCTTTCTTATATGCCATGCAAGGTATGTTGATTTTTTCAGTACAAGACACCATAAAGTGTTGCTTTGAAATGCAATGATTGCCACTTTATTTGAACTTAAAATAAAAGAGGTGTGCCTGCTTGAAACGGAGGAATTTAACATAGAAAGCAATGGGACCATGAATTAGTGGTGTACTTCCTTCAAAGGGATATTCAATAGATATAGGAAGATGTAGTGTGAGTGGCAGAGAGACAACTCTCCATCCAAATAACAATTTAAAAAAAAGTAAACCATTATAGGTCACTGTACGGCCTTCAACACGGAGCCTTGGCTCACATCGAACAACAAGCTATCAAGGGTCCCAAAATTACTAGTGTAAAACCATTCAAACGGGAAAACCAACGGTCTAATCTATATAAAAAAAAAACTGAACCCTTTTTGAAATTTTTGGAATTTTCATTGCTTTTGTTTAAAAACATAAACATCGGTAAAATACTATTACCTCTAATGTTTCTTTGAGACTTACAGATAAAATAGCAGCCGGCTCAAGTCAGGAAATAGAAGTTACGGCTTTCAAGGGGTTGTGCTATGTTTATTATTGTTTGCCTGTGGGTGTTTCCTATTTTTTGGTCATGGCGTTGTCATTTTGTTTCCGCCTGATGACTTAAATGTCTATCTGGTATATTTCGTCTCTCTTTCATATGCTTGCGTCTATTGTAAAAAAAAACTACAACCAAAGACAGGGAATTTCATTCTCTTAAACAGAACATAAAGGTATAGGCTGTCTTGTCTAAGCTAATTTGTCATACAGCAACTACAAATCTTTACTGGGGGTCAAACTATATTCTGAATGACAAGAACATTCACAGAAGTAAGGTTTATTTTACCATCAGCAGTGCGATATAAATGTTAACCCTAGTTCAGATATCAAATAAATTATACAGACCAGACTGTAGGACATAACGACCTCGACAATCGGAAATATTCCGCAGAATACAGTTATGTGATCTTGGCTAGGGTAAACTGTCGATCAGAGATGGGTTTTTTCTTGACTTTTGTTTAGATATATTTTGAGTTGCAAGCAGCAGGACAAGACGGTTTTTTTCAATACAGAGTTCTTTTGACATTTGTCCTAGAGGAGCTCCGACTTTCCAGACATGTTTGTCCCTTATTGATGTGGCCAAAGCGTATTTTGCAATGACGAAATGTTTAGAAATTGATGTCCAATGATGCTGGATAAAGCTCGCTATATGTAGTACACACACATTTGACTATTACTCTATTGTGTCTGTTTAGTTAACGCATCAATGTAAATATAACGGAATTTGATGAGACTGTCATCGAAGTGAAAGGGTTAATCCACCATTTCCTACATTTGAAAATGCCTGTACCAAGTCAGGAATATGACAGTTCTTGTCCATTAGTTTTTGATAAGTTTTGTTATTTGATTTTGCCATGTGATTATGGACTTTCCGAATTGATTTTCATCTAAGTGCAGTATTTTTGTGATTTTACTTTTTACAATGTACAACACGTTTAAAATCCGAAGTTTAACATTCATATTCGCAATATTTTTATAGGACTCGTGGCTTGAGAATTTTGTCGGGTTCTTCAAACACTATGGACCAATACTAACATTTAAGATTTGCTAAACCTTCCACTTACGAAAATATGTATTCCAGCCAAGGGTCAGAACATCGTAAAAACGTTCCAACATTACAAAAGTCATTTGAGGTCTGTATACCTGATTAAAGTTAAATATATTTGGTGCTATGTTAAACTATCCTGAATAGGAAAACACATATTATCTTGCGTCGCTTAGTTTGGGATTGAATAACCGAAAGTTTCTCCATTTTCAAACAAATAAAAGGCTGTTCTATCATAAAACATATATTTTTAAAGTTGTTAGTTTATCTTAAAATGGTCTTTATTCCTATCAATACACATTTATTTTATAGAAATTGTCATAACGTTGTACAAACTCAATTAAAAGTATGTTTTGAAATAATTTTTGTTGTCTGTTTGCAAATACCGAGTTCACATATATGGCAAAAACTTACGTTTTCACTTTTATTGAAATAAAATTGAGAATGGAAATGGGGAATGTGTCAAAGAGACAACAACCCGCCCAAACAAAAAACAACAGCAGAGGGTCACCAACAGGTCTTCAATGTAGGGAGAAATTCCCGCACCCGGAGGCATCCTTCAGCTGGCCCCTAAACAAATATATACTAGTCCAGTGATAATGAACGCCATACTAATTTCCAAATTGTACACAAGAAACTAAAATTAAAATAATACAAGACTAACAAAGGCCAGAGGCTCCTGACTTGGGACAGGCGCAAAAATGCGGCGGGGTTAAACATGTTTGTGAGATCTCAACCCTCCCCCTATACCTCTAACCAATGTAGTAAAGTAAACGCATAACAATACGCACATTAAAATTCAGTTCAAGAGAAATCCGAGTCTGATGTCAGAAGATGTAACCAAAGAAAATAAACAAAATGACAATAATACATAAATAACAACAGACTTCTAGCAGTTAACTGACATGCCAGCTCCAGACTTCAACTAAACTGACTGAAAGATTATGATTTCATCATATGAACATCAGGCACAATCCTTCCCGTTAGGGGTTTAGTATCATACCATCATAACATATATGAAAAGAACATAATCCGTGTCATGCCAACAACTGTTTTTAGAATAAATGTGTTTAGTTCCGATGCAAAGACCTTATCAGTGACTCAATATTAACGCCAAAATATGCAATCTTTAATGACTTGACAACAGTATCGTAATTATATCCCTTCTTAATAAGTCTATTCAAAGGTTTTGTAAGTTTCTGAGGTGAATACTGACACCTTTGTGCTTTATAAAGAATATTACCATAAAAAATTGGATGTGAAATACCTGAACGTATTAGAAGTCTGCATGTTGAGCTATATTTACGAATGATGTCTTTATACCGATGATAAAATTTAGTAAATGTTTTGACTAGTTTGTGATATCGAAAACCCTGGTGTAATAATTTTTCAGTAATACATAAATTTCTCTCGTTAAAATCTAAAACATTGTTACATACACGAGCGAATCGTACAAGTTGAGATATATAAACACCGTAAGATGGTGACAAGGGAACGTCACCATCTAAAAACGGATAATTAACGATAGGAAATGAAAAATCATCCCTTTTATCATAAATTTTAGTATTCAGCTTTCCATTAGTGCTATAGATATCAAGATCGAGAAAAGGGCAGTGGACATTGTTAGTATTAGCTTTATTTAAAGTAAGTTCAACAGGATAAATTTCATTAATATACATACTGAAGTCGTCATTATTGAGAGCCAAAATATCATCCAAATATCTAAAAGTATTATTAAATTTGTTTATCAGATGTTGTTTCGATGGGTCTTTGCTTATTTTTGTCATAAATTGTAACTCATAACAATACAAAAACAGGTCCGCAATAAATGGTGCACAGTTAGTCCCCATTGGAATTCCGATAATCTGACGATATATGGAATCCCCAAAGCGAACAAAAATGTTATCTAGTAAAAATTCAAGGGCATATATAGTATCAAAGCATGTCCAATTAACATAGTTTTTTTGTTTATTGCTACTAAAAAATGACCTAAAAGAGTTTGAACATATATATTCACATTCTGATTTTTTGAATGCCCATTTAATTAGGTGTGTGAATTTTTTCTTAATGAGAATGTGAGGCAATGTGGTATACAGGGTAGAAAAATCAAAACTTTGAACAGATTCAAAATCACCAATATAAGCATGCAATTTATCAAGTACTTCCAACGAGTTCTTGACACTCCAAAAGTAATTTATTCCACTATTTTCGAAGGCCTTATTTGAACAATTTATTATCAGGTTTTTAATTGTACCAAGTGTGCTGGTAAGAAGAATAGATAATTTAGTAGTTGAACAATGGCTTGAAGACGAAATAAATCTATATTTGTAAGGGGTTTTGTGTAGCTTCGGAAGCCAATACATAGTTGGGACTTTCATTGTATTTGGCTCTGCTTGTAAAGCGGTGCCTAAAAGTTTATGTTTGTTACAGATTTCGTTTTCTGAAAATGGAGTAAGTTGGAATGTTGGTGAATTGGTGATTTCCTTTTTCAGAACCTCAATGTAAAATTTACGTCAAACAATAATAATATTATTAGCAGCTTTATCTGCCGGGACAAAAACAAATTCCTTGGCTAGTTCTTTTAGTTTATGTTTGATACGAGAAATAGGTTTATTGTTGTTATTGTTTATAGTAAAATGTTCTTTAAAATGTTGAATACGTATATCAACTATCTTCATTACTGAATTAAAAAAAGAGTCCAAAGATTTTTTGTCAGCTTTTTTACATAAAATACATATTTGTTCATATTTTCTATAAATTTTGTTTTTAACGGACGTTGTTCTTATTACTTGAAAAAAAAACTATATAATTTAAAACTATAAACTACCCTCCCCCTTTTTTGTAAAGTCGCATACGTGTGTTCAGAAATCTCATTTAATGATGGGTTTGCACTGTTTTGATGAAAATTGAATAAGGAAGAAAATAGATTCAAGTTTTCAATATTTCTACAATAAAAAGGGTATTTAAATTGGAATTAGATATGCAATTTAGGTTTTCCTTGAAAATGACTTGTGACCTTTGATCATGATTTCTAAAAAAACTGCTGCATACTTTCTTTTGACAAACAGAAAAATTTCACAGTACACATATTTCCGAATCCAATGATATATGATATAGCCGTATACGATTTTTGATGATTAAAATTTCATAATTCCGACTTTGGTCACCGGCCTATACAGTACGGTTGATATGTTTTGATATATAGTATCTGCAATACCGAAAATCAAAAGAAAAAATGTAAGTATAATTGTTTTCAGATGTATTAAACCAGTCCTTTAAATGGATACACACACTAGTACGCACTCTCATGATGCTAGGTTGTGCGGTATCAGTTATGATTTTCACATTATATATTTTTATTTTCGTGCCGTAAACAATATTTTTCAGTAACAGGTATCTCGTTGCATGGAAACTACGGGTTTATATCTTGAGTGAATTGGTCTTTTAAAGTGACTACATGTAACTTAGACTCCATTTCTACTGAATTCTTGTTTATTCCATCAAACAGCATTTTAACTTTTATCGTACAAGAAAAGAACTGAAACTTCAGCATAAACTGTGTCATGATACCTTGTTTCTGGTTTATGGTGGTATTGTCCTTCTCATGTCTAATGTTAACGGATCGTGTTAAATACAGTGCCAAATTATGTTCGTGAAAAAGGAACGTGATTGCAGTGACAACATAAGGAACATATCCGATATATTCTGTGAAACAGATATTGCATAGAGATCAACCAATCGTGATGGCGTCCATTAAACTTACTAACTGATGATTTCAACTGCACCAGTTACTCTTGGTTTTAAAATAAAGGTCACAATTGTGAAGCTGAAATCATCTCTTTTGTCTTAAAAATAGGATTTCAACCGACCCTCATTGTCAATTTCTAGATGTGTGTCCTAATCAGATGGCAAAATCAAAAGCTCAAACACATCAAACGAATGGATAACAACTGTCATATTCCGGACTTTGTATAGACACTTTCTTATGTGAAAGAGGGACGAAAGATACCAGAGGGACAGTCAAACTCCTAAATCGAAAATAAAAAGACAACACCATGGCAAAAAAACAAACAGAAAAACAATAGTACACATGACAAAACATAGAAAACTAAAGAATAAGCAACACGAACACCCATCAAAAACTACGGGTGATCTCAGGTGCTCTGAAAGGGAAAGCAGATCCTGCTCCACATCTGACACCCGTCGTTTGGCTCATGGTATAACAAATCCGATAAATAGTCTAATTCGGACGTCACATTCATGAAAGGGGAGGAGATTGTACTTACGACGTAAGAAACATATCCGATATAATTTGTGAAACTTTGTATTTGATTGGCTTTATAAATATTTTGATATGAGCGTCACTGATGAGTCTTATGTAGACAAAACGCGTGTCTGGCGTACTAAATTATAATCCTGGTACCTTTGATAACTAATTATTCCATAACGGTCAACCAACTCGTGATGGCGTCAGTAAAATTCACAGAGGGATGATTTCAACTTCATCATTTGGAACTCTAGGTTTAATAGCTTCTTTGTGAGCAGCAACCCTCTATCAAGAAAATCATGATAGGAAATACAAGCACGGTAATATATTATCAATTGGGAGATATATACCCCGTATGCAGGTGCTGCTGGAATGTTGCTACTTAGAAATGGAAAGTTGACAATTTGAAAAATGAAATCATCTCTTATGTCGAAAAGTTTTGTTTTTAATCGACCTTCATTGTCAATTTCTAGATGAAAGTCAAGATATGAGGCCGACTGTATCTGTTGTATCTTTTATCTCTAGTTCGATGGGATAGATGCGTCCAACATAGTAACCAAATTTTGAATTATTTAGTGAAAAACATCATCTATATAGCGGAAAGAAGAGTTAAAGAATAGTGCTAACTTCTTATCTTTCCTCCTAAGAAGTTCCTGTATGAAGTCAGCCTCATAATAATAAAGAAACAAGTCGGAAAGAAGAGGGGCACACTTGGTTCCCATTGGAAGGCCGACAGTCTGTTGAAAAACACGTCCTCCGAACGTAACAAAGTATCCACATCTGATGCACGCCACCTCTAGAATAGACAGTTTCACAATAACTTTGAAGACCGTCTTTGATTGCTGAGAAAATAGATGTTAATGATTTAGAAAGATGTTTCGTGGAGCACTTGGAAGACCAAACAATATACCGTTGTTTGTAATGACACTTATGTAGTTTTGGTATCCAATAAAGTGATGGACGATCCAGTTCTTCATCTCTGATTGAAATTCCAACGGAACATAGAACAGACCTATGATTATCCAGGATTTCCTCTTTGGTAAGTGTCGTTAGGGTATATGTTTAGTTTCCAAGTGAATTTTCAATACCTAATTCGTTTATCAAGCAGTTGATGTAATGAGTTTTTCACACAAACACGATGTTGTTTGGCTTTATCTGCGGGGACAACAACATTTTTGTCATGGAGGTAGGATAAGTGTTTGCAACATTTGGGTCTTTAAAGATTGACGTAGCATGGGCATTGATAGACCCATTTAGATTCTTAATTCTGATTTGTATCAACGACCTCACTGCCTTTATCCATTCGGAAAGAGTGTCTATGTCTCCCTTCTCGCGTTTCCCATTGCCTGGCATAATCCTCGACCGAGTCCATCAAAATTTAAAGTTGCATTGCCAATTAATGGATTTAGGCTCACGATATTTCGGACCTTTCGATAACATATTTCGCAAGAAAGTGTTATTGACAATGTTGAAGTCACCGGTTATAACGTGACCAGCCGGATTATATGTGAATTGGAAACTAGAACAAGTTCAATCAGGGGATTTAGACGTAAATTCATCAATATTGAGATCCTGCAAATCGTGTTTGTAATTGAAAATTTTAGTTGCAATAGGTTTGGTACAGGTATAAGAAATGATTGGTACAGATTGATCTTTGAAATAAGAAGCTATTTTCGATTGAACTAATTTATGATGAAGGATGTTGCCTAAGTTGACGCCATTGAGACCTTTGTTGGCAAAGGAAAGATTAAGAAAAGATATTTTTCTCTTATTCATCTTTTCCAATGCAGACGGGTTTGAGAAGTCTGTGACTTGCAATATCCGAAATTATAGCTGTAAGTTTGTATTAGTTTGAATGAGGGTGTGTAACAGTGGTGTCCAAACATAAATTAAACAGAGAATGAAGTTTTAAAGGGTAATGGATAAAGTTTCGTGCGATTGTGATGAATAACTAAAGGCTTTTGTAAAAATCGCAGTTAAAGGGGTGGATTGAACCGGGTTGTATAGCTAGCTAAACCTTTCACATGTATGACAGTCGCCTCATATTCCATTGAAGACCAATAATGGGTCGTCCATGACTTCGAAAGTATTTCCGTAAGCATTTTAGATCAAGCGGCAACAGGCGATGAATTATAGTGATTTTGGACATGTATATTAAAAAACTTATTAATTGAATATGACTGCAGAAGGTAGAATCTAACATGCTTTATACAAAATAAGACGATTATGCTTATATTATTTGAAAACCAAAAGACAAACAACAGTATAGAAATACCACATAGTTAATTCAAGACTGAGCAACATAAACCCCATCCCGTCAAAACTGGAGGTTAACTCATTTGCTCCGAAAGGGTAAGCAGATTCTGCTCTACGACTGCATGTTGGACCTATTATGTTGGTTAGGTAAATAAAAACCCGGCGATAAGTGTAATTCGTAAGGGGAAGCCAATTGTAAGTGTCGGGGTTCTTTTCCTTATTTCAACAACAGTCCAAGTTTCGTTCCCATTGGATTAGGAACTATATTGCCACGTCAAGGAAATACCGAAACATCCTTCATGAACATATTTGAACCTTACGAAATTGAAAATTTGGCTAAGCAATGACGAATATAAGGAAATAAAACCTCTCTTGTTGCAGGTCTTACAATCGAAAAAGTATAACAGAAAGATCAAATATTACACTCTCATTATATTGACTACAGAAAAGAAGTTCTGCAATACCTTTTAACGTCTTTACCATATTATTATTATTTATTCAAAAAAGTTGGTTCTTTACAGGGATTGTCGAAATAGAAATAACTAAGCTTTGTGCTTTCGTTTTCAGTGTTTTAGTATTTTCATGTTGCTCACTCAATCTTTAGTTTTCTATTATGTTGTTTAAAGGTCGTCTATTTTTGGTTATTTTTGTTTACCATAGTAATATCAATTAGTTTTCATTTTGTGATTCTGAATATCTCTTGTCCGCTTCTCTTTTATTCTACATTCATTGATAATATTGCGATGGATTGAATTTAATTATTTAATATCGATGTGACGGCAAAATAATGCTAATAATGAGATATAAAATTGTTTCATGGCACGTGTAATTCTGTTTAATGATATATATATAAGTTAAAATTTATTTAATAGTCTTGCTTACCTGCCATCTTGTTAGCCAGATAAGGAGTATATAAGTGCTTAATGTGTTTTCCGAAGAAAACACTGGTTTTGTTTCCCTTTAAAAACTTTAGTAACATGAACCCATTACAAGGTAATATTCATATTCGTATCTTTATGTGTATCAATTGTCATAAAGTACGCAATTTCCTGATTTCATTTCCCTTTGTCGTCATTGTAAAGGAATATGTTACTAGGGAATCCCAATCGCATATGACTATTTTAACAATGAAAATAATCGTATTTTGCTCATCATTGCTTTACCGGATTCATTTAGTAGAGTAACATTAGATCATCATTCCTAATATATCAAAATAGATGGCAATGACCAAGGTCACATCCCATGTTATAGGCCGGTTGAGATTGTGTTTTTTTTTAATTCTAGAGAAATAATCAGGTTTTTATTTGCCGTCAAAGACGTCCCGTATTAGGGTATACCAAAGTCCAGCTTTCGTCAAAGTCTGGCTTTCCGTCCACCCGACCGCAAATCTTTGTACGATTACTCATGCGCTTTACTAATTCTCATGAATTGTAACGTAACATAATGATTGACCAAAGAAAGTTCCTTTTCGATATTGAACGTATTTTTGTCATCCATTCTAGAGTTATGGGACGTTTATTTCAACACACATATGTCAAACATCTGCTACAAAAAGCATCCAGACAATTAAATGTCTTAAAAAGACTTGGAAAACTAGCAATATATCACTCCTTCATTATGTCAAACTAAAAGTTCTGCTCATTGTCCTGACAATATTATATTTTTGGAGCGAGACACGACAAAAATTGAAAAAGTACAATAAATGAGACAACTCTCCATCCAAGTCACAATTTGTAAAATTAAACCTTTATAGATCAAAGTACGGTCTTCAACACGGAGCCTTGGCTCACACCGAACAGAAAGCTATAAAGGGCCCCAAAAATGACTAGTGTTAAACCATTCAAACGGGAAAACTAACGTTCTAATCTATATAAAAAACGAGAAACGAGAAACACTTATGGACCACATCAACAACCGACAACCACTGAACATCAGGTTCCTGACTTATGACAGGTGCAAACAAATGAAGCGGGTTTAAAGGCACGGAAGTGTGGATGGGGATTTACAGAATAGAAAATAAGGAATAGAGAAAAATGGACCCGAAAATAAAAGAATAGAGAATAACGGGAATAAAGCTTTAAGAATAAAGAAAGGCCCCCCATCTCCAGTCCCTCATTAATGTATTGCTTTATCAATCATGTTCTGCATCTAAAAACAAAAGTGAAGTAAAATAATCAATCTTATTACCACAAATCACGAATCCGAATAAATGGATTTTTACATCAATAAAAAACCATTACCACTGTGTTCGTATATTATAAAATAATTTTAACAGTTGACTTAAAAACCTGATTCGTCTATTGTTTAAAGTTTATGATGTGTAAAGATGTAACATGTTGCTGATGAAATCATCAATAAATATAACACTGGGGGTACAAAATGTAGGGCATGTAATTTACCACTAAGATATGAACAGATGGTGGAAAAATACACTCCTGCAAAACTAAGATTTATTTTGACATCATGAAATCAGAAAATATACAGTTAGTTACAATATTTCAAGAAATTAAACGTTTTAAGAACTTAATTTTTCTTATATAAAAATGTAAAATAGCAAAACATTTGCAAAATGAATTGATTGTATATCGACGAGAGACAACAGATAATACCTTGATAATGCTTCCTAAGCTTTATTTTATTTGTTCAAATCATTATTATGTATTGTTTCTTTATTCATTTATGTCTTCAAATTTTGAAAATGAAACTGATGATAATTAGTTAATGTACTCTATCGAATAAAGGTCATCGATGGTATCGGTGACAGAACAGACAATACACACGTGCATACCCATGCACACCTTTATTGGATAGAGTACATCGATGGTATCGGTGACAGAACAGACAATACACACGTGCATACCCCTGCACACCTTTATTGGATAGAGTACATCGATGGTATCGGTGACAGAACAGACAATACACACGTGCATACCCCTGCACACCTTTATTGGATAGAGTACATCGATGGTATCGGTGACAGAACAGACAATACACACGTGCTTCACCATGCACACCTTTATTGGATAGAGTACATCGATGGTATCGGTGACAGAACAGACAATACACACGTGTATACCCCTGCACACCTTTATTGGATAGAGTAAATCGATGGTATCGGTGACAGAACAGACAATACACACGTGCATGCCCATGCACACCTTTATTAGATAGAGTACATTAATTAATTATCATCAGTTTTATTTTCAAAATTTGAAGACATAAATGAATAAAGAAACAACACATAATAATAATTTGAACAAATGAAATAAAGCTTAGGAAGCTAACTAGGCTTTATTCGGTATTATCTGTTGTCTCTCGTCGATATACAATCAATTCATTTTGCTGCAAATGTTTTGCTATTTTACATTTTTATATAAAAAAAAATAAGTTCTTAAAATGTTTAATTTCTTGAAACTTTGTATCTAACTGTATATTTTCTGATTTCATGATGTCAAAATAAATCTTAGTTTTGCAGGAGTGTATTTTTCCAATATCTGTTCATATCTTCGTGGTAAATAACATGCCCTACCTCCAATGTTATATTTATTGATGATTTCATCAGCAACATGTTACATCTTTACACATCATAAACTTTAAACAATAGAAGAATCAGGTTTTTAAGTCAACTGTTAAAATATTTTTATTATTTACGAACACAGTGGTAATGGTATATATTGATGTAAAACCCATTTATGCGGATTCGTGATTACATTAATGACCATTGTCCTGGCTTGCCTGTTTTGAAATGAAAAAAAAAAATGTCAACAAGATTTATAAAAATTGATAGGCAAACGTACGGTCTTCTACCGTGTGAAACCCCAATACCGTATGGTCGGCTAGGCTATAAAAGGCCCCAAACAGAAAAAATATAACACAATTCAATTGAGAAAACTAACAGCCTAATTTATAACAAAATAGTTTACCAATAAAATATGACAGACATAAACCAACGACAACCATTGAACTACAGGCGTTTGACTTGGTCAGGCACATAAAGAATGTGGCGAGGTTAAGTATGTTTGAGAGTGCTCAATCCAATCCTATGCTGGAACAGAGGTGTAACAGCACAACATAAGAACCAACTATAAAAATGTGTTGAAAAAGACTTATTTTCACCAGATCGATACAAAGAAAATTTAAAAAAAAAACACAATCAAGACGTGGCAGGGTATATATTCATCCCTCATCCCTATGAACAAAAACGACAATAAGAACATATCTGAGAATACTCGCAGTTGTACGGCTAGTTCAAAGCCAATAACAACTAATAATAAAATCATTTATTTTAGACTAAAATTTCAATCAATTCACAATCAACATCAAATTGATTTAGTGCAAAGACGTCTTGAACAGTGAGAGAAATACATGATCTTATAGTTCGTTATATGTTCAGACTCTTTGATGACCTGGTTTGTTACAAGATCCTGTTCTTCCTAAGAATAACTTGATTCTGTTCTTTAGACTTTCTCGTGTTTTACATGACCTAGTTCTTTACATCATGATTTCTTTTTTTATTTGGCTTTGAGCGTTCCTAATGAAGGTAAATCCAGAATAGCGCTTCGGACGCATACAATTGATGTATTGTTATTGTCATCTAATATGGTCTGCATCTTTCATTTGGTCTGATTCATTATATGATTTTCTTTAGAAAACATTGTTCGTCCCATGCTCTGGTTCTCTAAATGTACTGGTGTTTTACATGATATGTTTTTTTTTTCATGATCTGATTCTTTAGTTGGTATGATTCATCACATGATCTGGTTGATTTCATGCTCTTATTTTAATTGAAGTTCTAGTGTTCTTCACATTGTCTAGTTCTTCGTGTGATATTAATTGTGAATGTTGTGTTTTGCCTTTGTTCGTAAGATGTTCTGATTCCTTAGATGTTCTGTTCCAACACATGCTCTAGTCCTATATATTTTGTGGTTTAGAAAGCACGGTTCTTTACAAGATCTGCTTTCTGCCATGATCTGCTTCCCGCCATGATCTACATCTGCCATGACTTGCTTCGTGCCATGATCTGCTTCTTGTCATGCTTTGGTTCCTCCGATAATCTTACTCTTGTGAAGATGTTCTAGTTCGCTCTTCTTCGTTTATTGTTCTGGTTTCTTAGATGTCCTTGTACGAGTTATCCTAGCTATAGTTTCGCATACCACCTGTGTTATGTAGATGACCAGGTTCTTTACATGACCTAAATATGAATATATTCTGATGCTTTATACAGGTCCACCCGTGGTAAAATAGATACAAAATTTAAGTCCAAGAACTATTTCTATTCGAAAAGGACGAAGACGGCAATAATTTTGGATCAAAGCGCTCTAGATTAGGGGAAATATTTGCTGTAAATGTTTGGAGCGCAAATGTCCTATCTTATTACAGGTAAAAAAGCACACACGTCCAGTGACCCCTGTCTCGTGTGACATCGGTCTGCATAAACAATACAGACAAATAGGTAAATGAGAAGAAAAAGATGTGGGCAAATACATTTACTATATCATTTGCTATACAGTGCTCAACATACTTTATTTGAATTTATTTTGGAAAGTTACTTTTAGTTTTGTATCTTTAAGATATATAAGGACCATCAATAAACTGGGGGAAATGTACTGATATTACTTAGTTAAAATATGTCGGATTTAACAGTTTATGATAAATTCTGTTGGATTGTCCTTCGAGAAGATATAGTAATTTGACAAAGTATTGTTGCTATAAATATGACACCCCTTTATTTAAAGATTTATCGTGATTAAGGATTAACCTTTGTGTTTACAATTAACGTGTAACTATTAAATATTAGACTATTTTATTTGATTTTCTTAACCACAGAATTCTTAGTGTGCAATTAGCGATCGAATGCTTTAGATTGATTCAAAACGTGAAATAATGTAATTGTACGCGTCCCACCACCCAATCGAAACTACTGAATCGGCCCCTGCTTTTTTATATATGAAAATAAGAAGATGTGGTATAATTTCCAATCAGACAACTCTCCACAAGAGACCAAATGACACGGAAATTAATAACTGTGGCACTGGGTCACCATACGGCCTTCAACAACAGCTTTTAACACATCAAAGTCTGTTTTATTTAATATCTTAAGTTAACGTGTTGATATCGTCAAAATAATAAATTTTACATCTTACTTTTTTTATGCTACATTGATTCTAAAAATTTTGTTTCACTTTGTTTTATTTTTGTACCGATAGACATCGAGTGACAGCTTGCTTAATATAACAAACGATTAACATTAACTTAAAGTTTCATTATAACTATCAAAACACTACTTTTAAAAGTTTCAATTTTAAGATTCGCAAAAAGTTCTACAATGAAATTGAAAGGTCGTGCCGTAGGAATTTGTATCATTTCGTTGACAGTTGTAATATGTTTATTTTTGTTTTTCAAAATGGAATTAAACTTGAGAAAGCAAGATTTAGGTACCATAACAAAATCAGAGTTTATTCAAAACTATAATTCTTCGAATCAGAATTCAAATACAGAAAAATTTGAAAAGGTTATAATATCTGCTGAAGAGTTTAGGGAATCTAGGGATATTGAAACGGGAAATATTCTAATAGATAAATATGGAAGTAATGATCATATGAATAACGGAGAAAACGGGCGAGGGATTACGTTTGTCGGTGAAGAAAAGAAAAAAGTAAAGGAGTTGTTACCTAAATACAGAATTAATGTTCTAGCTAGTGATTTGATTCCTTTGAATAGACTCGTTCCGGATTCAAGACCTCCAAGGTAAGACTTAATTGATTAGGGAAATCCCCAAAGGTGACTGGTGAATAGAAATATGGTCACTCTTGTTCTTTTTCCGACCGTCAGTGAAACCCTTTCCAAAGTGGTGCGTCCGTTTTGCTGTGCGGGATGTACACGTACGCAGCCACGTCCTGTCAGATTAGGGACGTTAAATCCAATGACTCGTGCTGATAGATTGTCACCATCTCTGCACGTAAAGAACTCTTGTAACAACTTTTGATGGGTCAATAGGTGGCCTGCTGCAAGGTAAAATGTCTATCCTAACCAATATATCCTTATTTTCCAGCGGCAGTCAAAATTTCTCCGATCTTCATCCTGAACGGACTCTTTAACAGTACCTACCTATTGTATTTGTTGATAATTTGTTCTCGTCATGAACATGCATGAAATATTTGCCAATTAACAAATAGCAAACAACAATCAATCATCATGAGGTAAATCTAAAAAAAAGCGTAATCCACATATTATAAAATTTAAAAAAAATAGATGATGGTATTAATGATGTATATATCAAGGCCATGGTGGAGATGAAGAAACATTATTTCAAAAGCAATTTTCGAACAATCTTTCAATCTTACAAATTCCTCAAATTTTTAGAATGGCTATATATATAGCTACTTTTTGAGATTAATTTCATGTTGTGACAACATTGTGTCGAATGAATGATGATTAAAATAAATGACCTAGATAACAAAAATTAAAAGGATTTGTCAAATTTTGATAACATGTATCCAAAAACTTCGTAACAAGGACGTAATTCTAATTTTCACGATTATTTCAGAGAGAGTAAAGGTAATCTATATATTATTTTTCAGATACGAATTACTTCGTTTTCGTTTTATATGTTAGTTCTTCAATGCAAAATTTAGCAAAAAGCATATAAAATTTAACACATACAAACATAATTTCTTCAACAGAAATGTATAGTTCTTTAGTGGATTTTCAGTTTATACTAGATATAAGAAGATGTGGTATGGGTGCCAATGAGACAACTCTCCATCCAAGTCACAATTTGTAAAAGTAAACCTTTATAGGTCAAAGTACGATCTTCAACACGGAGCCTTGGCTCACACCGAACAGAAAGCTATAAAGGGCCCCGAAAATGACTAGTGTAAAACCATTCAAACTGGAAAACCAACGGTCTTATCTATATAAAAAACGAGAAACGAGAAACACTTATGGATCACATTGATCAACAAACGACAACCACTGAACATCAGGTTCATGACTTAGGACAGGTGCAAACAAATGCAGCGGGTTTAAATGCATGGAAGTATGGATGGGGATTTACAGAATAGAGAATAAAGGGCAAAAAATATAAGGAATAGAGAAAAATGGACCGGAAAATAAAAGAATAGAGAATAACGGGGAAAAAGCTTTAAGAATAAAGAAAGGCCCCCATCCAGTATTTCTTTATCAATCATGTTCTGCATCTAAAAACAAAAGTGAAGTAAAATAATCAGTCTTATTGCCACAAATCACGAATTCGCCAAAAAATGGTATCAATATGTGAACGATACAGCGATTCATGCTTCTGGTTTTCACCCTCGAAAGGCAAACTTCTTCAATTCGGCAGAAAACCTGACAGGGTCAGATATATTCTTATGCAACTAACCTATTGTATCAGTTAAAAGTGCAACACATGTTGGTATTTCATTGGATACTTCAATGAAAACCATGGAGCGTACATAAAAGCGTGTCGGACCTTAAGAGCAACCACTGCGTCTGTCATAACGCTCCGGTACTCATCCCGCTGTACTCAATCCTTTAATGAGTGCAAAGATTATTCGTCAAGTATGCTACCCAAAAGCTCTTTACGGAGGCGAGATCTTGGGCAAGCTGACTAAAACAGAAACACTTATGTTAGAACGAACGCATCACTATGTGTGCAAGTTTATTCAAGGATTGTATAGACGTACAAGAACTGATATGTGCCTCTCTCTTATTGGTTGGTTTAACCTAAACAGTTTTATTAATGAAACATTCTTCGGACGAACTGTAATTTACCGCAAAGAGAAATTTCATTGTGTATTCTTGTACGTAGACTTAAGTATTTAAATAAACGGAACAGCTATTGTGTATGGAAAGCTGTAACTATCTCATTGTGTAAATATTTAATATTTGTTCCCGCTTTGTCTTTACGTCCTGTCATTTCTTCTTTATGTTATGTGTACATTTGCACACAATGTAGTAGGTGTTTGCACAAAACGTAATAGATATTTGCACATAACGTAATAGATATTTGGACATAACGTTATAGGTATTTGCACATAACGTAATAAGTGTATGCACATAATGTAATAAGTGTTTGCACATAATGTAATACGTGTTTGCACATAACGTACCGGTAGATTGACATAACATATTGGTTGTGAACTGAAAGAATTCATTGCTTGGCAAAACGCATATAAGCTTTAAAAACATGACATATAATATTGTTCTCAGAAGATACATATGAATAAACACAACATAAAGCCATTATAATATAATACCATGAGTTTTTCATAGAACAAAGATGTATTTAAACAAAACGTTAAGACATTCAACATAACAAACCCATTTCAGACAGGAAGCAATTATTAACTGATATACTGTAAGAAAAAAAAAGTTACAGAATTTTTGATCGACAACATATGTGTTGAGTTTAATGGATTGATATATCGACAGTCGATAATCCAATGGGTTCTTAATGTGCACCCTTCTGGCCAACTTGTTTTTGTACTCATGTGAACTGAACGTCATACAAAACCTTCTTAAAAGACAAAATAAACATCTTGATTTTTTTTTATTATAATTTCACTTTCAGATATATTGATGATGTCCTGTCATTGGTCAAAAATGCATATTTCAGTGAAATTAAGGATAATAAAAAAACTAGAAGGTCTGCTTTATATTTTGATCTTTGATATTGACACAGATGGACGTCTTCAAATTAGAATCTATGACAAACATGATGATTTCCATTTATGAATTATCACTTCCCATTTCTCTGCAGTAACAACCATCGAAATAAAAGCGCTGTTTCTTTGCTTTTGTGTGTGTGGTTTTTCGTTCGTTTGTTTGTTTGTTTGTTTGTTTGTTTGTTTTGTTTGTTTGTTTTGTTTGTTTGTTTGTTTTGTTTGTTTTATTGTTGTTGTTGTGCATGAACTGATTTTGTGTCATGGGTGGATACCTCATGTCCTTTGTTTTTTCTAAACTATTTTGGTACTTATTTGTAACAAATTTAAGATTTTATTTTCTATAATTTCAGGTGTAAATACCGGACCTACGAACATGATCTCCCAACTGCAAGTGTCATTATTCCATTTTATGACGAATGGCCATCGGTTTTAATTCGAACTGTATACAGCATAATTAACAGAACTCCTAGACATTTACTCCAAGAAATTATATTAGTTGACGACAATAGTCAAATGAGTAGGTTACGTTTTGGTTAAAACAACAGTTAAATTGGCAAGTTACACATCGACTAAAATATCATTAAGGATTGTTGCAAGGGTCAATTGAATTTTTGAGATCTTTGCTATGACTGGGTCTCGATTGGGTTTATATAATATTTAATATAATATGTTGATCTGCACATGGTCTTTTCTTTGTGTAATTTGTTTGCATTCGTCACAACTCATCCGATTCCGTTCCTTTCATATAAATAGAAGAGTAACAGATTCAACCGAGGATTGTCGATTGCGTTTGTTTGCTGTTTCATTGTAATTCTAGATTAATAGACATGCGGAATAACGTTTGTTTGCTGTTTCATTGTAATTCTAGATTAATAGACATGCTGAATAACGTTTGGTTGCTGTTTCATTGTAATTCTAGATTAATAGACATGCGGAATAACGTTTGTTTGCTGTTTCATTGTAATTCTAGATTAATAGACATGCGGAATAACGTTTGTTTGCTGTTTCATTGTAATTCTACATTAATAGACATGCGGAATAACGTTTGTTTGCTGTTTCATTGTAATTCTACATTAATAGACATGCGGAATAACGTTTGTTTGCTGTTTCATTGTAATTCTAGATTAATAGACATGCGGAATAACGTCGCTTGTTTGCTGTTTAATTGTAATTCTAGATTAATAGACATGCGGAATAACGTTTGTTTGCTGTTTCATTGTAATTCTAGATTAATAGACATGCGGAATAACGTTTGTTTGCTGTTTCATTGTAATTCTAGATTAATAGACATGCGGAATAACGTTTGTTTGCTGTTTCATTGTAATTCTAGATTAATAGACATGCGGAATAACGTCGCTTGTTTGCTGTTTCATTGTAATTCTAGATTAATAGACATGCGGAATAACGTTTGTTTGCTGTTTCATTGTAATTCTAGATTAATAGACATGCGGAATAACGTTTGTTTGCTGTTTCATTGTAATTTTAGATAAATAGACATGCGGAATAACGTCGCTTGTTTGCTGTTTAATTGTAATTCTAGATTAATAGACATGCGGAATAACGTTTGTTTGCTGTTTCATTGTAATTCTAGATTAATAGACATGCGGAATAACGTTTGTTTGCTGTTTCATTGTAATTCTAGATTAATAGACATGCGGAATAACGTTTGTTTGCTGTTTCATTGTAATTCTAGATTAATAGACATGCGGAATAACGTCGCTTGTTTGCTGTTTCATTGTAATTCTAGATTAATAGACATGCAGAATATTGTTTGTTTGCTGTTTCATTGTAATTCTAGATTAATAGACATGCGGAATAACGTTTGTTTGCTGTTTCATTGTAATTCTAGATTAATAGACATGCGGAATAACGTTTGTTTGCTGTTTCATTGTAATTCTAGATTAATAGACATGCGGAATAACGTTTGTTTGCTGTTTCATTGTAATTCTACATTAATAGACATGCTGAATAACGTTTGTTTGCTGTTTCATTGTAATTCTAGATTAATAGACATGCTGAATAACGTTTGTTTGCTGTTTCATTGTTATTCTAGATTAATAGACATGCGGAATAACGTTTGTTTGCTGTTTCATTGTTATTCTAGATTAATAGACATGCAGAATAACGTTTGTTTGCTGTTTCATTGCAATTCTACATTAATAGACATGCTGAATAACGTTTGGTTGCTGTTTCATTGTTATTCTACATTAATAGGCATGCGGAATAACGTTTGTTTGCTGTTTCATTGTTATTCTAGATTAATAGACATGCTGAATAACGTTTGGTTGCTGTTTCATTGTAATTCTAGATTAATAGACATGCAGAATAACGTTTGTTTGCTGTTTCATTGTAATTCTAGATTAATAGACATGCGGAATAACGTCGCTTGTTTGCTGTTTCATTGTAATTCTAGATTAATAGACATGCGGAATAACGTTTGTTTGCTGTTTCATTGTAATTCTAGATTAATAGACATGCAGAATAACGTTTGTTTGCTGTTTCATTGTAATTCTAGATTAATAGACATGCAGAATAACGTTTGTTTGCTGTTTCATTGTTATTCTAGATTAATAGACATGCTGAATAACTATTTAACATTATGATTTATTGCAGTTGAACTGAAAAGGCCACTAGACGAGTATATCAATGACAATTTTCCTAAAGATATGATAAAGTTTGTACGTAATCCTAAACGTGTAGGCGCAGGTAATTCTAGATTAATAGACATGCAGAATATTGTTTGTTTGCTGTTTCATTGTAATTCTAGATTAATAGACATGCGGAATAACGTTTGTTTGCTGTTTTATTGTAATTCTAGATTAATAGACATGCGGAATAACGTTTGTTTGCTGTTTCATTGTAATTCTAGATTAATAGACATGCGGAATAACGTTTGATTGCTGTTTCATTGTAATGTTAGATTAATAGACATGCGGAATAACGTTTGTTTGCTGTTTCATTGTAATTCTACATTAATAGACATGCGGAATAACGTTTGTTTGCTGTTTCATTGTAATTCTACATTAATAGACATGCGGAATAACGTTTGTTTGCTGTTTCATTGTAATTCTACATTAATAGACATGCGGAATAACGTTTGTTTGCTGTTTCATTGTTATTCTACATTAATAGACATGCTGAATAACGTTTGTTTGCTGTTTCATTGTAATTCTAGATTAATAGACATGCAGAATAACGTTTGTTTGCTGTTTCATTGTAATTCTAGATTAATAGACATGCAGAATAACGTTTGTTTGCTGTTTCATTGTAATTCTAGATTAATAGAAATGCTGAATAACGTTTGTTTGCTGTTTCATTGTTATTCTAGATTAATAGACATGCTGAATAACGTTTGTTTGCTGTTTAATTGTAATTCTAGATTAATAGACATGCAGAATAACGTTTGTTTGCTGTTTCATTGTAATTTTAGATTAATAGACATGCGGAATAACGTTTGTTTGCTGTTTCATTGTTATTCTACATTAATAGACATGCTGAATAACGTTTGTTTGCTGTTTCATTGTTATTCTACATTAATAGACATGCGGAATAACGTTTGTTTGCTGTTTCATTGTAATTCTAGATTAATAGAAATGGAGAATATTGTTTGTTTGCTGTTTCATTGTAATTCTAGATTAATAGACATGCAGAATATTGTTTGTTTGCTGTTTCATTGTAATTCTAGATTAATAGACATGCGGAATAACGTTTGTTTGCTGTTTCATTGTTATTCTACATTAATAGACATGCGGAATAACGTTTGTTTGCTGTTTCATTGTAATTCTAGATTAATAGACATGCTGAATAACGTTTGTTTGCTGTTTCATTGTAATTCTACATTAATAGACATGCTGAATAACGTTTGTTTGCTGTTTCATTGTAATTCTAGATTAATAGACATGCTGAATAACGTTTGTTTGCTGTTTCATTGTTATTCTAGATTAATAGACATGCGGAATAACGTTTGTTTGCTGTTTCATTGTTATTCTATATTAATAGACATGCGGAATAACGTTTATTTGCTGTTTCATTGTAATTCTAGATTAATAGACATGCAGAATAACGTTTGTTTGCTGTTTCATTGTAATTCTACATTAATAGACATGCTGAATAACGTTTGGTTGCTGTTTCATTGTTATTCTACATTAATAGGCATGCGGAATAACGTTTGTTTGCTGTTTCATTGTTATTCTAGATTAATAGACATGCAGAATAACGTTTGTTTGCTGTTTCATTGTAATTCTAGATTAATAGACATGCAGAATAACGTTTGTTTGCTGTTTCATTGTAATTCTAGATTAATAGACATGCGGAATAACGTTTGCTTGCTGTTTAATTGTTATTCTAGATTAATAGACATGCAGAATAACGTTTGTTTGCTGTTTCATTGTAATTCTAGATTAATAGACATGCAGAATAACGTTTGTTTGCTGTTTCATTGTAATTCTAGATTAATAGACATGCAGAATAACGTTTGTTTGGTGTTTCATTGTAATTCTAGATTAATAGACATGCGGAATAACGTTTGTTTGCTGTTTCATTGTAATTCTACATTAATAGACATGCGGAATAACGTTTGTTTGCTGTTTCATTGTTATTCTACATTAATAGACATGCGGAATAACGTTTGTTTGCTGTTTCATTGTAATTGTAGATTAATAGACATGCTGAATAACGTTTGTTTGCTGTTTCATTGTAATTCTAGATTAATAGACATGCAGAATAACGTTTCTTTGCTGTTTCATTGTAATTCTAGATTAATAGACATGCTGAATAACGTTTGTTTGCTGTTTCATTGTTATTCTAGATTAATAGACATGCTGAATAACTATTTAACATTATGATTTATTGCAGTTGAACTGAAAAGGTCACTAGACGAGTATATCAATGACAATTTTCCTAAAGATATGATAAAGTTTGTACGCAATCCTAAACGTGTAGGCGCAGGTAATTCTAGATTAATAGACATGCAGAATATTGTTTGTTTGCTGTTTCATTGTAATTCTAGATTAATAGACATGCGGAATAACGTTTGTTTGCTGTTTTATTGTAATTCTAGATTAATAGACATGCGGAATAACGTTTGTTTGCTGTTTCATTGTAATTTTAGATTAATAGACATGCGGAATAACGTTTGTTTGCTGTTTCATTGTAATTCTACATTAATAGACATGCGGAATAACGTTTGTTTGCTGTTTCATTGTAATTCTACATTAATAGACATGCGGAATAACGTTTGTTTGCTGTTTCATTGTAATTGTAGATTAATAGACATGCTGAATAACGTTTGTTTGCTGTTTCATTGTAATTCTAGATTAATAGACATGCAGAATAACGTTTGTTTGCTGTTTCATTGTAATTCTAGATTAATAGACATGCTGAATAACGTTTGTTTGCTGTTTCATTGTTATTCTACATTAATAGACATGCGGAATAACGTTTGTTTGCTGTTTCATTGTAATTCTAGATTAATAGAAATGCAGAATATTGTTTGTTTGCTGTTTCATTGTAATTCTAGATTAATAGACATGCGGAATAACGTTTGTTTGCTGTTTCATTGTAATTCTAGATTAATAGACATGCTGAATAACTATTTAACATTATGATTTATTGCAGTTGAACTGAAAAGGCCACTAGACGAGTATATCAATGACAATTTTCCTAAAGATATGATAAAGTTTGTACGTAATCCTAAACGTGTAGGCGCAGGTACGTCTCGAGTAAACGGATGGCGAGCCTCAACTGGACAAGTTGCTGTGTTCTTTGACAGTCAAATGGAAATCAATATAGACTGGTATGTTACTAGCTTTACTATAACGGTGTTAAACAGTCACATAAAGGTCAATATAAACTGCTATATTGTAACGTGCAGGGGGTCCTACACGCCAGATGGTACTTTGTGTACCTGTAGATTCTTTGCATAGAAAAACAATGTTATATCTTTCAGACAAAAAAAAGACACGTGTCTATGCTGTCAAACTTTACACATGTAACACTTCTCCTAGTCGTCTGAATTATAAATGAAAGGAATAAGTAAAGAAAGATATATAAAAAAACAAAAACATCAAAATTAGCTCTTTTCGGATTAACAATTTATAAAAATATCTACATTTTAAAGTAAACGACCTTATCCCTGTTTTTCGTTCAGCTAAACATTTCACACTTAAGCAGAAATGTGTCATACCTTGCTTCTGGTTTATTGTGGTATTTTTGTCAGCTCTAATATTCACTGAGATTGAAACATTGCCAAATTGTAAAGAAAATTATATGTTTTTCGCATAAAATATAACTCCCCTCCTTTTAACGCATAATAAGTTTTAGATTAATCCTGTCCGACTGTGTGTCTGTCTGTATGTTTGTCTTTATATCAGGCCGTCCATGTACCTAACCTGTTGGCGAAACTACTATACTTCTTAACGATTTTACATATGACACTTTATACTTCGTAGAAAAATATATGATGATGAGAAGGAATAATATTACAATCATTCTTAGGACTAGTAAAAAAAGAAGATAATCTTACTAAATTGAGATTTGTAAATGTGGTAATTAGTCTCTTGTAATCACGAGTCCTCCTAACCCGTCCGATTGATATGGTTAGAATATTATTTGAAGATCACAAAGTACAACAGACTCTTATCATTTAAACTAAAACCCGACGGACATATTTATATTATGTTGTTATTAAATATAAGACTGTATATAGCACTTTAAAAAACAAACAAACATTCATTTCAGGAATTTAAAAACAGTTAATTGTTGCAGTATATTATTTAGTGTAAATAGCATATGGATTAAAAACCTGTACTATTTATTTTAAGTATCATCATGCTCATGATGTACAAGTCATTCTGTTGAATAAAGTTTTTATATGACAGCAAATTATAATTACTATTACGAATTCGAATTTGTTTATTATAGTGACACTGTGCATAGAAAAGTATAATAATAATATATTACATAGGAAAACCATGAAATAATAATATGAACAATTCCCAAGACTAAATTGAATCAGGTTTATTTTAGGCAAAACCTTTTTCGATGAATACCTTTGTAATAATGACCAATCATGGACCTTCCTTACACTACAAACCAGTAAACGTCTGAAATGGCATATATCTGTACTCGAATGTACTGATTTTTACTCGACCAGTCTGAATTGACCTGAAATTTACTTGATATTATTTGACTGTAGTCTGAACCATACTTAACAGTCTGAACATGTTCTCGACTTTTACTAAACCAGTACTAAACCATTTTAGACGAGACTGAACGTAGTATTAACTATTCTCGACCAATTCTGAACCATGCTCGACCTTGTCTGAACCAAATACTCGACCTAGTCTTAACCAAACCGACCATTTCTCAACCAACCTTAACCTGTTTTTTTCTATCTATTGTATTTCATCAGTTTAGGAACTGTTATACAAACATATATACATATATCACATTTAAAAAATATAAAACAAGATGATCAAAGAAAGAAGTTTCTGGTTGGACTAAAAACTAAAAAAATATATCATGCAATAAATTAAGTTTTTGTCAAATGAATTTGTTATATACATGATATCATGTTCATATTGCTTTATGTACAAAAAAGTACTAGAACTTTAAACCATTATTCAAATATCTTAAATGTTAATCAATTTATTTTTATCAAAAGATATGTAAAATAGTTTATAACGCAACTTAATAAATGTTGAAATTGACACCTTTGTTTTGTAAAACATAGAATTCAATATATCAATAATAATAAAACTTTTATAGCAATTGTTGATAACCTTTTAATAATTATATAAAAGTGAATGTATTCCAAAATTGCAGTAGACCTTTATTTTAATTAAATTTAAATATGTTTTGTCAAATTTAAAGTCTTGGCAGACAAGAAGCACTTTAGTAAAGTTGTATTACCTTAGTACAGGTGTGTTTGTTACAAAATATAAGTTCCTCCATAATAATAGTTCCAAATTGAAAAAAATATTTAAGGAATGACTGTAATATTTGTTTTGTCTATAAAGAAATATCATCAAATGTGGTGAACACTGAAGAACGCGCGAAGCGTGTTATTTAACAGTGTGCACCACATTTTTTATGTTATTTCAAATAGACAGAAAAAATATTACAATCATTACTTAAAATTTAATTCTAAATTCCATTTTAAACCGGAGTAAACCATGCAAAACGTTAATGACGTCACGGTCACATGACTAAATTATGTCTATGCACTGAGAAACAAAACAACGTCAGCCAATCAGAAGACGCGTTACATCCAAAATTCAATTATTCTGGAATATTATTTCTACTGGAATATATATTACACTAAATGTTCTTATATGGGGGCTTTATACTTCAAATGGAATTATTTATGCAGTCTTTGTAAGTTCCAAACAAATAGTTTTCACAAGAATAACATGACAGATACGTAACTGTCAAAAAAGCATCATTCAAAAAAGAAAAAAAATACTTGATAGAGACTTTAAATATTAGGAACGATTTAAAAGATATTGTGTCACGATCTATACTCCCGAATCGGCGCTTACAACACAGTAACTTAGTGTCGTTCAAATGTATTCCGCAATATTTAAAACAATCTACGGCAGATTGTAGTATTTCGTTCCCGCGAAAAAAAATAATGTCTACTTGAAAAAGCCCCCGACTGCGTCCTAATGTCCCTTTCACGAAGTTTCGAAGAATAATTTCGAATAAAAATTTCATATTCGTGTTGGAAACTTATGTCGGTTTAGTAACATTCAAAAACAATTTCGTGACTTATACTGAACCGATAATATAAAGTTATAATACATGAAATATCCGGCAAACTTTCTACTCCGTCTGATGTCCAGCGAATTTGTCTTAAAGTTCTCTAAAGTAATTCAACATTTTACCCGGTTTATTGTATTTTCTGACAAGTGTAAGTTTTTTCTTAGTTTTTACAGTAATATATATTCGTATCGTTTCAAAGAAACATTGGGAGCATCATCCGAAACATTCTTCGTCCGTAAATTTTAAAGAAGACTCTTTAGTGCTATAAGATAGAAACGCAAACAAAAAAATGCTCGTACAATTACGCATCCAAGTTTTACTCGTTTAAACTTGCAAGTGCTGCACTTAATTTAAAATTCGCGAGTAAAAATAAAACATTCAATCTGATCCGGGTTGAGGGCAACACTTATCAATATCATATAATGATAAAAATAATCAGAAAAATCAGTAACATATAGATAAATCAAATCGTAGTTTAAAAAGTATCTCTCTATATATGGAGAACAATATAATAATGCACCGACAATCGACTAAGTTGTGCGTTTGTTCTGTGTGTTTTTATGGAACTGCGTTTTTTGTTGCTTTGGCTATTCAAAACGACGTCAGGTTGCCGCCGTAAGAAATTTAATGCGTGCGACATCTAGTCACCAATTTTCAAACACTGTTTTTGGAAAGTACGAATGCAATGGAGAAAATATAGATATTTTGAAAATATTACAAAAATAACATGTCTATAAAAGACTTTGATTGTCGACTATAAAGTGCAAAACTAATCATCGTTTTCGTTTATTTCGACTGGACGCAACGTTTTTGTAAAAAAATAAACGCATGACATTTTATTCACCAAGTTAAAAAATGTAGGATCTTTTTTGTTTTTGTGTTTGATCGATTTTGCCTTTGAAATTAATTACTTACAAAAAAATAGCATTAAACTAGCTATACCATTTTCTCACCTGATGACATCATTTATCCGTATTTTTTAACTGTTTTCGTTAAAGTAGTTTCGAAAATGGAGATGGGACACTATGAAACTTTGCAGATTTGCATGGCGTAACAGAATAAGACGCCATTAGCCGTAAAAAAATATATCATAGTGGGTTGTCATTTCATGGCAATTCGCGGCAACAAACAAAATAATACAAATCGGCGAAAAAAGTTGAAAAGAAGGCTTATTCTTCAGTTTTTGTCATCAAATATTACCCGGGACAGCCCATTATTTTTCCAAAATCCAGAATCAAATGCATAACAACACGAAGTAATGTGTTTTATCATGTTTTAATGGACATAATTGAAAAAGGACATTTATATCCAGCACAATGATATCTTTGTATTACTTAAAATACGTTTTTTCTGCACCTGCAGCGCATTTTTATTCACAAAACATACAAAAACGTAAACGGTACGAACATCGCGCGTAACGTCGTACGATTTGTTTGCTTAAAATGTTCCTGTTCAATGTTTTCAAAAATGCATTAAATGTATTTTATGACTTTTGTCAATTTAGGCACACCTCCAGAGAGACACATCTCGAGAATCGTATCTATATATTTGTAAATATTTGAATTCTCAACAAGTAAAGTGAACAAAATATAAAAAGAATGGATGTATAACGCACATTCTTTAAGTAGAACAAAAAACTTAATATTTATAAAACATTTTTATATCAATCAATATATAAAAATGCTACATTTCCAATACTAAATCAACAACCCAATGCTCACATATTACCTTCAGTTCACTTTCAGCATCCAATGGATATTAGCTTGAAACAGAATACAGCGAAGTAGTTCAGAGCTTTTTAGAAAGCTAAAACTTACAATTGTCTTAATTTTCAAAGTGTATATCACTGATGCGTTTTGTATTAATCTGTGTCAAAAAAGCCTTTAACATAACGTAATAGGTGTTTGCACATAACGTAATTTAGCAACTTTACCTGACCATATCGGGAAAAAGGTATTTAGTCGGATCTTAACAGGTACTTGTGACCTGATTAAAACCGGTTTTGATATAAATATACGAAGACATGTCGAAATGTTCAGGACTTAATTAAATCCGTATTTCGTTAGGATGGTGCAAGCATACGATTGTTATTGCGTCTTACACTTTGAGAAGCGAATAATCTTTAACTACTTTATTCAAATATTGTGTGAAAACGTTAATTTTGCGTTTTGAAAGTCAAGTGGCTCGATCATTTTTCTGAGGAAGTTTTTAACAAATTGCATAGAAATATTTTTACAGTGGGTTAGCTTTCATTAGTCTACAGTATCTATAGATTAACAACTTTTGGTTATAATTTAGAATCATAATTGAAGGTGGAGGACGGATGCAAAGTTAATAATTCTATTAGTGAGTCATTTGTATGCACGAGTGACATTCCGTTGTATTATGTGCCAATTCGAAAATTTATGCTAGTATTCTCTCCCCTTCACAGGTTCATTATTTTATAATTAAGTTTATGTTTCTGATATAATTTTAAATAATAATAAAGTGTATCAATTCAATATATTTCAGTTTGTGTTACTGGTGTATCAAAAACATTGATGTACAAATATTATTTCATAAATTTGAAACGTTTAAAATGATTACATACCAATATAAAGAACCGTTCATCATTTTTTAAAAAGGCTATGAATGAAAATCGAATTGATTATCTTCTCTTGATGATAGATTGATTGACAAATGAACCAGCGTTATCTAATGGTAATCACAGAGAGGGACCGGTGAGCAATTTTTAATTGTAGCTTATTCAACGTTAAAACAATTTTCCACTATAAACGAATGATACTTTATACAAATATAAGGACTTAGTTAGCTAAATCTACAAGTTTGATTAGATATTATGATTTTTTATTTCTATAGATTAATATGCTACGTCATTGGTGTTTGGACATAACGTCATAGATGTTTGGACATAATGTAATAGGCATTTGCACATAGCGTAATCGGTGTTTGCACATAATGTAAACGGTATTTGCGCATAACGTTATAGTGTTTGCACATAATGATGTAGTTTTTATAAATAACTTAAAAGGTATTTGCACATAACGTTATAGGTGCTTGCACATAAGGAAACGATGTTTGCACATAGGGTGAACGATGTTTGCACATAAGGTAAACGAGGTTTGCCCAAAACGTATTAGTTGTTTGAACATAATGTAGAAGGCATTTGCACATGACGTAATGAATGCTCACAGAGAGTATCAACTGTACGGCAAAACGCATATGAATTATACCATGATGTATTATGTTTTTCACTTGAGATACATATGTATAAACACAACAAAACGCCTTAAGACTATAATATCATGAGATTAACATAGAACAAAGGTGAATAAAAACAAAACGTTTATACCATTTGACATAACAGTAACACTTGAGACAGGACGCAATTATTAACTGACTTACGTAAAAGAAGAATAGACACAACATAGGTAAAATATGAGAGAATGTAAGGGTGGTTGATCATAAAGTTCTGAAGTATTCACAGAATATATAGTAGTTACAGCATAATTGTAATGCATATTTTACACAACAAAGTTTAACAATGACGTATCATACAATTGTTTGACCAAACGAATTACTAATTTGACATAACACAGAGATGCCGTGTCAGGATACACCATTAGATTTTATGGGCGCAGCCATTTTATGAGCATAACATGGTATTCAGAATTAAGAGTATGGCGAATCCTGATTGGTCGATATGTGCGCCCGTTATTTTTTATTATTAGAGACTTCGTGCACTCTGCTTTATACAAAAGGCAAAATAAAAATTATTCCGTAGCCCTAAAGGCACTGAGATGACTTTTCAACGCTAGGACAAGACACGTATTTTTAAGGGCAAAATTGATAGGCATGGGAGATAAGTACAAAATACGCTAAGAAAAGCAACGCGAACCTATATTTTTTGGACCAAAAAATACTGTCCTAATAACTTTTCTTTGATTCTAGCAAGGTTTCGTTAAAAAAATCAACTTCCTAAAGTCTGTGTCTCGAAAAAGGCTACCATTGTCGCCTATGGGGAAATTAATTGTTTATTTCAATCTAAAGGCATCTGCACATCACAGAAAGAAGAAGTGACAGGACGTAAATGCAAAGCGACAAAACACATTAAATATTTACACTATAAGACAGTTCCGGCGTTCCATAAAAACATATTGAATATTGTTTACATTTTGTCACAATAAATAGATACACAGTATCTTTAATGTTTAATGTAACGATATTATAGCAAATTATATTACACAGTGATGTTTTCAAGTTACAAATGCATGCAGCTTTTACACACAATGATCTCGCCTTACGGGTCATTATTTGGGTCAACAACGTGACTTTGTTTACAGACTGAGCTGTGACAAACATATACCACACACAGTTTGTGAAGACAACAATTGAGAAATAAATTTTACTCAATACAAGAATAATATATTTATTACAATGATTTATGTTGAAAAAAAATATATACATGGATATATTACACAATAGTTAATATACATAGTTTACAGTTGATAAACATAATAATTAGTTTATGTAAATATATACATTTGTTTTTATCAGTACTATATATGTTGCTTTTGTCAGGGTTAAAAAGTAAAGGTGTATTGTTCTCATTCTTCTTTGCTTTTATTTTGATATCTTGTTTTTAATAACTATTGAATGCTAAAGGATTTATTACTTTTTCCAGGAAATATATGAAGTGGTTTGCAATAAGAAGTGGACTATATTTGTTTTCTAATTTGGACTCATAGCCTTGCACATAATTTGAATCTGAAATATGAGCATATATGGCGCTACAAGTGTGATGCTGTATGTGTACATCGGTTGTCAATTTATTGATAAATTTTGGTGTACAAAAGTGTGTCTATGGCATATCTGTGTTCAGAATTGAAAAGTGATATATGTGTTCATCTTGTGATCTGAGAAGAATTCCGAAACACACCTGTGATTATGACCCGTGTATACAGTATATTAATCCTAAAAACACCGTTTGGTGTTGCGCCTGTCAGGTGCGGAACGTACAGATAAGGTAATAGGTATCAGGTGAATATACTATTGGTATCGGTATCGGACTCGACCCGGAACTTTTAAATTATTGGCAATATTAATTACGTGGAAAACAAAAGGGCGTGGAGTGTTGTAATTTTTAATCTACACCTTTGTACTATATTAGTTATATATAAAGTTGAATTCTTTGATTTTAGTATTATAGATACGAAAAGAACATATGGAACATGATTTCCTCAAATTAAATGCTGCGATGTTAGGTATTTTCCTTAATCTTTTTAATAGATCATTATATGCATTAAAGAATTCTTTATGGAGATTGTCAAAATAACCAAGCTGTTCGCTTTCAGAGTTCTCGTATTTTGGAGTCGCTCACTCCGTCTATAGTGTTTTGTAGTGTGGGTTGAAGGCATTTTGCCTAAATGTAAATTTTGTTCTTACGACCTGATAACGTTCATACTACGATCATCATGCTCGTTGCCATTGCCATATAAAATATATAAAAGTTCTCCATCTTTTATTTGTCTGTATGTGATTTGGACCTCTTGTCCTTTATCTCCAACGTCCCAACTATGCTTGACACATCTGTGTAATCCCTACTAACGTTCACTAAAGCATCAACATTTAATGTTGATGGACCAGCAATAAATAAGTTGGGGTTCATGTTGAATTGACCGTCCGTCATTTATCTACTGGATCACGATTTGTTACTATCCGATCCCCCTCTGCCTCTACGTCTACCCTTAGGTCCACGCCCACACATTAGGTAAATGTGGTTGCATGACTGCGTTATTTCTGAGATACTTTACGTATCAATGAAAAATAGAAGGAATGATACAGTATTCATATCGAGCACGATGTTGACGTTATTACTGGGAGCGTAGTACTAAGATCTCAGTATGGTCGTGGTAAGTGCATGCTATAATCGCAGTGGAAGCGTGGTAAGATCATGTTGCAATCGGGTAAATCATGGTAAAGTGGTAGTGAGGACACGATGAGCGTAGAAAGATCGTGATAATCGTAGTACGGTCGCAGAATAAACGTGGTGAGAACGTGGTATTATCGTAGCGGGATCGTTTATGGAGCGTAATGAAGACGTGGTAGCAACGTGGGACAACAATCGTTTCCGTGTCGCTCTTGCTGCGAGTTCATCACAATCTGAACTCGCTTTAGATAGTGGAGAGCGTGGTATGATCGTGGTATAGTTGGACTAGGCCTTTATGTAATAAAGAATTCCAATTTTGTTTGTGTAATTTTAATTAGACATTAGTCTGACATAAAAGAAAAACCAATCCACTTTGAAATCATTAAAATATAAGCTGAAAAAATTAATGAGAAATCAACACGATTTTGACATGTAAACGCATGCAACCAACATCAGTAAAAGTAACAACACAAAAATACTAAACCCCAAGGAAAATTCAAACCAGAAAATCAAAAATCAAAAGGCAAAATCAAAAGTCCACACACATCAAACGAATGGATAACAACTGTCATATTCCTGACTTGGTACAGGCATTTTCTAATGTAGAAAATGGTGGATTGAACCTGGTTTTATAGCTGGCTAAACCTCTCACTTTTATGACAGTCGCATCAAATTCCATTACATTGTCAACGTAAATGAACAAAACAAACATACTCAAAGAGTAAAAATGTCAAAAATAAGGGTACAGCAGTCAATAATGTGTTATCATCTTAATATCACTGTAAAACAACAAATGTAACGAAGATGCACAAAAAGGCATACATCAAATTTAACATACTGATTTTGTTATTCTTATAAGACTTAATTTATGTACGTAAAGTCTACCCGTAAAGGATAGACGGTTTTCAGTACTGGTGTAAAATTGCGCGTTTGAAATTCGCACAGGTAGACATAAAACTAATTTTGTCGTTCAAAGTATGACGGCATGTATACATTCAGAGTCACGAAAAGTAGATATAACAAATTTTAAAACAGATTTAACAGTAAAAGTAATAATAAATAAAAATAATTGTGTGGTTCAAAGTATGACGGGATACATAAGTACTGTTTCACGTCAAATGTATATCATAAAAAACAGACTTAACAGAAAAAGAAGTATTATTGAATAAATTAGTTATGTCATTCATAGTATGTCAAGAACATATGTTAAGACAGTCGTTCATTTGTAAAATCTTAGTTATTTCAAATTTAACATTTACATAAAACAATGGCCTGAAGTTTTATTTTATCATATTCTGAAAAAAAACACCAAAAATAATTTAATTAATAAAACAAAAACTCAACTATTATTAGAACCTATAAGCCATTTCAACTCAATTCGTGTAAGGCTTGTTTGATATCATGTATTAGTCAAAAGGCTAAATATTCCTATATAACATGCATAAAATCAAGTCAAAGTGGTTTAAAAACGGCGAATGCTTAGATTTTATCGTGCCGAATTTGATAATATTAAATGAAACTTCTAAAACTACACTTAGTCTAATAGTTATCAACGATAGTAGGCCAAATATTAAATACGCCAGACGCGCGTTTTGTCTACATAAGACTCATCAGTGATGCTCAGATCAAAATAGTTATGAAACCAAGGAATTGAAGAGCATTGAAGACCCAAAATCCCCAAAAAGTGAAGCCAATTACTGCTAAAGTAAACTATGCCTTAGATAAGAAAATCCGTATTTTTTCGAAATATTTATTAAACAGGAAATTTATAAAAATGACCATATAATTGTTATGCATGTCAACACCGAAGTGCTAACCACTGGGCTGATGTTACTCTCGGCAACGAAACGTCCACCAGCAGTCGCATCGACCCAGTAGTATAAATAGTTATCAAAGATACCAGGTGTATTATTTAATACGCCTGACGCGCGTTTTTTCTACATAAGACTCATCAGTGACGCTCAGATCGAAATAGTTTTAAAGCCAAAGAAGTACCAAGCTGAAGAGTATTGAGAACCTAAAATTCCAAAAACAAATGCAGCCAAATACGGCTAAGGTAAATATTCCTGGGATAGAAAAATCCTTAGTATTTCGAAATATTCATATTTTTGTAACAAGGAAATTTACAAAAAATGACCATATAATGACCACGAACGTGCTGACTACTTGGCTGGTGATACCCTCGTGGACGAAACGTCCACCAGCAGTGGCATTCGAATTACGAACCAACCGTTTCTGATATGTAGCAAAATCCATGCGTTGTTGGGTGAAACGTAGTCTGACTTTATAAATTTCTAACCTATTTTATCCCCTTCCCTTTCCCTTTCATGAATATGACCTACCGAATTAGACTATTTACCGGATTTGTAATCACATAAGCAACACGACGGGTGCCGCATGTGGAGCAGGATCTGCTTACCCTTCCGGAGCACCTGAGATCACCCCTAGTTTTTGGTGGGGTTCGTGTTGTTTATTCTTTAGTTTTCTATGTTGTGTCATGTGTACTATTGTTTTTCTGTTTGTCTTTTTCATTTTTAGCCATGGCGTTGTCAGTTTGTTTTAGATTTACGAGTTTGACTGTCCCTTTGGTATCTTTCGTCCTTCTTTTATTGTGATTCAACTCAGTCTCGTAGTAAAAATATGCAAACAAACCTAATTTCGATAGTTGTTCATATGACGCGTTTAATGCCTTTATACACATCTTTTTACTGAAGATTTAAACGATTGGTTTGGGAATCATTCAACAAATTAATTGTTATATTTCAAGAATGCTTGTCGTGCGGATTCATAGTGACCTAATAACTGTAAAGCAATTCCTAACAAAATGAAGGAATTATCTTTAAACCAAGTTATTAAATAATTTTCATCTATAACCAGTTTTAAACTTTGAAGGGAATCTTGACATTCTCTGACATAATTAAGATGATAATGACAAAGAAATTCAAGGAAATAAGCATACGCGATAGATGGAAAGAAAGATGTATTATCCAAAATTGAATCAACCATTTTAAGTTCATCTGGTGCTAACAAAGAGTTACTATTAAAACATATATCATCTACAAGTTTGATTTTTGCCAGGTTTACAAAACTCTTCTTGAGGAACGAATTCAGATATAACCATTTGTACCTCGACAAAGTCATATGGCGGCAAATTTTTTCGGGAGTACATTTCGATATAGAATACCTGATGATGTATAAAGCTGTACTGTATTGTTTTGTCTTATAGAAAAGTGATGCTAGCAGTAACCATCCAGATACAGCGTCATGATACACATTCTGTAGCAAGGTACTAAGACAGGATCTGTACTGATTGTAAAGGTTCTTATTATTACTGATTCTACTGTCCAGCGATATACGCTGTGCAAGTTCACTAGAACACATTGAAATAAAGTATTTATATACGGCTTTTATTGAAGGTTGACACCATACGATCTGATATATTCCATTCTCAAGCACCTTTTCCACGGATAAAGTTTTAAAGTTTACATTTTCAATAACCATAAACTTTGAGTTTAGTATTTTTTTAACATCATCTAGGTATGAGATATGAGGTTCGGGTTGGAAATTCCACATTGCTACATGAAAGTTAGATAATTGATCTGAAAATAAGGCACATTTCCAACCATAGCTATACAACGTATGTAGTTTTTCTAAAAGTATTTCACGACTGCGACCGTCTATTCTGTTCTCAAACATGTTATTCTCCGGAATAAAGTAATGGAAACAAACTGAGTGTTCAACACAATAAATAAGCCGTTTACAACATCTCATGAAACAAGGTATAATATTATTAGGTTCCCAAATGGATTGTGGCAGTTCTTCAGATAACCAAAACATAATTGTTTTCAGGAAATAAGAACAGAGTAAATCTTTACATTCGGAATGAATAGCTATTACATCTTTCAAAATTATTTTCAATAGAACATAGCACAGTAATTGAGTGTGTGTAAATGTATTTATTAGAAGTTTTTCCCCAACTGAAAAAGATACTCGCCATTCCAAATCCTCTGTTGGTGATCCCTTTACTCCGATTGGTACAAAAAGAACTCCGTGTTTTATAATGCTTTGTTTGACATTATGACTCGGCCATGAATTACTTGATCTTGTTATCCACTGTAGTGCAGGAGATATCCACGTTTTACAATGTAAACAAAGAGCATGGTCTTAATCTCCGTCCTTGTCTGATATACACGGACCATGAATAGTACTACTTTCATCAGGAATAAATGATTGTTTATACAATGCACTAGAAAGATATTGTTTACCATTATGTTCATCACAGTTTCTAATAACGTCCGGAATTCTACTATATACTAGTCTCAGCAGAGTATAGCAAGGTTTTACATCGTCTCTTTCCATTAACAAATTTGCTGTTTTGGGATAAAAACGGAATTTTAATTCTTCACAAACGTCAACCTGGTTTTGTACAATCATTATATCTAAGTCACTGCCTCGCATCTCAAGTCCTTCCCCAACGCTACCACTTGTTATAATTGTTCCACTATTGTTTATAGTTATCATACTGTCCATTACAGCGTTCAAATATCGAATTTGTTTAACATGATCTTCTGTTCCTACTATATTTTGACACAGATAATGATACAGTGCTATCGATGTATTTGGATTTATACTGTCTGAAAATATGAAAATTCAAATGAAAATATAAATATAAAATTTTAAAAAACCAAAAAAAAACCAAGTCCGACTATAAGTGTATATTTCGAGGGCTCGCGGGTCTAAATCATGTTTTTTTTTATTTAATATCAGGTTTCGCTAAAAAAAAATTCTGTAAATGAACTTTATCTTATACCTAATAGAAAAATAAAATAAAAAAGAGGGGTCACCGATCATTTACGCTCACAATCTTCCTTCGAAAGAAGCATACAGTTTTTGGTATAGGTACTTTTTGCCTGTTGAACTATTAGGAGACGTAGAGGTACATTAATTTTGTAATATCGAAATTAAAAAGAACCTAATTACAGAAATCGCTTAAATTTTACAATTATTTAGTTTATGTATAGCTTATTTGAAAACGATAACAAAAAATATAGGTCACCGATGAGTAAAAAAAGATATTCAATTTTAATGTAACAAAATAGCATTTTTGCACCAAAGGGAGATAATTTGAAGCTTTTTCAATGATATAGACATTTTAAAAGTCATCTGAGGCAAAACCGAATCGACTTGTTTTGTTAATTTTTGTATCCTATCATAAAGTAATAACTAATAGTTTAATAAATAAAATTTGTTATGGAAAAACAAATGTTTTATTTTTTGCTGAAATTTTTGTATGTGGAGAGACTTGAAAGATTTTGCAATTATTTTATGAAGGGAGTTTGAACATGTTCTATTATAGTGGTTGTTTACCAGTTTGGTGGTCAGTAGATATGTTTGTCGTGATGCAATATTTTTATATTTTTGTTTTCATGTTCTTTTTGGAGATTTTCTGGTAACTAACAGAAAACCCTTGCCGTTTTTGGCACAACTTTTTTGATCTGTTGGTCCTCAATGCTGTTCAACTTTGTACTTGTTTAGGCTTTAAAACTTTTGTATCTGGGCGTCACTTGTAGGTCTTGTGTGGAAAAAAATGCACTTCTGGCGTATTAAAAATATAATTTTGAACTTGTTGCCTTTTGTTGGCTGTTGTTCGTGTAATTCTTTGTCAATTGTGTTCTCCAATTTAATTATATTGTAGTCCTGTGGTGTTGTGTTGTCATTTTGATGTTATATTTCACATGGCCATAAAAGTGCAAGGTTTGGCATGCCACAAAACCAGGTTCAACCACCATTTTTTTCCTTTAAAAATGTCCCGTACCAAGTCAGGAATATGGCCATTGTTATATTATAGTTCGTTCCTGTGTGTTTTACATTTTAACGTTGCGTCGTTTGTTTTCTCCTATTTTTGAGTGTATATACATTACGATAAGACGTGTCACGCTACTTGTCTATCCCAAATTAATATATTTGGTTTTGATGTTATATTTGTTATTCTCGTAGAATTTTGTCTGATGCTCGGTCCGTTTCTGTGTGTGTTATATTTTAGTGTTATGTCGTTGTTCTCCTTTTATATTTAATGCGTTTCCCTCGGTTTTAGTTTGTTACCCCGATTTTGTTTTTTTGTCCATGGATTTATGAGTTTTGATCAGCGGTATACTACTGTTGCCTTTATTTAGTTACAGAACATGTACAGGATTCTGCCTAGCAGTTTCTTTTGTGTTCATTAGGATATTTTATTTTAATTTTGATTTTGAAGCAAAGGAGATATTATGTATCAGCAAATAAAAATATAATATGTAAGAAGTATATATAATTTCTCAAGTGAGTGTCCATGGTTTCAAAGATCGAGCATGTTAGCACATACATATTGTATTTGTTTAAAGAAGTTTTAAATTGAGTTAAAACAAATATACATATGAAACCATTGTATTGCACTCTAACAATGCTAAGAGAGGCGGTTTTCATTATTTTTTCATATAATATTTTACATGATCGTGCCATAAACAATTGCTTTTCAGTAACAGGTAAATGTAAAATAGTAATTTGCACGTCAATATTTTTGAGTGAAATTGTAAACTATTTTGTTTTGTAATACTGTTTTAAGGTTATAGTTTTATATATATATAAATATAAATAAATTGTTTCTATTATATGTGTAGTAGGTTAAAGTGTACAATCATATATGATAAGATTTTTGTGGAAGATATCATGTATTAGCTTCACGGGATTAGCTCCACTGTAAACAAACAAATTTTATGGTGTATGCAAGGTTTAATTGCTTTAGCATACATGTGTAGGGAATATGAGACTTGCAGACGATTTTCCAGAATTAGAACGGATGCATTATAGTAAATTAAATATTTATAAAATTATTATTTTTGTTTGTACACTTAAAGTAACCTTTTGATAAAAAGAGATTATTAATTATGAAATTCAAATTCATTTTTATTTTAATTGTTTCATTAAATAATTTTCCCGGGAAAACATCACGTGGTTAAAGTATAATTTTTCTTGCATTTGGACCTTTGCGGCACACGCACGCTGACCACTGTATTATACAGACATATAATTGTCAGCAGGATAAATTCATATAAAAAGGTCAGTTTGAGTATTTTTGTATTTTACTTTGTCATTTTAGTATTTTAAGAGTTTACATAGTGTTTTATGATTTCTTAAATTATGTTTTAGAAATTGTATGTTATTTGTTAAATTTATAGAAACAATGTTTTTGAAGTCTTATAATTAATTTTTATGTAAATTACATTTTTAGAATATGTTTCGAAAAACTAGTGAATTATATTGTACTTTACTTTGCTCAAATAGTTAACAGTAAAATTGGAAATTTCATTTATATAGATCAATGAGTTTTTTATAGTAATTAATCAATTTTAATTACTTTTAATTAAGTGTATTACCAATTAAGCGGAATCGATTATTTTCACATCTTAATGTTACAATGATAGGTATTATCTCCCGATGTTCAATAATTATTCTGCATCTTTATTGTTTCTCACGACCGCGTGTTTGTAATGATTAATGTAATCCGATTTCATGCGCACAGCATGTGATAACACTGAAACCTTCTCTGAACTCTGGTATGTTAGGAATGTGATACGTCACGATGGCTGTGACGTGCATCAGCTGATTGTTGTAAACATCCGGTAACTTGTAAATAAACGCACGTGCGTTTGTTGTTAGGAATTTTTATGAAAGTTTAAAGATTTCTATTGTATTATTTTATCAGCTATGTAATTTAGTTGGAATAAATTATGTTTAGTTTATTAAGATTTGTTTTAATTATTTAAACAGGAAAGAGTTTTTAAGTTATGTAAGGAGACCAGGAATCAGTTGAAACAACAATTGTACCATACGCTGAGGGTATGTTTTGTATTTTACATATTGTCGACGACGCCAAATGTGAAGGTGGGTTTTATCATGGCAGTTATACAACTCCGTTTATGCTGACATCATTGATTCGAGTCGTAAATAAGAAAAGTCCCTCAGCGTATGGTACAATTGTTGTTTCAACGTATTATCATCAGGGTCTTTGACGATCAGGAATCCCATATCTTTAAAAGTATGTTCAAGAGCCCGCAGGTCGCATTCAATGTACCCAATATAAGGTGTGTTCCCACCATTTGCAGCTGATACTCTCAATATATCGGTGATATCTACAAAATTCCCCAAGATCGATGCATGGCGCCTATAAAAGGACTCATCCCATGCTCCGATACCTAACGGATTTCTTAAGTTTATAGTTAGTTTAGTTTAATTTTAGTTAGAAACAAAATATTTTATGTTGACTCAAGGAACAGATAAACCGTTAATTATATCGATGATTATTTCACGCTAATTGATAGTTGTTTATTGACGCATATGTAATGTTTATTTTATTTGCTACATGTATACGTAATTTTGATACTTTCATTTCATGTAATTCTATTTTATATTATTGCTATTGTGTCTTTGTAGGACTTTTCTTATTTGCGACTCGAATAAATGATGTCAGCATAAACAGAGTTGTATAACTGCCATGATAAAACCCACCTTCACATGTCGTAGCTTCAGTTAAAAAGTGAATTCGACTTATATTTTTCTAATATTTAATGTGCGTACATATATATTAGACTCGTTTCAACGCAATGTTGTTGACCTCCTCAATAAACATTTGACCTTTCCCTGTTGAGGGAAACAAGGCAAACTGTATGGAAACGGTTTCATAGTTTATTTCTGATTTACCGTGGTATTTTTCTCAGTTATATCAACTCGGGGTAAAACATTGCCAAATCATAAAAGAAACAACAGACATTTTTTTTGTCATAGAATATACCTTTCTCCTTAAGCTTTTAACACATAACAAGTTTAAGAATGATCTTTTTTAAATTTGCATCTGTCTGTCTAGATTCATCTCTAATGATGTAATATACATTGATGAAACTTTAACACCATCGTAGAAAAATACGTATAGTATATGATGAAGGAATGAATAGCCTCAAAATCATTCATTTGAAAAAGGATATATTTTCATTTTCATACTAAATTCATATCATTTATGAGGTCTCTTGTTAGTCCGACTCCTTTTATACAGTTTCATAGATAGAGTGAGAACCTTACTTTAAGATCACAACGCGCAATCGACCCTTATCATTTTGTTTGAAACCCAACGATATTGTTGTTGTCGCATATATGGACGAATATTGTTACATGAAATGCAGTACATTTGTCACAAACATATGTCTCTATGGAATATTTGTCCAATTTTTGTATTATACTTCACTTACATAGATGCATGAACTTAACTTAAACTCGAAAATCAAACATGTTCCGCAAAATCAACATTAGTTTGTACTTCATTTCATCTAACAGTATTTTCAGGCCTTAAGATTTTTTGGAAAATTTATTGATCACCCCAAGAATCGGTTTGGCAACACCATAACAATTTTAAGTTGATTTACAATTTACACAGGATATATACATATGTTAAGTATGTTTAAATAAACACTTGTTGCAATAGTTTAGGACTTTATCCGTTAAAGGTTGAAAAATACAGGCAAAGTTTAGATGTTCATGAAGTGTCCTATATTTTGACTTTAGTAGAATGTTAACGTGATAACCAAGTTATCCATGTGTATATTTAAAAACGTGAATATAAAATTCTTACTCAACAGTCTGCACATATTATATATTTGTTTTTATATGTATGCATAGAATAAACTTCTCTTCGGACAGCTTTTTACTTTCGTTTCAGTTTTCTCACATTTTTGTGTTGGTCACATAGTCTTGAGTTTTCCATGTTGTGGTTTACCTTTTGATAAATATCGGTTCGTTTGTAGTCATGGTTTCGTAAGTTCGTTTACAAGTTGAGTTTGAATACACCTTTGGTATATTCGGCCTCTATTGCACATACATTTAATGATTATGTTGTTGTGCAGTGATTGTTAATTATTATCTATGTGAAATGTAAATAATGCTTATATCAATTAAAAAATATCTTATTGCACGTGTAAGGCTGCTTAAGAATATATATTAAAGTTATTTATTGTTATTGTTTACCTGCCATCTTGTAAATATTTATAGGAATATGTGGTGTGAGTAAGTCTGATAAGGGTTATTACGGTGCAAATCGGGTTTTTCCCGAAACAAATCTACTTTCGTTTTCCTTTAAAACTATTATAATTACAGGTGTAGTATTCATATTTGTTTGATAGTCTGATCAGTACTATTAGTAGTTTATCATGCTGTCTTTTATAAATTCACCAGGTAATTTCTAATTAAAAAACCTATAATATAGACTACCTTTAAATATATTTGCATACAAATTCGAAAATTTATATGTAAGTTACGTATAGATCGGAACACAGTATACAAACTAGCTAGTTCTTTACAATGGAACTGCAAAGTAAGAATCAACAGTGGCGTATATAGAACCTCGTAAAGAGTGAGGGCACCGACTGTTCTAAGGGAGAGAGCTCAAGTCATGCTTCAGTGATTACCTATATAAACAACTTTCCCACAAAAGGGGGGCCTTTCCACACATCCCCTAGGGTCCGCCTATGATCAACAAAAGTTTGTCCGTGAGCTCTGTTCATTAACACAGATAAAATTGAAAGAATAGGTTACTATGTGATCCTCTTTTAACGACATAATCTGCTCTTATTCGTATGTCTTGTTGTCATATCTTTTAGTGTACGAAATCAGTTTTACTTTCAGAATATAACCAGTACAATGTGTTGTCTGTTTAGCTTACTATTTATAGCTTTAAGATTTTGCTCATTTTCCATTTACAATCACTTATTTACCTTCATGTGTACACTTTCGTTTTGCATTTCAAGGATATATCTCCATTTTCTACATTTATCAGTGATAGTTATCTCCATCTTCGATGTATGTTTTCACATTGTAATGTGTTTGATTATTTTTTTCTTCTATTTTTTTTTATCTTTTTATTTTTTTTCTAAATTCATTATATTTATGTAAAATTATAACGGTTTTGCAATCATTTCAATAATGAGCACACGAATGAACTATTTGTTCAACAGATGAATTTGTGTAAACGTGGATTATCTTCGCGCAAACGTATGCCAAAATCCAGCAAGTGTTACGACCCTTCTCTTGAAGCTTTTCGAACTATTTCTTTGTTTTAACCCGAACTCCAATCAATAAAAGAAAGCTTGCTACCAGAGGGACATTCAAACTCCTAGATCGAAAACAAACTGACAACGCTTTGTATAAATAAAAAAAAAATAATAGTTTACAAAACTCAACATAGAAAACTAAAATCTAAGTAACACAAATCCCATCAAAAACATTGAGTAAATTCCGGGGCTCCGGAAGGGAAGCAGATTCTGCTCCACATTGACTATTTGATATTTTATGCCTTACGCCATGTGATGTTTCATTAACATGACAATTTAAATCGTATTCCATTGTCTGTACATATGTAAAGCTTCGGTCACACCTTACCGGATAGGACAAACGGATGCCTAACGGATGAAAAAAAAAAACTGTTCGTTGACAAGATTGTCATCCGTTGGGAGTCCTTTGATGTACTGACCAACTAACTCGGACGCCTTACGAATGCAAAACGGATATGCAACGGATATGCAACGGACGAGAACGAATGTCGAACGTACATCCAACAGACGAGTACCGCATAAAACGGACACCTAATGGAAGCGTACCGGATTAAACGGATAAACAAGATATACGAAAAAATTAAAGGCGACAATAATAATACATGTAAATTGCATTAATATTGAAAATGATCTGTGTAACTGGTTTTGGTGTGATCTTCAAAATGCCGCTAAAGGGCAGTGTCTGACCTGAATGGCAGCTTCTTGATTGTGAAGATATGCCCTTACTCTAAGATCGATTATGAATAATAAGAATTCATGAACTCTAATTTGCATTCCTGACGATAAATTTTCAATAGGCATTTATCCGTTTCAAATCCTTTCAGCATCCGTTTTATCCTTTATACATCCGGTAGAAGTCCGTTTCACGTTCGTTCAACATCCGTTTTATCCGTTAGACGTACGTTAGAAGTCCGTTGGTGATATTTTCTGCCAGACCTCCAACGGATGTATAACGGACACGTAACGGATACAAAACAGAAACGAAACGGACGAGTACCGTACAAAACGGACGCTTAACGGACGTCCAACGGACATTTTATCCGTTGGACGTTCGTTCAAAGTTTTGAACATGCTCAAAAATTTCCACAGGACAAACGGACGTCGACGGATAAAACGTACGCTTAACGGACATGCAACGGATATGGACGGATGCCTAACGGATCAGAACAGACGTCTTGCGGACACGAACGGATTGAAAAAAGTTATCTGTCAGGCGTCCGTTCGAGCTATCCGGCAAGGTGTGACCGAGGCTTAACATTATTTCTGCACGTTCTGTATTGCGTTGTACTTTTTGTTTTATTATGCAAAGTAGAGGATACTTTACCATGCATACAGATCATAATACAGATAATGATAAATTAAGCAAATGTTAAGTTTATGTGCAGTGTACTCATATTTCCGTGCGACTCACTGAATTGTTTTTTAAATTCTATGTTGCAGTTTGAAGAGAGTCGTTTTGTTTGTAATCTTTCTTTTTCTTCCAAAGTATTCTCATTTCGTTTCATGTTTTGTATGTTTTGTTTGCATATCCCTTGCGTATAGGTGATATTTATATTATAGATTAAACCTCTCTCAAGCTACTTTTAAGGATGTAAAAGATATAAACCTTCAGAATATTATTTACCTGCCATGTTATTCGTCTGTTGAGAAATATATAAGGTGTGTAATGTACATGTGTTTTCAGAAAATAAATCTTCTGTCCTTTTCCTTTAAAAGCTACAATAACTGACATGCAATATCAGGTAGTAAATTTAAATTTTAAAAGTGTGATCAATCCTATTTATAGTTCGTCACGCTGTATTTTGTTACTGAACGAGATGATCCAATCCTTGATAAATTATATGAACTTTTTGTTATTATCATAAACAAACAAATAATGAAAATTTAGTTATGTTGCCATCAGACCTCAGTATCCACACAACATGTTCCAAAAATTTGGTTAAAACAACAAAGATGATAAACAAAAAAAGGACAACCACTAAATAACAAAGTATCAGACTTGTGACAGTCACATACAGGTTTGAGTAAATATTTGTGTGGACACCCAACCCTTGCATTTCCTTGGACAAGTGTAGCAGCAAAAACATAAGTACAAACTACGAATAAGGCTTAACTCATCAAATCCACACAAAACACAGAATAAACTACTAACAAATAAATTACAGTGTACACATGAGAATACTCGTTATTACTGACAATGAGCTTTATGCTGCATATATGGTATTAGTTCTTTTTTGTTGAAGGCTGTATAGATGTCTATAATATGCAGAATGGACATTGTGAATGTGTCAAAGAGACAACAACCCGACCACAGAACAGTCAACAACAGAAGGTCACCAATAGGTATACTTGTTTACAACCCTTGTAATTTAATTTATTATGGTCTCATTGGCAATCGTACCACATCTTCTTATTTTTATTTGCTCCACAAATACATAATACAAATATATGTCTAAGACTAAAATTTCAATCACTACACATCGTATTGATAAGTTTAAAAACGTCATAAACGGGCAGAGACAAATACAGGTATCGCAAAATGTTGGATCATAAATGTAAAGCAATAATATTAGAGGAGTAGGGAGTGTGAGAGCTCACAAATGTTTAACACAACCGCATTTTGTGTTCAAATTTTGGTTCATTTATATATTTCGGAGTTAAGGCTTACGTCCGTTTTAACTTGACTACCGTACATCAGTGTGTAGGAGCCAGTTAAAGTCCGTCTATGGATGCGGAATTAACTATCTGTTATGAACACCCATGGAAGACCTTGACTGTTTACTCTTTGGTCGGGTCGCTTTGACACATTCCCGGTTTCAATTCTTATTTATATCTATATTTTACGTCAGGAAAAGACAGAACATTGACAATACATAGAGTGAATTAAACTAATGCCAGTAACACACACAAATGATTTGATATGGCTTTCCTATTCAATTGAAACGTAGGCAGTCCTTGTCGTCATAAAAAATATGCAGATTTTCTTTACAATAACTATTAAATCCATTTCTAAAATTTGAAATTGTCTCGTAGGAAACTAAATGATAAAACATCAGTAATCGGCAGTCCATCTAAGTGCACAATTGACTCTTTAACGAAAATATCTTCACTGTAGATTATTATTATTAGTGTGGTTGTAAGGATGTTTGTTGTGCGGATTCATTGTTACCAACTAACTTTAAAGCAGTTTCCAACAAAGCGTATGATTCGGCTTTATATGTAGTTATTAAATAATTTTTTTCTATAACCAGTTTTAAACCTTGAATGGCATCCTGACACTGTCTGGGGTTATTGAGATGATACTGACAAAGAAATTCAAGGAAATAGGCATACACGATAGCTGGAAACTCTGAATCTACCTTTTGAAGTTCATTTGGTGCTACTGAAGAATCATTCGTGACACGTATATCATCTACAAGCATTAATTTTCCGAGATTAACAAAACTCGTCTTCTGGAATGAATTAAGATATCTCCATTGGTAATCCGATACAGCTGAGTAGTGGCACAATTTTTCCGGAGTACATTTTGATACAGAATACCTGATAACGTATAAAGCTTTACTGTATTGTTTTGTCTTATAGAAAAGCGATGCTAGCATCAACCATCCAGATACAGCGTCATGATACACATTCTGTAGCAAGGTACTAAGACAGGATTTGTACTGTTTGTATCGGTATTTATTTTTACTACATGCACTGTCCAGTGATATCAACTGTGCAAGAACATTAGCATACATAGACAGAAAGTATTTATACATGTTTCTTATTGAAGATTCCGGACACGACACGGTCTGATACACTCCATTCTTAAATATTGTCTCCTTGAATTTGGAACAAGATTCAAAACAAGTACGTAAAGCAATCAACAACTTTGAGTTTATTTTTTTGTGTAATTCATCTACATATAAAGTATGTGGTTCGATGCGAAAATTCCAAATTGATACATAAAAGTTAGATATTTGATCCGAAAATAAGATGCATCGCCATCCATAACTATACAACGTAGATAGTTTTTCTATAAGTACTTCACGACCTCGACCCTCTATTTTGCTCTCAAACAGGTTATTCTCCGGAATGAAGTAATGCAAACAAAATGAGTGTTCAACACAATAAACCAGCCTACTGAAACATCGCATAAAACAAGGTATCAAATTATGAGGTTTCCATACGGATAGTGGCAGCTCCTCAGATATCCAAAACATAATAGTTTTAAGGAAATAAGAACAGAGTAAATCTTTACATTCGGAATGAATAGCTATTACATCTTTCAAAATAATTTTCAAGAGAGCATAGCACAGTAATTGAGTGTGTGTAAATGTATTTATTAGAATTTTTTCACCGACTGAAAAAGATACTCGCCATTCTAGATTTTCTTTTTGTGATCCCTTACCTCCAATTGGTACAAAAAGTACTCCGTGATCTATAATACTTTGTTTGACTTCATGACTCGGCCATGAGTTATTTGATCTTGATACCCACTGAATTGCAGGTGATATCCACGTTTTACAATGTAAACAAGCTGCATAGTCAATGTTTCCTTCTTTATCTGAAAAACACGGACCATGAATTTCAAATTGATCATTAAAAAAACTTTGTTTAAACAATGCACTTGAAAGATATGGTTTACCATTATGTTCATCACAGTCTCTCATAACTTCAGGAATTCTACTATATACTAGTCTCAGCAGAGTATAGCAAGGTTTCACATCGTCTCTTTCCATTAAGAAATGTATTTTTTTTGGTGTGATAACGGGGGATTCTAATTCTTCATAAACGTTACACCACTTTTGTACCATCATTACATCTAAGTCACTGCCTCGCATCTCAAGTCCTTCCCCAAAGCTACCACTTGTTATAAATGATTCATACTTGTTACTTTGTAAATTGTCCCTGACCGCGTTCATAGATCGGATGTATTTTACATGAGTTTCTGTTCCTACTATATTCTGACACAGATACCGATACAGTGCTATTGATGTATTTGGATTTATACTGTCTGAAATATAGAAAATCTTATGTAAAAAGGTAAATATGAAGAGAAAATAAAGGAAAGCAAATAGCCATTTAAATACATTTATATGATTATAGGACTGAGTTTGAAAGATGGCAAAATTGGTTTTATAAATTTTGTAAAACGTCATCAGTGTCTGAGCAGAAAGGAAATGAACCAGGGTTATGTCAATGACAGTCTAGTCCTTTCTAAAACAAAGTTCATCGGAAGATAAAAAGACCATGTTTATACAATTGATAGGGGGGAATTTGATACCAGAGGGACAATCAAACTCATAGATCGAAAACAAACTGACAATACTCTAAAAAAAAAACTGTTTAAAAAACAAAGACAAATGAAACTGATGGCAGTAAACAGAACTCAACTTAAAAACCTACGGTTGAAGCAACACGCACCTCACCAACACATTGGGTGATTTCAGGGCTCCAGAAGAGTACGCAGATTCCGCTCCACATGATGCATCCGTCGTGTTACGCATATTATAACAAACAGGGTAATAAGTCTTTTTTAGTAGGTCACATTCGAGAAAAGAAAACGGATTGTAGTTACGACATAAGAAACACATTCAACAACATCTGTGAAACGGATATTTTATAACGGTTAACTAACTCGTGATGGCGTCCGTAAGACAATTACGAAAGGATTACATCAACTTCACCATTTAGAACTTTTTATTAAAAGCTTCCCTGTGAGCAGAAACTGTCTATCAAGGAAATCATGATAGGACAAAGAAGCCTGGGAGTATCGTATCAATTGGAAGATATATATGTTGTAAATATGTCGCGAACACAACGCGGGTATGTCACTTATGTCTTATCTTGTAACGTAAAGACTTTGTGACGTGTCACTTGTGTACTAGGACATCTATAGATTGATTACACATATTTAAAACATGCAACGTGTTCTTATTTAATTCATGTATTCCCGACAATATATTTCGTATGCAGGAGTAAGTATATAGCGTTGCGTGATAGTACTCATCAGCTTTTGAAAAATAACAAAGATCAGTTGTTTGGTATAATTAAAAAGACAAGCATTTCAAATAAACATTCAAACTTTCAACATTCAAAATTAGTCGGAAAAACTGAAATTGGAATTGTTAAAGACACAGAAAACTCAATAGCATTGCAAATAACAAATTACAAAACACAAACAAGAAAGCTAGGTTAGATACTAGACAAAGGTCGTACTTAAATCAAATGTAATTTCGATAGATTGCATTACGAATTATATTGCCACGTAGAGGAATGAGAGAGAAAAAAAATGAAAATAATTGAACCTATAGAAATAGAAAGTAAGTCTTAGCAATATTAGTTATGGATTTAAAAAAGTAAATTATCTCGACTAAATAATAGGCCTGGTACTTTTGATAACAATTATTTACCTTGAAATGAAACAACAAATGAGAGAACGATTGATCGTTACACGCTCGGTATATTCCTTTATAGACGACTCTATCCTCTCTACCCATGTGATTTTCATTTACATGGCAGTTTAAATCGTATTCCAGTGTTTGTACATATGTTCCTTTATTTCCTTACATTTGGTATTGTGTTGTACTTTCTGTTTTATTATTCAGAGAAGATGCCACTTAACCATGTCAACAGATAATAACAAATTAAGCAATCTTTTTAAGTTCATGTGCAGTGTACTCATATTTCCGTGCGGCTTACTCATTTGTTTTTTTTCTATGTTGCGGTTTGTAGACAGTCTGTCTTTTTATAATGATTATCTTTCATTTTGTTATATGGTATTCTCATTTCGTTTCATATTTTGCATGTTTTGATTGCATATCTCTTTCGTATATGTGATAATGCTATCATAAATTAAAACCTTTTCAAGCTACTTGTGAGTATATAAAAGATACAAACCTTCAGAATTATATATTTATCTGCCATGTTATTAGTCTGTTGAGGGATATATAAGTTGTGTAATGTGTTTTCCGAAAACAAATCTTTTTTCGTTTTCCTTTAAAACCACAATAACATACACGCAATATCAGGTAGTAATTTTGGATTTAAAAGTCTGATCAATCCTATTTATAGTTCGTCATGATGTATTTTGTTACTGAACGAGATGATCTAATCCTTGATAAATTATATGAACTTTTTGTTATTATCATAAACAAACAAATAATGAAAATTATAATGTTGCCATCAGACCTCAGTATCCCAAAACATGTTCCTAAAATACAAATCAAAAGCCAAGAAGCCTCCTATTGTTATCCATGACATCGGTTAATTACCACATAAATATCTCCGTCATAAAGATATACGTATAAGGATATATATAGTCCAGCTGTTGTCAGTTCGTTTCAATGTCTGTCAACAATTTGTACGATTACTTGAATTTGCTTTCATCAATGCTTATGCATTTTAAAATTGAATGCAGAAAACTCCTTTTCAATATTGAAAATATTTGATGTCATCATAAATTTACGAGATTTTTACTTTGAGATGTTAACACAAAGTATAACTAGCTTGGTTTGCTCTTAGCTTTAAAAAAGAAGATGTGATATGATTGCTTATTAGTTACCTCTTCACAAGAGACAAAATGACACAGACATTAAAAACTATAGGTCACCGTTATGCATTCAACAATGAGCAAAGCCCATACCGCATAGTCAGATAGTACGGTTTATCTCATTTATAAGATAAACCGATTAAATTAAAGAGAAATGATAACTGCCTCATTCGGATCCGGTGCTTGTTTCCCCCCCAATCAACGCCACATGACTCGTTAGCATTACATTGCACTAGCCAATCTTATAGATATGTAATAGTTTCAAAACATGTTATCGAAAAAAATCACCGACATCCGCATATCATATTCTAATATTTTGAAAGGAAACTATCGTAGAGACAAGATAATTCTCAAAGAATTAAAGGATTTTCATTTGTAATGGTCAGCAAACGACGATAATAAAAGATAAACCGAACTGTCATCACACGATCCGATGCCATCAACACGAGGAACACATCCAGCTTCTTTCGACATGTTTATGTGTGTTAAGATGATAGAACAATTTAATTAATGTATCTTCGCCATAAAAGTTAAACAATGCTCGAATGACATGGACAGCTTCCAATTTGTCCGTGACTATGACCTCATTGACCGGTGATAAATTTAATGACAGAACAAAATCTTCACATCAGGAGCCCCCAATTAGAATTCCACACAGCACAAGATGCACTTGTAAGGATTCAAAAGAAGGAGAACCACTGATCCAAAGAATTTATTGCTTGGTTCCAGCGGTTTTCAGATTTTGTCAAGCGTTAACCTTGGTATGTTGAATTTACATATATAAAAAAAAAATATTTATAATTATAATTTGATGTCATATATTTAATTTGTGGCCTTTTTTACATGTTACATCTTAAATAACCATGCAGTCGTTTGGAAGACGCACCTAGCGCTATTACACAAAAAATACACACGAGGGCAATAAGTGCAAATTCCTCAATCTTTATTTATAGATTCTACCACTATCTATACACAATCATACACTATGTATTAGATGGCTCAGCTGACATGTAAATTAAATACACTATATGAGAGTTATAAGACAAATCTTGTGGCGGATGACGCGATAGATTTAGATTAAATCCATCAGAGTCGATGGCTTAGATTAAAATATTTACAAGTGGAAATCCTTTGAACAGTTTTATATATTTCCTAAACCTTGATATACTTAAATCGGCATTACTATAAAAAAAATGTACATAAATTATGCCTGTTTTCTCGTTTGACTTGTTTATCATTTTAAAATTTTTCTTTTTGTTTTTCTTTTTAAATTACTCCTTAATGCGGTATCATGGGCTCTGCCCATTGTTGAATGCAATACAATGACTTATTGTTTAATACAGTATGGGTCCTACTCATTGTTGAAGGCAGAAAAGTGACAATGTTATTATTGCGACTTGGGCTCATTGTTGACGGCAGTACAATGACTTATTGTTATAAATGCAGTATGGTCCTAAATGAAGGCAGAAAAGTGACTGATTATAATTAATGCGGCATGGACGATGCTCATTGTTGAAGGCAGTAAAATAAATTGTTGTTGTTAATGCGGTATGGGCCCTGCTCTTGTTGAGGTCAGTACGATGACTTATTGTTATTGATTTATTTGCCGTTTTGTCTGTCTCATTGAGTCATACCAATTCTTTTTTACACGATTGAGCTTCTCAGTTACATGTATATATTTATACTTTTCAATTTGCGTTTATTTTCTTGTTAGCTTGCATGTTTTAATTTCATACTTTAATTTTTGCATGTTTGCCTAGCTATTTACATTATGCATGTGTTCCTGTTGTAAAATATGCTTATATTAAATTTAATATTTGATTTTGATATGAAATATCAAGTCAGTTGAACTTGAGAGATCTACAGAGCTCATGTTTACGTTGTTGAATCCTACATATCATGCCCGACCCTAAATTTTCTGACTTGTGTAAATATAGTTTAAATAGTGATACAATCAAATAGAGTTATACAAGCAATTAAAGCTGAGTTGATATGGATAAAAACAAATAGAAAAAATAAAAAATAGTCTGTATAGGTTTCTAATAGCTCACTAAAGCTCGTGGACAGGACAATTAGTTTACCAACAAGTCAATTTTAAGTTAGAGCAAATAAGGGAATTATGTGCACTTTTAACACAATTGTCAAATTACTTTATAATTTAGGAAGCAGCAGACAGAGCATGGTACACAATATCCTCTTTACTTTGAAGTGCGATAATGTTATTGTTTATATACATGTATTGTTTATAATATTTTTCAGTGTCTCATCATCTAACACAGATATGTGAACATTGAGTTTTTTTTTAAATTCCTTTGTATTTTACTATCATATTTTTGTAAAAATTTCGGCACAAACTATGGGCTTCCCCACATCCATTTTTAGAAACAAAACAAATATGCGGTATATAAGTTACTGTTAAAGACTTTTACAAACGAACACACATCTTATCCAGATGGAAAACTCGATGAATTTTCAAATTTATTTCAAATACTCTTGATCTATTTCCTTCTAGGAACATTTAGCATTCTTATCTATATACAAAGCTAGTCGGAATTAATCAACTGTGCATCTATATAAATTATACCTCATTACTTAAAGTAATACCATGGAATTTTACTCTAGCACCTAGTTGTTTTAGGTCACAAAATATATTCGACGTAAAACTATTCAAGTTTGAACTTTCCAAAAAAGCGGCACATACTGCTTAGTTGAATCCGAAATTTAAGTACTACTAGGAATGCATGGGGTTGCAAATTTAGTACAGGAAGCACCTAGTTCTTTTAGGTCACAAAATATATTCGACGTAAAACTATTCAAGTTTGAACTTCCCAAAAAAGCGGCACATACTGCTTCGCTGTATCCGAATTTTAAGTTACTAGAAATGCACGTGGTTGCCAATTTAGTACATGAAGTGTGGTACTTTCTGTGTATTGATCGATATGATTATTTTTTTTTTGTACGTTCTACGTCCTTGGTTTTTAAAATATTGGTCACGTTACTTGTTTAAACTTATATATAGCATATACAAACGTACGCGACTTTGATGGAGTGCCTAGAATAGCATATATTTTATATACAGGTAATGTATTTTCGTAAACTTTGTAGAGGATAATAAAATTGAGAATGGAAAACTAACATAAGTGCATATTACAGATTAAAAAAGTAATTGAGTAAACCAATGGCATACCACCATCTTGCATTGTACCTTTGCAGTGACCAATCAGTCTGGTTATTACCCAAGTCTCCGAAAATGTTCAATTTTATTGATAAGACTGTTTATTTTTATGAAGAAACTTCCTGATTTATCGCATTATTTCTCTTAGAAATATTTTAACAAGTACCAAACATATGTGCTTTAGAATAAATTTTGTTCAACTAAGCCGGTTAAGGCGAGATAACTCTTTTAGTAAACCCATTGATAATTCATGATCGGTTTATCAGTGGATATATTACTGCTAAAATAATGAGTTTTATGATGATTTAAATATATATAACATCTTGCCACTTGAGTGTGTCTATACACACTCATCAGAATCCCCTCCCTTTCCACAACATAAAGGTCTATTTAAGTGAACTAGCTAAGAAGGCATTATTCTTTGTTAATATGTTTGAATCTTAGACAATCATATTTTTCCTTTTGTAATAGCTTTGTTATAAAGGTGCTATTATTCCATTATGATATCCCATATCAGCAGGATTTGTTTTTGAAGATATTACTTCTTTCGTTGTATTATCCATTTAAGGGGTTATGATCGTTTCCCGTAATCGTACGTCGGATCATATTAGGTTTTTACTTTCCTGCGGTACCGCAGGAAGTTTTGTTGAGACCGTCTTATGTATACCCTGTGTGGCCGGTTCTGAATTGGTACCAGTTCGAGCTTGACTGTTAATGATACATAGTATGGCCTATGTATTCAGGGTGCATATAGTGTTATATAATAAAGAAAATGTTAATCTTTACTCCCCTAAACCAGGGAGGGATACGAATAAGACCCAACGTATTTGTGGATCATAACCCTCGTTCTCTTTATGATTTAACCTGAAGGAACTTGAGCATCCATTGCTACCAATGGTGCACAGATTTGTCAGTTAAAACAATCATGTCGGCATTCTGTAATCATGTCAGACCTCGTCATTCTAAGTGAACTGTGGCCGTTATTTTCACATTAGTTATTTGTTTGTTGCGTTTTTGCCTGAAACTGGATTCTTTATTGATTAATTATACATTGGCAATCATACATCCCTTTATATTTTTATAGCTTGACTTAATACATTATCATCCACTTATGAAATGGTTTGTGTTTGTGCATTAAAAGTACTTTGGTTGAACATTTTGAATTAGATAACATTATATTTCAGTTGGATCTTAGAAAAAAAAAAAACATATTTCATCGTAGGCATTTTTTCTTAAACACAAAACTACATGCATTCACACAAGAAGACCAGGATCCATCCAAGATATGATACCATTGTGAGTTGGCCTAGACAATAAAAACTCCGACTGCAATCTAAGCATTATTCTTTTATTGAACAAATTCAATTATATAGCAAATTCATGTATATATATCGGCAAACATATAAATGATCTACCTAATATCATGTAATTACCATATTTCTTTATTTTGTAGCTGTAATCAACCCTTTCATGTATACCTTTTCCCAGTTTACGACATATATTGATCATTTGTACCTTTTTCCAGTTTACGACATATATTGATCATGTGTACCTTTATCCAGTTTACGACATATATTGATACACAGAAAAAGAATATTTATGTATGATTGCCAGTGATATCTTTCAACCAGAGACCACGTGATGTAGAAGTAAGAAGGTTATGGTTGGACTTTTTAAGAAAATAAACATACCGCATAGAAAGCTGTAAAGTCCCCGAAATTAGAAATGTAAAACAATTCAAAACAGATGATTAACGGTCAAATGTATGTTAAAACAACAAAGATGATAAACAAAAAAAGGACAACCACTGAATTACAAGACCTCTTTCTTGGGACAGTCACATACAGGTACGATTAAAAATTTGTTTGGGCTCCCAACCCTTGCATTGTCTTGGACAGTAGTTTAGCAGCAAAAACATAAGAACAAACTTGATTAAGGTGTAACTCATCAGATCTACACTAAACACAGAACAAACAACTCACAAATAACTTAAGAATTACAGTATACATTTGAGAATACTCGTGGTTACTGACCATTAGCTAAATGCTGCCTATATGGTTATAGTTTTTTTTTCATTGTTTAAGGCTGTATAGATGTATATACGTGCTTACAACCCGTGTAGTTGAATTTATTATGGTCTCATTGGCAATCGTACCGCATCTCCTTATTTTTATTTGTACAAATATATATCTCAGACTAAAATTTCAATCACTACATAGTCTGTTGATTAATGGAAAGACGTCATAAACGGGCAGAGACAAATACAGGTATCGACAAAATGTTGGATCATAAATGCAAAGCAATATAATAAGAGGAGTAGGTAGGTTGAGAGCTCACAAAACATGTTTAACACAACCGCATTTTGTGTTCAGAGTTTTCGGAGTTTAGGCTTACGTCCGTTTTTGCTTGACTAGCGTAGTGTGTAGGGGCCAGTTAAAGTCCGCCTATGGATGATGAATTTACTATCTATTATGAACACCCATTGAAGACCTTGGCTGTTGTTTACTCTTTGGTCGGGTCTCTTTGACACATTCCCGTTTTCCATTCTTATCTATGTCTATATATTACGTCAGGAAAAGACAGAACATTGACACTTCATAGAGTGAAATAACCTAATGCCAGTAACACACATACACAAAAATTTAATATTGCTTTCCTATTTAATTGAAACGTGTGCAGTCCATGTCGTCATACAAAATATGCAGATTTGCTTTACAAAAAATATTGAACCCATTTTAAAAAATTGGATTTGTCTCGGAGGAAACAAAATGATAAAACATCAGTAATCGGCAGTCCATTGAATCATTAACGAAAATACCTTCACTGTAGATTATTGTAATTTGTGTGGTTGTAATAATGTTTGTTGTGCGGATTCATTGTAACAAAATAACTGTAAAGCAATTTCCAACAAAGCGTATGATTCGGCTTTATATATATTTTTCTTCTATAACCAGTTTTAAACCTTGAATGGCATCCTGACATTGTCTCGAGTTATTAAAATGCTACTGACAAATACATTCAAAGAAATTGGCATACGCGATAGCTGGAAACATTGAATCTACCATTTGAAGTTCAACTGGTGCTACTAAAGAATCACTCGAGACACGTATAACATCTACAAGCATGAATTGTCCCAGATTAACAAAACTCATCTTCTGGAATGAATTAAGATGCATCCATTGGTAATCCGATACAGAGGAGTAGGGGTACAATTTTTCCGGAGTACATTTCGATATAGAATACTTGATGATGTATAAACCTTTACTGTATTGTTTCGTCTTATAGAAAAGTGATGCTACCATCAACCATCCAGATACAGCATCATGATACACATTCTGTAGCAGGGTACTAAGACAGGATTTATACTGTTAGTTTTGGTATTTATTAATACTTCTTGCACTGTCCAGTGATATACGCTGTGCAAGTTCACTAGAATACATAGACATGAAGTATTTATTCATGTCTTTTACTGAATTCATTTATGGAGCTTAGTTTTTTGTAGAAATCATTTACATATAAAGTATGCGGTTCGATGCGGAAATTCCACTTAGATACATAAAAGTTAGATATTTGAACTGATAAAAAGATGCATAGCCATCCATAACTATTTAATGTATAGAATTTTTCTAAAAGTATGTCACGACCGCGACCCTCTATTTTTTTTCTCAAACATGTTATTCTCTGGAATGAAGTAATGCAAACAAACTGAATGTTCAACACAATAAATCAGCCTACTGAAACATCTCATAAAACAAGGTATAAGATTACCATGTTTCTCTATTGGAGTGTGGAAGTTCTTCAGATATCCAAAACATAATAGATTTCAGAAAATAAGAACAGAGTAAATCTTTACATTCGGAATAGGTATCTATGACATCTTTTAAATGATTTTTAAGAGAGCATAGCACTATAATTGCGTGTGTGTAAATGTATGAATCAGAAGTTTTTCACCAACTGAAAAAGACATTCGCCATTGCATGTCTTCTTTTGGTGATCCTTTAACTCCAATCGGTACAAAAAGCACTCCATGTTTAATGATACTTTGCTGGACATCATAACTAGGCCATGAGTTACTTGGTCTTGTTATCCATTGTTGTGCAGGTGACACCCACATTTTACAGTGTAAAGAAACGGCAGCATCAAAACCCTCTTTGAATGTTATACATGGACCATGAATTGTACTACCTTTACCAAACATAAAGGTTTGTTTAACATTGTACTTGAAAAATATAGTTTATTATTGTGTACTTCACAGTTGTAACAATCTGTCGGAATTCTAATTTGTGCTTGTTTCAAAAAAGTAAAACAAGGTTTTTCATCGTCTATCGCCATTAAAAGATTTAGCATAAAAATATTAAAACGGGTTGGTAAATCTTCAAAAAACCCAATTTCTTTATGCATTACAAACATTATATCTAAGTCATTGCCTCGCATCTCAAGTCCGTCACTAAAGCTACCACTTGTTATAATTGTTGTAATCTTGCTACTTTGTATATTGTCTCTGACAGCCTTCAAATATCTAATTTGTTTAACATGATCTTCTGATTCTATACTATATGCTGACATAGATAACGACACAGTGCTATAGATGTGTTTGGATTTATACTGTTTGAAATATAGAAAATCAAATGAAACAAATGTAAATTCAGGAATGAAAACAAAAATATTATATATATATATATCAGTTTAACCACAATTTTTCTAATTTAACGTGTGGTTGTCGATGATATCCGAGAATGTTTTGTCTATTCTTGTCTTTAATGTTTTGCTAACATGCATGGTTTTTATCCCATTATATGCTTCCGTGTTACATATTTGTATGTTTTTTTTTTTACAGTGGTTAAGATTATAATACAAAATTGACTGCAGCATTTTTTACTTTTTACCTTTTAGGTCTGATTGTTTTGTTCACGCATCGTATGCCAATATAATGGAATATGATGATGTCATAAAAATGAGAAGTTTGGCTAGTTATAAAACTAGGTTCAGTCCACCATTTTCTACATAAGAAAATGCCTGTACCAAGTCAGGAATATGACAGTTGTTATCCATTGGTTAGATGTATTTTCTGTTTTTAATTTTTCTCGGGGTTCAGCATTTTTTTTATCCTACTTTTGAAAATCGTCATAACCTTTAAAAGCTCTCTAGATGAAATAATATGCTAACATGTGTTTATGAAATCGATTACCAAAAATGAAAAATTATTTGATAATTATTAGATACACAGATGCTTACATCATGTACTTAGTTACTCGTGGATTATAGAACGTTTCCGGTTAAAATAGTTTAATCAGTAATTTTTAATATCTCGTTGACTTAATCCGATCATCTACTGGTACCAAAGTAAAATCCATATATGTGTGTACATACATTGTGATATACTCGAATAATGAGAGTCGGTTTTCATTAAGTTTTCACATAAGATTTTGAATTTGCGTGAGATAAACTAATTTATAGTTAATGAACTCACAAATTGATGATAAAGATATGTCGTGGTGTAACTTATTACATGAGTTCGTCTTTTATATTTCTATTGTCTAAAGTACGTCTAGCTTATAGGTTACTTGGACTCCATCTAAACCATTGAATTTGTTTAGTCTCCCGCTCAAAATTTGATTGTTTTCTCGTTCAGTTATTAATTCCAGTTTTAGCAAAACTATGTCATAATTTGTTTCTGATTTGTTAAAAGATCTAACAATATTTTTTATCATAAGATATTACTCATCTATGTAAACTGCATAGAACAATTTTTATATTCATCCAGTATGATATGTCCGTATATGTCCAGAACGTGTACACGAAAGTCCTCTTTCATGACGCTATATATGTTAATTAATTTTTACACCGTTGTAGAATAATATGATGCGTGTTTGAAATAGAATCAAAAGGAATGAATAGTACCACCATCATATAAGTGAAAGCAGAAATGATATCACACACTAAATTGAAATTTTCAATATGTGGAAAAAAGTAAAAATAAAAAAGACTTTTTCTCCAATGAATTTTCATTTGAATATTACATGTCAGCTTATTGTTTCAATTAATTTATTGGTGACGAAAAATATCATATCGATAAATAACTATTACTGTTTATTCAGGAATTCATGATGTTTTTTGTTGTTGACAATTTGTTAATCTGAATAGAGTAAATAATGACTGTTAAAAAAAAAATCTTGCATGATAAGCAAAATTGAAGCAGTTTCATTTGAGAATACTTTTTTATATGTTTACATTGATAGCAACGAATAATTACCGGTCGTTCATTAATGCAATGGTATCTCCGTATGTAATTTAAATTAAGCCGTGGCAGTTGTGGACATTTAAATCATTTTGGAAGCTTATTATAAAATGACATGAATATTGGTATATAAAGTAATACCTTACTAGATGTCTACTAAATAAAATACAATCATACTAAGATTAAAAAATAGCTTTATTATTATAAATGATTTAATGACAGTGTAATGAATCGAAAACAAAAATAGTTGTCACTGAATCGCTATCCATCCTAGATTATATTTAGATTCAATTTGTGAACCAGAACTTCAATCAATGAAATAAATTGAGAGGGAGAAAACAAACTGAAATTCAAACTGATGTTCCTTTAGTATGCAGCGATGTGTTATCGTGGTAGTCGAGTTTTGAAAAATGACCAAGGTTGAATGTATGGTGTAAAAGAGATTCTAAAAATACCAAAAAGGACACTCGAACTCACAAGTCGAAAACAAACTGACAACACCAAGGCAAAAAAACATAAAACAACAATACAAAGACAAAAACAGTACACAACACACCATAAAATACCACTTAAGATTAAAAAACACAAACCCACTCAAAAAAGGGGATCAACTCATGTGCTTTGAAATGATAAGCATATCCTGTTATATGTGTGGAACCCGTCTTGGTGATTATGTTAGTCAAGTCAAGTGATAGGTCTTATTCAAAATTGGACATGCAAAAGGGAAACAATGTTATGGTCTCAGGCTGTCTTTTCATGATTTAAATCCCAGTTCAACAGTAATTTATTGAATAACAAATTATGTTGCCAAGTGGAGGTGAGAGAAACCATTTCTACGAAAATGATTTATTGTTACGAGCCCGTTAAATAACTGTTTTTTACTAATTGACTACATGTACAACTTTTGTTTTTAAAGTAGTTATTTTATACCATTTAACGTGATTTCTAAATGATTCTCCATGCCCATATGTATTTTCAAAAACAAGAATATTTATTTCTAAGTCGCCTGCCAGCAGATATGAAACACTTTTTTTATAAATATTTATATTGCGTTGTACTTTTTCTATTTATGTAAAGTATATGCTTCATAACGAGGAATTTAGAGATAACCAAGATTTTCACTTTTGTTCTCTTATTTCCGAGTTTCTCTCTCAATCCGCAGTTTTCTATAATGTGTTTTGTAAACCATAAGTCTTTTTACCATTTGTCTTTTGTCATGGTACTGTTAGATCGTTTTTTTTAAATATACGTTTGATATCTTCCGCCTCTCTGTTACTTTAAATTGACTATGTTGTGGGGAATGAATTTTCAATTATTGTCCATGTAATATCAAAATAATGTTAATATTAGTGTTGTCTAATCGTACACTTTTGTCTAACCGGTTACTCGTATAATCGTTCGACCGATTAACCTGTAAACCGGTAGTGTAAGTTAATGCTTGAAGGTCTTATCAATAGTACCCTACACATCGATAGAAGAAGATGTGGTATGAGTGTCAATGTGACTACATTCCATACATTTACTTTTTTTATAATACGATGAATTGAAGTTTGGCCTTTGTTTAATGAGGCTTGTTTGTGCAGATTTCTGTCGTAGTGTGACTTATTAATAATCAAATATACGGTATCAACTATGGCGTTTGTACTAACTTCAATATAAAAAATAAAAATAAAGTCTTTATTTCGAAGAATTGAATATATCTGAAACCAATGATCTTCCATTTTGTCTTGATGTCTCCGATCATAATGTGAGGTCCTTCAATTAAAATAAATGGATTAATCCTGATATTCGTACCATCAAGTATACATTGATTACATTCACGTTGGTTTGCGTTTTACAGTTTTTGAGTTATCATTTAGTTTGAAGTATGACAAAGACTTGCAAGACAGAGATTGCACATTAAGATGTAGGATCACACAATATAAGATCAACAATGAAATAATGAAGTAAATCATAAAATTTGATCGTACTACTGATTAAAAATTACTGTTAAAAAACATGAAACTAATTATGTTTCATTACGATCTTGCCTCCAGCTGAGAGACGGCTCTAATTAATTTTTGTATTTTTGGATTAACAATACCAATCAATATACTGGACAATTGATCCGTCAAATTATTTACCACGACGACGATTTAAAAAAAACCCCAACTATTTAATGATTTCAATACAAATTTATATCAAATCTACTTAAATTGAAAAAAGTAAGGTTAACCGGTTAGCGTTTTTGGTATTCGGTATTCGGTCGTTCGAACGGTTAACCGGTTAACCGGTTAACCGTGAAACACAAACGTTAATATGATATACAACCTTAATAATGCCACTAGTAAGACTGTACAGAAATATATAGATTAAAGTTATTAGGGTTTTTAGCTTACCTGCCATCTTGTTAGCCTATTGAAGGTTATATTAAGTGCGTCATATGTTTTCCAAAAACAAATCCTCTTTTGTCTTTGTTTGGAAACAATGATTAAATACACACAATATTAGGTTGTATTCAAATTCCTATCTTGAATATCTAAAAGCCTGAGAAAATTCAGTATGTCATGATGTCTTTTTGTTTGGTGTTTAAAAAGGTATATATTCGACGCTAAGGTTAACAAATTTGACTTTAAATGTGGATATCTTATAAAACACAAAAGGGTTTAAAAATTTAAATTACCGGTGTATCAATTATCTCTTGTGTTTAAACTACAAAGTAAAGATGTCTGTAGGTATTTATTTATTATAATAAACGTCGCTTCAAACATAATTATAATAGACTAAATATTATTTATGGAACAAATATTTGATAATAATTATTCTGTGAAGATTAAAGAAATATACCCCATACTATTTCTTCAATTTGATATTTTTGAACTATGACAGAAGGCGAGATTATAACAGTAAAATGTGTCTGTTCCGACTGTAACAACATTAACTTAAAGGATCTTTGAAAAAGACATCTTTAACAATGTCAAACAGATTCCGGCAAAATTTTAGAACACTGACATTGTAATTTCTGATGGCTGAAATTGTCTGACCCGTTTGATCTGTCCATCAAACATCAAAAAAGTCCTCGTGTCAAATACACTCTAATTTGTGTATTTTATCTAACTATGACTAAGTATTTACACAAAAAAAAACTTAACTTGACTACACCTATTTTAAGGACGATAAGAATAATTTCAGATTCATACCCAGTAGTTGGAACAACAGCATGATATTCTACAGTTTAATAGTCCTACATTTCCTCTAATTGCACTATTACCTGATAGCTACGCGCAGATTGATATCAGAAGGGAAAACTGAGCAATTGTTGTTCAGGCATTATGTATACATGTATGTGGAACACGCTATACAGCAGTTAAAAACTTTCCAAGTCAGTGTAAGCTTACGGAAACATAAAAAAAAACACAACTGTGTTCATGGTTCACGAATGCCAAACTCGCACTACCATTTTCCATGTTCTGTAAACTGTAAAATTTGGGTAAACTCTAATTTGGTATCAAAGTATGAAGATCCTTTCAGAGAAAACTTGTGTGCTTATTTTCAAAGTGATTGGACTTCAACTTCATAGAAATAATTACCTTAACCAGAAACCTCAACCTGAAATGGGAAAAGATTGACGAACGAACGGAAGGACATACAAGGATGAGCCCAAACACCATAATTTTCCTCTACTGTCTCAGGTTTGGCATCCACAACACACGGACTGTAGAACTTTGCCTGGATTTTGCAGAGATGGATTTAATGTTGTTTGCTATCCGTTCAGTAACATATTTTTCATAACTTTTAAGGACGCGTACATAGATAACCTTAGCCGTATTTGGCACATGCACAACTTTTTGGAATTTATGATTCCTAATGCTCTTCAACTTTGTACTTGTTTGGCTTTATAGATATTTTGATATGATCGTCACTGATGAGTCTTATGCCGACGAAACGCGCGTCTGGCGTTCTAAATTATAATCCTGGTACCTTTGATAACTATCATTAGTGGAGTGGCATTTTGCTATCGTAATTTATAAAGTGAAATGTAAAACTGGATAATTCTTCCATTTTGTGCAAATCTAGAAATGCACACTACAAAACGTACCCATCCCCCTAAAACACGTACATCTTTTCCATCACGTAACTACAAGCATTGTTTTTAGAAAATGTGTATTCTATTTTTTAATAAACCAAGAATTGGATAGGAAACCTGGTGCATGTGGTTAACATCACTCAAATTGTGTTTACCTCTTTTTATCGATAATCAATGTTTTTACACTATCCCCTCACTCAAAGTCTTATTTGTCAACATCACCGTCGAGTATATACCTTTTCGTATCACGTCTAATACCTGTCCAGGTGATCTTTGCTTCTTTGGCTTACATTTCAAATTAGCATTTATTGACCAATAATACAATGAATCATATAATAGCTAATACAGTGAATAAATATAAAACAAGCTTTTTTCTTGAGAATTTACATTCCTGCGTTTCTGATGACGTCAAAAACTCTTTTTTATTTTTCACGAAAAATCTATAAAAAATGATAAATTTTGTAATTAAAATCGTCAAAATCTCTTATTTTGACATATTTTGGATGTAAAAATCAAAGCTTTAGAATAACATGAATGTAAATTCTCACATGCATCAGGTTTCCTATCCAATTCTTGGTTTATTAAAAAATAGAATACACATTTTCTAAAACCAATGCTTTGGACCTTAATGTAAGCCAATTTAAATGGGGCTCAAAATTATAAAAAAACTTAAAACACAGTTAGCTGAAGCACATCAAAGAACCCCAGGATTTCAAATTTTGTTAAAAACAATCAATTTAGTTGGACCTTAATGTAGATCAATTTGAAAACGGGACCGTAAATTAAGAATCTAAATACACTGTTAGTTTTAGCATAAGGTCAACTAAAATTAATAAGTAGATTTTCATCCAAAATTTTGAAAAAAATGGGGCGGGTGGGAGGATTCTTTTTTTATTTTTTATTTCTTATGAAACCCTCTCGTGACATGTTTTTCACATATGCAAGTGTAATTATAAGCTTATATCATGTATATACATGTATGAGGAATCATACATAATTTTTCAAAACTCAAATAAAAATCTCTGATTGGCAACCCAGTGCCAGGCAGATCCAAAGAAGGGCCCAGGGGTTGGACCCCCCTTTTTGGAACAATCAATCCATTTAAATGGGGACATACAGTTATTTCATGCTCTTCTCTTAATCTATCTCTTTTTTCGGTAGATGATTTTGTCACCATAGAGCTGAAGAATCATTTTAGAATACTCAAAGAAATACGAAAACCGAAATTTGAAAATGGAAGCTTTGAAGGAAACGAAATTTTAAACGATTACCGGAAACAGAAATTAACAAAATCCAGAAATCGTAATTTTATCAACAACAAAAAACGGGGCAGGCGGGGATGAAAATCTATCAATTAATTTCAATTGGACCCCTTTAATTCAAATTTTTATGAAATCAAACAAAGTTTAATTTTTGACCCGTTGGACCTCGATTTTTTGTAGACCAATTTAAAAACCGTGCCATAAATCCAAAAATACACGGTCAGGTTCAGCATATTAAAGAATCAATTTTTATGATTGACATATGTATAATTGGTTTCTTTTTACAAATTGTGACTTGGATGGAAGAGGTGTCATTGGCACTCATACCACATCTTCTTATATATATATTTTTTTTATGAGAAATAAGACAATACAGAAAATAATATGTTGTCAATACCAGTAAAGAAGATCTTACATAATTTTTTCTGGATTTTGATGATAGCTACACCAGTTAGCATCTTTACAATTTTCATGTGATCCAAAAATATGTGGTACAATTCTTTGCAGCCCAATCTTAATGTCATCTTCATTGTCACCTCCCTTAATGGCATAGATAAAGCACCTCAATATATACTGTTTTGTTTCATCCTTTTGCAAGTTTTTGTAACTGCAAAATAAGAAACATATAATGAATGTAAAAAAATTAAAACATCTTTAGACTTTTATGGGCAAAGATGAAATCTTCAATCATGGAATCATGCATCTGCCTTTTAATTCTCAGAAAAAAAGGTCCTAGTTTTTTTTTTTTTTTAATGTCTTCTTTTCTATTCTAAACTTAATATAGTCTCACTGAAAACTGTTTGGTTCTTCCATAAGCCATGAAGATTATTCTTATATGTATACTTATAGATCAGTATCGAGTTGAGATGACCAATAATAATATTGAGAATGGAAATGGGGAATGTGTCAAAGAGACAACAACCCGACTATAGGGCAGAAAATAATCTGTTTATCACTATTTTACCTACATTGTATGATGACATTGTCAATTTCATGTCAATTTCATTAGCAACGCCACATGCCTCTTTAGTTTCTGGCCATAATTTTCCATCTCAAACGAGTAGCATGATATGAGAAATCATCACAAAAAAAGATCAAAGGAAAAATACACAAAATAGCGATAATATTATTATAATAGTTCTTTTAATTTTCAATGTAATGTTTGTGAATTCAGATAACACAAAGATCTTTATATGTCTTTGAACAATACAAAATTGAAATTTCATTGTAATGTTGTTTTTTTTAGAGTAAGTAGTCTTCACAGATCAATATAATAAGATCTTTACGTAAGATTTGATTTAGTTAAGGATGGGCTTTAGCCTTGTCATAGATCTGTAACACTAAAATTGATTTGTAAAATACCTCTTTGAAATATTATACAAGCTGGTTGATAACCCCTTCTTCACATGGTTTTGGTCATCTTTTTTTTTTTTGGATATTTCCAAACTCCACTTCAAGTCTTGCTGTTGTTGATGCATCATTATCAGCATGTATGACTGGAATGACGATTGAATAATTATAAACTTACGAAAGGCAAAACAAGAGCGGCCAAGATATATACAACGGCAAGCATATTTTTTTTATTTAGAAAATAGTGAAAGCTGTTATATTCTGCCTTATTTAATTACATGTAGCTAATGTATTAATAAAGCAACTTAAATAAATATAAACTGTTTTTTTACATTACATTGGTCATGTTATATCATTTACCAAAAAATCAATTGATTATATGTCATAAAAGTGTAAGAAAAAAATCCAAGTTTCCTGTAAAAATTAGTTAGACAATATACATATAGTGTTTTAAAATATGAAATTTATTTGTATGAGGCTTAGAAAGGGGGAAAATGCGAGGTTCTATCGAGCATTTTCGTGTTTCGTGCCGAATACAAATAAATTTCATATTTCAAGACACTATACGTATATTGTTTTTAGACTGAAATCGATAAAAAAAATTAAGAAAATTAAAAATATGTATCAAATATTGTTAAAAAAAGGGTTTTGGAATTTCCCTCTTAAGGGTACCATTTTGGGGTATTTCCCTATGAGCATAGTCTAGGCTGTAAGAAATTGAAATGATCAGAAATAAGAAAGGGAAAATAAACTTAATTTATAACATTTGATACGCATGGTATATAAATTAACAATTTGAAGATCTAACAAGTTTAAATATATAAAAGTTTGACCATTGTAACTACACGTTGTCATGGTTTGACGTGACGTTGTTGATAAAATACAGTAGTTCCGGTTAGTAGGCGGGGCTTATGGGTTAGTTGAGGTCCTTGACGTATAAAGCTAACGTTTATACGTATAGCTTTATCTGTATAGTGAAATAGCTGATTGCAGTATAAAAAATGATCACCTTTCAAATTTGAAAGGATTGTGGAAATAAGAGTTATTTCCATTTATATGATATTTTCAATGCAATTTGGGGAACTCTTTATTTTGAATATGAAACATACCATTAATTTCACATTCGCGATCTTTTAATGTGTGGGCCATTGAAACCGCCATGTCTGCCTCCATGGATTTACTAGACCCATGCCAATTCAGATGGCACTCATGCTCTGGAACTGTCTCTTTTTTGTTTTGATGGAACTCACAAATCTTACATGTCTTGCTTCTTAAATCGAATGACAGCACCTTTCCTGTCTCCTTTCCAATAACAGTTGCATGTCCTGCCAGAATAAAAAGAAAAAGGTATTACATTGACATAATGCAATTATAAATTAATAATTAAGTAAATATTGTAATGAATTGAATAGGGTGTGAGATAAGGGATATTTTAATGAAATGCTAACAGAATGATGTCATGTTACAGATTAATATGAGGAACAGATATTGATAATAAAGAGCCTGTAGTTCAGTGGTTGTTAGTTTATATCTGTCATATTTTCTTCATAAATTGTTTTTTTTATTAATTATGCTGTTAGTTTTTTTCATTTGAATTGCTTGGTATTTTTCATGTTGGATATAACTTTTTCTCATTGTTGAAGGTTTTAAAGTTGTGTAGTTATAATTGTCTACTTTAAGTGTGAGCTCTGGTGGACAGTTGAGTCACTAACAATCATGTACAATGTAACACAACTAACTTCTATAATGTTTACAAAATGATGGCAAAAGCTCACCTATTTGCTATAACTGAACCAGGTAAGTTAAAGAGATCTACCCTAGCCTAGGGATTGAATAAATATAAGTATGGGAAGATATTTCTTTAACTACAGCTTCTCATATATATTTAAATAGTGAAATTCAGGCTTTGTCCAATTAAGTTCATTATATGAATAATTGATTCAACATACAGTAAGTAAATCATGAATGATAGACATTATATCATATAAATATGTTTTACCTGTATTACTATTATAATTCCAACCAGATCCTCTCTTTTGCCAGCCACCATCAAAACTTGCTTCAATCTAGAAAAGATTGCATTTCTTATAAAAAAAAGTACCAGCAAGTTTATTATAAATTGACCTTAAACATTTACATGTACCTTAACCTTTAGGATACCTAGTTTTGAAGTAAGCTGCAAATACAGTATTAAGAAAACAAAAACATATTTTGGGTGCATATGTTTGCAAGAAACAAACATTTGCAGTGACTGCACACCTAATACACAATTAGAAATTATTGTGTTTGTGGTCCTTAAATTTTTTTGCTGGTCTTCTCTATTAAATAAAAAAAAAAATATGCTGTCCTGTGCAATTTTAGGTGGTGAAAAGTCTTGATCTGTACATGCATGTACATGTACATGTATGGTTGTTTATTCTGTTTATGAAATAATAAAAAAATCAGCTTTTAACTTTAAAAACATGTTTGATGTTATATATACATTTGTTTACTTTCATAAGACACACAGTCCTTCGTTGTATTATAGTCCGTTATAAACAATGAAGCATTACATGATCAAATTGTAATATAATTCTCATGTATACAACCTAAGTCTCTTGAAATAAATATTTTAAAAGGATCTAGGACTTTTTAATGTGTACTGCATGAAGTTACACAATATAAGGATATTTTTTTTTTTGAGAAAGGGGGGTGGTAAAAAGGACGGAGTTTTCTAAAAAGAGGCATATAGTCTGTATATTCCACTTTGTATGCATACATTTAATACTTACATTGCCATCTGTGCTGAGTGACTTTTCCTCTCTTTGTGCCATATTGCAGGATTGGATTGTTACATTTCTAATTTGTCTACTTAATTCTTTCTCTTTTTTCCTTAATGTGCTCTCTGTAATGGATGGCAGGTTACATTCCGCTAGAAAGTTCTGCAGATGAGTTGAGCCCATCCCTGCATGTATCATTCCTTTAATAGAATATGAGGTATAATCAAAAATTGAGAAAGAAAATTGATTGCTAAATAATGGAAAATATACACACCTGCATTTCTAAGATTAAGAAAAAGTTGTGTTATAAACTTTAGTAAAGATGGTATTTTTTTTTCTTAAAATTGTAAAATTCTGTAAAATTTCCTAAACTGAAGATTAATTTACGGGACACAAGTTGTCAGTCCTGTGCTAATTTCTCTGACTTGGCTTACAAAATATCATCTAAGAATATTAACATGATATGATGATGTATATGTACATGTAGTTGTACATTTAATGGTGAAGCCCTAACAAAAATTTGCAAGCAATAAATCCACAGTTTAAGTTAGACACATTAATCAGTAGTAATTGACCCCAAGGACTCTTTTTAGTTTTTAAATAAAAAATCAGGAATGCATGAAAATATAATTATGTCAAATAAACAATGCAACATGTTAAATGTAAACCAGCCACGGATTCAAGGGGGGGGGTTGTATACCCCCTTTTTTTGGGACAATCAATGCATTTAAATGGATGAATGGGGACATGTAGTTGGAACTTGGAACACCCCTTTGTCTTGGGTTAGGAACCCCCTTTTTAAAATGGTTGGATCCGTAAATATTAGCATCATACAGACTATTAGTATTATAATTTACAAGCATGTGATATAATCATACCCATGGAAGCTTTTGTGTTGATGTCATAACTTCCAGATGGTCCTCTCTTCCCAAAATGCACATCAGTAACAGTATGACACAGTTTACAATCTACCATCAGTAGACCACCTAGCCCAAACAATCGTTCTCCAACAATATCTGACAGGTGAAGTGGACACTTGCATGTACAGCAATACATTCCTTCCGCCAGGATATTCCACTCTACAATTCTTCTCCCAATTGCCCAAGATTTTGATACATCAGACGTGTTATCACCTTCCAATTCAGCCTCGGCCCCAACATCAAGATACTCGTAAACGTAATTGCCATGATCATTACGCAAGCCGACTTGCGGAGAATCTTCCAATTTCCTGCCATCATTTAACCATTTGAAGTAATCTGAACGACTCGATTTCTTATCGGCAGATTTAGATCTCGTAAATTTACCAAACGTATTACGTTTACGCTGTTCCATTATGACAGTGATGTATCGTCTGCTTCATAACAACAGGTAAACAACTATTCCATGTCAATAAAACGCTTGTAATATGAGGCGTATTTTAAAACACTTAATTGACGTTAGTTAACTTATAATTTTAGTAAGAGTTATCTTTTTTTAGGTGTATGATACCCCCTAAACCTTCAGCTGAAATTAAACCATGGCATGCACACTTCTGTTTTCAGGGGAGAGTGGAGCAGCAGATTTTCGATTATATAGTTTCATTTTAAAACATAGATGGATATCGACTTATTCTATATCAACTTCTGGGACACAAGCTAAAAAGTGTGAAGACCTATCGGTTTTCGAAGATAAAATAACATTATATACTAATTCGCCAGCTCAAACGAATATAAATTATCTAATAAATAAAACAACACATAAATAGGATAAGTGTGTCTACAGCTGTAGCAGCCTTTGATATTAACTTTACATTCAATATAATTCACAAACTAAAGTCCTTCACTATAATTCAGACAAACTACCAATCAAATCATACAATAGCACAGTAATATACAGTTACACAATCAAAAACTATCTACAGAGGAGGAAAAAATCCTAATGATATAATGTAATATATGATACATATACTCCCATGAACGATAACCATCTCATAAAAGGGTGGTTGGGTGGGTAAACATAATAACGAATGCTGCTACTTTGAGCTATAGGCAAACTTTGAATAACTTTATTTTTTAAACTAACCCCTTAAGTAATACTGAATCATGCTTTTCACGAAAATCATAAGGGCATATACCCGTAAAACCGGCACTACGGGTATATGCCATCCAATCAAATTGAACGTAAACACACACCATGCGTTTGATATAAACACACACGTGTTTATAGTAAAACAATCACTGGACCGTTACAACGTCATGTGACCAATAACTTTAATAAATATAAAAAAATGATACTAAAAGCATTAACAAATTTTCTGCATATGACCTTTGATATTCAGTGATAAATTGCAGTTAACAAACAGATTAAAAAAGAAATGCATACAAGGAAGACTATCATCTAAATAAACTACTGTAAATTCAGAAATTAATGCGAGGTTTTTATGATGGCGAAAAATGCGACTGAGTTGTAAACGCAATAATTTAAACTCGCATTTTAAAATAATTTATAGGAATTAAATAGGATTTAAAATTAAAATCGCATTTAAGCCTAAAATGACAAAATCGCGATAATAAATGCACGCAATAATTTCTGAATTTACAGTATAATTCTTATATCATTTGCATATCTATAAATACTTGAATTGGATTGGTCAATTAGAATTTTTCTCTTGGTTTACACTTCGATAAACCATGTTTCCGAAACTACTTTTGTAATCTATTCATGCGCGATTCACATTCTTGCAGAGATACTGGGATTTTCATCAAGTTGAGATTATAAAACACTTGCATAACAGTTGTTTATATTCTAATGCATATGGGCCTTTTTCAAAAAATGTGGATTTTCTTGTACAATCAATATTTCTAAAAAAGTGGAAATATTTTTATCAAATTTTTAGATACACCATTTAGTTTTTGGTGTGTGTAACAAGTACCAGCAAATTCAATATGAAATTTAGCTACAGAAATTGCTTCCAGTGGGTTTCAAAGGGTCCGAAAACCCCAAAATTGCTTGTACGAAATTGAAAAACTAGTCTTTTTTAAATGCTGGTTTTAATACCCAGCGGAAATTATTATTTTTCTTTTGTTATTATAAATATATAGATATCACTGCAGGTATGTATACACAAATACAGGGAATTATTAGATTTTATTAGCATTTTTTTTTACTTTTCATTTCGTACTTAAAAAAATGTCAACTGCATAACACAAATGAAATAATGTTGCCAATAAACAACTGATTATATCCCTTGTAACTAAGGAAGTGTTCTCTACTTACTCTTCATCCTCTGATGACGTGCTTAAAGTTACAGGATGACATCATTGATTCATTTCATTATAGATTAGTTTTGGTGAGTACAAATTACTCCGTAATTTTATTCTATGTCAACTTTGTAACGGCAAAAACATTGATAAATTTTGGCATAAATATTTTTTTTACATAAATCATTCAAAGTCTATAATACTGACTCTAATTCAATAAAAACCATTTATCTGGTAGTATTAGGGTCAAGAAAAACATCCCAAAAACCACAAATAGGTCAACTACATAACGGTCAACTACATAACGCAGTGAATCGTTATGTAGTTGACAAAAAGCGTTATGTAGTTGACAATGCTTAATTAAATTCACTTTAAAATAAGTTTCTAAAAAGTGTCATTTTAACCATGTTAACTGTTTTGAAAAAAGTGTGATGATTTTTATGGAAATATATATCAAGCAAAATGTAAATATTATTAAAAAAAAATTAGGGACCGAAACTAAATCCGTTATGTAGTTGACATATGTCCCATACTTGTTTCTATGTTATTTTTTAAAATATTTTTGTAGTAGCATTTAAGATTGCATATTTTTATTTCAGGTTGTATTGTTGTTAAACTATTCAATTTCCTATATTAAAGTTGAAAATTGAATATTTTTTTGTATTGTTATTTCACAACTGAAATGTCCACATTTTTTGAAAATGACCCATATATAACCCCAAAAAAAAAAAAAAAAAAAAATAAATGCACTTAAGCTTCGAAAATGTATAAAAATAAAATTTAAATAAAATTCCGGGAAATTTCACGAATGATTTGGCGAATTTACGTCATGGCAAATCACACCGGACGTCATACGATTGAAAACTTTTAGACGGAAGATTATTTTGTTTCTTGTACGCTTCAAATTCGGATAGTATCTAATTAAAATGAAGTTTTTAAGGTAGGTGCTAGTTCATTTAGATTCTGTTGCATTTATCGAACATTTAAGCTTTTTAGAAAGTCAAGATGGCGGTGTACTCCTTAGTTACGACATGCCATTCACGGTGCTTCTGATGGTACATATAGTAGCAATCAAAGTAATAATGTAAATTAATAATCGCGTATGTTTGGCTGAAGAATTATAAGGATTAAACACATTTTTTCTAGAGGTTATTGATGTGTAAACCGGGTCTCTAACTCACAAACTTGACATAAAAGTCCTTCGGACTTTTATTCAGTTTGTGAGTTAATCGCCCCGGTTTACACATCAATAACCTCTAGAAAAAATGTGTTTAATCCTATAATATTGTTTCTGAATTGTGCGACTACTTTCAACATGATTTGGGTTTTCTGAACAATGTCCCTCTAGGTGCTTTTACATAATTAATCAATTTTAACAAATATTTCGGAGGAAAAATTAATTGATTGAAAAGGGGCACTAGCTACGAGATATATAAAAAATCAAAAGTATGATTTTTTTTTCAAATAATAAATAAAGTGAAATAGTGAAATAATAATTCGATTTTAGCAGCGAAAATGGTTATATTTGTCAAATTAAACTAATTAATATTAATAATGAATTATTAAATTGCAAGTGAATAAGTCGACCACATTAAATCTGTATTTATGTGAACTCCAAGTTGACCCCTTTACCAGAGATGGACAACGCATGCATTAAACATGGTTATTTAAATGAAACGAATGTCAACATTGAAATTGAAAAAAATGTCAATCATTTGATGACTGATTCGACCAAACAAAATCTTTTTTCTTCAAGTAAAAACGATGAGAAACGTATATTTATAATCTATAAAACAAAATGAAACACCCCTTTGAAAATCCATTTGCACGTGTTTGCTTAATCTATTTATATCTATATTTAGGTTTACATTGCTAATATGGTCATCTGAGGTCAACTTGACAGTTAATTAAGTGGTGTCTAGCCTAAAATAATGATGAAACAAAACTACAAATTATTGACCCTATGCCCTGTAAATTGTTTACTTTAGACTTTTGATTGTTTAGGAACGTTTTACATCGTTATAAATAAAATGTGATAATTTGAGTTAAATCGGTGACCATGAATTTGACAGCTAATCCCCGTTTAAGCAATCGTTTTTCAATGATAAATTTAAAGTGTTATATTTACAAATACGCTAAGATATTGTTAAAATCTTACAGTGTATAATTAAGTGAATACTTCGTATCGTCAGACTCAAACGCACATAAATTACTCATACAATAAAACTAAACACTTGTATTAGAAATGAAAATTCCTGGCGAAAGTAGCAATTTCAGATGCAAATAAACTCATCATAGATACAAGGATTGAAATTTGATATTTACGGCAGCTGCGCGTTTTGTATACAAAAGACTCATCAAAGACGCTCGAAAAAAATGATGAATAGGCAAAATAAAGCACGAAGTTGAAGAGTATTGAGGACCAAAAATTTCAAAACGTTTTCCCATATACAACTAAGGTAATATATTCCTGAGGTAAAAAAGCTTTAGTATTTTAGAAATTCAACGTTGTGTTAACAGTTAATTTTTAATTATGAACATATCAAAGTGGTGACTACTGTGATGGTGATATATATCCCCACCAGCAGTGGCATCGACCTAATGGTTGTAAATAAACTCATCAAAGATACCAGGATTAAAATTTATTTTAACGCCAGACACGCGTTTTGTCTACAAAAAACTCATCTGTGACGCTCAAATAAAAAAATGTTGAATAGGCCAAATAAAACATTTTTACCTTATCCAATGCTAGTCAAGCGTTCAATGTCAACTGAATGTCAGACTGAAAACAATGCAATAACTAATGAGATATCAGCAAGAATTGACACATTATTGTTTATAACAAACACCAGTAAAACAATTTGTTCATCATGTTCATAATATGTAATATTTTAGTTATTCCAAATTTTTTGGGACAAAAGAAAACAACATCGTGTAACCTCATTTCCGAGTTTAATGCACGAGTCGCTTGTTCACATTTATATTTGCATTTAATACGGTGATAAGTATTACTATGAATATTGATCTATGTTCATAAATTAGAATATGTCTCATAGACCCAAGAAAATCAGCCAATTTCAGCAACTCATCTGAGTGCACATATGCCACAATCAAAGCATTTGTTTAATTTATCTTTACTGCACATTTATTTATAAATTGGTGTGGGGCTAGTTTAACAAATTGTAAGAATGCTTGTCATGCGGATTCATTGTGACTAATAACTGTATGGCAATTTCCAACAAACTGTACGATTCAGCTTTATACCTAGTTATTAAATAATTTTCTTCTATAACTAGTTTTAAACCTAGAACGACATCCTGACATTGTCTGACTTTGTTAAGATGATATTGACAAAGAAATTCAAGGAAATAAGCATATGCGGTGGCTGGAAACACACATATTTTTTTTAAATTTGATTGAAGTTCATCTGGTGCTAACAAAGAATCACTTTTGAAACGTATATCATCTACAAGCATTAATTTTTCCAGATTAACAAAACTCGTCTTCTGGCAAGAATTAAGGTTTAACAACATGAACAATTGGTCATCTGATATAGTCGGATGGTGGCAAAATTTTTCAGGTGTACATTTCGAAATAGAATATTTGATGATGTATAAAGCTTTACTGTATTGTTTTGTCTTATAGAAAAGCGATGCTAGCAGTAACCATCCAGATACAGCGTCATGATATACATTCTGTAGCAGGGTACTAAGACAGTATTTGTACTGTTTGTTTAGGTTTTTATTGTTATTGAGTGTACTGTCCAGTGATATACGATGTGCAAGTCCACTAGAACGCATTGAAATAAAGTATTTATTTACATCTTTTATTGAAGGTTGCTGACAGCGCAAGGTCTGACATATTCCATTCTCGAACGTCTTTTGTACAGATTGAATTTCAAAGCGTGTATTAGTGCAATTCGTAAACTTTGAGTATAGTATTTTGTAAACTTCATCTACGTATACTATATGAGGTTCGAGTTGAAAATTCCTCATTGATACATGAAAGTGAGATATTTGATCTGAAAATAAGGCGCATTGCCATCCATAGCCATACAACGTAGATAGTTTTTTCTAAAAGTATTTCACGACCACGACCCTCCATTATGTTCTCAAACATGTTGTTCTCTGGAATGAAGTAATGCAAACAAACTGAGTGTTCAACACAGTATATAAGCCTTCTAAAACATCTCATAAAACAAGGTATAAGATTGCCAGGTTTCCATATGGAGTGTGGCAGTTCTTCAGATATCCAAAACATAATAGTTTTAAGGAAATAAGAACAGAGTAAATCTTTACATTCGGAGTGAATAGCTATTACATCCTTCAAAATAATTTTCAAGAGAGCATAGCACAGTAATTGAGTGTGTGTAAATGTATTGATTAGAAATTTTTCCCCGACTGAAAAAGAAACTCGCCATTCTAGATTTTCTTTTTGTGATCCCTTATTAATTAGCTCCAATTGGTACAAAAAGTACTCCGTGATCTATAATACTTTGTTTGACTTCATGACTCGGCCATGAGTTACTTGATCTTGATACCCACTGAATTGCAGGTGATATCCACGTTTTACAATGTAAACAAACTGCAAAGTCAATTTGTCCTCCCTTGTCTGAAAAACATGGACCATGAATTATTTCAAGATCATCATTAGCTAAATTGTGTTTAAACAATGCACTTGAAAGATATTGTTTACCATTATGTTCATCACAGTCTCTCATAAATTCCGAACTTCTACTATATACTAATCTTAACAGAGTGTAACACGGTTTCACATCGTCTCTTTCCATTAACAAATGTATTTTTTTTGGGTGATAACGGTATTTTAATTCTTCATAAACGACACACCACTTTTGTACCATCATTACATCTAAGTCACTGCCTCGTATCTCAAGTCCTTCCCCAAAGCTACCACATAAATGATTCATACTTGTTACTTTTTAAATTGTCCCTGACAGCGTTCATAGATCGGATGTGTTTAACATGATCTTCTGATCCTACTATATGTTGACAAAGATAACGATACAATGCTATCGATGTATTTGGATTTATACTGTCTGAAATAAAGAATATGATTTGTAAAAAGGTAAATATGAATTTAAAAAAATAATAATAAGCATATGAATTTATTTACATTATTATAGAACACGAGTTTGAAAGATTATAGATTCATCGTTGACTGCTGAACCTCTTTTTGACATTCATACCAATTAGGTCTCTTTGTTTTGTCAATATAACGATGATAGACGGAGAATTCAGGTGATTTTTGTCATGTGTAATAAAGTGCATATTAAATGAATAGATCAAAGGCAGTAGCTAGTTCGTTTTTCTTTTATAAAAATAAGACACTGAATATTTTCATTTCATTTTGAAAAACATATAAAACAAATACATGTTTTAATCAATCGAAAAATAAAACTATATTTTTCTTCAATTCAGGTCATTTTATTTTAACCAGAGCTCAATCAATAGTAGAAAGCTTGATACCAGAGAGACATCCAATCTCATAGATCGAAAATAAACTGGCAACGCCATGTCTATAAAAAACAGACAAATAATAGTTAATAAAACTCAACATAGAAAACTAAAATATAAGCAACACAAACCCCACCTAAAACATGGGGTGAATTCCGGTGCTCCGGAAGGGTACGCAGATTCTGCTTCACATGTGGCTACCGTTGTGTTACTCATATTACTTAAAACTAGATAATCAGTCTAATTCAGTGGGTCACATTCGAGAAAAGGAAACCGGTTACAGTTACGACATAAGAAACCCATTCAACATCATCTGTGAAACGGATATTCCATAATGGTTAACTAACTCGTGATGGCGTCTATAAAAAAATAAGAAGGGATGATTTCAACTTCATCATTTAGAAAGTTTTGTTTAATAGCTGTCTTGTAAAAATTAAAAACATTGTGAGATGATAGGAAATGCCAGCCCAGGAATATCGTATTGGAAGATATATACTCCGTATGCAGGCGTAAGTATACAGCGGTGCGTGATAGTAGTCATAAGCTTGTGAAAAAGAACAAAGATCAGTTGTTTGGTGTAATTAAAAGAGACAAGCATTTCAAACGAACATTCAAACTTTCAACATTCAAAATAAGTCGAAACAAATTCACACTGGAATTGCAAAAGACGAAGAAAACCAAATAAAATTGCAGATAACAAATTACAAAACACAAAGTAGAAAGTAGGCTAGAACCGAGTGTAGCAGAACTTGGTAATGACATACTTCAAGGCCGTCGCCTTTATAAAAGACTTCCATTTCAGAAACCTGCATCTCTGCGTTTTTCTTAACAGAATATTTTAAAAATACACAGTTGCTTTTCTTGATTTCAGTCGCAGAGCTATTTTTCCTGTGTGATTGTCCATTAACAAGTCGGGCACTGCCACTAGCATGACTAGTGACAGTAGTGAAATACTAATTAGTCAAATCGGCACCTGATGTAGTAATTTTGGCACCCTTGTTCAATATGTTTAATAACAATTTTTCCCTCAGTATTTTAAGCAATTGACATGATTGAAATGCAAGTTGTCAAGTTGAGCAATTTTGCATGATTTTGTTCATTTTATGTTGGAAAATGCTGTTACAAGTGACAAGTCTTACTAGTAGTTGTATAGAAAGACTACAAATATAACCACTGGCCTTGACTTATTATTGGCTTTATGACACTGCCTGTAAATTATCACGTTCTGATTGTTTTAATGCTGTAACGTTGTGACCCCCGTTTGGATACACCTTATCGCTAACCCGGCTTTCTATTGTGGCGTCAGATATTTTGTATTATGAAGAAGGGGTTAGTAAATTTCATAGGGGGTTTATGATGTCAAGTATACTGTCAACGGTAACGTCATCCATCAATGTTGTGTTTTATTGTTAATTGTTGTATAAAAAAAAACACATCAGAAACAGACCTGTGGTGATTTAAAAGAAGCCAAGGCTCCGTGTTGAAGGCCGTACTTTAACCTATAATGGTTTACTTTTTATATTGTTATTTGGATGGAGAGTTGTCTCATTGGCACTCACACCACATCTTCCTATATCTGTCTTGCCTGTGTGCATTTAATCTGTTATAGGGTTTACAACTGACTAAGTGTTCCCTTCAGCAGTTAGGGGACGTGAACTTAAACAAGTGATTTTCTAAATCACTGATTCAAGTAACATTATTTCCATAAAGGTTTGAAGGTACAATTTTCTTTCTTTAATAATCGCCTATTTAAGTAGTACAAATTAATCACTAGAAGAAGTGATTTAATTGTATTATAGCTTTACATATAGAATACTAATGATCCAGGGCCTTATTATGTTTCTAAACTTATCAGAACCAAATCTGTGTTGTCTAGGATGACCAGGTCTTTTCAGGTGATGACCTTGTACTGCATCTAGGATAATGACATAAGAATCACTTGTTTAAGTATCAGACCTCAATTTCTTTCCCAAAAACCACTTCTTTAAGTATTATTCTTTTAATAACCCCCACTATTTCAACACCCCGAACAGTGCATTTTTCTTTCGCGAACAGTAGAATTTTATTACATAATCTGAAAGATGAAACCTTGAACTTCACAGGTTAAATACTCCCACTGCTGTGAAAAATCTTTTAAAAAAGGATCAGTTTATTATGTAAAGCCATTATTAAAGCGTTTTTTTCAACTAAAATAGAATTTTCAGCTAAATGATAGCATCAAAGGCATACTACTTAAAAGAAGCAAAAGGTTCATATTTTTAAAATTTTACTAATTAAAAGATCATTTTTAAACCTACATGTAAAGGTTTAAAATTTTGAAAAAACTACAAAATTCAAATTTGTGATAAAACCTCGAATTTGCTACTCAAAAAGGTGATTTAAAAATCACTTATTTCAGTGTCCCCTGACTGTTCAGATGTTTCATACACCATCCTGGTGAAAAAGGAAATTTGAAAATACAAATGAACCATCGAGTTGTAATGAGTTTGAATTGATCATAGCATCACATCCATAACACAATCTATAACTTAAGAATATCAATTCAGATACATGTACATGAAGCAAACCATTACCGATATTAAAAGATCCTGCGGGAGAACACTAGTCATAGAGGGAGAATAAAATCCATCAGAAATTCAGCATTGGGCCTCACCCCACTGGTAATGTTTGTAGTCTTTCTATACAACTACTAGTAATTAGATGATAATCGGTGTCTTTTTTATCAAGTCCCAACTTAACCAGGTATTGATTTGAGTAGAATTCAATACTGACACTAGTGCCCAACCTGTTAATGGACATTCAAACATGAAAAAATAGCTGTGTGACTGAAAGTAAGAAGAATAACTGTGTGTCTAGGTATTTCCCTTAAGAAACAAGGCAGAGATACAGGTTTCTGTTAAATAGTTTGGACCCACTGCATTTGTTTACCACATTGAGTGAAGGGATTACCCTGTATGAAACTTTTTGGTGGGTCACTACTAACATGACTAAGGTTTATCCATATACCTGACATGCACAAAGTGGCAAACAAATGCAGCAGGTCCAAACTCTTTTTTACACATGTTACAGGTGCCAACTTTTACCCTTATCTGAACCAGTAGTATAATATTTATTTGACATTACAACATAGAAAGGCACACTATAGAATTTCAATGGAACAAAAATCGAAACAAAAGAAATATTAGCAAAACAAGTAAACATACATGTCATGCATGTACATTGAATGAATACATTTGACACATGAACTCTTTTTGACAGGTTGTTGTCTCTTTCACACATTCCCCATTTAGGACAAAATCAAATTAAATATTTAGGTAACTTTAACATGTTTAAATATAATAATTTTGTTGTTGGAAGTACGTAAATATTTTTTACAAAAGAATTGTTTTTCATACATCTGTCATCATGTACATGTACAAAAACAGAGGTCAAATAAAAATATATCGTAATACATTTTGTAACACTCAACACTATACTTGCAGAACGAACAAACGATAGTACTTAACTATGTTAACCAGTTTTGTCAGATTATAATCATGATAATTTGTCTCATTATTTTTTGATAATATAAAAAAATAAGGAGACGATTTATAACACAAAAAAAGAAAACATTGAATAACCAAATGCATCACAAACTATTGTCAACATGGTCAAATTAATATGTTTTAATTTTTTTTAATTTTTAGCTGATCTCAGCATGTGGTATAAGATATGCTATATTTTCACGATACTAACAATTATAACTCTTGGATATTATGCTTTGGTGGTTAATCCAGAGGAGGAATCAACACCAGAGTTTATACCCTATGACCATCTTAGAATTACAACAAGAGTAGGTAGTATTTGTCTCTTTCGTTGCAGGTTTCATCCAACCTTGACCTAATTTTTTTGGTTCATTAGCATGGTCAATGTGCATGTTAAGTTTGTGTGTTTTTTGTCTGTTTTTCAATTAGCAAATGCAATTGGCCTGACATTTCAACTATATTTGGTGTATTTGTCACAATTTATCTGTCCTTGACCTCATAATGATCAATGATGATAGATTTTTAAAAATGCTAAAAGTAAAGCTTTTAGTAAAATCTTTATCTGTACTACTTTCACAAAATGTTTATTTAGATGGGGACAAATGACAAAAAATATATATGATATATGCAACAAGAAACAACAACCACTGAATCATGTAGATAACACATGGGTACCATTTACTTCAATCATATTTATAAATTTGGAACAGACACATACATTACTGAACGTTGCAGGGTTGGTTTGTATAAGTTTTTGGATTAAACATGTGAACTAATTTGATCTCATGATCACTAAAGAGACATTGGTAGACATGTACAATGATGTAAAATATGGAATAGTTATATTGGTTCTGTTTACTATTTGTGTTTTGCAGATTTTCCCATATCATGATGGCAAGAGGAACATGATGTATAACCCTGAAGTGAATGCTTTACAAGATGGCTACGAGTCTCCATCAACTCATGGAAGTCCATTTTAAAGATAAACATTATGTTTGAGATACACAAAAAGAACTTTTCAACAGAAATTTGAACTTTAGTTTTGTATATATTTCTGTATTGAGGTTGATAGACCATTAAAAGAAATACTTGATACAGTTGTTTACTGTCATTGCTAGAATTAAGATAGCTAAAATATTGTAGTTAAATCTAGTTTTTCTACTATAAACAGTTCATTTCACGACTGGTACAATGACAAATATGTGACTTGTTGTTTTGCTCTTGTTGTGTCTTTATTTGGTTGTCAAGATTTTAATGCCCCCACTGAGTGGAGGGGGCATAAAGTTTTACCTTCTCCTTCTGTATGTCCAAAAATTAGTTTCCGTTCCTTTACTTTATATTGCCCCAACCAAATGGTACCAAACATACACACAATGCTTATTACCACAAAACACAGATCATGCATACAATTTGGTGGGATCACTTTTGCCGTTCTGGAGTTATGCCCCTTTACCGAAATAAAAAATGCTTTTTTTGTTTCCATTCTCTAACTTTAGTTTGCCTCAACCAAAATGTTATGAAATTTATACACAATGCTCATTACCTCACAGATTTTTTTTTGGAGGCATGAACTTTTACCAGTTTAGAGTTGTGCCCCTTTTACAAATGAAAAACAATTGCTGAATTTTTATTGTTTCTGTTCTATAACTTAAGTTTGCCCCAATTAACATGATTAAACATTTTTGAAATGTATACACAATTCTTATTACAACAAAAGACATATTTAACATAAATCAATGAAATAAATAGCAAAAAGATAGTTGTTGTGACAAGAATGAGTGCAGAAATGGGGCAGCCAACTTAATTTTAAAATGAAAAATGTCTTTAACCCTAAGAAAATATGTATTCAAACAGAAAAATCATATAACTTGAACATAAGTGTTGAGTAATGTTGATCCCATCCAAACTCACTGATGTTAGGTGCTCTGGAACTTACAGACATGAAAAGTTATGTTTTTCAAGCCAAGAAAGGTAAGTAAATGGGCACCAAAAACAGTTTATTACTATTTCACATAACAATGCAGTATACTAAATAATGAGCAACACAAGACTACAAAAACAGACTGAATTTGCTCATATAACTTGATTCATAGTGGAGCGGCGAAAGTTAAAAAAGTCGCTTAGTTAACGAGTTTAAAATACCTAAATACCTCATGGGATTTTAATGGCTTAAAATGTCTATCGATTATTCAACTTCTGAAAAATGTTTGTCGTCAAAATAAAATGTGGTACAAATGACGTTAAAAATAGCCTTAACTGACGTTACCCAACTTGCATCGTATACCCCACTGCTGATTCGGTACTCATATTTCATATCAAACACGTTCTAAAAAATAATTTGTGAACGAAATAGGTAAATATAGTTATTCTTGAACTTCATACAATTTAAGAGCATTTTTAAAAAGTCCTATATGGAGAGCATATGCATCTGAAAATGGTTGAAAATAACAGTGAAAAATCATCGTTTTTCACCTAGCATTATTTGCACGTGCAGTATAGTTGTATTTTAAAGGCACAACAATAAAGCCGTCGTATAATACTTCAATCGACTCGATTTACTTTTTGCAGTAAATTTCTTATAAGATAAATATTTGGCTAAATATCGGCTTTTTATTGAAATTTGAAGTCCGAATATTTGTCACAAATTTACCGACATTGTTGTGGTTTCTATTTATAGTCCAACATTCAGCAATTTTTCGAAGGTTGATTGTAGTCGTTTTCAAGCATATTTCTTGTTCATTTTGTAATTTCCGAAGCTTTGTGATTAATTTATATTGTTTGGTATTGTTGTGTATTAGATTTTGTTGAATTCAACGGGAAAAGTGAATATCATTGTAGGGTTTGTTTGGTTTTCAGGTGTGTTTGATTTGTTTCTTATTTCATCAAATGGACAATTTATCAGTCTCATTAAAACTAGTCCCTCCGAATGCCAAAAAAAGGAGAGTGGAAGTTGGTGTTGACAATTGCATTATCTGCAATTCTGTTGATGATGAAAATTTGATAACATCAACGGAATCTGGAAGAAAAAGCCTGATAAATGCTGCAGCAAAGAGACGTGATGATTTGTTCAGTTTTTTTAATGAGTTCTGCTATGAAATATCTAGTAAATTACCCGTATTTAAGTACCATAGATCATGTTTTAAAAGCTACACAAGTAAACATAATTTAAAAGCAGTAGCATCTTCTTCAGCTGAAAAGGAAACACCAGATATAAATTACGATTTCTCTAATTCTTTGGTGCCTGGAAATTATGATCACCCTCTCGATACATCAAAGTGTATTATTTGCCGCGAAATGACACATAAAAGGGTGAAAACATTACATACCATTTCATCCGCTGAACGGTTAGCCAATCTTAAAGATGCTGCTATTAGAGCATGCGACGCTGAAATGATTGATCGAATAGAGATAGAGAATTTGCTCAATAAAGCAGTGTATCATGCAGCATGTCTGACTACATACTTGGCATATAGACCAAAATCAAATGATAAATCAGCGTATGATTTGGCATTTGAAAGAGTGGTTGAAATAATAGACAGAGACCTCATTTGTGACAAAAAGTATCTTCTATTGTCATCACTCTTGACTTGCATTTCCTATCATGATTTTCTTGATAGAGGTTTGCTGCTCACAAGGAAGCTATTAAACCAAGAGTTCCAAATAGTGAAGTTGAAATCATCCCTTCGTAAATTTTACGGACGCCATCACGAGTTGGTTGACCGTTATGGAATAACCGTTTCACAAATGATATCGGATATGTTCCTTACGTCGTAACTACAATCCCCTTCCCTTTCATGAATATGACCTACCGAATTAGACTATTTACCGGATTTGTAATCACATAAGCAACACGACGGGTGCCACATGTGGAGCAGGATCTGCTTACCCTTCCGGAGCACCTGAGATCACCCCTAGTTTTTGGTGGGGTTCGTGTTGTTTATTCTTTAGTTTTCTATGTTGTGTCGTGTGTACTATTGTTTTTCTGTTTGTCTTTTTCATTTTTAGCCATGGAGTTGTCAGTTTGTTTTAGATTTATGAGTTTGACTGTCCCTTTGGTATCTTTCGTCCCTCTTTTGACAATGTACCAGTCTTTTTTACCTGATAAAATAAGTAAGACCTACTGTAATTCCTCCAAGCTTAAGGCTAAACTTGAGAAGCACTACAAGGATGCAATTGTATTTTTTGCTCAACAAGGAAAAGGTAAATCTAGTATTGTATTAGCTAGCGACATTTCCATTGGCGACGCTGTTAAGGCAGCTAATAGCATCAAAGCAGAATTAGAATTGCTTGAGATAAAAGCCGACTTGAGTACATGTAGCTCCACCAAAACCAATGAACAAACCGATATGCATGTACTCTATGCAGCCGCCTCAATATTAAGACAAAAAATGGAAAATGTATACATTTCTGGAGATAATTATCCTGCAAAAGACGAAGCATCATTGGAAATGTCAGAAGCAATGTTGCCAACTAGTTTGATAAGTTTTATCACTTGGCTTCTTGACAAAAAAACTTTTGAAACATTTTCTTCAGTATCAATGGATATTTCGCATGATATTCGAAGAAAATGTGCTGCTCTCGCAGAGTGCCTGGTGTCAAATTGTAGTAACATAATTACTCCATTTAGTCTTGGTCTTGCAGTACAGTTATATCATAAGTTTGGATCAAAGTCTTTGATTGAAAATTTAAATGCACATGGTTTCTGTGTCAAGTATGACGAGGTTCGGAGGTTTTTGACTAGTGTTGCAAATGCTGAAATAACAAAAAATTCAAGGTGGTTGTTATGTCCCGTCCGGTATAGCTAACTGTGGTTCCTTAATCCAAGAAGGTGTGGACAATATTGACATTAATACCGAAACGATTGACGGAAAAAACACATTTCACTCGATGGCGCGTGCTATATTTCAAAATTCAGTTCTACATGGAACATTCGGATTTAATACCCGACAACGGTTTGAACGGAAACAGGACAAAGCATTAGTCTATGACGAAAAAGTATCCTCGCTAATGCAGTGCTTACCCTTTACGAAACCAAAAATGAGGGGCGAACCGTTGAGACGTCAAAATGCACTGGAACTATTAAACAGTTGCACAGATCCAATCGGTCAGACTCCAAATTTGTTATGGGTTATTCGTAGAATGATATGCAAAGAGGGATCTGTTTTTCCACATGAATTGTCTAGTAATTGTACCGAACAATTTGTTCCATTTTGGTCTGGTTTCTTCAGCACACTTGCTGACTTTAAACCAGATAGAACAATTGTTGCTTATGGTCCTATAATTGACAATAAACCAAGCGACATGGCCACTGTATTTACTGCAATGCACAATTGTCAGAATTTGGCGACTACGTTGGGTCAAAAACATGCAATTCAGACAATGGATCAGCAGCTATATGCAGTTGCTCAACAAGTCAAATGGTCCCTAAAAGACAAATTTGCTGATCATATAATTAGACTCGGTGGTTTCCATGCCCTGACGTGTTTTATTGCGGCAGTGGGAAAATTATGGTCGGAGGCCGGACTGAAAGACTTGCTTGCATTTGTTGACTCTGGTGTCTATGCAGGAACAACTGCAGAGCAAATGCTTAGCGGCAAACAGTTCAACAGGGCAGTTCGTGGGTTAACCCTTGTCTATGAAGCATTGATGCATGTTTTGTTGTCTCAGTTTTTCCAATATTGTGATTTAGAGGATCGATTGGCTGATGTACCAAAACATTTGTGGAGCAGGATGAAAGAGGCCAATTTACAGTTTGAATCTTCTGCATGTTCTGGTAACAGTCAGCCTGTTGATAATCTTACTGAAACATTTACGCAGTATGTGACTCCTGTTTTAACGGAGTATATTGGTTCTGCCAGTGAGAAATCACCAACTTTTAAATATTGGTTAATGCTGTTGCATGCCATCCAACTAATACTACACAATATTAAAGCAGAACGTGAAGGACATTGGCAACTGCATTTGTATACCATTTCTAAAATGCTACCTTATTTTTTTATCACCAATCGTACAAACTATTCACGATGGGCACCTGTTTACCTTCTAGATATGTTAGAGTTACCACCAGAGGTTCAGCAACATTTTTGACAATGGTGAATTCACCATTCGGCAGGTGTCTGGGAGATACAACGGGTCTTGGAGCGATATGGCCGTGGAAAAAACTGTGATCAAGGATTCAAAAGGTAGTGGGGGTATAGCAAACATTGCTGGACAGAAGTCTGCGTTAATCAGATGGTCATTATCTCGTCATGTCGTTGCTGATTTTGCTAGTACAATGCGCGTTCGATCAGGCATCAAGTCCGAGGCGGATCACATGCATGGGCAAACTAAAAAAACTGCCATGAAACGCGACGAGGAGCATGTAAGGACGTTAATAAATCATCTAACCGAACGCATGACTAACCCATTTGATATCAGTTTACACCCTGAATGCTTGATAAACATTTCCACGGACATGCATGTGTCACCAGAAATTCAGAAATCCCTTCTAACTGCGATCGAAACAGGTGATACAAATCTCCGATCCTTTGTAAACAACGCATTGCCAACCGATGGAAAGTCTGAGTTTCTATTGTCCCTTGTCGCGGTCTAATCTAAAAACATTTGCCGACATGTCCAAGAAAACCCCGTTTCGTTCTCGTACAGGAGACACTCTGCACATTCATGTTGACCCTGAGCTTGTGTTTCGAAGAGCCTTAACATTAAGTAGCTCACGTGATGACGTCTCCCTTCAAAAGATCATGGAGCATCCTATTGGCCCAGTCCCAACTTAAATTTTTCATGATGACGGATCAATGAGAAAATCGGTTAAAGCTGAGTTGCTCCACAAGCTCGAGGAAACTGCTTCGTCTGTTCCAGTGCTTCCTGATTTTGATAAGTCAAAAACAGTGTTTATCAGAGACGGAATGGCAATTGTTCAAACATTTCATGTGAAAAAAAGTTCAACTTTCGGTGACCTGGCTATTGACTATGTTGCCAGGGCTTTATCCAATTACCATCAAAGTGAAACTGTGATTGTTGTTTTTGACAGGTACGACGTGTTACTATCAGTCAAATCTAGTGAAAGAGAACGAAGGTCGTCAAAAACAGGATATTCAGGACTTTACCAGGTCATTGACAGTCGACTTGTGGCAGACTGGAAACGATTTTTGTCTGTCTCTCAAAACAAAAAATCCTTTTTACATTTCCTTGGTGAATATGTTACATCAAATGTAAATACTAAATTTGACTTGCCGTTTCCAAACGCTTTGTACATGGCTGGTTGTTTTACTGATCCGTAAATTGCAAAAAAACTGACACATAGTAGTGTTATAAGTTGTCCGACATTGCGGTGTAACCATGAAGAAGCAGATACCAGAATGATTGTCATGCTTTTCACGCGGATGAAATGTTTGTTGGGAAAGACGTCAAGGGTAGAATTGTTATAAAATCAGATGATACTGATGTTCTTGTTCTGGCTGTACATTTCTACCCAATGCTTAAAAATACAAAAGAATTATGGGTTCAAACTGGTTCAATAGGTAGCTTGAAGGATAATAGACGTTTTATACCAGTTCACGACATTGTTTCGTCTATTGACCCAGTTGTCACCGGTATTCTGCCGGTCGTTCATGCTCTGAGTGGGTGTGATTCCACTTCAAGTTTTTTTGGAATCGGTAAAAAGTCAGTATTCAACTTACTGAGATTAAAACCAAGCCGTTTCAGTAATCTTGTAGCCTTAACACACGATGATGTTGATAGTGCGGTAGTTGCTGCTAGGGAGTTTGTTGCTGCTTTATACGACTCAAAGTATAAATTTAAGAAATGTCACAACGATTTAAATTTGCTGAGACATCAGTTGGCTACCAATAAAGATAAAAGTCTATAAAGCTTCCGCCATGTGAATCCGTATTTAAACAACACGTACTGCGTGCAATCTGGCAAAGCAAAGTTTGGGTGTCGGCAAATTTGGCCAACCCAAATAATGGCTCCCCATGTGCTTTTGGTTGGAAAACTGCACAAAATGACAAGTTAGAGCCAGTTTTCTTTGAAGGACAAATGGCATCAGACTTTCTACAAGATCTTATTTGTTCGTGTAAGGGGAAAAAAGCATGCCAGGAAGCATGTGTTTGCAAGGAGCAGGGTCTTCACTGCACTGATTTATGTTTTTGCCAAAATGTAGGAAATTGTAATAATGTCCAGTCAGTATCCGCTGACATAGCTGATGACACAGATGAAATATCATGAAAATAGTTCTTGTTACAATATTTGATAGTTTTATTTTGGTTTATTATGGGTTTTTTTCCCACGTTTCAATTTTATGCATCATAGATACTAGTACCAACATTAACGTTCATGTCTTAATGTTTGAATAATTTCTACAAAATGCTTGCTCTCATTGTGTAGTTTACCACTCCAATATCTATATTATATCAAAAGGTATCTTGTATTGAGAAAGTCCATTTAAGGAAAACTCAGTGACATGTCTTATCCTTCAAAACTGAAAGGAAATTTAGCACGGCTGCACTTATTTATTGTTTTATTTATAAACTATGCATTTCGGATACTCTTTTAAACACCTTTTTCCTAAAGTATTTAAGAAATGCTATTCTTCGAGGTGAAATATCAAGGTTATTTTGCTACTGGTTTTTATTAGGCTTTAAAATTTGTATACCACGGACTACCTTCAAAAAAGTTAAATATAACGTTCTTTTGACGTCAAGTCCAAATAAAAAAACCAAAGTTGTATGAACTAACACATTGATACATAGTAATACTCATTTAATTTATTGAATAGATTATTAATTTTGAAAAATATCAATGGTATTGTTTCTCGAGATGAAAATAGGATTTTTTTAGTGATGACCTTTGACCTTGATTTTCGGCATAATGGTACCAGCTTTCATATTGACGACACATATTTTCAAAAAGAACACGATTTCAGCTTTCCAACGAGCTATTAAAAGTCCATGAGGTATTTAGGTAATTTAAATTTCTGAAATTGTCCGCTCCGCCGCTCCACTATCAGTGGTTAAACAAGTAATTCTTTTACATTATCATATCAGGGCCCTTTATAGCTGACTACGCAGTATGAACTTTGCTTGTTGTTAAATGCTGTACAGTGACCTACAGTTGTTAATGTATGTGTCATTTTGGTCTCTTGTGGACAGTTGTCTCATTGGCAATCATACCACATCTTTTTTTATATGGAAGACATCTAAACATGAAGGGTGAAAATCAATAAAACGAGACAAAGTGATGCACTCTGAAGTAAATGTATTATTACAAAGTCAATGAAAGACTTTCTATTGTATTATTGTGTCTTAGAGACACAAACAATTCCATTGCAGATGCACATTTTACAATGGGAGCACATAGGTCTATTGAGGTATTCAGAAACTAATGCACCTCTCATACTCCAAAAAGTTCAATCATTTACCAAAAGAGCAAATATCAATAAAAATTAAAACCCTGACCACAGCTGTAATATATGCAATAATTGTACAATTACATGAGACTTACCTTAAGTCGAAATTTGATTGTAATTTTGTTGAACCTATTTATGCTGAGAGTTAACATGAGATGCGCACACAGATGGTTGAGGTCACTTTTCAGAGAATGTAACAGTCTAACAGAGCACATAAGCACATGATACACCGAAAGAAAATTGGGTGGGAATACGAGTGATAGAGAGGGCATGTTAACTTTCAGCATAAATAGGTTCAACAAAATTACAATCAAATTTCGACTTAAGGTAAGTCTCATTTAATTGTACAATTTTATTGAACCTATATGCTGAGAGTACCATGAGATTTCAGAGATATGTGATCTGTTACTCATGTTCATTTACAGCCTTATCAATCATGATTTATTATTAGGCTTTAAAAGCACAAGATGTTATATCAACTTTGTATTCTATCAAAGTACAAAAGTAAATTAAATCAAACAAACATTGACATATGATGCACGATATGCTCAATTTTTAAAATGTCATTGATAGTAAAGCAAACATATGTATTATCATTATTATGTTATACATGAGACTTATCAGCATTTGATAAAATAAGACTTCACCCTATAATATTCATTATAATTTTGTTTTGATACAGTTTATTAAAATTTCCTGAATGTTGATTCATTTGACCAACCTGCCGTTTTTAAAATAGTATCATTTGAAGTAGCACACCGTAGTGCTGCAGATGTACTTGCTGATCTAGTACTATGTGGTTTATATACAGTTATGTCTACACCATCCGTTTGCAAAACAATTTTAACCCAACGTCCAAGCGTGTCTTTAGACACATGATAGTATGGTTTTATACAGCTCAAGATTAACTTTTGAGTTTTCCAAAAGCATGATTTTCTAGCTAAATACTCTTTTAGAACAGTTACAATACACAGACATTTATCCTCAATAAAAGCTGGCAACTCTATTGATTATAAATGCCTCCCTGGCTTTCAACATTTTAATAAACTTCTCACATCTATATATATGTTACTATCTGTAACAGTTATATTATCTAAATCTAAGCTATGAATGGTTTGTAACCTTTGACCTGTTAACAATAATAACAGTGTAACTAGCTTATAGGATAAAACACGCAAAGATAACATATAAACTGGTGTTAATGTTTTAAAATATTTAAACACGACTTCAACATCCCAGGTTCTTTGCTATCTGGGTAATGATGGTTTAAGATTGAATATGCCTTTCAGAAATCGCTTAACCAATGGCCAGTGTCCAACAGTTTTCTCTTGATTCACAGACATAAATGACGATAACATACTTCTGGCAGTATTAATAGCACTGTAACCTAATCTTTTTTCATAGAACGAAGTTAAAAATTCTAAAACATTTTACTCAGTGGCTTTAAATGAATTAATTTTCCGTTCACTGCAAAATAACAACCATCTTTTGAAATATGTCCAATATTGTTGTCGAGTAGCTGGTTTCCAAGATGCACTGATGATTTCGAAAGATTCTTTTGATAATCCATAATTTTGCAAGATTTCCCCGATATCCTGAAAACTGCTAATCGCAATTTCACCAAATGATGCTCCTTTGTTGGATTCTGGGGTTGATACAGAAGATTTTTTTCGATTGTTTATTATATATGACTGTGCCACAATCCGATGAAGTATTTGTGGAAACCAGTTCTGAGTGTTCCACAATGGTGCCACTAATGTCATGTCTGCTTGATCCTGGTCCACCTTTTGCAATATCTTCCCAATCCGACTGAAAGGTGAAAAACAATAACGATTAATATTTCTCCATTGTATACAAATATATCATGCTTACAAGGGGTATTTGCCAAAAATACCGGTTGAGAGGTACAAATTTCCAGAGCCGTTAGGCGAGGGAAAGGAGTAGGTCCGGTAAGGACCGATTCTGGTCTCAAATTTCAGTTTCATCTGACGAAAGATTTTGACCACTTGTTAAACACTTAAGTGTCTATTTTATATGTTTCGATTAATTTATGTAAAGTTTTTAACTTATTTCGTCATTAAAAACGATCCGATTCAAGCTCAAATATGAAAAAACTACCAAATATGCGAAAAAATGTCACTTTTCAGATGGTTTTGGTCAAAAACGAAAGTGGCCGCATCCGTGTTCATCCTCAACCTTTATATATGTTATGTATTATCATCAAATACAACATCCATTTCAATATTTTGGATGAACACGAATGCGGCCACTTTCGTTTTACACGGAAACCGTCTAAAATTTAAGTAAAATGCTGGAATTGTTAAGATTTCGGTAATTTAGCATGCCTTTATGGTGCTAGTACCCAATATATGTGCATTGTATTGTCAAAAACAGCCCATATTTATGTAGCAGAACCATTTTACTATCCAATAAATAACTATAAGTTTACATTTTAACAATTTTGTAAAACTGCCATATTTTGGGGCCAAAAAAGGGTCTTACCGGACCTACTCCTTTGTTTACCTCGAAACCGGTATTTTTGGCAAATACCCCTTGTAAGCATGATATAATTGTTTAATTCCACCGAATGTTCCACCTAAGGAAGTTTATCATAATCAGGTATCATATAAAATTTCGACTTGAATGTATAACTTTTGTATACACTGCAGCTGTGATATTTGTGCAGTCAAATTGCATTCACCGTATAATCATTTCTTATAATTTTTGTATGTACAGTCACTGACTGTATATATATCTCCCTTTTTATGATAATACGCCGGTTCTCGGCTGACTACTACACTTTGTTCATACAAGTGGATTCCAGTTTTATGTGACCGGTTGACAGTTTTATTTATGACGTCATTCCCAGAATGTTTACGTCATTCGCACCAAATTCAATATAAATGATGATTTTTATCCTAAATATTTCATCTGGAACCATATATTTAGAATGACCATGATTTTTTCATATTGGAATAGAAATAATTCATTGATTTATTTTTAGCCATGGTATTCCCCATCTGCCATGGTATTTTCTAGGGTATTTCCCATCTGCCATGGTATTTGCTAGCAAATACCCCGGCACATGGAATTCCCTAATGGCAAATACCCCGGGAGAGAAAAGAAAATCTCGATATATAAAAATTGGTGAAAAATACCATGGCTGTCATCCAATCAAATTACAGCATTATTACATAAGGTGGAATTATACAGAAAAGACATCTACTGCTTCAGCATATTTATCAGGCAAATAAGAGAAATAACGGGGTTATTGATGATTAAATTTTGATGCAAATGAATCCACATCATGTGGTCCAAATAATCAATCAATAATATTAAAAACATCATCATGCAATTTCCACTCAATATCCACATTTATTGATCTTGATAGCCTATCTGCTTCTAAGCTAGTATTAGCAACTCCAGGCAAATGACAAGCAGTAACCCAAATTTTCTTTTGTATACACCAAATCCACAATTCCTTTGTCAAATTGTTTAACTTTACAATGCGGCCACCCATTTTATTAATGCAATTCACTGCGACCATGTTATCTACTAGATACACTTTTACATGAATGTTGTTTCTTGACGAACAACACCAAATTAAAGCTAAATATGCTGCCTTAAGCTCTAGAAAATTAATATGGTTTTTCTGTTCTTCATATGACCAAAAACCCTTTGGTTTCGAACAATGTATCTTGCATACCTGCACCCCAACCAGTGTTTGAACTATCAGTGTTCAGAATAAATTGCGGATCTATTAAAGTCATTGGCTTGAAACTACTATTTGTATTATTAACCTACCAATTTAAATCTGAAATATTTCCATCTGACAAAGTCATTTTTGCATCAAAATTTCCATAATTTTGTTTTAACAATAAATCTTTTGTAATTTCTAAAGTCTTTATGTATAATGGTGCATACTGAACACCTGGATCCGTTGCTACTAATTTTCCAATAACTTGTGCAAACTCTCTTATTGTAATCTCTTTCTTGAGAATTAACCGACTACATAATTTAATTATATTGTCTGCCTTTTCTGTTGTTACTCTAATACACATTGTTATTGAATTTATCACAAAACCCAAAAATACAATAACTTGAGTAGGTTGAAGTACAGATTTATCTGGGTGTATGGTAAAACCAAGATGATCTAATAATTGTACTGTGTCAATTATATTACTTTATATTACATCCAGAAAAGGTCTTGCTCACAAGTAAACTATCATCAATGTATGGTGTGTTGCAATGTCCTTTACATCTCAGTTTGGAAACTTTTAAAATTTTGGTGAAAATTCGCGGTGCTGTTGTTAATCCATTTGGCAAACAAGTGTATTCATACAGAACTTCATTCCAATAAATTTAAGATATTTCCTATCTTTTTCATTGATGCTAACAGAATAATATGCATCTTTTAAATCAACAGAACCAAACCAGCAATTTTGTGTAATATTTGTTGTTGCTGTTTTAAAAGTTTCCATTTTAAAAATTAATGTATTTGTTCAATATCAAAGTTTAATTGTTTTAAATTTAAAATTACTCGATAAGTACTATCTGTCTTGGGTCTCACAAAAATATTTGAAACATGCTGATCCTTAATTGGAGTAACAGGTTGAATAATGTTTTTGAAATAAACTTATCTATTTCTGTTTGTACATATTCATATTTTTCACTGCTGAATACAAGTGGGTATGGCGTTATAAGCTGTGTAGGAATGTTTTCAAATTCTAACTGATAACCTTTAATAATATTTAAAATCCAATGGTCTGATGTGAATTCCTTCCATTGATGAAAAACTTTGAAATTTCCCCCCCAATAAAATTATTAGGAAGATTTTGAATTTTTAATGCAGTTAAGTCAATCAAGTGATCATTTGTACTTACACCACTTTCAGAAATAACATGATCTACTATTTGTCTTTGTTTTTCTTCTTGTTGAATGTCTTAATTTTGCTGCGGTCTAAAAAAAAACCATCAGCATCATATTTTCTTGTTCTTTTGATTGGTTTTCCTCAATCAATTTGGCGTTTCCTTTTCCCAAACTTATGAGGAAATCCATGCCCTCCATGGCCGAGATGGCTACGTCCCCTGTTAGAAGACTGATATGAGTTCTTGGGATTATCATATGTATAATTATGGTCCTTTCCAACTTTTTTGCACACACTATGCTCTGCATCTAGTTCTTTGATTTTTTCCCTAATATCTTCCCCAAACAGCATGTCAGTGACTGGTGTGGTATCATCACATAGACCTTTATACTGGGGTTGCATGTCCTCTTTAATGAAACTCCTTCGCCTGAAGGTTATTTCGCTATAACAAGCTTGAAATAGCTGGTACGTATCTCTTCACGTAACTGCATATGCCTGCCATTCCTTCTTTCTTTGAAGATTTTTCCACAAACATATCCATCATATACATCAATGAACACGCTGTTTTAGACAAGAGATTCTGTAATCGTTGTAATTTTATATCCACATCTTTACTTCGTAGTGACATTTGTTTCCAAATACCTAAAATTATAATATAAATTTAGTATATATATACACTAAAAAGTTGATAGTGTGTTTGAAATGATTTTTACACAATATTCATACGTGTACATATTTCTCATAATTATATCAAGTTTTTAATCATATTTATAAAACTATATTATTTATTACCATGTAAAGTATGGTTTGTTTTATAATAAATTGATATGCACACTTGATTTTTCAAAAAATATGAATTTTATTAAATTGCAATTTAATTGCATATAAAATCCTCACCTATGTTGACTCGTGGAACTTTTAGACTGCTCACATTGGCAGGCTTATCATATTTCTTTGTGAGGTCTTTGTATGTTTCCTCATTGACTCGTGTCCTCAGTCCCTGGTTCAGGTATGAGGCTGAACCAGGATTAATTTTTGGACCGGTCTTTTCGCCTGAACTAATGAAGTCTTTAATGGATTCAAAGACATTTTCATTTTCTGCCTTGTCAACATCCACTTCATTCTCAGAACATCCTTCATCATCACAATCGTAACGTTTGTCACTAGAAATATCTGAATATAATTCAGACGGTGCAGATATGATTTTAGTTTGGTTATTGTTCATATCATTATCAAACAAACTGTCCAATTCCGATTGGTATTCATCCTTTTTAGGTTTATTTTTAACGACCTTTCTTGGTCCGGCGGGCGGAAAATTCAAGAGAGAAGATTTGCACCCTATTTTATGGTTTTAAGCACTCTCGTTTTTAACAACAGTGTTTTATTTGCACATTAGTTTTATCAGACAGCAATTCTTCCTCATTTCGTCGTTCACTCCTGCCCAAATATCATTCCTTTTGGAAAGTTGAACTTTATCTGTACATATCTCAAACGGCATGGACTGTGCGCCATCTTGAATGCAAAGAAATTTTGTTAAAAAAGGCATCTTGTTTGTAAGCTTTTTATTTCTAAATGAAGTGACTTTTATCAAGAACTTTCATGAACTGCATCACCACACCATCTGTATATTATTTTACCTGCGTAGTTGTACATTTTACCTGATTGTTACTTGCGTGTTTTATTTTTACCATTGATAGTATTGACTTGTTTATTATTGTGCCGTCATGGAACTGTCGAGGCGTAGTAGGCGTTCAAGAGTCACCAAGGTGCCATTTACACCTTCTAAATTAAAATCTAAAGATGCGAAAGTAGATACTGTAAATCTCACTGTACTCCCTGTAAACTATGAACTTGATAGGAGTAAAGCAATAAAGAATAAAATTGAGGCTGCTTCTAGACCTCACTCAGTAATATTGTCTTTGGCACGAGGAAACATTGTGATAACTTTTTCAGCAGCTGCCTATGAGGAATTTAAAAGTGTAACAATAAACTATTTACATAGCAAAGGGCTTACCTTAAACACCACAGAAACTACAGAGAAAAGGGGGGCCGTTGTTTCTGAGTCACCTGCCGTTTTTGAAGGAAATAACAAACTCTTTGTGATAAATTTCTATAATTCAAAATCGAAGATACTGTTAAATGGTAATCAAGGTCATATTATAACTTTTGTAGAGAACTACTTGATACATATTTTAGACATTTTAGATAGAAATGACTCTTTTAGTGACATAAATGAGCAGATCCGTGAATACTGTAAACAATTCCTTAATAAGTCGGGTCAGTCAGCAGAAAATTGTCAAGAGATTAAAACAGCCTCTACTGGGAAAAAAACTGTCTTCATTAAATGTAAATAAAGCTTTGTCTCTTCCAGCTGTGGACAATGCAGCATGTGTTAATGAACCACTCATAGGTCCCCAGTTCCCACTGTGTTTGGTATGTAATAAACAATGTGATGAAAATCCCACATCTGTAGCCTGTGACATTTGTTATCAGTGGATACACTTCAAATGTGAGGGTTTAACACCTGAAAATGTATTAGAGATAGAGCTTAAAGACGATTCATATATATGTAGGATGTGTACCAGTCAGCGGGCTACTGTAAACTCAGACATGGACATTGCTGTTAACTCTTGTGTTCGCCAGGCAAATCTTAATAGCAACACAGAAAGTGTAGGTCAAACACCCTCGACTAGAACTTTTGAATTAAAAGAGAACTGTCAGCCAACTGCTATGACTGAAAGTTTGCTAGATCAAGTAAATACCTTACCATCTGGTCCGAATATGGCTAATTCACCTGATAACACTGAATTACATAAAGCAGAGATTGCTCATCTCCAAACTCAAATTGAAAAAAGAGATAAATTATTGAAAGTTAAAGACAGTAAAATTCTGAAATATGAGTCTGAAATTGATCAACTTAAAAAGCAGTTAGCTACCAATCGTGCATATTCTATAACTCTTGAAGATAAGAATAAAGACCTTCAACATTCTTTACTAATTATTAACCAGAGAGTTGAACAGTTAGAAAATTATCCAACACAGGGTTCTACTAATTCACATTCTTGTACACAAAATGTACAGAGTACACCACAGTCTGAAATAGGAGAAATGAAAATTTGGTTTTTAGAGCAAAAGGTTAGACAATTAGAACTTGATGTGCATAAAAATAACACTGAATTATCTTTCATAAGAAACTCGCATGTGCCTCATGTAAAAACTTCTCGTGGAAAGAAACGTCGAAAGCCATATATGCAAAATGATAATAATAAAACGCATGCTCAATCAGCAAGTTTACATAACATATGTCACCAAATGGATGACTTTCTTTTGAACACAAGAAGTGATGAAACAATTTCTATGAAGTCCTATGATGAGAATTCTGATTTTTTAGGTGCTCACTCTCCGACGAAAGTAAGGCTGAAAAATTTTCGTCCGAAACATGTCTCTACGAACATGACGAAAACTTCACAATGTCTAAGCCCACCATCTTACCAACAAAGAGCGTCGGTCTTCAACCAACAACACCAAAATCACCAAAACCTCCATTTTATTCAACCAATCACCAGACTTCATCTGGAGAAGGGGAAACCTACTCGGTATACCCAAAGTCAGCAGACTCGCCTATAGATAACCCTATTGAGACAGAATCGACTCCGTCTCCAGTACTTTCGTCCTTAAATTTATTAACATTTAATATTGAGGGATTCAATAGCAATAAGTTATATCTTGAGACTCTTTCAAAGCGTTCTGATATTTTGTTATTACAAGAACATTGGCTCCACAATTATGAAAAACATAAGCTTGATGAATTTTTACAAGACTTTATATGCTATGCAAAATGTTTTGATGATAATTCACTTTCTGATGCATATGAGCGCCGTAGGGGCCATGCTGGAGTGGCAATATGTATTCACAAGAAATTTGAAAAATTTGTTGAACTTTTACCAGACGGGGGCAACAGAATTATAGGTATCAAGTTTAATACTACACAGCCATTTATATTTTTATCTACATATCTCCCGTGTCGTGGCAATGCAAATAGCATAGACAGTTATCAGGAAATCCTTGATGAACTATCAGAAATTTACATAAAATATAGCAATGTATTCAGAATTGTGATAGGTGGGGACATGAATGCATCTATTTATAGAGATTCTAAACAAGATAAAGTTTTTAGAGATTTTATAAAGGAAAAAAATCTTTTAATACCACTGTCTTGTGGAAAGACTTTTACCTTTTATCATTATAATGGAAGAGATACCTCCCAGATAGATTATTTTTTAGAAAGCAAAAGTGTCATCAGCAATTATTTGACTTTTATACGTGAGTCTACAAATACCTCTACTCATGATCCAATACTGACTACTATTCCATGTAATATACAAGCGAATGAGGAAATTAATTCATTAATTGAGAACAAAAGAATAAATTGGAATAAGGTTGATAAAACTGCTTATCAGGAAGAGATTGAGAATAAACTGTCAACATGGACTGATGAAATAGACCTTAATTTGACATTTGATAATATACCAGATAAGATAAATGAACTATGTTCAATCATGTCAGCGTCAGCTTCTAAATGTAGCCGTTCTAAACGCTCAAAATGTAAAAGGTTAAAGAAAAAGCCCTGGACTCCAGAATTGGAAAATATGGCTACGATAAATAGAGATCATTTTGCAAAGTGGAAAGCCGCTGGCCGACCTACTGATAAAAGTAACATTTTATTCCAAAATATTCAGTTTTACAAAAAGAAGCTTAGATCAATGCAAAGGCAACTTGAGGCAAGTTTAAGAATTAACAAATATCAGAAAATTATGGAACTTCACGAGGGAAATGATGCTGGTTTTTATTCTTTAGTAAGGAAACAAAGAGATCCAGCAAATACCACAACTTCTTCGCTTACTTTTAATGATATCTCTTTAAATAACGATAACTTGATTCGTGATGCATGGATGGATTACTTTCAAGATTTAGCATCTCCTATGGATTCTGAAAATTTTGATAAAGAACACTTTAGTCTAGTTGAAAATGATATAAAACATTTAACTAAAACTTTTACTGAAAATAAGATAGAAAATATTTCACCTGTAACAGAAGTTGAAATGAAAAGTATTTTAGCATCTATGAAAAATAATAAATCTGCTGATGAAGAAAACATAGCAGCTGAACATTTGAAATATGGTGGACCTATTATGATAACTATAATGACTTTTCTTATAAATGCTATTTTTAAACATTTACATATTCCAACTTTATTAAAAGGTGGGATAGCCTGTCCTGTTTTGAAAAATGGAAAACCAAAAATTGATCCGAACTCATATCGGAAAATAACTATCACAAGTACAGTAGGAAAAGTTGTTGAGAAAGCTCATTTATCTCAAAATAAAAACTCTGTAATTAAAAACCAAAATAAATTACAAAAAGGATTTACCTCTGGAGAAATGCCTATTATTGCTGCTTTAATTTTAACTGAACTTATAATTCAAGCAATTAAGACAAAATCACCACTTTATGTGGCTTTAATGGATGCAAGGAAAGCTTTTGACATTGTGTGGCATCTTGACCTGATGAGAGAAATGCACAAGTTTGGATTAACGGGGGACAATTGGTTATTCTTTAAAAGATGGTATGAAAATCTTAAATCAAAAATTAAATGGAAAGGGTTGCTTTCAAACTCAATAGAGGAACAACAAGGTGTACGACAAGGCGGTATCTGGTCACCGACAGCCTATAAAATATTTATAAATTCACTTTTACAAACTTTTGTAAGAAATCAATTAGGAGCATGTATTGGACCCATTTATTGTGGTATCCCAACAGTAGCTGACGATGTTGCTTTAATCTCAACAGATCCATATGAATTACAAACAATGTTAAATGTACAGGCAGATCATGCAAACAAATTGAGATATCTACTCAGTGAGCAAAAATCTACTATATTAGTATATAACGATAAATTGCCAAAATCTTGGTCTTTGAATGGAAAATCAGTAACACTTTCTGAATCTGCAGTTCACCTTGGAATAGATAGAAATATAACTAAAAATGCTGGGGTTAAAGAAGTTGTGAACAAGCGTATTACTACTGCAAGGAAAACTGTATACTCTCTTATGGGTGCTGAGTTACACGGTTTGAATGGAGTAAATCCAAAAGTTTCTGTACACTTGATCCAAATATATGTTATACCTAGACTACTATATGGTTTAGATGTAATATCGCTCTCAAATACAGACATACAAAAGATGGAACTATTCTTTAGACAATTATTAAAGCAAATTCAGCACTTGCCTAAACGCACATCAATAGCTGCAACTTTACTATTATTAGGGCGTATTCCTATAGAGGGAGAAATTCATCAGAAAATTCTGAAAACATTTGGAAATATAATTAGAAATGATAAGTCTGTTGAAAGAGAAATTGCTTTTAGACAATTGGCTATGAAAGATGAAAAATCTGGAAGATGGTTTACAAAACTACACAATTTAACTGTACTTTATGGATTGACATCGCCTAATGATATCATTGAGAATCCACCATCAAAAATAAGCTGGAATAGACTTGTGAATAACTGTATAAATAATCATTTTTTACAAAATTTAAAGAAGGAAGCTAAAGAAAAGTCATCCTTGAAATATATTAATTTTAATGATTCCAACATAGGAACTGTGCATAATATTTGGAAAAGCAGTGGGACTGACCCGTACTCTGTTAATATGGCTGCAATTAAAGTTAAAATTGCCACCGGTATAATGATTCTTCAGTATCAGAGGTCTAGATTTTCAAAAAACTGTATCTCAGCAATCTGTCCATTATGTAACATTGAACCAGAAGATATGACTCACTTTATACTTAAATGTGAAAAACTGTCAAGCATAAGAAATCGCTTTATGCAAGAGTTGAAATCTCTTCTCGTAGATTGTAATAAGCCAACTTTGCTAATTCAAGAACTATTTGATGACAAGGAGAATCTTTTACATCTAATTATAGACTGTACATCATATAATTTTCTTACCTACAAGGAACAGGTCCGTATAGAGACATTAACCAGAGGTCTGTGTTACAAACTATATCACAAACGTTTACTTTTAATGTCTGAGTAAATTTGATTCGCATTTACTGGATTGTGTCAGGATTTATTCTGCAATATTGAGAGATGGATAGTGTTTGAACTGAAAACTCGTATCCAAGGCTTGTAAAATATCAAGTGGTTTTAGATTTTAAATATTTTATTAGCGTGTTTTATATGGAATAATTGCTTTCCAAATGAACAGTGAAACGTTTTTTAGATTTTAAAGATAACAAGGACAGTGTTTGAACAGTAAATGCTATTGCGAGGGCAGGAGTGTTTTAATTATAGACTATTTAACACTATGTTATATGGAGATATAATAGTGATCCGGCTATGAACGATTGGACTGTGTAATATATATAGTTAACTACGTTTACATGGTGATGGATTAGTCCGCATGCTGTATATATGTTACTGTTATAAATTATTATAATAACTACGTAAACTGATTTTATGAGTGCCCCGTGTGTAAGGGTTAGGGTGCAATTTGAATTACGATATAGAAGCGAAGCTCCTGCTAGAGGAGGAAGATAAAGACTAGGTAACAGGTAACAGGTAACAGCTGCCGATTGTCTAGGGTTTACTTTTGTTGAACTTTGTATAGGATCAGTTTTTGAATTCTGATTTTTCATCAAAGTTTGGATATACAATTGATTTTGTAGTAGCATATTGTAAATATCAGGTATGACCACTTCCGGAGTGTGAGTGGCAGGAGCATTGCTTATGGCTCCTCCTCCTACATTAATGTTTTCAATGCTTGCTTGAAACCCCCTTATATTGTTTTCATAACCTGGGGAAATAAGCTGTCTGTGGTCATTCATAATGCCAAAAATATTGTCACTTTTGGAACTTGTCTTGGCCGTGCCAGACAGTTCCGATACCGAGTCAATGCTCGAATGTTCAGCCATTTCATTAACAAATGTTTGCTGACAACTTGACAAATTATCTATCACCAACTACATCGTAAGAATATTAATCAATCCAAAAACTATATCAAATCGTAAAGTTTGTATTCCAAATGTCACAAATATATTAAATTCCAGTTCAAAACAATTAAGATATCCATTATTTTCAAATAAACATAAGAGGGATAAATTCCATGACATTCACTTGACCTCATACGACCAAATACGCTAGTGGACCTCTACGATCTGCGTGCGCATCTCATGGTACTCTCAGCATATAGTTTCAATAAAACAGTCAACAAAGTGAAAACCTCCTAGCCTACAAACTAGGAGTAGTTATCTGGAACGCCATAGCTGTCTTATGTGATGATATTTATCATGTGATGCTGGGTTTTGCATTATATGATGTGGGTTTGTTATTATTTGCTGTGGGTTTGTTATTATATGCTGTGGGTTTGTTACTATATGCTGTGGTTTTGTTATTATATGCTGTGGGTTTGTTATTATATGCTGTGGATTTGTCATAATATGCTGTGGTTCCGTCATTATGTGCTGTGGGTTTATCATTATATGCTGCGGGTTTGTTATTATATGCTGTGGGTTTGTTATTATATGCTGTGGGTTTTTTATTATATGCTGTGGTTACATATTTATAGCCTTTTTTATGATCACTCTTCTTTATTATGAACACTCTTCTTTGTTATGATCGCTCTTCTTTATCATGATGAGGTAAAATTTTCCGGTTCTTCAGTTCCCGTATGTATGCAATGAAATTTTAGCAACTGACAAAAAAAATGGTGGATTCAACCATGGAAACCATGGAACATGTATTGCAAGATTTAAATCTCAAAGCATATACTAAAACATTTATGGATGAAAAATAACGCCGGATATTGTCTGCAAATTGTCATCTCATGAAACGGAAGCTTTATGTGTTTTAAGCAAGGCAGACATGATGAGATTACGTACAGAGTGTGTCAAGTACGGAACTGACAAACCCTAAAGGGCCCGGTCTCAGTGTGGTCCTTCCAACTTTGACTTTCCAAAATCTATCCTGGAAAATTTCCTTGAAAATGGCTGCGAAGTATCTTACATTTCAAAATTCCTGACGGTATCCCAAAGCACTATTTACCAGAGGATGGCAGCATTTAGATTAAGCAAAAGGAATTTTCACAAATAAATGACAATGAACTTGATGTAGAACTTGGCAAAATTTTGAAAGATTTTCTCTTGTGTGGAGAAAACCTCTTGAAACAGATTCTTCTTAAAAAAAAGAAATAGAGTGCCGAGGTGGAGATTAAGAGAAAGCGTCCATCGAATGGACAGTCGTGGTGTCCGTGAAAGAAAAAACTGGGAGAATTTACATGCGGGTCTACAACGTTATGGGACCAACCACCTTTGGCACATTGACACCAATCATAAACTTGTCCGTTGACGATTTGTTATTGTGGGAGGGATCGATGGTTCTAGTCGACTGATTATGTTTTTAAAGTGCACGGATAACAATATTTCTGAAACTCTTTTGCAATGCTTATTATCAAGAATAGACAAATTTAGCATTCCGAATCGAGTTCTATCTGATAAAGGGATGGAAAATGAATCCGTGTCAGATTTCATGTTGTCTAAAAAGGGCCTCGATAGTATGATCACAGGGAAGAGCACACACAATCAGAGGATTGAGAGACTGTGGCGAGATGTGACAGATGTATATGATGGAGTCTTAAGTGTTTTTTACTACATATTTTACCACATGGAAGATCAGGGCATTCTTGATCCACTAAATCAGATCCATTTAGCTACCTTCCACTATATATTTATATCAGAAATTAACAAAAAACTAAAATTTGGGCGAAACACTTGGGCTGGCCATAGACTTTGTACCACAAGATCTTCGCCGTTGAATTAGTGGACATCTGGGCAACTGCAGAACCAGTTGGACTGTATGGTGCAGCAAATCTTCAAAATTATGGAGTTGAAGGATTTGTTGATCAAAATGACTGTGACGAAAAAGAGTTTCAGTATAAAGACTTAAACTTGAGTGTGTGTTCTTGTGTTTGTGCTTTGTTGTTTAGTGTCTACGTTTCACACGTCCACGGACGACAAATGCCAAGTATACTCTTTAACAGGGTGACCCTAAAAATCTCTGGTAGCGTGATTAACGGAATCCTGGTCACATAAATAAATAAATGGATCCTGGTGTAGTCTGAACGAAGTCATGCAAGTTAACATAAACACATAGTCGATTAAAAGTTCAATACTGTATTCTTCAAAATCCAAAGTACATGTAACAGTAATACAAGTTTACAACATCTTAACTGCAGGCTCAACAATACGGTGACATAATAAATCCTCAATCTCCTACGTACGCACCTCTCATACACAAAATCGTCTCTCTCGTATATCGTATCTCGTATCACCAGTCACTACATATTTCTCTCTTTTATACTACCATAGTAACCTAATTCTAATATGGTTGAATGACTCTGAACAGAAATATTCTACAGGAGCTATATTACAGGAGCCCGGAGCCCGGAGCTAAGGTCAACTGAAACTGAGGTCAACAGAGGCACCTGTATAAACAAAGCGGCACCAACTGATTAACATGATTGATTTGACATTTAACTAGTACAATATGATAGAAGGCGATAAAAATAGATTGTAAGGAATTTAATTACTATAACTGTTAATGAGAATAAGTAATCTGATTATACAATGATAATAAAACCCAGTGATGTTTGCAATAAACGAAAAATGTTACATGACGTTGAAGATGGAGAACGACCCATTTTTGCATCTCTTATTATTAATTATTGCCCAAGAATTTATCAAGAATGGCAATAACTTCGGAATAGATGATTTTCTTAGGTGTTTAGAAATTGTAGAAAGATTTAACTAGAATAAATACCACTTATACTGATTGTAATTATTATCTTAGTTACTTGTATATAATGAACCAAATGTCTACTTATAAAACACTTGTAGTAAAAGATGGTTTTGTGAACAAATATGTAATACTATGTTTAATTTTGTACATTACTGATAAAAATGTACATATGACTGACTCATTGAAAAAAGAAGAGGTATCCCTGATTTTGTACAACAAACAACAAACAGCTGAACCAAAGAGTCACACATGAGCTAATATTGGGAAACATGTTCCTCTGGAAATATTTTTTTAGGTGAAAGAAAATTCCTTCATTTATATTGATATTGTTTGCTTATCTATACACCTATCGTCCACTATTAAGCAGATAAGTACAACAATTTTAGTGAACATATGTTCAAGATATGCCCTTTTTTAAGAGTTTTATATGACCAGAAGCACCGATATAATAGAGGTCCACATGGTCAAAGGTCAAACTCAATGTCATAGTGACCAAGTTTTGGTTTCTGACAGATTGCCTTCCTATGATGCATCCATAAAACAAGTTTGATCAAGGCTGAATGATATAATGGATATGCTCCAACACAAAATTACCACGGACAAGGTGACACTTCGTTTGTGGGAGTCTAATAATTTTAAAAGTGTCCATTTTTGGAACACATGTATATACTAAATACCAGTAATAAAATGGCAAAATACTGCAATCACTTAACCTAGACATCGACTGTTCAACGCCAGTGACTACTAACTAGTATTTGTCATTTATCCTGTCCTTTGTTTTTGTTCTTGATTTGTTAGCCATTGGCTGATTGCCTGTGTGGATTGTTTTTAATATGGATTGTTTTCTGTTAAACTTTTCTTTTTAAATCATTCAACTCAAAAAACATGTTTTGGTCCAATTGAAAATCATGATGCAACAGAAAACATTTATTTATACTTTTGAGTGCACAAAAACAACATTTAACTCAACATTTCACATACATTAAACTATAATTGCAAGAGAAGAAATATATAAAATATAATATTAAAATGCAAGATAGCTGACTAGAAAATAACACAATAGCTGTTCGAAACAGCAGATTCCACTGGCTGCTGAAACTTGACAGGTAATTGTCTTGGAAAAAAATTTGGACTTTGTATAAAAGTGACACCTAACATCCAAGTATTCCAACATCAATCCAAATTCCGATAGCAAACAATCTTATTCGAAAGACTTCGTATACATACTATAAGTAATTTATTGTAATTATGTTACAACATATTGATCACATGATGCTAGTATTACTAGACTTGCAATTGCTTTATCTAAAGTTTACCGCATCATGATAAAGGAGAATGGTCATAATAAAGAAGAGTGATCATAAAGAAAAAGCGTATAATGACGTAACCACAACATATAATAAAAAAAAACACCCCACAGCATATACTAACAAACCCACAGCATATAATAACAAACCCACAGCACATAATAACAAACCTGCAGCATATAATGATAAACCCACGGCACATAATGACGGAACCACAGCATATTATGACAAACCCACATCATATAATAACAAACCCACAACATATAATAACATACCCACATCATATAATGCAAAACCCACCATCACATAATGAATACTATCACATAAGACAGCTATGGCGTTCCATATATCTGGAATAACTGTACACCCATAATGGGACGGACAGGGATAAAACATCATGCCCCAAACTTTCAGTTGCAAAGGCTTAAAAATTACATATATGTATCTGATATAGGGAGATGTGGTATAGTTATCGATGACTGTCCAAAACGACATAGATTCATTTACTCCCCCGATAACATTGAGAATTGAACGTGGCCGCATCCGTGTTCATCCTCAACCTTTATGATATATGGTATGTATTATCATCAAATACAACTTACATGTCACTATTAAGAATGAACACGAATGCGGCCACTTTCATTTAAGTCGGAAACCGCCTAATATTTAACTAAAATGCTAGAATTTTGAAGATTTCATGGACTTAATGATGCTAAAACCCTATATAATTTATGTGCATTGTATTGTCAAAACTGCCCATATTTATGTAGTAGAAGCATTCTACTTTTCAATAAAAAACTAAAAGTTTTCATTTTTACAATTTTTTAAATTGCTATATTGTGAGGCTAAAAAGGGGTCTTACTGGACCTTCTCCTTTGGTTGCTTATATAGGGAATTACTGAAGCGTGACTGGACCGCCCCTCCACCTCTATATCAGTCAGCAGGCACCACCTTACAAAAAGTTCTGGATCCACCACTGGTGCACTAACTAAATATTCATATAACATGCATAAAATAACAAACATTGTGTTCAAGATTTGGTGAAATCTTCATCAAATAAAAGAAACCTATATTTTGCGATGCACACTTTGATTTCATAGATTTTATCATGCTGAAATTTATAATATTATGAAACCTCCAAAACAGTTACGTACCAACATGATCTGGCATGTAGCAAAACAACCTCTTTTCAAACATTCAAAGTTGATTACAAGCAGTCGTTGGGTCACATGTAGTCTTCATGGTCTTACCTTATAAATTTATGCACCCCATTTTCATAATTCGATTTGGTCTCGTACTAAAAACAATCAAACAACCCAATTTTAGTAGTTCCTATGAATTCACATCTTTCACACACTTTTTTCCTTTACATAAGTCTTTTTACTGGAGATTGGAATCGTTTGTTTGGGAATCATTCAACAGACAAACTATAATATTGTAGGAAAGCTTGTCGTGCGGATTCATCGTGTCCTAATAACTGTAAAGCAGTTCCTAACAAAATGTAAGATTTTGCTTCTAGTGAAGTTATTAGATAATTTTCTTCTATAACAAGTTTTAAACCTTGAAGGGAATCTTGACATTGTCTATCATAATTAAGATGATAATGGCATAGAAATTCAAGGAAATATGCATACGCGGTCGATGGAAACAGACGTTGATCATCCGAAATTGAATCTACCATTTCAAATTCATCTGGTGCTAACAAAGAGTTACTATTAAAACATATGTTATCTACAAGTACGATTTTTGCCAGATTAACAAAACTCGTCTTCTGAAATGAGTTAAGATTTAACAATTGATATTCCGATACCGTCGTAAAGTGACACAGTTTATCAGGAGTACATTTCGATAAAGAATATCTGATGATGTATAGTGCTTTACTGTATTGTTTTGTCTTATAGAAAAGTGATGCTAGCATTAGCCATCCAGATACAGCGTCATGATACACATTCTGTAGCAAGGTACTAAGACAGTATTTGTACTGTTTGTATTGGTATTTGTTATTAATGAGTGTACTGTCCAGTGATATACGTTGTACAAGACCACTAGTACACATTGAAATAAAGTATTTATATACATCTTTTATTGAAGGTTGCTGACAGTGCAAGGTCTGACATAATCCATTCTTGCACGTCTTTTGTACATATTGAGTTTCAAAGCGTATATTTTCATGATTCGTAAACTCTGAGTTAAGTGTTCTGTTAACGTCATATACGTATAATATATGAGGTTCGATGTTGATATTCCACATTGATGGATAAAAGTTAGATAATTGATCTGAAAATAAGATGCATCGCCATCCATAACTATATAACGTATAGAGTTTTTCTAAAAGTATTTCACGACCGCGACCCTCTATTTTGTTCTCAAACAGGTTATTCTCCGGAATGAAGTAATGCAAACAAACTGAGTGTTCGACACAATAAACCAGCCTGCTGAAACATCGCATAAAACAAGGTATAAGATTACAAGGTTTCCAAATGGATTGTGGAAGTTCTTCAGATAACCAAAACATAATAGTTTTAAGGAAATAAGAACAGAGTAAATCTTTACATTCGGAATGAATAGCTATAACATCTTTCAAAACAATTTTAAATAGAGCATAGCACAGTAATTGAGTGTGTGTAAATGTATTGATAAGAAGTTGTTCTCCAACTGAAAAAGATACTCGCCATTCTATATCTTCCTTTGGTGATCCTTTAACTCCGGTAGGTACAAACAGAACTCCGTGTTTTATAATGCATTGTTTGATATTATTGCTCGGCCATGAGTTACTTGATCTTGTTATCCACTGTACTGCAGGTGACACCCACGTTTTACAATGCAAACAAACTGCAATGTCAATATCTCCTTTTTTGTCTGATAAACACGGACCATGAATTATATCAAGTGTATCAGTATATAAACTTTGTTTAAACAATGCACTTGAAAGATATTGTCTACCATTATGTTCATCACAGTATCTAATAACGTCCGAACTTCTACTATATACTACTCTCAGCAGAGTATAACAAGGTTTCACATCGTCTCTTTCCATTAACAAATGTATTTTGTTGGGGTGATAACGGGATTTTAATTCTTCACAAACGTCAACCTTCTTTTGTACAATCATTATATCTAAGTCACTGCCTCGTATCTCAAGTCCTTCCCCAAAGCTACCACTTGTTATAATTATTTCATCCTTTTTCCTTCTAATATTGTCCCTGACTGCGTTCATATATCGGATGTGTTTAACATGATCTTCTGATCCTACTATATGTTGACATAGATAATGATACAGTGCTATTGATGTGCTTGGATTTTTACTGTCTGAAATATAAAAAATGGAAGGTAAAAAGGTAAATATGAAGAAAAAAATAATCATATAAATACATTGCCTGTACCAAGTCAGGAATATGACAGTTCTTTTCCATTCGTTTTTGGTGTGTTTTGTTATTTGATTTTGCCATGTGATTATGGACTATCCGAATTGATTTTTCTTTAAATTCAGTATTTTTGTGATTTTACTTTGTATGATTATAGGACATGCGTTTTTACGATTGCACATTATTTATAAATTTTAAGTATTTACTTCAAAAATACGGTATTTGAGTATATCTATAAATCCTTTCAAACTTAAAATAGGAATATTATTCATACCATTTGTTATGATTTATCACTTTTTATTGCATTTTGATACATACAAACATTTTTTAATGATTTAGGAGGTGTATGTTGGTTTTATAATAAAAAATGTCACCAAACGGAAATGTAACATTTTTTTAAGTCAATGGTGTAACCAAAGGACAAATTAGTATGATAAGAGTTATCTTTCGCAAGATTTGGGCATTTACAACAGTTTCTACCTTAGCAATGTTACCTGTTGGCATGTTATGCAAAAGAAAACAAACAATTATGTTGAAAATTTAGTGAAAAAATCGTAAAAGTAAGTAAAAGTTATATCGTTATTGGAAATAGTGTCCATGGTGTAACCTTTATAAAAATCATTTTTTGAAAACATTTCCTTAACTTTGAATAATGAAATATATTGAGTAAAGAAACATGCACCAGTAACAACATATAGAATAGGGGAATGAAGCACTTGTTTTGTAACTGAATCTTAAAACTGAATATATCATGACAATAAGCATTGTTTTGTGTTTTTTTCATGTTTAACAAGCGAAAAATCATATTATTTATGAAAATCAATACTGATTTAACAAATTTTTAACAATATCATGTATTAAATATACACAGTTTTCAAAAACTGAGTTATGCTGGTAACACAAAGACACTATTTATTAACACTATTGACATTTTTAGTAATGAATGTTATGTTATATAATTTGAGATTTTTTAGCGTAAGAATTATTTTTTCATCTTTTTCTTTTGCCCGGTGATCTTGGCTTTGTGTTCAGTACTTGATACTGTTAAAATTTGAAATGTGATGTCAATGGTGATACTTTTGTGTCATTGGAGTTACTGAAGGGTCAGTGGTGTTACTCAGATATAAAAATGCGACATTTTTGTATCTTTATTCATAAATAAAAGTATTTTGGGGTCGTGTTCAAAGGATTAGGTATATCATTATCATTTAATCTTATACAATTCACATATATTCAGTTTGAGCATATTTAATAGAATTAAACGGCCATAATTAGGACAGCCATTTTTTTGTCCACAATGTATTCTGAAATTTATGTTAAAATAGAATGCACAGCTATATGAATAACGTCAATAAGTCGTAATTTGAACCTAAACAACAAATTGGAACAGTTGTTTGATGCTAAACAATAATATTTAGTACCTGAATGAATGCTTCAAATTGGTAACGCCATTGACACGATTCTATCAAAGAATGACCTTAAATTGTTAAAATCGAAGAAACTCTTTATTTTTCCCATTGCATATTTCTGAATATCGTTGCTACCATACTTTAGAATAGCGGGACACATTTAAATTTTGTAAACAATAACATCATTTTTTAAATATTACCTCGTCGAAATCTGCACTTTTTTTGATAATGAAACATATATCCGACATCATCTGTGAAACGCATATTTCATAACGATTAACTAACTCATGACGGCGTCCGTGAAACAATTACGAAGAGATGATTTCAACTTTATCATTTAGAAACTTTTAACATTCAACTTTCAACATTCAAACTTTCAACATATAAACGTCCAACATTCAAACTTTCAACATTCAAACTTTCATCATTAAAACTTTCAACATTCAAAATAAATCGGAAAAAAATCACACTGTAATTGCATAGACGAAGAAAACCAAATAAAATTGCAAATTAAAAACACAAAACACAAAGTAGAAAGCAAGGCTAGATACTAGATACATGCAAAGAGGGAAAACGGTTTTGGTAGATCTTTTTACGTGATGTCGATGGATGTTCAACTTTCTGTCCACTCGCATTACGAATTCTGTTGTCACATAAAGGAAAGAGAGAAAAGGTATTCATGAAAATAATTGAACCTATTGAAATAGAAAATAAGCCTTAGCAAAATTAACCATGGATTTAAAAAGGGAAATTATCTTGGTTACTGAAAACGAACCGCGCATCTGGCGTATTAAATTATAAGCCTGGTTAATTTGATAACTTATAATTGCCTTGACATGGCACAAAAATGAGAGAAAGATTGACACGCTCGGTATATTCCTTATTTGACAATTTGATCCTCTATGCCCTACGCCATGTGATTTTTCATTAACATGACAATTTAAATCGTATTCCACTGTCTGTACATATGTAACTTTATTTACCTACATTCTGTATTGTGTTGTACTTTTTGTTTTATAATGCAAAGTAGAGGATACTTTACCATGAATACAGATAATAATACAAATAATGATAAAGTAAGCAAACTTTTTAAGTTCATGTGCAGTGTACTAATTTTTCCATTTCCTGCTACTCACTCATTTGTTTTTTTAATTCTAAGTTGCTGTTGGTACAGTGTCTGTTTGTTTGTAATCTTTCTTTTTCGTCCATGGTATTCTCAATTCGTTTCGTATTTTGCATGTCTTGTTTGCATATCTCTTTCGTATATGTGATAATGTTATCATAAATTAAAACCTTTCTCAAGCCGCTTATAAGGATGTAAAAGATAAAAACCTTCAGAATTATTTATTTACCTGCCATGTTATTAGTCTGCTGAGGGATATATAAGTTGTGTAATGTGTTTTCCGAAAACAAATCTTCTTTCGTTTTCCTTTAAAACCCCAATAACATACACGCAATATCAGGAAGTAAATTTTAGGTTTAAAAGTCGGATCAATCCTTTTTATAGTTCGTCACGCTTTTATTGTGTTACTGAACGAGGTGATCCCTTCCTTGAAAAACAATATAATCATTTTTATTATTATAAACAAACAAATAATGATAATTTAGTTATGTTGCCATCAGACCTCAGTTTCTACACAAATTGTTCCTCAAATGCATATTAACAGATAAGAAGCCTCCTATAATTATCTATGACCTCGGTTTTTTACCACATAAAATGTCTTCGTCATAAAGATAAAGTTACGTATAAGGGAATATATAGTAGGGACTTAGCAGAGTATAATTTTTTAAAATGAAATAAATACTCAAAAAACATGTATTATTTGAAACATATAGATGGTAGGATTATAATAGTACCAAAGTTTTTTTTATTTATATGTTTGACCTTTGACCCCAAGCATCTACATGGTATTCATGAATATATAAATTTTGTCTGCCAACATTTAAATTTACATGCATTAAAAATACATGTACTTAAAGAGTTAGTAATATAAATACCACAGCACACGTCATACACAGAATGAGCAGAAAGATTTTAAAAAATAACTATTTTTAATAGCGTATGATCATTGTCCATACCAATCTTAGTTCGCAGAGCCACATAGAAATGTGGGAAATTGAACAAGTTTGCATAAAACATTTAAAAAACTTTTTTTTTATTTTTTATTATTTTTTAATGGTTTTTTTATTTACATGTTCTTCTTGACCAAATGACTTAAACATATACCAGTTCTTTTTTAAAAAGTGCATCAAGTATTTAGTAAGGCTACCATTGGTCAGTTTGTGTGTCGAGGGGAATGAGGGGAAGGAAGGAAGGAAGGAGAAGAACTGCATGTCTCCACCCTTTCTACCATTATTTTAAAATGATACAATTAAAGAAAACAAGTTTCAATCTATCTTTCCATATGAAGGCTCAGCATAGACCATGATGACTTCAATATTTCAGGTAGTAATAATAGATAAAAAGAACAAAAAACAAAACTTGAAGCTTAAGCTGTTTGTCTTTCTTTTCAACGTCTTTCAGTTAAAATTTGTTGTAAAAATGATAACAAAATTATGTGCATAATTAATATGTTGCGTACCTGAATATGTTTTTGTGATTTTTACTTATAATTATTTTTGTTGTAACGTCGCTGTCATGTTCCGTTATACAAATCCTTTGACTCTTGAGTCAAGATTAAAATATATTGCATTTTGTATCATGTACAGTGGCAAATACTTCAAATGCATTGAAGATGAGAACAAAATATCAATATATTCAAAAGGTATTTGAGGTATTAGTCAGGTAAAAGTAGAGGAGTTTCAACAGCCAACGGCTATAAGATATAGGGACAGTGCATGTGTATAAGGAATATAAACATATCTTTTCTCCCTTGCATCAGCAAACAGACCACATATGGACCCGCACAAGAGTTGTTGCAAAGGTTCTTAACGTGCAGTTAGAGTAAAACTCTTTCTACCCGGGACCCCTGACTCGTCCCTATTGTGACCGGACATGGCTGCGTATTGATAAGTCCTGCGCAGCCAATTATACATGCACTTCAAAATATGGACTAAAAATATGAGCAATCTCATTATATGTTATTAATTACAATCTATGGTAAGATAATAGCATGTTGGTATCTTCTTCTGAAAACGGTGGAGCTTAATTTACCTGAATATTTTCCAGTCTTCATCATTAACAAAATAATAAAGTTTGATAGCTTCTAAGGTATACTTTGAAGGTCTAACCACAACATAATGACATTTCTTAAAAAGATAACACACCTAATTATGGGTCATAGCAGCTACTCGGGTAAATTGTTAAAGGTATTTACATGTACCACAATAATAAAGCCGAATAGCTTACTTTACCAAAACTAATTAAAAGAAAACAGGGAATTGCCAAAGAGACAACAATCGGACCAAATAGCAGAAAAAAGACGTATAATGTATACTAGTACTTGTTATTTGAACTGGACTCCACACTGAACTCCAAATGGAAAAGTTCTTTTAGTTTTTCAGCTACATAACAATTAAAGTTATTATATGGATCTGTCTTTCATTGCAAATTTTGAATATCCTTTTATAATATTTTGCCGCGGATATTGTTTTAAAACTGTTACCAACAATGCAATATGTACTTGTAAATTTGTTTGGGAAATATCAAAAGTTAAGTATTAATTTAGACTCTAAAATATATCGGATTTGTTACCTACAAGCAAAATAAACTCGTTGAATAAAAGGATGTTATCTTTTTTGTATTTCAATTGAAATAATTCAATGCATGACCATTTTGTATTTGAATAAATCTGTCTGGTGGTAGATGAAAACGTCAAGTATCCTCCAAGGGAGTATAACCAACAAAGAAATTAGTCATCATCTGTAGATTTTTTTTTTATATGAATCGATGTGTGGTATTGATTTAATTTGGTTCAATGTTCAGTGGAAAGTATTTCATGTATGCGCAGGTACTGAGATAGAAACTCAAATGATTCATCCACGTATGGTCTTAAAAAAGAAACAATTGCGAGATGAATGACAGGAAGGCTTTAAAAGTATTAGTGTGAACTTGGTATCAGTAACTGCAAATACTCGCAATTATTTACCTACTAGTGTCTTTTTGTTGTTGGGATGTACCAGGTTACGTCCACTCTGTTTATTTTCTGTTATGGTAATTACAGTTTCTAGTTTTGGACCTGTTTAATTTGTCTTTGTAAAGTTTACGCAAATCAAAGTAAAACTTTCGTCTTTAATCGACAGAAGTTGGGATGACTTTTAAGGAGATAAATAAGTAGCGCTCCATGCGTAACTGATTTAGTTAAAAACACAACCCCATTTGTAAATAAGTTGATTTTAATCGGATTAAAATTTATTCAATTCAGTGCTAATGCTTTATGTTTGTCTGTATTAAATCCAATCAGGGCCCTAACTAGCCTCTTTTAAAAGTGAGGCAAAATATATTAGACGAGCGAAGTGAAAATAAAAAGTTGGCAAGGGGTCTGGCGGTCGCTCAAGGCCTACTGAAGCTGTGAAAAATGACGCAAACTCATGCATTCCGAACGTTTTCCAGACTCTTTCTTTCTCTGAAACGCAATTATTTTTTACTATATTTTTTTCGACAATATATATAAATTAATTGTAATTTAAGACTTAATTTTAGGTTTAAGGGAGAACATCAAAAGACCAATATGTAGGATAAAGCAAACATCTTAAGTCTCATAATCATTAATACCGGATCTTGTGTGTTCTTGTATTGTGTTTAGACTTTGGTAAATTGTTTTTATGACTGAATTTAAATATACGTAGTTACAGTGCAATATTATACCTTAAGTACGGCATAATCGACACTAGGGACCATCTTGACCTTATTTGATGCTACTAATGATAGTTTCATTGTTGAAGACCCTTCAGCGACTATCAAGATAAACCGGAATTAACACCCTGACCATTGACAATTTGTATGTTTGTTATGCATTGGCTAAATGTGCGATTAGGTCCCGTGCATGTTTACTCCGTATTCATTTTTTTCTATTAAAGTGTCTGTTTGGACATGACTTAATGCAAGTTAAGATTAACTCTTTAATGTAAGAGGCCATATGGCAATACACAAAAAAAGAGCTAGTTTTGTATTCTTTAATGTTAACGTTCAATTCTTCATTAAGAAACGCCAATTTTTTCTGTTTTTTAGTAGCATCATATCTTCTTGAAATATTTTTTCGCACAATGTCTAGACATCGCTGGACATGCCACATTTCGAATCCAAACATTTAAAAATGAAAATTACTGTTGTCATAAAAAGGAACAATAAATGAACAAAAGACAAATTCGGGTACAAATAAGACATATAAGTACAAACAAAAGACAGTCGACATGGAAAACTAAAAGTAAATCAGAAACCTGGACCATGCTTCTTGCAAGACATTCGCCATGAAAACAATTTGATTTGAAGACAAGCTTTTGATTCAACTTTTTTTTGGAAATTTCCAACATGAGACATTTGTCTCATTTGCCTCCTTGAACACTTTGAGTTTTTTTTTTTTATTGTAAAGTAAATGTCTTTTTTTCTTTTTCTTCGTGTTCAGTTTTGTATAATTACCACTGACCAGTTCAGTGTAAAAACACCTTCTTCATGTTTGTCAAAATGTATTTCTAACCAATCGCTAACATGCCATAACTTCCTTATTTATATGTATTCATAATGGAAATGTTCACACATTAAAAGTATTCCGTATCTATAAATAGTCTTGATCGGGGAAGCAAGATTTAATTTGCCTGTTTGGTTGCCTAGCAATCGCGTAAACAAATCGATGTTGTAATCCCAGCGTGTAATTTTTATTTCAACCTTTACGTTTGCATCATGACAACGTTAAAATCGAAAACGTCCATATTTTAAGAGTCTTTATTTGGTCTTTTAACTGTTTGGGGTTCGAGCTTTACTGATGAGTTTTCGGTAGACAAAACGCGCGTTTTGCGTAAATACAAAATTTAATCTTGGAATCTATGATGAGTTTATTTACATCCTCTTCATTTGAACTTTAGCTGATATTGTCCTTGTTAACAATAATACCACATCTCAATATCTTTTTATTTACACAACTAATACAGAATTCATAGATCTAAGACCAAAATATCATTCAGTACATGCATATCCTCCGGACTAACAGAAAAGACGTCATTAACAGTCAGGGACTTGCGAAATATAAAGGTATTTACAGAATGTAGGACCAAATATGTTCATAGCGGAAAAGCAATACTTTATTTTTTTTATTAACAAAATGTTTGTACCGAATATATATTGCCGTTTTAAATTGAGAAATTGAGAATCTTTAAACAATAATAAGAAAAAATATAATTAATAGACCGATAAAATCACCGGACCCCGTGAAAGTCTTTTCTTATTTCTTTAACTTATTTCTTTATCAACTAAATGCACAAACATCATGATTTGCGTTGTGTTTGAATAGTGAATGCATTGATGTCACATTTAAGGTCAAGGAACAGTAAATGAGCTATATCGCAGATTTTGCTAAAAATTTGCATACAACCTTGGCACGTTGAACTACAACTGAAAATCGAAAAAATAATACATTTATCTCTTTTATTATCTGAAAAATTGCAGATTGATTTCTTTTAATATGCGTGAATATTTGTATAGAAAGCACATAAAATCGGCAAGAAACCCTTCTAAAATTTGTCTTAAAATCGCCAAATCTCTAATTCCACTCCATAGATTTTACTTAAAAACTATATATTATTGACACATGAATTTCTGTTTTAATGATATAAAATAATCATAGGGTCACCGACTTCGTTTTTTGTCTAATAATCAATTTGTTACCTTGTTGGTAGTGAAAAACGTCAAAAATCAACGTTTTACAGCCTGCAACGCGATAACGTTACGATTATTTCGACGTTTTGTTGGATTTTTTCACAGAAAACGCAGATTTAAATGAAGTATACCGTAAAAACGAAGTCGGTGACCCTATCTTTATTTTGCATCATTATAACAAAAATTTATGTATCAACAACATATAGTTTTTTAAGAAAAATCTATGGAGTAGAATTAGAGATTTGGCGATTTTAAGACAAATTTTAGAAGGGTTTTTGCCGATTGTATGTGCTATCTATACAAATGTTCACCCAGTTTGTAAGAATTCAATCAGTAATATTTCAAATGATAATTGAGATAAATGCAATATTTTTTCGATTTTCAGTTGAAGTTCATCGAGCCAGAGTCGTATGCCAAATTTTACTTAGATCTGTGACATAGCCCATTTACTGTAACTTGACCTTAACAGATTTGCTGTTACAAAATATTGGAAATTATTATAAATTAAGGAATGTATCTCCCTCATGCAAAGCTCTGATTCCTTTCACGGATTTGGCTATACTTTTTAGACCTTTTGGATTAAAGCTCTTCATCTTTTATATAAGCTTTGGATTTCAAATATTTTGGCCACGAGCATCACTGAAGAGATATGTATTGTCGAAATGCGCATCTGGTGCAAGAAAATTGATACCGTTAATTTTATTAACACATCACCCGGAATTGTACTTTTCAAGATATCGTGAGAATGCTTGTCGAATATATAACTCGGGGTTTCTTCATTTTGTAGATCTTATATTAAAATTTCTAGTTACACACATTTATCACATAGACGATGATGATGATGATTTATAAGACTATACCATTGTCAAATAATTCCTATAATCTCATATGTGTAACAACTCGTTTATTTTTGCATGAGAAACTATCCCGCCTTTACCTACCTGAAGATTTGCACCTTGATACTTTAAACTAATTGTTTAAGTGTGTCATATCTCAACCATTAAAAGTCTGGTATTTTTACAACAGTTCGTGCTTTAAAAACTTTACAAAAGCCAATAAGGGCAACAGTATTATACTGTTATTCGAAAGTCATCAGTAGATTAAGAGAGAACAATTCTGGAATACAAACTAAACCGAAGAAAACACACCAACCATAAAGGACAACAACGAAACAACAGAAAACTGAAGTGCAACAAAAAAAGACTATGCAACACACATATAAACGAACTATAAGATACCAACTGCCATTTTTCTGACTTGGTACATGTAATTTTGAGATAAAATGGTGGGTTGAACCTGGTTTTGTTGCTAGTCAAACCTCGCGCTTTGATGGCAATATCAAATATAACACTTAAATGACAACATTACATGCCAGGAGTACAGTACAAATAAATGCAAGAATTTTCAGGATAGAGAAATGCACAAATAAACAATACAATAGTAAATTTCGACATGCTAATAGATATCAAAGGTACCAGGGTTATAATTTAATATACACAAGACTCACCAGTGACGCTCAGATTAAAATAGTAAGACAGCCAAACAAGTACAAAGTTGAAGATCAATAACTGTGAATGCTGCATTATGTGACGGCCTAACATTTTGAAAGCTTTATGCAATAAACTTATATTCGTTCGCTTAAAATTAACAGTTTGTGAAATCGACTAACTGACCTTAATCCACCTAATGCCAGCAACAGAAAAAAATTTTAGTTATATATTTAGTTAAAAAAAATAACTGAATGTCATATTTTATTATTACATATCGCACTAATTCTTTAATTTGACTTTGACTCGTAAACAAAAACATAGCATTCCAACAACACAATCCTGGTAATTCATTTAGCTGCACATATGTCACACTAAATTCCTTTACATACACTTATCAACAATACTGCATCTGTGTACTCCTGAGGTAATAATAATTCATTAGAGTGTACGAATGCTCGTCTTGCGGATTCTTTTCGACCAAAAAACTGTAAAGCATTTCCTAACAAAGTGTAGGAGTTAGCTTTAAACAAAAGGTTAGAAATGAAATATTTTTCTTCTATTACTAATTGTAAACTCTGCAGGGAATCCTGACATTGTCTGACATTACTAAGATGATAATGACACAAAAATTTAATGAAATAAGCATAAGCAGTAGATGGAACAATACGCATAACATCTGGAAATAAATCGCTCATCTGAAGTTCGTCTGGTATTAACAAAGAACTTCTCGTGAAATGTATATTATCAACAAACATTATTTTCTCCAGTTGACAAAAACTCTTTTTCTGGAATGAATTCAGAGTTGACCATTGGCAATCCGATAAAGTCGAACAGTAGCACAATTTTTCCGGACTACATTTCGATATAGAGTACTCGGTAATGTATAAAGCTTTCCTATATTGTTTTGTCTTAAAGAAAAGCGATGCTACCATCAGCCATCCAGAAACAGCGTCATGATACACACTCTGTAGCAAGGTACTAAGACAGGATTTGTACTGTTTGTATTTGTATTTATTATTACGCATTGCACTGTCCGGTGATAGGTGTTGCCAATGTCCGCTAGAATATACTGACATGTAATATTTATATACATCTTTTAATGACGATTGCTCACGTAACGCCAGCTGTAATATTCCATTCTTGACTTTCGATTCATTGTTTATAGAACTAGTTTTGAGGCAAGAACAATGTTTCATAGACGTTGTAGTTGACCTTAACAGTTTTTCAGTATCACTAAAACATAATGTATGTGGTTGGATGTGAGGATTCGACATTGATAAATGAAAGTTAGATAATTGATCTGAAAATAAGACGCAACGCCATCCATAGCTATACAACGTATATAGTTTTTCTAAAAGTATTTCACGACCGCGACCCTCTATTTTGTTCTCAAACAGGTTATTCTCCGGAATGAAGTAATGCAAACAAACTGAATGTTCAACACAATAAACCAGCCTTCTGAAACATCTCATAAAACATGGTATAAGATTACCAGGTTTCCATATGGAGTGTGGCAGTTCTTCAGATATCCAAAACATGATTGTTTTCAGGAAATAAGAACAGAGTAAATCTTTACATTCCGAATACGTAGCTATTACATCTTTTAATATAATTTTTAAGAGGGCATATCACAGTAATTGAGTGTGTGTAAATGTATTAATTAGAAATTTTTCCCCGACTGAAAAAGATACTCGCCATTCCAGATTTTCATTTTGTGATCCCTTAGCTCCAATCGGTACAAAGAGTACTCCGTGATCTATAATACTTTGTTTGACTTCATGACTCGGCCATAAATTACTTGATCTTGATACCCACTGAATTGCAGGTGCTATCCACGTTTTACAATGTAAACAAGCTGCAAAGTCAACTTCTCCTTCTTTGTCTGAAAGACACGGACCATGAATTTCATGTTTATCATTAACTAAACTTTGTTTATACAATGCACTTGACAGCTATTGTTTACCATTATGTTCATCACAGTCTATTATATCTTTTGAACTTCTAATATATACTAGTCTCAACAGAGTATAACAAGGTTTTACATCATCTCTTTCCATTAACAAATGTATTTTGGTGGGGTCATGATGAAGGGATTGTAATTCTTCACAAACGCCAAACCACCTTTGTACCATCATTATATCTAAGTCACTGCTTCGCATCTCAAGTCCTTCCCCAAAGCTACCACTTGTTATAAATAAGTCATACTTGTTCCATAGCAAATTGTCCCTGACTGCGTTCATAGATCTGATGTGTTTAACGTAATCTGCTGTTCCTACTATATTTTGACACAGATAACGATACAGTGCTATTGATGTGCTTGGATTTATACTGTCTGAAATATTGAGTATGGAATGTAAAAAGGTAAATATGAAACAAAAAAATAATAATAAGCATATGAATACATTTGAGTATGAGCGTCACTGATGAGTTTGAAAGATTGCACATTGAGTGTTGACTGCTGAACCCCTGTTAGACATTCATACCAATTAGGTTTCTTTATTTTGATCACACATCATTATCAATATAACGATGATAGACGGAGAATTCAGCTGATTTTAGTCATGTGTAATAAAGTGCATATTAAATGAATAGTTAAAAGGCAGTGAAAGTTTTTTTGCAAAATAAGACAATACATATTTTTATTAAATTTTGGAGAAAAAAAATTGTTCGAAAACAAAAATTATATTGCATTTGATAACTACCCAGTCATCAATTTAGGCCAACTTTTTTTAACCAGAACTCAATCAATAAAAAAAAAGATTGATACCAGAGGGACATTCAAACGAAAATAAACTGACAACGCCATGTCTAAAAAAACCCAGACAAATGAAAGTTGATAAAACTCAACATAGAAAACTAAAATATAATCAACACAAACCCCACCGTAAACATGGGGTGAATTCTGGTGATTCGGAGGGTAAACAGATTCTGCTTCACATTTGGCTACCTTAGTGTTTCTCATATAACTAAAAACACGGTAATCAGTCTAACTCAGAAGGTCACATTCGAGAAAAGGAAAAGTATTATATTTACGACATAAGAAACACATCCAACAACATATGTGAAACGGATATTCCATAACTAGTCCAGTCAAACTAAGATTTAACCTCAAACTAATTGCAACAGAAAATGTTTTAGTTATAATCTATAGCATAATGCCCTTTATATACACAAAAAAAGTCCCATAAAATCTAACTTGAGGAAAACTCAAAATCAACATTTTCAATTTCCTATGGAAATTAACATTGGAAGGGGAGATAACTCCTACAAAAATGAGTCTTTTTTGGTCAGTTTTTGGTTGTTTTTCTTGAAATTTATGTATAGTATGATACTTGATGGGGTTGTAGGTTTGTATTTGACAAAATTATATAATCTTCTACTCATGAAATGTACAAAACCGAAGTGTTATGGGTAGTTTCATTTTTTTCGTGCATTTTTCATTAAAGAAATTGCAAATTTGAAGCTTTGTGACCATTATGAAAAAATAATATGAAAATTTGGTATTGTTTATATCTGCATATTATACTTTTTCAGCAATTTACCTATATAAAGAAACTTTAAACCACAAAAAGAAGAATACATACTTAATCATTTTGATTTAATTTGCGATTCTTTACCTTGACATGTGGAAAAATTCAATAAATGGTGAACTAATGAATTACGAAATCTAGATTATAGCTTGATAAAAGATATGAAAACACCTTTAGAGTTGTTTGTCATAATCTAAAGACCGCTAAAAGTTCAAGAACAAATACATTCTGATGAATAGAAGCGGTAAAGTTATAATTTTGTATCAATTTTTATTGATATTTCTGCCTTTTTTGCAAGAGTTATCTCCCTTTTCAATGCAAATCTCCATAGGAATTTTAAATGGTGATTTTTTTAGTCTTCCTCAAGTTAGATTTTATGGGACTTTTTTCTGTGTATATTTGGGGTATAATGCTAAAGATTAAGACTTTAAAATCTTCTGTTGCAATTACTTTCGGGTTAGAGTCAAATTTATGCTAGATTGACTGGACTAAACGGTTAACCATCGCGTGAAGGCGTCCATTAAAAAAAATAAGAAGAAATAATTTCAACTTTATCATTTAGAACTTTTTATTTAATAGCTTTCTTGTGAGCAGCAATTCTCTATCAAGGAAATCATGATAGGAAATGCAAGCCCGGGAATATCGTATCTATTGGAAGATATATACTCCGTATGCAGGAGTAAGTATACCATGTGTACAGCGGTGCATGATAGTAGTCATAAGCTTATGAAAAAGAACAAAAATCAATTGTTTGGTGTAATTAAAAGAGACAATGATTCAAATGAACATTCAAACTTTCAACATGCAAAATAAGTCGAAATAAATTCACACTGTAATTACAAAAGACGAAGAAAACCAAATAAAATTGCAAACAAAAAATTACAAAACACAAAATAGAAAGCTAGGCTAGATACTAGATACATGCAAAGGGGGGAAAATCGTGTTGTTGGATTTGTTTTACGTAATTTCGATGGATGTTCAAGTTTCTGTCCCCTCGCCTTACGAACTAATTTACCACGCAAAGGAAAGAGAGAAAAATTATTCATGAAAATAATTGAACCTATCGAAACAGAAAAAAAAGCCTTAGCAATATCTATCATGGATTTAAAAAAAGAAATAATCTTGGTTACTGAAAACGAACTGCGCATCTGGCGTATTAAATTATAAACCTGGTTAATTTGATAACTATTAACCGTGTTGAAATGAAACAAAAATGAGAGAAAGATTGATTGTTACACGCTTAGTATATTCCTTAATTAACTATTTGATCCTCTGTGCCGTACGACATGTGAGTTTTCATTAACATGACAATTTAAATCGTATTCCACTGTCTGTACATATGTAACTTTATTCCTGTACATTCTGTATTGTGTTGTACTTTTTGTTTTATTATGCAAAGTAGAGACCACTTTACCATGTATACATATAATGATACTGTTACGGCCAGAAATCGCCTTTAAATTGTAGCCAACAAAAGACACAAATCAATACTAAAATTTAACAATATTTATTATACAAAAGTTTACAAGAAGTATTTTACAAATATTACTGATAACTTAACTGTCAAAATATGAGTCCACTCTTTTATCTTTATCTGTATCCGGAAATCTTTCGGAATCCAATCTGAATATTATGTTCACTACTAAGGTCACAATCCAGTATGATGTTGTTTGTAGAATAAAAGTGTCAATCCAAATGCCGTGAATACTAATGTCTATCAATGTCTAAGTCCAAGTTTAATTCTGTGATTGTTCCAGTGATTCCTAAACTGCACAGTAATAAGATTATTTGGTAAACAACTATCAGGCCATACAACACAAATTAGGCCAACATAAATAAACATAATAATTACAATATCATAACACCTCCCCCCTTAAAAGAAGTTTTAGTGTAACAAAAACTTATCATGAATAATATGAACAAAAATACATAATATATACAAAGTGATTTAATAAGCTCTAGATAAAGCATCAGCTATTACATTATCTTTACCCTTAATATATTTTACAATTACATCATATTCCTGTAACAATAAAATCCACCTAGTCAACCTCTGATTCTTGTTTCTCATTTTATGCATGAAGGTGAGAGGATTATGATCAGTATAAACAAGAATAGGATATACAGTGGGATTCAAATATACATCAAAATGTTGAAGTGCTGACAACATTGCAAAACACTCTTTTTCAATAGTTGAATAATTTTTCTGATGTTTATCTAATTTCTTAGAAAAATATGATATAGGTTTTTCAACATTATCATCTGTCTCTTGATATAAAACAGCTCCTATTCCTACATCGCTTGCATCAACGGCAAGTTCAAATTGTTTTTCAAAGTCTGGAGTAATCAGAACAGGACTATTAATTAAAAGTGATTTGCTATTTTCAAAAGCTTTTTGACAATTTCCGCTCCAGATAAATTTAGAATCTTTCCGTAAAAGATGAGTCAATGGTTGAACAACAGTAGCAAAATTTGAACAAAATTTTCTGTAAAATCCAATCATGCCTAAATATCTCATAAGTTGTTTTCTATTTGTAGGAGGTGGGAATTTGGAAATAGCTTCCACTTTAGCCATAATAGGTTTTACTTGACCTTGGCCAACTGTATGCCCTAAATAATCAACAGTGGCATGACAAAATTCACTTTTACCAAGATTAACAGTCAAATTTGATTTTGACAATCTATCAAAAGTATCATATAAATGTGTTAAATGCTGTTCCCAGCTATCACTACATACAATAAGATCATCAATATAAGCATAACAACAGTCTAAATCTTTTATAACATTATTGATCATTCTTTGAAATGTAGCTGGAGCACTTTTCATGCCAAATGGCATTACAGTATATTGAAATAAGCCATCTGGTGTAACAAAAGCTGATATTTCACGAGCTCTCTGTGTCAATGGAACTTGCCAATAACCTTTCAATAAATCAAATTTGCTCACAAATTTTGCTTGACCAATATTGTTAATACAATCGTCTATCCTTGGAATCGGATAGGAATCAGATTTTGAGACTGAATTTACTTTTCTGAAATCAGTCACGAAACGAAAAGTTTTATCTGGTTTTGGCACAAGGAGACAAGGAGAGCTCCATTCACTGTTACTCGGCTCAATAATATCATTGTCAAGCATATATTTAATTTCTTTTCTCATAACTTCAAGTTTGAGTGGATTGAGCCTGTAAGGATGTTGCTTAATTGGAGAAGCATCTCCTACATCAACATCATGACAAACAGCAGTGGTTTTGTTTGGCACATCTGGAAAAAGATTTTTAAAAGAAAATACCAAAGTTTTTATTTCTTCTCTACGATCAAAAGACAGATGTGCAAGTTTTGAGTCTAAATTTGACAAAATTTCTGAATTTTTCAATCTAACTGTCTCTTCCAAAGTTTTAGAACTAAAAGGTGGTTCAATTACATCTGGTTTGTCATGATTGTTCTCAAATTTAACCATGCCTAAAGTGGCAACTGGTTTACTATCACATTTATTAGTACGCTCAAAATATGGTTTTAACATATTAATATGACACACTCTGTTTTGTTTGCGCCGACCTGGAGTTTTTACAATATAATTCAAATCATTGATTTTACTCTCTATTGTATAAGGACCACAATATTTAGCCTGTAAAGGATGTCCAGGGACTGGCAAAAATACAAGTACCCTATCACCAGGTTCAAAAACTCTGTCCCTGGCATCTTTATCATACCATATTTTCATCTTGTTCTGTACATTTGTTAAGTTTTTCTGAGCAATTTGACAAGCAGTATACAATTTTTCTTTAAATCTAGATACATAGTCTAAAAGATTCAAGTCAGTATGTTCAGTAAGCCACTTTTCCTTAATCAATTTTAACGGTCCCCTTACAGTATGGCCAAATACCAACTCAAAGGGACTAAATCCAAGGGATTCTTGAACAGCCTCTCGGACTGCAAAAAGTAGAAAGTGAACTCCATCATCCCAGTCTCTGTCAAATTGAAGACAAAAAGTTCTAATCATGTTCTTCAATGTTTGATGAAAACGTTCTAAGGCACCTTGAGATTCTGGATGGTACACACTTGATCTATACTGAGCAATCCCTAACTGGTACACGACTTGCTGAAATAATCCTGACATGAAATTTGATCCCTGGTCGGACTGTATAGACTTAGGAAGTCCTACTAATGTGAAAAATTTGATAAGTGCTTTGACAATAGTAGGTGTCTTGATATTTCTTAGCGGAATAGCCTCAGGAAAGCGAGTGGATGTACACATGATTGTCAATAAATACGCATTTCCAGTTTTGGTCTTTGGTAAAGGACCAACGCAGTCAATTAGAACTCTGCTGAAAGGTTCGTCAAAGGCTGGAATAGGCAGAAGTGGTGCTGGTGGTATTTTCTGGTTAGGCTTACCAACAACCTGGCATATATGGCATGATTTGCAGTATTCTGCGACATCATTTCGAAGTCTGGGCCAGTAGAAATGCTGCAATATCTTAAGGCAAGTCTTCCTTATACCTAAGTGTCCAGCCAAGGGGGTGTCATGGGCAAGACCAATAATTTCTTGCCTATAAACTTTAGGCACCACCACTTGGTATACCACTCTCCATTCCTCCTCTGGGGTAGCATCAGGAGGCCTCCACTTCCTCATTAAAATGCCGTCCTGATGGAAATAGCATTCGGCCACTTTGTCCGCTTCCTCCTGTGGTTGAGCCCGCTGGTTGAGCTGAAGAACCTCAGGGTCTTTATGTTGTTCTTCGAATAAATTCTTTCGGTCTAATGAATGGCTGTTTACATTTGGCCATGGCATAATAACATTCTTGGTAACACTAGGTGGTCTTATTATGGCCTTTTCTGAGCTACCAGGACCTTCAATGTCAGCTAGGAAAGTGTCAGAAAGGTCCATGTAATCAAACTGGTCTTCTTGCAAATTCTCATCTTGTTGTTTTCTAGCCATCGCCCTAGTAACAACACAAGCTGGATACAATTCAGCATCATCTTCAGGTGATTTAACATCCACCACTGGTTCACTGGTAACAATTGGTTCAGCAACCACTTTGTTCCTAGCTAGATCATTTCCTAGCAATAATGTAACACCCTCTACAGGGAGATTAGGACGAACACCTACAATTACTGGTCCAGTTATCAAATCTGACTTCAGATAAATACGGTGGAGAGGAACATCTATACAACCCAACTCTACACCTTGTAACAAAACGGAGGCACCAACAGAAGTCTTCTCGGACAAAGGCAACACATCTTCTAACAATAAAGACTGAGAAGCTCCAGTGTCCCGTAAAATTTTAATAGGCTGAAGAGTGGTATCATCAACAATAGCAACAAACCCATCAGACATAAAGGGTTTATATTCCTCCATATAATCACAAAAACTGGACTTAAAAGCCTGACTCGCAGGACATTCCAATGTACTGGTAATATAAGGTGTCGTACAAGCACTGGTCTTCGGCTTATTATCTCGTTCATTCTTCTTCTGGAGTCTAAAACAATCAGCCATCAGGTGACCAATCTTCTTACAATAAGCACAAGTCAGTGACTTCTTCTCAAAAGTATCAAATTTTGGACTAGACATATTATAACTGGACTGACTCTTATTCTGTGGAACAGGCTTACTATCAGTACGCTCAGTGCTTTGATTTTTGTAATTTCCACTGGAAGTATTAACATTTTGACTCTTGAAACTTCTTTTATGTGAAAGAGTATAATTATCTGAAATTACAGCCGCATCATGTATTGACTCAACAGTTTTGTCGTCTAAATGTGTTTTTAATTCTGAATGAACACATTGTTTAAACTCTTCTAATAACATCAATTGTCTTAGTTGATCAAAATTGTTTTTTGTTTTCTTTGAAGTAAGCCATTTATCAAATAGATCTTCTTTTTCCCGAGCAAATTCCACATAGGTTTGCGAATCAAACTTTTTATAAGATCTAAATTTCTGTCTATATGCTTCTGGTACTAGCTCATAGGCTTTCAAAATTTCCTGTTTCACAGTGTCATAATCAGAACTTTTTTCTGATGGAAGTGCGGAGTATATTTCAGCTGCCTTACCCTCAAAAACACTTTGCAGCATCGTAGTCCAATACGGCATTGGCCATTTCAAATTATTAGCAATTTTCTCAAACTGTGGAAAATATTTATCAACTGTTTTTTCACAAAATTTCGGAACCAAACGTATATTTTTTGCTGCATCAAAATAATCTGATTTCGACTGGACTTTAGTGTTGCTTTCTTCTTTGACCATTTCAATTTTCAGTTTTTCCATCTCTAGCCTTTCTCTCATTTCAAGTTCTTTTAATTTAAATTCATCTTCTTTTTCTTTTTTCTCCATTTCTAACCTTTCCTTCATTTCCAGTTCTGCCTGTTTTAATTTAAATTCATCTTCTTTTCTTTTCTCCATCTCCTTCAAATTCATTTCCAGTTCTTTTAGTTTGAGTTCATGTTCTAATTCAAGCTGTTTTAATTTAAAGGCGTCAATATTTTCGACCTTAAATTCAAGAGCCTCTTCACCTAAAATTTCTGCGTCAACTAATTTGTCTATAACCCAATTTTTTATAATTTGTTTTCTCATAGATACTTTAAAAACTAATTTCAGTTCTTTAGCAAGCAACACTAATTCCTCTTTCTTTAAATTATCAAAACTCTCCAGGTCTGGCGTTTTCAAAAATTTACCAGCATCAAATGCCATTTTGTAGAATTTTGTTGGCTAGTTATAATACAAATACTAAACAAATTTTGAATAAAATATTTTTAAGATCCCGGACGAGCCCCCAATTTCTGTTACGGCCAGAAATCGCCTTTAAATTGTAGCCAACAAAAGACACAAATCAATACTAAAATTTAACAATATTTATTATACAAAAGTTTACAAGAAGTATTTTACAAATATTACTGATAACTTAACTGTCAAAATATGAGTCCACTCTTTTATCTTTATCTGTATCCGGAAATCTTTCGGAATCCAATCTGAATATTATGTTCACTACTAAGGTCACAATCCAGTATGATGTTGTTTGTAGAATAAAAGTGTCAATCCAAATGCCGTGAATACTAATGTCTATCAATGTCTAAGTCCAATATGTCCAAGTTTAATTCTGTGATTGTTCCAGTGATTCCTAAACTGCACAGTAATAAGATTATTTGGTAAACAACTATCAGGCCATACAACACAAATTAGGCCAACATAAATAAACATAATAATTACAATATCATAACAATACGGATAAAGGTAAATAAGTAAAGTTTTTTAGTTCATGTGCTGTGTACTCTTATTTCCAATTGCGTGCGACTTACTCAATGTTTTTTTTCAATTCTAAGTTGCGGTTGGTAGAGAGTCTGTTTGTTTGTAATCTTTCTTTTTCTTCCATGGTATTCTGAATTCGTTTCATATTTTGCATGTCTTGTTTGCATATCTCTATCGTATATGTGATAATGCTATCATAAATTAAAACCTTTTTCAAGCTACTTGTAAGGATGTAAAAGATATAAACCTTCAGAATTATGTATATACCTGCCATGCTATTAGTCTGTTGAGGGATATATTAGTTGTGTAATGTGTTTTCCGAAAACAAATCTTTTTTCGTTTTCTTTTAAAACCACAATAACATACACGCAATATCAGGTAGTAATTTTAGATTTTAAAGTCTGATCAATCCTATTTATAGTTCGTCACGCTGTATTTTGTTACTGAACGAAATGATTTCGTCCTTCAAAAGTTATATAAACTGTTTTTTTTTTATTATTATAAACAAACAAAAAATGAAATTTTAGTTATGTTACCATTAGACATCAGTATCCACACAACATGTTCCTAAAATACAAATCAAAAGCCAAGGATCCTCCTTTGGTTATCCATGACATCGGTTAATTACCACATAAAATATCCCCGTCATAAAGATATGCGTATAAGGGTATATATAGTCCAGCTGTTTTCAGTTCGTTTTCATTGTCTGTCAACACTTTGTACGATTACTTGAATTTGCTTTTATCAATGCTTATGCATTTTAAGATTGAATGCAGAATATTGAAAATAATTTATGTTATCATCATACATTAACGAGATTTTTAATTTGAGATGTTAACACAAAAATTAAGTATAACAAGATTGGTGTGCTCCTAGCTATAAAAAAGAAGATGTGGTATAATTGCTGACTAGACACCTCTTCACAAGAGACCAAATGACACAGACATTAAACACTATAGGTCACCGGCATTCAACAATGAGCAAAGCCTATACCGCATAGTCAGATAATTGTCTATTGGCAATCATACATCTCTTTATTTTTATAACTTGACTAATTCATTATCATCAACTTATTAAATGGTTTGTGTTAGTGCATTAAACATGTTAAAAGTTCTTTGGTTGAACAGATGCAATTGGATAACATTTATATATTAGTTAGACCTAAAAAAAATAACATATTTGATCGCAGGCAATTTTTTCTTAAACACAAAACTGGTCTGCATTCACACAAAAAGACCAGGATCCATGCAAGATATGATACCATTGTGAGTTTGCAAAGACAATAAAAACTCCGACTGCAATTTAAGTAAGACATTATTCTTTTATTGAACAAATTCAACTATTTAGAAAATTCATGTATATATATCGGCAAACATTTAAATGATATACCTAATATCATGTAATTACCATATTTCTTTATTTTGTAGCTGCTATCACGTATACCTTTTTCCAGTTTACGACATCTATTGATACAACGAAAAAGAATATTTATGTGTGATTGCCAGTGACATCTTTCAACCAGACATCACATGATGTAGAAGTTAGTCGTTGGACTTTTTAAGAAAATAACCATACCGCACAGAAAGATGTAAAGTCTCCGAATTTTTTTTTTAGTTACAGGTATCACGTTGCATGGAAACTACGGGTTTATATCTTGAGTGAATTGGTCTCTTAAAGTGACTACATGTAACTTAGACTTCATTTCTACTGAATTCTTGTTTATTCCCTCGAAAAGCATTTGAACTTTTATCGTACAAGAAAAACACTGAAACTTCAGCAAAAACTGTGTCATGATACCTTGTTTCTGGTTTATGGTTGTATTGTCCTTCTCATTTCTAATGTTAACGGATCGTGTTAAAAACAGTGCCAAATCATTTTCGTGAAAACGGAACGTGATTGTAGTGACAAAATAAGGAACATATCTGATATCTTCTGTGAAACGAATATTCCATAGAGATCAACCAATCGTCAATGACGAACTGATGATTTCAACTGCACCATTCGGAACTCTTGGTGTAAAAATGAAAAGTCACAATTGTGAAACTGAAATCATCTCTTTTGTCTTAAAGTGAGGATTCCAACGGACCCTCATTGTCTATTTCTAGATGTGTGTCCTAATCAAATGGCAAAATCAAAAGCTCAAACACATCAAACGAATGGATAACAACTGTCATAATCCGGACTTTGGACACGTCGTGTGGATCATGTTATAACAAATCCGGTAAATTATCCAATTCGGTAAGTCACATTCATGAAAGGGAAGAAGATTGTACTTACGACGTAAGAAACATATCCGATATCATTTGAAAAACTTTGTACTTGTTTGGTTTTTTAAATATTTTGATATGAGCGTCACTGATGAGTCTGATGTAGACTAAACGCGCGTCTGGCGTACTTTATTATAATCCTGGTACCTTTGTTAACTAATTATTCCATAATGGTCAACCAACTGGTGATGGCGTCCGTAAAATTCACAGAGGGATAATTTTAACTTCACCATTTGGAATTCTAGGTTTAATAGCTTCTTTGTGAGCAGCAACCCTCTATCAAGAAAATCATGATAGGAAATGCAAGCAAGGGAATATCATATCAATTGGGAGATATATACCCCGTATACAGGTGCTGCTGGAATGTTGTTTCTTAGAAATGGAAAGTTGACAATTGGAAAGATGAAATCGTTTCTTATGTCGAAAAGTTTTGTTTTTAATCGACCCTCATTGTCAATTTCTAGATGAAAGTCAAGATATAAGGCCGACTGTATCTGTTTTATCCTTTATCGTTAGTTCGATGGAATAGATGCGTCCAACATATAGTAACCAAGTTTTGAATTATTTAGTAAAAAACATCATCTATATAGCAAAAAGAAGAGTTAAAGAATAGTGCTAACTTCTTAGCTTTCCTCCTAAGAAGTTCCTGTATGAAGTCAGCCTCATAATAATAAAGAAACAAGTCGGAAAGAAGAGGGGCACACTTGGTTCCCAATGCCGATATTCTGTTAAAAACACGTCCTCCGAACGTAACAAAGTATCCACATTTGATTCACGCCACCTCTAGAATAGACAGTTCCACAATAACTTTGAAGCCCGTCATTGATTGCTGAGAAAATAGTTGTTAATAATTTAGAATATGTTTCGTGGAGCACTTGGAAGACCAAACAATATACCGTTGTTTGTAATGACACTTATGTAGTTTGGGTATCCAATACAGTGATGGAAGATCAAGATCTTCATCTTTGGTTGAAATTCCAACGGAACATAGAACAGACCTATGATTATCCAGGATTTCCTCTTTGGTAAGTGTCGTAAAGGTATACTAGTATGTTTAGTTTCTACGTGAATTTTCAATACCATATTCGTTTATTAAGCAGTTGATGTAATGAGTTTTTCACACAATAACGATGATGTTTGGCTTTATCTGCGGGGACAATAATATTTTTGTCATGGGGGTAGGATAAGTGCTTTGCAACTTATGGGTCTTTAAAGATTGACGTAGCATGGGCATTGATAGACCCATTTATATTCTTAATTCTGATTTGTATCAACGAACTCACTGCCTTTATCCATTTGGAAAGAGTGTCTATGTCTTTCTTCTCGCGCTTATCCCATTGCCTGGCATAATCCTCAATTAAATCCATCAAAATTGGAAGTTGTATTTCCAATTGATGGATTTAGGCTCACGATATTTCGGACCTTTCGATAACATATTTCGCAGGGAAGTGTTATTGACAATGTTGAAGTCACCGGTAATAACGTGACCAGCCGGATAATATGTGAATTGGAAACTAGCACAAGTTCAATCAGGACATTTAGACGTGAAGTCATCAATATTGAGATCCTGCAAATCGTGTTTGTAATGGAAAATTTTAGATGCAATAGGTTTGATACAGGTATAAGAAATGATTGGTACAGACTGATCTTTGAAATAAGGAGCTATTTTCGATTGAACTAATTTATGATGAAGGATGTTGCCTAAGTTGACGCCATCAAGACCTTTGTTGGTAAAGGAAAGATTAAGAAAAGATCTTTTTCTCTTTTTCATCTTTTCCAATGCGGACGGGTTTGAAAAGGTTGTGACTTGCAATATCATAGCTGTAAGTTTGTATTGGTTTGAATGAGGTTTTGTAACAGTGGTTTCCAAAAATAAACAGAGAATGAAGTTGTAAAGGGTAATGAATAAAGTTTCGTGCGAATGTGATGAATAAATAAGGCTTTTATATAAATGGCAGTAAAAGGGTGGATTGAACCTTGTTGTGTAGCTAGCTAAACCTCTCACATGTATGACAGTCGCCTCATATTCCATTAAAGACCAATAATGGGTCGTCCATGACTTCGATAGTATTTATGTAAGCATTTTAGATCAAGCGGCAACAGGTGGTGAATTATAGTGATTTTGGACATGTATATTAAAAAACTTATTAATTGAATATGACTGCAGAAGGTATAATCTAACTTGCTTTATACAAAATAAGACAATTATCCTTATATTAATTGAAAACCAAAAGACAAACAACAGTATAAAAATACTACATAGTTAATTCAAGACTGAGCAACATAAACCCCATCCCGTCAAAACTGGAGGTTAACTCGTTTGCTCCGAAAGGGTAGGCAGATTCTGCTCTACGACTGCATGTTGAACCTCTCGTGTTGCTTATGTAAATAAAAACCCATTGGATTAGGAACTATATTTCCGCGTCAAGGAAATACCGGAAAATCATTCATGAACATATTTGAACCTTTCGAAATGGACAATTTGGCTAAGCAATTATGAATATAAGGAAATAAAACCTTTCTTGTTTCAGGTCTTACAATAGACAAAGTATAACAGAAAGATCAAATATTACACTCTCATTATATTGACTGCAGAAAAGTAGTTCTGCAATACCTTTTAACGTCATTACCATATTATTATTATCTATTCAAATAAGTTGGTTCTTTACAGGGATTGTCGAAATAGAAATAACTAAGCTATGTGCTTTCGTTTTCAGTGTTAAAGTATATTCATGTTGTTCACTCAATCTTTAGTTTTCTATTGTGTTGTTTAAAGGTCTTCTATTTTTGGTTATTTTTGTTTACCATAGTAATATCAATTAGTTTTCATTTTGTGATTCTGAATATCTCTTGTCCGCTTCTCTTTTATTCTACATTCATTGATAATATTGCGATAGATTGAATTTAATTATTTAATATCGATGTGACGGCAAAATAATGCTAATAATGAAATATAAAATTGTCCCATGCCACGTGTAATTCTGTTTAATGATATATATATATATAAGTTAAAATTTATTTAATAGTCTTGCTTACCTGCCATCTTGTTAGCCAGATAAGGAGTATATAAGTGCTTAATGTGTTTTCCGAAGAAAACACTGGTTTTGTTTCCCTTTAAAAACTTTAGTAACATGAACCAAATACAAGGTAGTATTCATATTCGTATCTTTAGGTGATTTTAGTTGTCATAAAGTACACAATTTCCTGATGTCATTTCCCTTTGTCGTCATTGTAAAGGAATATAAATCTAGGGAATCCTAATCGCAAATGACTATGTTAACAATGAAAATAATCGTATGTTGCTTATCATTGCTTTATCGGCTTCATTTAACAGAGTGACATTAGATTTTCATTCCTAATATATCAAAATAGATGGCAATGACCAAGGTCACATCCCATGTTATAGTCCGGTTGAGATTGTGTGTTTTTTTTTAATTCTAGAGAAATAATCATGTTTTTATATGCCGTCATACTGTCCCGTATTAGGGTATACCAAAGACCGGGTTTCGCCAAAGTCCGACTTTCCGTCCACCCGACCGTCAAATCTTTGTACAATAACTCAAATGTGCTTTACTAATTCTCATGAATTGTAACCATGGTAACGTAACATAATGATAGACAGAAGAAAGTTCCTTTTCGATATTGAACGTATTTTTGTCTTCCAAGCTAGAGTTTACCGAAGATGTTTGCTTAGGGGTGTGCTGATACATTTGCATCACTGTCTTAAATACCGCACTGATATGTTTCACTTCACTACACACAGTTAACTTTACAATAACGCTGACGACAACACACTACCTAATGCAAATAGAGATATAAACACAGTTTTTTCAACACATGAACAAAATAGTTTGGCTCTGATAGACTGGTTTTCATCCAATCAAGTGAAGGCAACCTTGAAAATTCAGGCTTTGGCAATTGGCAAAAACATTACACTTGATCTGGCAGATAACAAAATAAAATGTGAAAAAGAGGTCAAACATTTAGGCATCATCATTGACTTTAAACTAAATTTCAACACACATATATCAAACATCCGCTGAAAGAAGCATCCATACAACTAAATTTCTTAAAAAGACTTAGAAATTATTTGAACAAACTTAGAAAACTAGCAATATATCACTCCTTCATAATGTCAAACTTTAAGTTCTGCTCATTGTCCTGACATTTTTTAAACGAGGCCGACACAACAACAATTGAAATAGTAAAAGAAAGAGCACTTCGCTACAATTACCAGGATCACAATAGCACATATGAAGACTTACTTTTAACATAAAAAAATGTCATCACTTAAAGTAAGACGTCCATGGCAATAGAGGTTTTTACAACAGTCAATCATGAAAATCCAATATACCTCCATGATCTTATAAATAGTAAAGAAAAAATATATTCTTTTAGATACCAACATTTTTGCTGAAATACCTGCGGTAAGAACTATAAGGTTTGGCTTGAAATCTTTCAGATATCCGCTGCCAAACTATGGAATGACTTTCCAAACCACTTTAGAACCGAAAATCTTTTACCCATTTCAAGAAACTAATAAACTCATGGAATGGCAACTCATGCCATTGCATTGCATGAGCTTAGTATTTATTTTATGTTTTATGCTACAGCTTTGAAACATATTAGCGCTGTTTTTTGCGTTTGTTTGCTTAGCTTTTTTTAATTTGAGATTGCTGTACTTTAGTTTTTATGTTGCTTTCAGCTTAGTGCTCATTCATGTATATAATATATAGTATTTAAATGAGTTCAGTGAAAATGTGCACGGAATGTATGTTCTATGTCTTTTATTTTTTAATATTAGTTATTATGTATAATTATTATGTAAATGTATGTATTTGTCGGTTATATAAGCTCAGAAAGCTTATGTCTTTTTTATTATGTAACATGCTGACTATAAATAAAGCTTCGAATTGAATTTAATTGAATTTGACTCTCCCTTTAGATTTTCTGAGCTGTCATTCCAGAGTTACGTGACTTTGGATTTCAGTTAATATCATACATTTTGCTTTGAGTCTACATGGATTGTTTAAATGAAAACTACCATACTCGTTGCAATTCATACACAATACACTGTACCAATTCAGGAATATGACAGTTGTTGTCCATTCGTTTGATGTGTTTTGTCATTTGATTTTGCCATTTGATTGCGGACTTTCCGTTTTGAAATTTCCTCGCAGTTTAGTCATTTTGTGATTTTACTTAAAAATGATTCCAGAGTAGTGGTCGGGTTGATAATAGCCATTTTTTAAATGTCATACACTGACTTAAGTTTGCATGAATCACAATACTTAAAAAATTTACTCGTTTTACAATGATGTGTTTTTAAACAGTTTCCTTATTACGAGCAAAAAATTGCCAAACTTTGAGGGACGAAAGATACCAGAGGGACAGTCAAACTCATTAATCGAAAATAAACAGACAACACCATGGCCTTAGTTTTCCATTATGTGGATAATAAGTCGTCTATTTTTGGTTATTTTTTGTTTACCAAATAGTAATGTCAATTAGTTTTCATTTTGTGATTCTGAATATCTCTTTAATCTACATTCATTGATAATGTTGCGATGAATTGAATTGAATTATTTAATATAGATGTGACGGCAAAATAATGCTAATAATGAAATATAAAATTGTCTCGTGCCACGTGTAATGCTGTTTAATGATATATATATATAAGTTAAAATTTTTAATAGTCTTGCTTACCTGCCATCGTGTTAGCCAGATAAGAAGAATATAAGTGCGTAATGTGTTTTCCGAAGAAACCACTGGTTTTTTTTCCCTTTAAAAACTTTAGTAACATGAACCCAATACAAAGTAGTATTCATATTCGTATCTTTATATGTTTTAAATTGTCATTAAGTACACAGTTTCCTGATGTCATTTCCCTTTGTCGTCATTGTAAAGGAAATTGTTACTAGGGAATCCCAATCGCATATGACTATTTTAACAATGGAAATAATCGTATGTTGCTTATCATTGCTTTATACGCTTCATTTAACAGAGTGACATTAGATCATCATTCCTAATATATCAAAATAGATGGCAATGACCAAGGTCACATCCCATGTTATAGTCCGGTTGTGTTTTTTTTTTAATTCTAGAGAAATAATCAGGTTTTCATTTGCCGTCAAAGACGTCCCGTATTAGGGTATACCAAAGTCCAGCTTTCGTCAAAGTTTGGCTTTCCGTCCACCAGACCGTCAAATCTTTGTACGATAACTCAAATGTGCTTTACTAATTCTCATGAATTGTAACGTAACATAATGATTGACCAAAGAAAGTTCCTTTTCGATATTGAACGTATTTTTGTCATCCATGCTAGAGTTATGGGACGTTTATTTTAACACACATATGTCAAACATCTGCTAAAAGAAGCATCCAGACAACTAAATGTCTTAAAAAGACTTGGAAAACTAGCAATATAACTGTATCACTCCTTCATTATGTCAAACTTAAAGTTCTGCTCATTGTCCTGACATTTTTTATTTTTTGAAGCGAGACACAACAAAAATTGAAAAAGTACAATAAATAAGACAACTCTCCATCCAAATCACAATTTGTAAAAGTAAACATTTATAGGTCAAAGCACGGTCTTCAACACGGAGTCTTGGCTCACACCGAACAGAAAGCTATAGAGGGCCCCAAAAATTACTAGTGTAAAACCATTGAAACGGGGAAACTAACGTTCTAAATTATATAAAAAACGAGAAACGAGAAACACTTATAAACCACATCAACAAACGACAACCACTAAACATCAGGTTCCTGACTAAGGGCAGGTGCAAACAAATGCAGCGGGTTTAAATGCATGGAAGTGTGGATTGGGATTTACAGAATAGTGAATAAAGGGCAAAAATTATAAGGAATAGAGAAAAATGGACCCGAAAATAAAAGAATAGAGAATAACGGGAAAAAAGCTTTAAGAATAAAGAAATGCCCCCCCATCCAGACCCTCATAAATGTATTTCTTTATCCATCATGTTCTGCATCTAAAAACAAAAGTGAAGTAAAATAATTAATCTTATTGCCACAAATCACGAATCCGCATAAATGGATTTTTACATCAATATATACCATTACCAATGTGTTCGTATATTATAAAATAATTTTAACAGTTGACTTAAAAACCTGATTCTTCTATTGTTTAAAGTTTATAATGTGTAAAGATGTAACATGTTGCTGGTGAAATCATCAATAAATATAACACTAGAGGTACAAAAATGTAGGGCATGTTATTTACCACGAAGATATGAACAGATATTGGAAAAATACACTCCTGCAAAACTAAGATTTATTTTGACATCATGAAATCAGAACATATACAGTTAGTTACAAAGTTTCAAGAAATTAAACGTTTTTAGTTCTTTATCTTTTTTTTTTTTATAAAAATGTTAAATAGCAAAACATTTGCAAAATGTATTGATTGTATACCGAGACAACAGATAATACCGAATAAAGCCTAATTTGCTTCCTAAGCTTTATTTCATTTGTTCAATTCATTATTATGTGTTGTTTCTTTACTCATTTATGTCTTCCAATTTTGAAAATAAAACTGATGATAATTAAGTAATGTACTCTATCAAATAAAGGTGTGCATGGGAATGCACGTGTGTATTGTCTGTTCTGTCACTGAATACCATCGATGCAAACAATTTGTACCAATAAGGGAGAAGGGGAAAACGAAATAAATTCGTTAGTTAATTCCTCTTTAGGGTAGATTTACAGCTTCTCCGTTTACATTGTTTATCATGAACGATGTGGTTCTACATTATAGTGTTTGTACACAATACAATAACAAGTGAATGAATTTAGTCTGAAATGTTCATTTTATTTTAACAACTTCAAAAAAGTCTAAACCGAAAAGTTTCAAGTCTTATCGAGGTTTTAGTTATTTTTCAGATAACTTCTTATTTAAAAGATGCAGTACTGTTAAGACATTGGCTTGTACATGTAATCAATCAAATAATTTACAGATTGTTCAGAAAGACACTCCTGGCTTGTACATGTAATCAATCAAAAAATTTACAGATTGTTCAAAAAGACACTCCTGTGAAACTTTGTGTTATTTTCACATAAAAAATCAGAGAATGTCAACTAAATAACATTCGTTTATTGCAATGCTTAACTTTGGAAGAGATTTGTTGTTTTTCGAAATTTGATTGTTAACACAAATATGATGTTTTAATATCAATCATTCGTAAAACTTATTGATTGTATCGAAAAGAGGAAGATAAACTACCTAATACAGCCCTTGCTTTCGAAATTTAAAGTTGGTATATGTTAATATGTTAATAAAATAGAGCTACGCAAATAAATCAAATGTTCGGTCATAGATCGACCAAAATAACATCAAACTGATGGTGTTATTGTTTACTAAAATCCATAATCTGATAGCAAATTTCAAAACAGGAAGTTTATCAAGAAAATAAAGTCCTCCAATTAAAGGTTTAAAGACACAACTATTGGTTTCTTAACAAAATAAGTTAGTGCAGTCTTTATCTTCTGATCTATCTTATTCAACCTGAGCTTTTCTTGCGTATGTGGTACTAAATATTAAATATTCTACTGATGTTTTAACCATAGCAAAATTTATGATTTTTATAAATCTTGTTGACATTTTTTTTTCATTTCAAAACAGGCAAGCCAAGACAATGATCAATATTGAATATCACCATAATTTTTTTCGACTTAGAAAACTAATTAATGAACATATACTTCGCACTATAGCTATTATAGTTCAATATATGATGTGGTTCTTTGGATGAACTGATTATTTATATGTATGGTTTGCTAAAACATCTGCAATTTAGATGACTCTTGTTCCTAAGATTATTTTGATGTTCTGATTGAGATGATTTTGTTTCTTAAAATCACTTTGCTTTAAACATGACCTAGTTCTTCAGATGATCGTGTTCTTTGCATGATCTATATAACAATAAGGAGATGTGGTATGATTGCCAATGAGGCAATAATCAACCAAAGTTCAAATGAAGAGGCTGGAAGTAATGATAGGCAAACGTACGGCCTTCTACAATGTGAAACTCCAATACAGTATGGTCGGCTAGGCTATAAAAGCCCCGAACAGAAATATATAACACAATTCAATTGAGAAAACTAACGGCCTAATTTATAACAAAATAATTTACCAATAACAAATTTGACAGACATGAACCAACGACAACCACTGAACTACAGGCTTTTGACTTGGTCAGGCATATAAAGAATGTTGCGGGCTTAAGCAGGTTTGAGAGTGCTCAATCCAACCCTATCCTGGAACAGTGGTATAACAGCATAACATAAGAACCAAGTATAAAAAATTTGTTGCATCAGGCTTAATTCATTAGATCGATACAAAGAAAAACTTCAAACAAAAAACACAGACAAGACGTGGCAGGGTATATATTCATTCCTCTTCCCTATGAACAAAAACGACACTTAGAACATATCTGAGAATACTCGCAGTTACTGACGGCTAGATCAAAGCCATTTACAACTAATAATAAAATCATGTGTTTAAGACTAAAATTTCCATCAGTACACATCCAACATCAAATGGATTTAGTGCAAAGACGTCTTGAACATTTAGAGAAATACATGACCTTATAGTTCGTTATATGTTCAGACTCTTTGATGACCTGGTTTGTTACAAGATCCTGTTCTTCATAAGAATTAGTTGATTCTGTTCTTTAGATGATCTCGTGTTTTACATGATCTAGTTCGTCACATCATGCTTTCATTTTTTATTTGGCTTTGAGCGTTCCTAATGAAGGTAAATCCAGAATAGCGCTTCGGACGCATACAATTGATATATTGTTATTTTCATCTTACATGGTCTGCATCTTTCATTCGGTCTGGTTCATTATATGAACTTCTTTAGAAAACATTGTTCGTCCCATGCTCTGGTTCTCTTAATGTACTGGTGTTTTACATGATATGTTTTTTTTTCATGATCTGATTCTTTAGTTGGTATGAGTCGTCACATGATCTGGTTGATTTCATGATCTTAAATTAATGGAAGTTCTAGTGTTCTTCACATGGTCTAGATTTTCGTGTGATATTAATTGTAAAAGTTGTGTTTTACCTTTGGTCGTTAGATATTGTGATTCCTTAGATGTTCTGTTCAACACATGCTCTAGTCCTATATATTTTCTGGTTTAGAAAGCACGGTTCTTTACAAGACCTGCTTCCTGCCATGATCTGCTTCCCCTCATAATCTACATCTGCCATGACTTGCTTCGTGCCATGATCTGCTTCCCGTCATGATGTGCTTCCCGCCATGATCCACATCTGCCCTGACTTGCTTCGTGCCATGATCTGCTTCTTGTCATGCTCTGGTTCCTCCGATAATCTTATTCTTGTGAAGATGTTCTAGTTCGCTCTTCTTCGTTTATTGTTCTGGTTTCTTAGATGTCCTTGTACGATTTATCCTAGCTATAGTTTTGCATACCACCTGTGTTATTTAGATGGCCAGGTTCTTTACATAACCTAAATATGAATATATTCTGATGCTTTATACAGATAACTTAAAGGTCCACCCGTGGAAAAATAAATAAAATTTTAAGTCCAAGAACTATTTCTATTCGAATAGGACGAAAACAGCAATAATTTTGGATCGAAGCGCTTTAGATTGGGGGGAATATTAGCTGTTCCCGTAATGTTTGGAGCGCAAATGTCCTATCTTGTTACAGGTAAAAAAGCTCAAACTGTCTCGTGTGACATCGGTCTGCAAAAACAATACAGACAAATATGTAAATGAGAAGTAAAAGATGTGGGCAAATACATTTGCTAAATTATTTGCTATACAGCGTTCAACATACTTTATCTAAAAAAAAAATTGGAAAGTTACTTTTAGTTTTGTATCTTTAAGATATATAAGGACCATCAATAAACTGGGGGAAATGTACTGATATTACTTAGTTAAAATAGGTCGGATTTAACCGTTTATGATAAATGCTGTTGGATTTTCCTTCGAGAAGATCCAGTAATTTGACAAAGTACTGTTGCTATAACTATGATACCCCTTTATTTAACGATTTATCGTGATAAAGGATTAACCATTGTTTTTACAATTAACGTGTAACTATTAAATTTTAGACAATTTTATTTCATTTTCTTAACCACAAAATTCTTAGTGTGCAATTAGCGATCGAATGCTTTAGATTGATTCAAAGCGTGAAATAATGTAATTATACGCGTCCCACCACCCAATCGAAACTACTGAAGCGGCCACTGCTTTTTATATATGAAAATAAGAAGATGTGGTATAATTTCCAATCAGACAACTCTCCACAAGAGACCAAATGACACGGAAATTAATAACTGTGGCACTGGGTCACCATACGGCCTTCAACAACAGCTTTTCAAATAAAACACATCAAAGTCTGTTTTATTTAATATCTTAAGTTAACGTATTGATGTCGTCAAAATAATAAATTTTACATCTTACTTTTTTTTATGCTACATTGATTCTAAAAATTTTGTTTCACTTTGTTTTATTTTTGTACCGATAGACATCGAGTGACAGCTTGCTAAATATAAAAAACGATTAACATTAAGTTTCATTATATCTATCAAAACACTACTTTTAAAAGTTTCAATTTTAAGATTCGCAAAAAGTTCTAAAATGAAATTGAAAGGTCGTGCCGTAGGAATTTGTATCATTTCGTTGACAGTTGTAATATGTTTATTTTTGTTTTTCAAAATGGAATTAAACTTGAGAGAGCAAGATTTACGTACCATAACAAAATCAGAGTTTATTCAAAACTATAATTCTTCGAATCAGAATTCAAATAAAGAAAATTTTTAAAAGGTTATAATATCTGCTGAAGAATTTAGGGAATCTAGGGATATTGAAACGGGAAATATTCTAATAGATAAATATGGAAGTAATGATCATATGAATAACGGAGAAAACGGACGAGGGATTACGTTTGTCGGTGAAGAAAAGAAAAAAGTAAAGGAGTTGTTACCTAAATACAGAATTAATGTTCTAGCTAGTGATTTGATTCCTTTGAATAGACTCGTTCCGGATTCAAGACCTCCAAGGTAAGACTTAACTGATTAGGGAAATCCCCCAAGGTGACTGGTGAATAGAAATACGGTTGTACTGGCCTGACCAGTGAGTGTAACCAAGACGACTGGGTTTAGGTAAAGATAAAACAATCAGGAGCTGACTTTTATTTCAATACCAATCCAAATGGTGAAAAACTGAAAATACAAATATAAATACAATTTTACAATGTGTTCAATGATGATTAAAGTCCATTACAAATACGGATAAAAGGTTCGTAGAAATATAAAGCTGTTAAAGTTCTTTGTAATTATAAATAGATGAATATTCTTGCGCACGTCGGGTTCTGTCTTGCATTAAATTGTGTTATCGCAGATACGTAGTTTGAACGGTTAAATGTTCATAGTTTCTTTATAACATATGAAAATATATTAAAACAGTTCGTCGCTGATGTAAATACATAATTTGTAATGTTTTAAAGGTAACTCACGCTGTGGTTAGCCACGAATTGTTCTTTTGGACAACGTGTCCGCTGAATGTTCTTTGCAGTTGTGCACACGACTCGCTGAGCAGTTTACGTCATTAGAAGAGAGGGGAAAGTAACGCGGATTCCTACACTGTCCTTTATAAAACTCCTAAAACTGGAGCACATAAAGCGATGTACGCAATGAAACGTTAACAATATAAAATGATGATCACATGAAGAATAAATGATGAATGAGTTCCAGAATAACGGTCACTCTTGTTCTTTTTCCGACCGTCAGTGAAACCCTTTCCAAAGTGGTGCGTCCGTTTTGCTGTGCGGGATGTACACGTACGCAGCCACGTCCTTTCAGATTACGGACGTTTAATCCAATGACTCGTGCTGATAGATTGTCACCATCTCTGCACGTAAAGAACTCTTGTAACAACTTTTGATGGGTTAATATGTGGCCTGCTGCAAGGTAAAATGTCTATCCTAACCAATATACCCTTATTTTCCAGCGGCAGTCAAAATTTCTCCGATCTTCATCCTGAACGGACTCTTAACAGTACCTACCTATTGTATTTGTTGATAATTTGTTCTCGTCATGAACATGCATGAAATATTTGCCAATGAACAAATAGCAAACAACAATCAATCATCATGAGGGAAATCTAAAAAATAGCGTAATCCACATATTATAAAATTTAAAAAAAAAAAATATGACAAAGATGATGGTATTAATAATGTATATCAAGGCCATGGTGGAGATGAAGAAACATTATTTTAAAAGCAATTTTCGAACAATCTTTCAATCTTACAAATTCCTCAAATTTTTAGAATGGCTATATATATATATATAGCTACTTTTTGAGATTAATTTCATGTTGTGACAACATTGTATCGAATAAACGATGATTAAAAGAAATGACCTAGATAAAAAAAATCAAAAGGATTTGTCAAATTTTGATAACATGTATCCCAAAACTTTCTTATAAGGACGTAATTCTAATTTTGACGATTATTTCAGAGAGAGTAAAGGTAATCTATATATAATTTTTTCAGATACGAATTACTTCGTTTTCGTTTTATATGTAAGTTCTTCAATGCAAAATTTAGCAAAAAGCATATAAAATTTAACACATACGAACATAATTTCTTCAACAGAAATGTATAGTTCTTTAGTGCATTTTCAGTTTATAATAGATATAAGAAGATGTGGTATGAGTGCCAATGAGACAACTCTCCATCCAAGTCACAATTTGTAAAAGTAAACCTTTATAGGTCAAAGTACGGTCTTCAACACGGAGCCTTGGATCACACCGAACAGAAAGCTATAAAGGGCCCCCAAAAAAGACTAGTGTAAAACCATTCAAACGGGAAAACCAACGGTCTAATCTATATAAAAAACGAGAAACGGGAAACACTTATGGACCACATAAACAAACGACAACCACTGAACATCAGGTTCCTGACTTTGGACAGGTGCAAACAAATGCAGCGGGTTTAAATGCATGGAAGTGTGGATGGGGATTTACAGAATAGAGAATAAAGGGCAAAAAATATAAGGAATAGAGAAAAATGGACCCGAAAATAAAAGAATAGAGAATAACGGGAAAAAGTTTTAAGAATACAGAAGTGCCCCCCATCCAGACCCTCACTGATGTATTTCTTTATCAATCATGTTCTGCATCTAAAAACAAGAGTGAAGTAAAATAATCAGTCTTATTGCCACAAATCACGAATCCGCCAAAAAATGGTATCAATATGTGAACGATACAGCGATTCATGAGGCTTCTGGTTTTCACCCTCGAAAGACAAACTTCTTCAATTCAGCAGAAAACCTGACAGGGTCAGATATATTCTTATACAACTAACCTATTGTATCAGTTAAAAGTGCAACACATGTTGGTATTTCATTTGATACTTCAATGAAAACCATGGAGCGTACATTAAAAGCGTGTCGGACCTTAAGAGCAACCACTGCGTCTGTCATAACGCTCCGGTATTCATCCTGCTGTACCCAATCCTTTAATGAGTGCAAAGATTATTCGTCAAGTATGCTACCCAAAAGCTCTTTACGGAGGCGAGATCTTGGGCAAGCTGACTAAAACAGAAACACTTATGTTAGAACGAACGCATCCTATGTGTGCAAGTTTATTCAAGGATTGCATAGACGTACAAGAACTGATATGTGCCTCTCTCTTATTGGTTGGTTTAACCTAAACAGTTTTATTAATGAAAGATTCTTCGGACGAACTGCATTTTACCGCAAAGAGTTTCATTGCGTATTCTTGTACGTAGACTTAAGTATTTAAATAAACGGAACAACTATTGTGTATGGAAAGCTGTAACTATCTCATAGTGTAAATATTTAATATTTTTTCCCGCTTTGTCTTTACGTCCTGTCATTTCTTCTTTATGTTATGTGTACATTTGCACACAGTGTAGTAGATGTTTACACAAAACGTAATAGATGTTTGCACATAACATTATAGATATTTCCATAATATGTAATATGTGTTTGCAAATAACGTAATAGATATTTGCACATAACGTAATAGATATTTGCACATAACGTAATAGGTATTTGCACATAACGTAATAGGTGTTTGCACATAATGTAATAGGTGTTTGCACATAATGTAATAGGTGTTTGCACATAATGTATATACGTGTTTGTACATAACGTACTGGTAGATTGACATAACATATTGGTTGTGAACTGAAAGAATTCATTGCTTGGCATAACGCATATAAGCTATACCATGCCATATAACATTGTTCTCAGAAGATACATATGAATAAACACAACATAAAGCCATTATAATATAATACCATGAGTTTTTCATAGAACAAAGATGTATTTAAACAAAACGTTAAGACATTCAACATAACAAACCCATTTCAGACAGGAAGCAATTATTAACTGATATACTGTAAGAAAAAAAAAAGATACGGAATTTTTGATCGACAACATATGTGTTGAGTTTGGTGGATTGATATATCAACAGTCGATAATCCAATGGGTCCTTATTGTGCACTCTTCTGGCCAACTTGTTTTTGTACTCATGTGAACTGAACGTCATACAAAACCTTCTTAAAAGACAAAATAAACATCTTGATTTTTTTTAATTATAATTTCACTTTCAGATATATTGATGATGTCCTGTCATTGGTCAAAAATGCATATTTCAGTGAAATTAAGGATAATAAAAAAACTAGAAGGTCTGCTTTATATTTTGATCTTTGATATTGACACAGATGGACGTCTTCAAATTAGAATCTATGACAAACATGATGATGTCAATTTTTGAATTATCACTTCCCATTTCTCTGCAGTAACAACCATCTGCACCATCGAAATAAAAGCGCCGTTTCTTTGCTTTTGTGTGTGTGGTTTTTCGTTCGTTCGTTTGTTTTGTTGGGTTTCTTGTTGTTGCTGTGCATGTACTGATTTTGTGTCATGGGTGGATACCTCATGTCCTTTGTTTTTCTAAACTATTTTGGTACTTATTTGTAACAAATTTAAGATTTTATTTTCTATAATTTCAGGTGTAAATACCGGACGTACGCACATGATCTCCCAGCTACAAGTGTCATTATTCCATTTTATGACGAATGGCCATCGGTTTTAATTCGAACTGTATACAGCATAATTAACAGAACTCCTAGACATTTACTTCAAGAAATTATATTAGTTGACGACAATAGTTAAATGAGTAGGTTACTTTTTGGTTAAAACAACAGTCAAATTGGCAAGTCACACATCCACTAAAAATATCATTAATGATTGTTGCAAGGGTCAATTGAATTATTGAGGGCTTTCCCAGCTCACACATAATATTTTCATGATATTATTGACTGGTTATATATATGTTTGTCAAAAATATTTACCAAAAAATATTTTATAGACATTTTTTTTACATCTGAAATTATACATGAAAGATATTTTAACAATAATATTTCATCCCAATGTTTGATTGCTAATATAAAAAAAAAATTTAAATATTTTTTCATAATAAATAAATAAATATTCTTTGCTGATGTTTTTAAAACGTCAAATAGACAGTTTTATAAATGAGAACAAGTGTATGTCGATTAGACATTTCTTTACAATATTCAATCAATATCTGATGGACATTTTTATATTACATTATATATATATATATCTTTTAGATGTGTAAAAGAAATATTTATAAAACATTTTTGATTAATATCAATGTAAAGCATAGCCATAGGTTTGATGTATAGTAAAATATCTTTTTGATGTATAATAAAATATCTTTTTGATGTATAATAAAATATCTTTTTGATGTATAATAAAATAACTTTTTGATGTATAATAAAATATCTTTTTGATGTTACATCAATATAATTTTCTTTTCCTAATTAAAAATATAAAAATGGTAATATCTAATGAATATTTCTATAACATCATAACAATATATTTGTTCGATTTTATTTAGAAAACATTAGTTAAAGACTGTTTCATAAACATTTTAAGATAATATGATTAATATCTATTTGAAAGATGTTTGACAGAAATGTTTTCCAAATGTTTGTTAGTGATATTTGGGTGAAGCACATGTTTGATATGAAAAAAAAGAAAAATTTTATAACATTTTTACATAATATTTCTAATTGATATTTGTAAAATGTACGACAAATTTTTTTCTAATGTTTGGAAGTGATATTTGTGTGAAGCCCATGTTTGATATGAAAAAGGAAATACTTGTTTATATAATTTTTTAATCAGATTAACATGAATGTCTCCTCCTTTTTGGTAGAAGAGTTTTAACAATTCTAATCTAACTTAGATAAAAATTCCAATTAAGTCAAAAGAAAAATTATCTAGCGAATAGCGATTGTATTTGCAGAGCATTGAGGACTCAGCAAAATTCAAATGATAAAGTCATACCAAATAGGACTACGATAATCTGTGCCTAGAACTAGAAAATTCTTTGTATTTTGCCTAATTCAAAGTAAAACAGTGTTTATAAAAAAATATCATTGATATTTCATGCCAATAAAGAATATAAGCCAACATTGTGCCAACAATATGACAACGTATTAGGTACTTATCCCCCCTTTATACCACATAATTGATTTTTTTTTTATATTATTCCAACGTTCTAACAAAAACATGTGCTCTTCATTCTCTTTATCTAACATTTTCAAATATGTGTAGTCATTTAAATGTATTTACCTAAATGATTGAATAATTTTATGCACAAATATAAAATATTTAAAACCAGCCCAAAACAACAAATACAATTTGAATATACTTTAATTTTTTTCAACTTATTTTAAATCAACAGATTAGTGACAGGAGTGCATATTCATATAATATAATATCTACCTGTAGATTTCATGAGTTGTCTTATAATCATTATATACAATGCATCAACATAAAATGGGTATATGGTTGACAGACTGTAAAAAACATTTGGTAGACATCCATAAAACATATCCTAGACATGAGAAGGATATTTTGTCCAGATGTTTGAAAGATGTTGTCTGCATATTTTCAATTGACATTGAATAATATCAAAATTATGTTATTTCAATATAAAATCAAGATATTTAAAAATAATGCTCTTTAAACATTCAGAACAAATATTTCCAGAAAATATGCTTTTCACATGAGTAAAGCCAGACATATCACGTCAAAAACATGTTTTTGAATGATATTTTGGTGGCATTTTGCAATATATTTTAAAAATATCAATAAAATGTTTTTGTGCTACCTGGGTTGCTATGACTGGGTCTCGATTGGGTTTACATAATATTCAATATAATATGTTGATCTGCACATGGTCTTTTCTTTGTTTAATTTGTTTGCATTCGTCACAACTCATCCGATTCCGTTCCTTCCTCTAAATAGAAGAGTAGCATATTGAGTTTGTTTGCTGTTTCATTGTAATTCTAGATTAATAGACATGCGGAATAACTATTTAACATTATGATTTATTGCAGTTGAACTGAAAAGGCCACTAGACGAGTATAGCAATGACAATTTTCCTAAAGATATGATAAAGATTGTACGTAATCCTAAACGTGTAGGCGCAGCTACGTCTCGAGTAAACGGATGGCGAGCCTCAACTGGACAAGTTGCTGTGTTCTTTGACAGTCACATGGAAGTCAATATAGACTGGTATGTTACTAGCTTTACTATAACGGTGTTAGACAGTCACATGTAGGTCAATATAAACTGGTATATTACTAGCTTTACTATAACGGTGTTAGACAGTCACATGTAGGTCAATATAAACTGGTATATTACTAGTTTTACTATAACGGTGTTAGACAGTCACATGTAGGTCAATATAAACTGGTATATTACTAGCTTTACTATAACGGTGAAAGACAGTCACATGGAAGTAAATATTTACATAATAGTTATTGAAAAACTGGTCATTATCGTGATATATGGACTGTCCTACGGCAGTCCATGTATCACAATAATGACCAGTTCTTCAATAACTATTATGTTTATTTCATTGAGGAACCATGCCATTCATTTATGTGCAATTTTTTAGTATATGAATACTATATAAAGTTTTCTATAATTTTATAATTTACGAAAACATATGGTAAACAATTCAACAACTTAATTATTAAACTGAAAACAGGAAAAAGTTTTATTCACGGGACAGCTCTCTAAACAGAGAAACCACGCCCCACCGGTCATTAACAGAGAAACAACGCCCCACCGGTCATTAACATGTAGAAGTCCGTTAACGACCGGTTTTCTGGTCCGTTTTGTTCTGTTAATGATCGATGGAATTTAATACTGAAGAATAAAGAATGTCATGTGGCCCCTTCTTATCCAATAAAAGAAGCTAATTCTTAACCGCTATGAAATAATTATCAATTATGGACTTTTGACAGGTCAATGCGTAATATATGAACCTGCTCAGATTATATTGACCGAGGACGAAGTCAATATTATCTAACAGGTCCATATATAACGTATTGACTGAGTGGAAGTCCTTAATTGATATATTACATATGTAAATAATGTATTAGGAAAATTGCGTTCAATGTTCTTTCTGTGTACTTTTGAATTGTATTTTGCAAGAATTTTAACATGTTATTGAAAATATCAATATTCTTTGAATAACTTCATAGCTTGTTGCGTTAGCTTTCTTGTACTCTTAGCGACTGCATTAAAATAAAATTCTTGATATTTCCTTCTGATAAACACAGTTTCTTTTCGTGTGCTGCGGTGCTTCCTCCATGGTTGTTATGTGTGACGTCATGCCGTCATAAATCTAAATTTAGCAAGATTTTTTATATTGACCGTCAATATACCTATAACTAGAAACATAGCGTCAATATACTTAAAAATAGAGACAATGCTTTGGATACATAAAATAACCTTTGAAACACGTGATCGTTATATCCAATGAAAACAGGAGAATGCTACACCATATGTAATATTGACTGGTATGTTACTAGCTTTACTATAACGGTGAATGACAGTCACATGAAAGTCAATATAGACTGGTATCACATATGATTTTATTTTTCTTGTTTCTCACTGGGTTATTTGGTAACGATTTTTCCAATATATATTTTGTATTCTTTCACTATTTTGACATATTGACTCGACGTTACTATTTTTAGAAATGATATTGACTCCGTGTTACGTAAAATAGTATCATCGAATCAATATCATTTTCAAAAATAGTAACATCTAGTCAATATATTATATTAAACTTACACTATTTACATAATATGTAATTTATAAATTAAGGACTTTCACTCAGTCAATACGGTATATATGGACCTCTTGAATCATATTGAATATCGTATTCTTCCTCAGTCAATATAATATGAACAGGTCCATATATAACGTATAGACCTCGTCAAAAATCCATAATTGATAAAATGATAGTCATGTGAGTCGCTAGACATTTACATGAAATCTAATATTAAACATGGTGGTAATAAACTAAGTCGGCTCATGGTTTGACTTTCATGTACAAACATCGGTATGGAAACTTTTAAAATCGCCTGACCTTAAAATACCTTCAAAGCAAAAGAAGTGTAACTTTTTACTGTTATTCACCTGCCGTATAATCGACTAATTTAGGGTAGTACCTTTTAAGTTAGGATGTGTGAGATTTGCTGCTGTGTAGTATCGTTTAAGTTGTCGTTGTGAGATTAGATGGTGTGAAGTACTGTTTAGGTTAAAGCTTAGAAATGGGGGTAAAGTTTAATTTCATAGCTGAAAACCTCCAATCAATAATTTTTCAAGAGGAGAAATATCTGTGACAGTGTTGCTTCCTTAGTGTATTGGTCATTTATTAGTATTTAATGAAATGTTTGCTTAGTTTATAAATATGACCTAGATCCTTCGTTTTATTCGTTTAAATTCTAGGATTTAAGAATGAGTAACATTATTGTAAAAAATATATATACAGTACGAAACTGGAATGATTGGTAATTTGTGATTACACACATAGAACAAATTTGATTTTTTTTTTACCCTTGTCCTTTTTTTAGTCTAAAGTACACCTCTACTTGTTATACCTCAATAATAATAAAACACTTAGTCAATATCAACTTACATGGGTACTAGTTCAGAGGCTATTCAACTACCCAAGGACGCATTGTTACATTTACTGGTAGTGAAATATGATTATAAAATAATGAAACGTTAACCCCCCCCCCCCCCACCCCAACCCCCACTACATATATAATCTATAAAATCTGTATGCATATAGTCAGTTTTATTTTGAGTTAGGAAGAATGCTTATTTTGTGTTTAAAAGTGTATTGATTGACTTTCAGGTTACAACCCTTGCTTACAGAGGTTAAAAAGGACAGAAAAACAATAGCTATGGCAGTACTTGACTATGTAAATGCAGAAAACTTTGAATACTATTTCTACGAGGGTCATTTGCCTCGCTATGGGTTTGAATGGAAACTTGGGTTTTTTGAAACTTTCTTCAGAAAAGATCAGATTGGAGCTACAGAGGAAGACGCAAGACCGTATGTTAATATTCAATAATAAGAAACATAACAAATATTATTAAAATAAAACTAGGACTATATCTAAAATAGAAAATAATATTGAAAATAACACTTGCGTTCATAGGGCTTTTCTTAATTTTCTCTTAATCAGGAACGCTCGAAGCTGAATATTTGAAAGCCAAGGATGTATAAGAACCGTAACAGTTGAAGAGCTATATGACCAAAATGGACCCTAAAAATGATAGCCAAACCAACCAGCATGGACCCTAAAATGATAGCCAAACCAACCAGCATGGACCCTAAAAATGATAGCCAAACCAACCAGCATGGACCCTAAAAATGATAGCCAAACCAACCAGCATGGACCCTAAAATGATAGCCAAACCAACCAGCATGGACCCTAAAAATGATAGCCAAACCAACCAGCATGGACCCTAAAAATGATAGCCAAACCAACCAGCATGGACCCTAAAAATGATAGCCAAACCAACCAGCAGCGGTATCGTGCTGTAATCCCATATAAATATATCAAAAGTACATTCTTTGGTATAAAGTTAAGGGACGACTATATGATTTTTTGGATTACAGACAGATCATTCATTTTTTTTCTATTTCCAGGCCGGCTTAATAATTTCGCACGGCTTATTTTATTATCCCAATTCTGTACACAATTAATTTCGGCGTTGCTGTAGGCAACATATTCTTTTTCATCTTGTCTTGAACAAAATTGTTTATTTTCAGTTCATACGAGTCATTAATCTTCCTGTTTCTGCCCCCCCCCCCAATTCCCCCCTAAATTTCAAATTCTTAGTATATAGCATTATATATACTTATTAATGTAAATTGTATATACATACATGAACTATTTAAAAAAGAAGTTGATGGAAAGGGTTCATTTTCCCAAATTATTGTTCGCTGATATCTTTAGGTAAATTACACAGAATGTCAGAAAAAAAATAGCTTAATGGACATTACAAGACAACATGACTTAAACAATTGAACAGAAATTAGTTGTTATGCTGTTTTTTCTACAAAAAGTAGTTTTGGACGATATACATCGTTATATGCTCACCGCGGGAAAGGGGGGAAATAACTCCTTTTGTGGTATAGGCGAGAAGCTGAAATATCCAATACCTCACACTTTTCATATATTTTGAATAATGAAAATGTATACCATATCATATTTATGACACACATATACCAATAACTAGCATGATTATGACAATTCATGCCGATATCATAGACCACTTTCGAGTTATGTCCTTCTCTGGAAAAGTTCGTCAATTTTCCTCGCCTATATGGAAATGCAAACGAACTCGAAATTGGTATATTAGATTCGACAAATATTGTCTAAGGTTTTAAGTTATTTGAATTTAAAAAAAAATAATTTAAATCGACATTGTATGGAGAGTTGTCTCATTGACACTCACACCACATCTTCCTATATCTATATATGATTAGTTTTAGCTACCCATGATTCAATCAACAACCTTTCCATAAATTTCGACTAAGTTCCCTGTCGATCTCAACATAGTGACCTATTCCAGCGGCTTATCTCTACCACTCATTACAAATTAAGTATTCCCCCGAGCATTTTTTGTTGTATCATGTTGATGAATTGCCGTCTCATTTACGCATTAGATACATTTCTTTTTATTCTGATCAATATCAGATTAAAATACAATTACTGTAACAATTTTTTTTTGACATCTGTTAAATTTAATCATTGTCTTTACCTTTTTTTTTAAATTTCATTCTGGTTTTTAACTAATGTCTGGATGTGTGGTGGACGTCTTATTCATATTCCCTGCTCTCATATAGGACACATACCACGTTCACAGCCATACAGTTTTCCCGGTGGTAGAAGGTATGTCGAGGTTTACAATTATAAACGGGCAATAGAAGTGTGGATGGAACCGAAACACAGACGATTAGTTTATGATAGTTACCAGAAATGGCGGTATGATACAGTTTAAACTATTGCAGCTATATAGTTAACTTATCGTGCACACATATTTCTATAATTCGTATAAGTTGACGGTAAAATTACAGATCCACAAAATATTTACAAAATCAATATACGATCTAAAAATCAACGATTCATATTAGAATTATTTTATTTACTCTTATCTACATACAAAGATATTACATTGTGTTTTACAACAACAAAAAAGGAGGCTCATGTTGAAATTAGACATACTGCATTCTGTTAAAGTACAATCAGTCCTTACTTAACATTGCTCGGTAAAACACGAAATGTTGCGTTCATTATGAAACTTCTTTCTTCCATTTTCATTGATCTTGTATTCTTTAAGGTCAAGGAATAGTAAATGAGCTTTGCCACTAATTTTGGTAAAATTTTGCATACAAAGTCGGCTCGTTGAACTGTAACTGAAAATCGAAAAATTATGCATTTAATGTTTTTATTCTCTGAAATATAACTAATTGAATTCTTTCAAAATAGGTGAACATTTGTATAGAAAGCACATAAAATCGGCGTAAAACGTTCTTAAAATTGTCGAAAATCATCAAATCTCCAATTTCAAGTCAATATACAGATTTTTCATACAAAAGCATATGTTGATACATGAATTTCTGTAAACGAGCCAAAATCTGTGCATTCACAGCCCGTTTACAGTAACTTGACCTTAAGTATTTCTTTATTTATCGCTACAGACTATTGACGCTGGGGATTTATCAGAACGATTCAAGCTGAAGGAGAAATTACAGTGTAAAAATTTTACTTGGTTTTTGACAAATATCTGGCAGGAATTATTCATCTTTGATGATAATGATTTTGCTTGGGGATCAGTAAGTATTGGCCAGATGCCAGACAATTTTTTAAACAATTAGAACCCTTCAGAAACAAATGCGAATCTTTTGCAATGACACAATGACACAAAAGGAAAAGACAAACGAAAACAACAAAACATTACACAGAAAAGATTGATGAACGCCACCCCTCCCCCTAAAAAAACCCAAACAAACAAACTGTCGTACCCTTGTCTAACACTGGCATGAAAATACGTGTATTGTTCTATTCAAATTTGCCGAATATTATAAAATTTCGAAATCATTATAAATTAATTGATTGATGGTTGGATTTTAACGTTCAGTGGCAAGTATTTCATGCATGTTCAGGGCGATATTTAAGGAACGTTTCTCCCTTATGAATAGATCTGATTCCTTGACCGGGTTGTACTTTACTTTTGGTCCTTTTTTGTTTTATCAGCCCTTGAGCGCTTATAAAAGGTTTTGGACTTGTGTTATATATGTTGCCCCCATCACTAAAAAGGCACTTATCGTCGAAATGCGCATCTGATGCAATAAAATTGGTACCGTTAATGTAATTAAGACATTACCAATTTGTAATACTTAAATTGTTGGTAAGTGAAAATTGTCGAAGTGATCGAATGCAAAGTCTTACAGGACAAAGATAGATAAGAGTATTACCTATATAAACAAAGTCAACATTTAGATCTAAAATATCACGAAAGCAAAACAACAAGAAAATTTCTATAGCAAAGGGGGCACGAACTCTATTTAAAACTTAATATGAAAAAATGGCTTGACTCCAGCAATAATTCACTTTTCATGTGAGGGTTATCATAAAAGCCATTTAAGGTTTGCGTGTAGAAAATCGAGGAAACGTTCGTTCAATCTGTTAAGGTAGATTAAGTGTATACCGCCATCTTGGATTGTAAAATAGCAGTTCACAACAGGTCTAGTTTTTTGCTTAAATATGCAGATTTTGAGACAGATTGCCAATTGATGTGTATTGGAATAGAGAAGAATAGGTGATTTGTTATATTATATAAACTGATTTATCAAATACCAAGTATTGTGTTGTTCGAATCAAATTGTCAACTAAGTCATGTAACGGGAGATTTTACAATCCAAGATGGCGGTATGCAGTTAATCTACCTTCTGATTTTTGATTGATTGATTGATTGATTGATTGATTGATTGGTGTTTAACGGCACTTTCAGCGCTTTCGGTTATTTTGTTACGGTCAGTTTTTATAGGTTTAGGAAGACGAAGTGCCCTCAAGAGAAACACCGACCGTCAGCAGATTTTCGTAATAGCAGAATGTTCCTTACCATTACCAACTTGTCGACAAGAACCCACTAAGATTTAGAATTCTGTATCGGAATGCATTCATTAACTACTCTTATAACAAAATATATATTTACTGGATCATGGAGGGCGGAAGTGTTTTATTTGAAAACATTCAATTTGTTATAGGGGTTGACACGAAACACATAAACATACATATAAATAAGGCCTGTATCGCTGAACTGATGTTCTTGTTTAATATATAAAATGTATTTAAAATTATTTGTTAAATTCAGTAAATCATACCAAAAGAAACTTTTAATATATAAGATATTGTTCATTCATTAAGAACATTAGAAAACGAGCCCTTTACCTTGTTTGCTTTGTCTCGGTTATGTAGTGTGCCAAATATTAGAGAGTCCTGGGACCGTTTGCATAAAGCTACTTAATAAGTTAAGATTTGTTCAGAACGAACGGATATTTCTACATGTCCTACGATAAATTAGTACTACGAATGTATATCTTAACTCAAGTGGTTTTATGAATATCAGCTCTGGTCTCACATTGTTGTTTCAGTATTTTACTAGCCGTATGTATTGGACTCGCTCATAGAATAATTCTACATGCGTAAGTCTGGATGCACAATCTACACATCAGATACATACTACTTTAATAACATAAAGGAATGACAACCCTTTTACTCGTTATTATCAAACATTTTACTGGACTTATCACAGCTAAATTTATATATTTCTTAGAAAATAAATTGAATTTTGTAAAAAAAAGTCAAAAACATTACATTAGTTATAATATGATCTGATTCATATTTTAAAATTGAAATAAAAAAAAAAACATTTGTATAGCCTAGTGTACTATGTTATAAATGTTTTTGTTTAAATAAATATATAACTAGAATTAGTTAGTGTCACTTACTTCTTTTGTAGGCACGGAATATACAAAACAATCAATGTTTAGACAATCATAGTTATCTATATCCAGCCCAAGAAGCACTTTATCTGAAAATATGTCATTACAAACTGGAAGCTCAGGTAATCATGTTGATATTTTCCTAATTCATCCCTTAACTTGCATAGATATTCCTGAATCGTGTTTTATCAGAACAAACCATTATATGCAGTAAATGCAGGTTATCAATAATTTGGTTTCAATGTAATGTTTTCTTAACGTTTTGATTTGGCAATACCAGATCGAAAAAAAATATATCAACTTATATGAAGTTCTGGATGGGTTTTATAGAATAGAGAATAACAGACATGACATATAAAGAATAACGGAAAATGGGACAATAACATATAGAAAATTAAATAATTGGATGCTAAAATAAAAAGAATAGAGAATAATTGGCAACAAATATAAAGAAAAGAGAAAATGACTTATAGTCCAAGAATACAGAAATGAAGGACCTCCATTCAGACCATCGTAGATAGGCTGGGATACGATAAAAAAATAATGGTTATAAGAATTTGAAAATACATATCGACAGTGTGCATCCCACCATGCTATATGTGAGATGTTTTAACAGAAAAGTGAAGTGAAGTTAGAGAAGGTTCATTCAATGTTTGTTCTTTGCCAATAGTTGTGCGTGCTTGCAGAGAAAAAGTTCAATTTAATTTTGAACACTTCCTCCAGAATAAAAAAATCGGCAAATAAAAATATTCTCAGTTTTACCCGTCATTGATAATTACATATCTATTAAATGACTATTTATTCTCAAATTCTTATACTTGTCGTGAAATACCGTTTGAGTTGAGTGTGGTCAATCACGGACGCCGTCCGTTTGATTGACCTTTAGGGAATATCTATATATTATATGTCACATATGGCTACGGGATATATATATATATATATATTTTACTTATATGTCAAGTGTTAAATTAAAATTGTTAACACTTGACATGACATATAAGACCCTTTCCTATTGTTTAAACCCATACATTGACCTCCTGAGTTAATTTTTTTTGCCGTTAGGTTACTGTTTCATTGAGTTATACTATATATATATATATATATATATATATATATATATATGTCTATTTAATACGTCCTCCTCTTATTTAAAATAAAGGGTTTTTCATGGACCAAAGAGAAGCTACTTCGAACAACTTTACAGTGTGTGGTAGTGAAAGACATGCATGAAGGTACAAGACCGGTGTTAGAAGGCTGTATTATAGGTCCTCGTGATAAATGGGACCATAAAAAGGTCTGTGTTTTAATGCTAAAAGACTGTGCTATATGTATAATCATGGCTTGCCTGGTTTCCAGAGCTCGAGATACCTATCAGACTAAAGGTTATATATAAAAATCAGAAGATGTGGTATGATTGCCAATGAGACAACTCTCCACAAGAGACCAAATGACAAAGAAATATATAGTTTGATCATTACATTGAACTTGTTGAGGCATTTTGCTCTGTTTTGTCATTCTGGCATTATATTTGATGCATGAGGGTGTGGGTGGGGTTTACCGAATAGAGAATAATGGACAAAAATATAAAGAATAGAGAAAAATGAGGTGCTAAAAATAAATAAAAAAATACCTACATGGTACGCATCACTTGATTTAACTTGTTCGTAATTAACAGGACTAACTGCAATGTAAAATACGTAATTAAGGAACGTCCTTTGAAATACATTTCCCAAAATGACGATGATTACAAGGTCTTAAATTGTATAGTTTAAAAATGAATTAACTAGTTTCCTTGTTGAATAAGACGAAAATGTCAAACTTGTGTGTTTATGAGCAAATGTTAAATATAAAAGTAGTATTGCTAATTAGACAACTATCCAATAGAGACCGAATGACGTAGATTTTACCATCAACCTAGGAAAAGGTCACCATACACTCGTTAGCATTGCTGGGTTTATACGATTGTTTATACGGTTATGTATCATATACAAACAACTATTAGCATTTTACAAGCTTAACGAATAAAACGGAAACAATTATGACAAACGGCAACAAGCGACAACCCCTGGACTACATGATCCTGGCTTAGGACAGCCATACACAGAATGTGGCGTGTTGTGTATTTTTTTAGAGCTCAAACAGTCCTTATATTTGTATCTCAATATGTATACCCAGCTTCGAAGGAAGGAGTGGTTATACTGATTTGACACCATCACGTGACCGATACGATGTTTCGGTGTATGGACTCGTGCACAGGCGACATGTTATTACGGTCCAGGCCCTTTAGCTAGAACTGTAGTCCTTGTCTGGGGTTTGGCGATAGTGTCCTGTTCCCGATTGTGATATTTTGTCTGACTGGGATTGCGCATGGCGTTTTTACATCCATCGCTTATTAGCTTCGTGTTTACTGAATATTTTAGTATAGCGGGAAAGAGGGGGGGGGGGGTATCATTAGTACGAATTGCTCGCTGGCATCCAATTTAAAAAAAATTAAGCAATGAAAATACTTATTTTGTCGAACAGTCATTCTTTTTAAATTTGAATACTTTTAGAGTACACATTATAAAGCTATAAATCCTACTTTTTTTTCTTTTTTTTTTCTTTTAGAGTGGATATCTCAAACATATCAAAAGTGGATTGTGTCTAGATCATGATGGTCAAGGTCCAATAATGCGAGCATGTAACAACCAGGTGGTCACACAAAATTGGCAGTTTAACCATTATAATTATTTATAGTCTCCAATTAACAGTGTTGTCTACTTTTAACAGTTATTTGTCTTACATGTTTTTGTCCGTTTTTGATATATGCATATATTATTTATGTAACATTAACATTTTATAAAAAGTTTTCAAAAATAGTTGTTCATTCGTTATTCATGACAATCAAACATCACTTCATGTTTGTATGTATCAAGTATCAGAATTTATCTAACAATCTTTTGTATTCTATGATGAAACTGAAACTTGTATTTATTGTCCCCGTGCAACGCAATGTGCGGGACATATAAATACCGGGCGCCCGTCTGTCCAATCTCACGTGTGCAATTCTTGTCAAATGTTTAACAATGTGTTAGGCAAGTTCGCAAATCAATGCCGATGAATTATTTTAAAAAATTTATGCCGCTTAATAATATCAATCATATGGAAAATTGCTTTGAAATCGTCCATTTCTCGCTCGAATGATGGCTTTGTAATTCATATCAAAGGTTTATTTTAACAATGTCTCGAACGAGTTCGAAAGTCAGAGATGGTCAATTTTGTTTACAGGAATAATCTCCCGGGGAATGGTAAATAATACAGAAATTTGCATTGTAAGTGCTCTCAATGCTTGGTGTGGGAATACTTCAATAGTTGTAAGGATGCTTGTAGTGCGGATTCATTGAGACCTAATAACTGTAAAGCTACTCCCAACAAAGTGTATGGTTTTTCTTTTAACCAATCAGTTAAATAATTTTCTTCTTTAACCAGTTGTATACCTTGAAGGGAAACCTGACATTGTCTGGAATTATTGAGATGATAGTGATAAAGTAAATCGAGGACATCAGCATACGCAGTAGATGGAAACCAAAGTGAATCATCGAATCTACCATTTGAAGTTCATTGGGTGTTAAACAAGATTTTCTCATGAAATGTATATCATCTGCTAGCATTATTTTTTGCAGATGAACAAAACTCTTCTTCTGAAATGGTAATCCAACATAGTCATGAAGTGGCACAATTTTTCTGGAGTACATTTCGATATAGAATACCTCACGATGTATAAAGCTTTACTGTATTGTTCTGTCTTATGGAAAAGCGATGCTACCATCAGCCTTCCCGTTACAGCGTAATGATATACATTCTGTAGCAGGGTACTAAGACAGTATTTGTACTGTTTGTATCGGTATTTATTATTATTCTTTGTACTGTCCAGTGATATAAGTTGAGAAAATGCACTACAACACATTGACATGGAGTACTTATATATGTCTTTTATTGAAGATTGCTGACACAACACGGTCTGTAATAATCAATTGTTGAGCATCGATTCCATGTCTACAGATGGAGATGTAAAGTTATTATTAGCAAAAAAAAAAAAAAAACCTCGAGTTTAGTATTTTCTTCACTTCATCTGCATATACAGTATGTTGTTCGATGTAAAAATTCCACATCGATACACAAACGTTAGATATTTGATCTTAAAATAGGAAACTTCCATAGCTATACAATGTATATAGTTTTTCAAAAGGTATTTTACGTGCACGACCCTCTATTTTGTTCTCAAACATGTTGTTCTCTGGAATGAAGTAATGCAAACAAACTGAATGTTGAACACAATAAATAAGCCGTTTATAACATCTCATGAAACAAGGTATAATATAATCAGGTTTCCATATGGATTGTGGCAGTTCTTCAGATATCCGCAAACTAACTCTTTTCAGGAAATTTGAACAGAGTAAATCTTTACATTCGGAATAAGTAGATATTACATCTTTCAAAATAATTTTAAGTAGAGCATAGCAAACTAATCGAGTGTGTGTAAAGGTATTAATCAGAAGTTTTTCCTCAACTGAAAAAGATACTCGCCATTCCATATCTCCTTTTTGTGATCCTTTAACTACTCCGATCGGTACAAAAAGTACTCCATGATTTAAAATACTTTGTTTGGCATCATGACTCGGCCACTTACTTGATCTTTTTATCCACTGAAGTGCAGGTGTTACCCACGTTTTACAATGTAAACAAATAGCATAGTCAAAATTTCCTTCTTTGTCTGATATACACGGACCATGAATAGTCTTACCGTCATCATTCAAAAAAAATTGTTTCTGCAATGCACTTGACAAATATTGTTTAACACTCTGCTCTTCACAGTAGTTAAAATCTTCCGGAATGCTGCTATATTCTAGTCTCAACACAGTATAACAAGGTTTTACATAGTCTCTTTCCATTACCATTTTGGGATTTAAATGGGTTTTCAAATCTTCAAACACCTCTAAATGTGTATATGCAATCATTATATCTAAGTCCCTGCCTCGCATCTCAAGTCCTTCCCCAACGCTACCACTTGTTATAATTGTCTCATCATTGTTACTTGCTATATTGTCCCTTACAGCGTTCATATATCAGATTTGTTTAACGTAATCTTCTGTTCCTACTATATTTTGACATAGATAACCATACAATGCTATTGATATGTTTGGATTTATAGTGTCTGCACTATGGAATTCATATAACAAATATAAAAATATAAAAGTTTCAGATAAATTATTGTTATCAAACCAGTCCTATAAATATCACAATCAGAGAAAGTTTCGTACCGACAGTACAAATATTTCGGACCTAATTACTATTTCAAAAAAACAACGGAAGACATTATCTGTTAATCAAGCTCTGTTTCCTACCTGTTAATAAATCACATTAAATTTTAGAGGATTGCAACACAATTCCATATTTCAGTTCTAAGTATGAAATCGTCCAAATTATAATTGCATATTGTTATTCTAAACCGTTTCTCAGAATTGATCGCCCTGAAAATCATAAAAAAACATTTTATTAAAATCAAATATATCAATAAAGGTTTTGATTATGTAAATATGACCATTCTGTTAAAGAACAGAGTCCTGGCTATTTGGATAATACTGAAATCCCTCTTATATGTTATGTTTACAAAATATCTTCCCGGGAATATGTGTTTAATTATAGCGAAGTGTGTAAAGATGTTAATATCAGTGACAATACACCTATGTCATCAAATTGCAGTAACTCCAAATACATTTATAGCCACAGTTCCCATGTTAAAACAGGAGACCTTAACGTTGTTCATGACCGAGAGTTGAAATCATTCCTCAGTAAGGGACCTAAATATTGTCTACCGTCAATTATTAATTGAAAAGAAAGCCGTAACATTATCCACGACTCACTCCGTACTTACTGCTCGAAATGGATAAAACGAGAAAAAGCTGACAAAACATCTTTACATTTTTTTTTAATTCAGTGATGAACATAGTTGATATTCGTATTAAACATTTTAAAGAACATTTTACTCCTAACAACAACCCTAATAGCCCTATTTCTCGCATCAAACATATGATAAAAGAACTCGCCAAGGAATTTGTTTTTGTCCCGGCTGATGAGGCTGCTAATTATATCATTATTGTTTGACGTAAATTTCACATTGAGGTTCTGCAAAAGGATATCACGAATTCACTAACATTCCAACTGACTCCATTTTCAGAAAATGACATATGTAACAAACATAAACATTTAGCTACTTCTTTACAAGCAGAACAAAATTCAATGAAAGTTCCAACTATGTACTGGCTTCTGAAGCAGCCCAAAACACCTTAAAATATAGATTTATTTCGTCTTCAATCCATCGTTCCACTACTTAAATGTCTATTCTAATTACTAGTACACTTGGTACAATAAAAAAACTGGTAATAAAGTGTTCACATAAGGCCTTTGAAAATAGTGGAATTATTTACTTTTTTCAAAAATTCGTAGGAATTTCTTGATAAATTGCATGCTTATATTTGTGATTTTGAAAAATTCACCCACCTAATTAAATGAACATCTAAAAAGTCCGAATGCGAATATATATGTTCAAACTCTTTTAGGTAATTTTGTAGTAACAACAAACAAATCAACTATGTCAATTGGACTTGCTTTGATACTATAATTTCCCTTGATTTTTTACTAGATAACATTTTTGTTCGCAATGGAAATTCTATATATCGTCAAGTTATCATAATTCCGATGAGAACTAACTGTACATCACTTATTGCGGACCTGTTTCTGTATTGTAATGGGATTCAATTTATGACTAAAATCAGCAATGATCCATCGAAACAACATCTGATACAAAAATTTAATAACACTTTTAGATATTTGGATGATATATGGATCTCAATAATGACTACTTCAGTATGTACACTATGAACTGACTTTAAATAAAGAAAATACTAACAATGAACAATGTCCTTTCCTTTCCTGGATCTTCATGTCTATATCTGTGAAGGGAAGCTTAATACTAAAACTTATGATAAAAGAGATGATTTTTCATTTCCTATTTTTAATTATCCATTTTTAGATGGTGGTGTTCCCTTGTCACCATCTTATGGTGTTTATATATCTCAACTTGTTCGATTCGCTTGCTTATGTAACAACGTATTTGATTTTGACGAAATAAATCTCTGTGTTACTGAAAAAATATAACACCAGGGTTTTCGATATCACAAACTAGTCAAAACATTTACTAAATTTTATCATCGGTACAAGGACATCATTCGTAAAAATAAATCAACATGGAGACATCTTATACGTTCAGGCATTTCACATTCAATCTTTTATGGCAATATTATATACAACATGTACAAAGCACAAATATTTGTCGGGGGAGGGGTTCTTTCGTGGTTCAAACACATTTCAACTTTATTTTCTCATTGGATAGTTAATTATATTGTCAAGTAAAGGAACGAAAGAAAACATTATCATGAAAATAATTCAACCGTTTGAAATCAAAACTTTGCCTTAGCAGTCATTTATAGAAAGAAGCAAATACCATTGGCACGGCTTTAAAAGGGAGCAACATCAGACAGAAATATGTTATATTCCTTTTTTGATTACTTGACTACATATTTTGTATTTAAATGGTCTGTAATACCTTTTATCATATGTTTAGTAGTAAATACAGTAGTTTTGCATATGTGATAAATAGCCTGCTGTTTAATCCATATCGCGCAACTTTGATGCGCACCCTTTATCGCATACCCTTTATCACATCCCTAACCTTTATCGCATACCCTTTATCACACCCCTATATTTTTTGGCACACTAAATACAACTATGAAAAATACAAAACACACAAATTAATACAATAATAAACAAAATATTTTTAAAACAACAGCACGCAAATTGTAAGGTAACCCAGGTGCTTCGGATAAGTATGAGCAGTTCTTTTAAGGCCTTTGAAACAAGACAAAAGTAGAACTGAAGGTAACCCAGTGCTATGGATCAGAAAACAGTTCATATAATATAATACTCTTGTTGAAATATATGATAAAGTGTATAATACATGGCAAAATCCGTATCACATGCCGTATCACCCTCGACCAATATCATCCCTCGGGCCTAAAGGCCCTTGGGCTGATATTGATGTCTCGGGATGATACGACATATGATACGGATTTTGCCATGTATTATTCTCTATTTAACGTGATTACGAAATCTTACACCATGCCCATATGTATTTTCAAAATCACGAATATTACAATCTTAGTCACCTGTCTGCACATATAAAACAATATTACCCAAAGTTTTATATTTTGTTGTACTTTTTCTATTTATGCAAAGAAGATGCTTCTGTACGGGGAATGTTGAAATAACCAAGATTATCACATTCGTTTTTATTGTTTTCGTATTTCCATGTTAATCACTCAGTCTTTATCTTTTATGTTGTGTGTGGTAAACAATTTGATTTTAGTCATGTAATGTTTTTTTGCCTTGATATTGTCATTTCCTTTCCACCTGTTTGATTATCCCTTTGGTATCTTCCGCTACTCTTTTGCTTTCGTTTATTGATTATGATGCGGTGAATTGATTTTAATTATTGTCCATGTAAAATCAAAATAATGATAATATGAATTCTAATATGACGTTCTACTTAAGCTTTGGGTACAAAGCCATGTTCTAATTCAAATAGAACATGGGCTGCACGTGATTGACGTCACAATTGAAATTGCAACGTCAGATGAATTTTGAACAACGCCAGAAATCAAAATGGACATTTTTGTTGGTGTTGCTCGCTAGGAAATTAAATGAAAACATTCTAAAAGTTAGTTAAATGTTTCTGTTTTTTTTTTATTGATAAACTGCTGATTTTTTATAACATTTTTGGGTCATGAAATCAAAATGGCGACATTCCGAGCGTCAACTATAGGTCCGCTTCGAAGTGAAAAAGTTCGATTATTCCTATTAGAATCGAAATAATTCTATCCTGCCATGTTCTATGCTCATTTGAACATGGGTAGGCATTATATTTGTAAACATTTAATACCTCGCTCACGCTCGGTATGAAGATATTAACAAATATAATGCCTAGCCATGTTAAAATGAGCATAGAGCATGGCAGGATAAAATTATTTCTTTGATACGACCTTTCTCATGTCACGTGTAAGGCTCTATATATATGAATTAAAGTTATTCACTGTTTCTTGCTATAATATACTTACCTGCCATCCTGTTAGTCTGTTGAGGGTTATATTAGGTGCGTAATGTGTTTTCCCTTAAACAAATCTTCTTCTATTTCCCTTTGAATACACTCAATACCAAGTAGTATTCGAATCCCTATCTTTGTATTGCCAAAAACTTATCAATTCTGTCTATTGAACATGCCGCTGTCTTTGTATTACCTATCCAGGTTAATTCGACTCTTAAGACCTATTAAAACATTTAATTTCTCATACTCATAGAACTAGTGATTCGTTAGTTACTTTTACCATGTTAATCATGTTGACATTTGAATTCGGTATGTACACAATGTTCCATCAACATACAAATCCATAGCAACAGGTAAGAATCCACTTAAGGTTATCCTTGACCTTAGTTCATTACCACAAAAAAATGTGTCTATTATAAAGATATATATATGTAGACTAATATGCATGTCTAGGCAATTTTCCTTTTTTGCTATCGTCAAATATTTTATAGATAGTTATCCATAGAATAGTATAAACCGTTAACTCTTTCCATAAATGAACATTAATGACAGGTTATAGTGGACGAAACAGTCTGAAATTAGACATGGTACATAACAAAACAGAAATGATCATCCTGAACATGCATTGCGTTTACCATACACAGGACAACTTTGGATCATAACCCTTTGTTTATAATTGTTAAATAATATTATACCAGGTAATACCCATCGCTTATGAGCAGGTTAACCAGACACTCTGATCGTATTCGTCTTATTCGTTATATAATTCGTAGTACAGCATGACCTGTGATCATATAGTCTGATATGCTAAATCTAAAGTCACATCGTTTTTATACGATAAATTTACAATAGGTTAAAGTGTCCGGTTGAGATTCTGTTTTTTTTTTCTCGAGTGAACTGTTCGGGATTTTAAACATCCGTCAAAGGACGTATTAGAATCTACCATAGTCTGGCTGTCCGGCCGTCGGTCCTTTCGTCCATCAACACTTCTTACGATAACTCATGTTTGCTTTTACTTATGTTCATGTAGAGCAACGTAATATTAGGAATGACAGAAGAAAACTCATTTTCAATATTGAAAAAAAATAAATTCCTCATCGAAGATATAAGCAGATAATACCAGTTTGCTCAAACATTTGTACTGTTGTTGGGATTAATGAAAGGAAGCTCCCTTTCGAGAATTATAGAACAAGAATGGGTTTTTTATTTTGAAAAAAAAAACCAAATATGCATGTGTGTTTTAATTGTTATTATAGACGCAAATGTTTATTGATAAAATATATAGTGTAAAACAGAATGACGTGTTCAGTTTTGTGTCTTTTATTTGGACAATTTTACCTTTTATGTCTGTTATGTTCATGCATCGTTATCAATATAATGGAATTTGATGCGACTGTCATACAGGTGAGAGGTTTGGCGCTATAAGTTCAGGGTCAATGAACAATCATGTTTTATGTGTCATTACGTGGCTGACTCGAAGACAATACATGATATCACCGTTTATAAATATGAACGTGAAACCCATTTTAAAAATTGACTGGATACAGATTGCCGGTCATCAATTTAAGATACAAAAATGTCCAAAGACAGTCATACAGCCCATACAAACCTAAACATGCACCGTTCGTCTCCAAGACCAAAAAAAAAAAACAATAATCGAAAATTAGGGAACACTCAAGTGCCCCTTGAATAAGCAGTCATTTGATAATATTACTAGTAATGAGATGATCTTTATATCATGGGCAAAGTTTTTCTACCACATTTGATTATCTGATATGTTTAACAAACATTCTGCGCATATACGTTTAACTAATATTCTGCGCATATTTCTGCTATCAAATGTATTCAACTTTTGTTTCAAATATATCCAATACGAAAAACAAAACTTATTTAAATTAGATAACCCCAGGAATTGACTACTGGGTTCAGCGGATATTTTTTTTTTGAATTTACTGCAACAACAGACGGCAGTGGATTGCAATAGTTCTCATAGTCCATAAGGGAACGAAAAACGCAAAAGGTGATATGAGGGGTGGGCTATACGCCAATAAGAGACAACCCTAAGACATAAGAAATCAGTAGATACTAGAACTAGTACAATGTAGTATTCAATCTTAAACATCAGACAAGTGTCTACAGTTGTGTTATCATAATAGTGTAAAGTTATTTTATTGTCAATCATACCAAAGCTTATGTATCTATAAATAAAGATGAAGTGTTCATATACTTCGCTCAGACAAAAGAATCCTTCGATATATCTTCTTCAGGTCATCTTTATTAATTTACAAATGCATTCAAGTGAAATGTTGTAAATATTATTTAATTGCAAAGGATCGCATTTTACATTAATGTAAAAAATAGGAAAACAAATTCCAATCATACTTTCTTTCAATAGAATTTCCTTTTTCTAATCAGTCAACACATACACAGATTTTAGGTGTCACACCACCAATTACTCCCTCCGATTTAGAACGTATGAGAAAGTAGCCCTACTCTGACACAAAATAGTGCTTTTGATGTCCTTGTTTACTTAAACTAACTAACAAATTTGCAGAAATGAAACTTTTGGTGAAAGAGAAATATATCTAGATTTTATTGAAAATTTTAATGATGGATAATTTTTCAATAAGAACAATTCAATGATTTGGCAGATAATGCAGAAAACGAAATATATGATCAACCCAGGTAGATGTAGAACATGTAGAAAAAAGAAATTATTTTATAAAGACAATGCATGTCAGTTAACTGCTAGTAGTCTGATGTTATTTATGTATTATTGTCATTTTGTTTATTTTCTTTGGTTACATCTTCTGACATCAGACTCGGACTTCTCTTGAAATGAATTTTAATGTGCGTATTGTTATGCGTTTACTTTTCTGCATTGGCTAGAGGTATAGGGGAAGGGTTGAGATCTCACAAACATGTTTTACCCCGCCGCATTTTTGTGCCTGTCAGGAGCCTCTGGCCTTGGTTAGTCTTGTATTATTTTAACTTTTAGTTTCTTGTGTACAATTTGGAGTTTAGTATGGCGTTCATTATCACTGAACTAATATATATTTGTTTAGGGGCCAACTGAAGGACGCCTCCGGGTGCGGGAATTTCTCGTTGCATTGAAGACCTGTTGGTGACCTTCTGCTGTTGTCTGCTCTATGGTCGGATTGTTGTCTCTATGGCACATCCCCCATTTCCATTCTCAATTTTAATAGCTATTAATGATGGCAAGGGGACTACTAATAGAAATTGAATTATAAACCATATTAATATATAATGATTGGTTTTTTCTTGACGTTTATACATGTTTACTATAACATGTATTGTTTATTTTGTCCCAAATGGTATCAGTTGATTTACATGGCATTTCAGTTTCAAATATAAATTCATTTTAAAGTATAATATACAACATAAAATACACTTACGTGCCAGTGCCATAAACTTAAGATTTACCTTGGTAAACACTTAAATTAAGAAAACTTTGCCCTTTTACTTTTTATCTTAGTGGTTTTCATCATATCTACATAATGCAATACCTGTACTAAATCAGTAATATGAAAGTTGTTATCCATCCGTTTAATGAGTTTGAGCTTTGGATTTTGTCATTTGATTTGGGACTTTCCTTTTTGAATTTTCCTCAGAGTTCAGTATTTTTGTAGTTTTCCTTTTTGCATGAAACGTCTTACACTTAGTATTTCCTTTGTAAAATCTTAGTTGGCATGAGTCACTCCCATTACACCTAAGTGATATACATACAATCTATTAAACTAGGAAAACGCCTCATTATACTTAATTTAGAAGGTAACTATATATATACCTACAATTTTCAGAAGTCAATGTCAATCGAAAGTATGCGATTTGTCAGAAAATGAAAAGATTAGCTACAAGTTAATTATTGAATACTCAAATCAGTAATATTTGATTGTTTTATTGCTAAATTTTAACGACCATTACAATTTTCCTAGAATAACATATAATCAACAAAATAAAGAGATATTAGAATGAAGTTATATATCTTCTTTTTAGTCTTATAACTCAATCTTCCTATTGTTCATTCCGAAAAGTACTCAAAACGTTTATACGCATGGATTCGATGTTTTTAAATGGCGTTGGATTCCTAGTGTTCGTGCATACTTAGATAAATAACATTGAAAGTTATATTGTCAAAATACACCGCATGGTATGGATTTTTAATACGTAAGGTATAAATACAATTTTAATGACATTATGGCATGCACACTTCTGTTTTCAGGAGAGAGAGGAACAGCAGATTTTCGATAATATAGTTTCATTCTTATAAAGACAAAAAAGTTTGGAGACCTATCGGTATTCTTAAATTGAATAACAAAGTCATTATACTAAACGCGTTAACATTTTTGTTCATATGGCCTTTAATATTCAGTGATAAATTGCAGTTAACAAACATGTTTAAAATTTTGCATACTAGGAAGACTATCATGAAAATTAATGATATCGTGTCTGAATTGTGTAATTACTTCCAACATGATTTGGGTCTGCTGAAGAATGTCCTTCTAGGCACTTTTAGATAATTGATCAATTTTGACCAATATTTAGGATAGTTACAGATTTCACTTTAAAGATATCAATGACCAATGATAACTTAAAAGTGAAATATTTAGAAATACGCTAAGATATTGTTAAAATCTGACAGTGTATATATGAATTGGATACTTCGTGAAGCCAAACTGAAACGAACATAAATTGATCATACAATAAAACTAAACACATGTATAAGAAAATGATATCTCCTGGTAACAGTAGCAATTCAGATGTAGACAATTCAAATATACCAATTTGACTTGTTTAACCTTCTCCAACACTAGTCAAGCGTTTAATTTCAACTGGATATCCGACATAAGAAAACAATATCGTGAAACCTCTTTTCCGAGTTAAATGCACGCGTCGTTGGGTCACACGTAGTTTTGCATTTGAATACGGTGATTAGTTTTACTATAAATGTTAATCTTTGTACATAAATTTAAATTGTCTCATAGTCATAGACCCCAAAAAATCAAACAGCCAATATCAGAAATTTATCTTAGTGCACATATGTCACAATTAAATCATGTGTTTACACCATCTTTACTGCTTTTTTTACAATTGGTGTGGGGCTAGTTTGAAAAATTGTAAGAATGATGGTCGTGCGGATTCATTGTGACTAATAACTGTAAAGCAATTTCCAACAAAGTGCAGGATTCTTCTTTAAACCTAGTTATTAAATAATTTTCTTCTATAACCACTTTTAAACCTTGAATGACATCCTGACATTGTCTGACATTATCAAGATGATACTGACAAAGAAATTCAAGGAAATAAGCATACGAGGAGGCCGGAAAAACTTTTGAAATTGAATCTACCATTTGAAGTTCATCTGGTGCTAACGACGAATTTTTCGTGAAACGTATATCATCTACCAGCATAAATTTTCTCAGATTAACAAAACTCGTCTTCTGGAATGAGTTAAGATTTAACAATTGGTAATCCGATACAGTGGAGAAGTCGCACAATTTTTCCGGAGTACATTTCGATATAGAATATCTGATGATGTATAGTGCTTTACTGTATTGTTTCGTCTTATAGAAAAGCGATGCTACCATCAACCATCCAGATACAGCATCATGATACACATTCTGTAGCAAGGTACTAAGACAGTATTTGTACTGTTTGCATTGGTATATGTTATTGCTACATGTACTGTCCAGTGCTATTAACTGTGCAAGTGCACTAGAATACATAGACATATAGTATTTATACATGTCCTTTATTGAAGATTTTGGACACGACACAGTCTGATAAACTGCATTCTTAAATATCGTATCCTTGTAATAGAAACAAGTTTCAAAGAAATTACGTAAACCAATCAAAAAAATTGAGTTTATTTTTTTGTGTAAATCATCTTCATATAAAGTAGGCGGTTCGATGCGGAATTTCCAAAGTGATACATAAAAGTTAGATATTTGATCCGAAAATAAGATGCATCGCCATCCATAACTATACAAAGTATAGAGTTTTTCTAAAAGTATTTCACGACCACGACCCTCTATTTTGTTCTCAAACATGTTGTTCTCTGGAATGAAGTAATGCAAACAAACTGAGTGTTCAACACAATAAACCAGCCTACTGAAACATCCCATAAAACAAGGTATAATATTGTTAGGTTTCCATACGGATTGTGGCAGTTCTTCAGATATCCAAAAAATAATAGTTTTCAGGAAATAAGAACAGAGTAAATCTTTACATCCGGAATATGTGGCTATTACATCTTTCAAAAGAACTTTTAGGAGAGCATAGCACAGTAATTGCGTGTGTGTAAAGGTATTGATAAGAAGTTTTTCTCCAACCGAAAAAGATACTCGCCATTCTATATCTTCTTTTGGTGATCCTTTAACTCCGATAGGTACAAAAAGTACTCCGTGTTTTAAAATACTTTGTTTGACATCTTCACTCGGCCACGAATAACGTGATCTTGTTATCCACTGAATTGCAGGTGATACCCACGTTTTACAATGTAAACACGTTGCAGAGTCAATATATCCTTTTTTGTCTGATACACACGGACCATGAATTATATCAAAATAATTATTTAATAAACCTTGTTTATGCAATGCACTTGAAAGATATTGTTTACCATTATGTTCATAGCAGGCTCTCAAAACTCCAGGAATTCTACCATATACAAGTCTCAGCAGAGTATAACAAGGTTTCACATCATCTCTTTCCATTAACAAATGTGTTATTTTGGGTTGATAACGGGATTTTAATTCTTCACAAACGTCATACTGCTTTCGAACAATCATTATATCTAAGTCACTGCCTCGCATCTCAAGTCCTTCCCCAAAGCTTCCACTTGTTATAAATGTTGCATTCTTGTTACTTTGTAAATTGTCCCTGACAGTATTCATGGTCCTGATTTGTTTAACATGATCTTCTGTTCCTACTATATTTTGACAGAGATAACGATACAGTGCTATTGATGTGTTTGGATTTTTACTGTCTGAAATATATAAAATCGGATGTAAAAAGGTAAATATGAAGAGAAAAAGGAAATAAATACTCATCAAAATACATTTGTATGATTATAGGACATGAGTTTGAAAGATTGCACATCGATTTTATAAACATTTTAAAACGTCATCAGAGTCTGAGCAGAAAGAAAATGAATCAGGGTTATGTCAATAAAAGTCTCGTCCTAACTCCAAAAAAGTTCATCGGAAGATAAAAAGACCATGTTTATATATTTTAAAAATACGGTCTTGAAGTTTATTGTCTGGGAACTGACGTTGTTTATCATCTACATTAAGGTGGTCGTTGATGTGTCTATAAAGTATTAATTTTACTGTTAAGACAACTTTTGATACTATTCGTTTGACGTGGAAACGACATCCCGTCTTTGTATTATTGTGCTATGGTTAATGTTTTGTATTTTGTCTCTTATTGTTACATGTATACTTTGTATTCATGCTTTTTCGTTTTTCTTTTTTACATATTTCTTTGTTTTATGGGGATTAAGAGTACACAATGTTGACTGCTGTACCCCTTTTTGACATTCCTTTGAATAGATAAAAGGCAGTATCAAGTTCGTTTTTTACAAAATAAGACAATAAATAGTTTTATTAAATTTTGAAAAACATAAAAAAATCTATGATTTAATTAATCAAAAACAAAACAAAAAATATATTGCATTTGATTACATATAGATTCTTACACTACAACAAGTGTATTACGATATTTCTCCACTCGAGACAGTTAAATTTTATTATTTAAAGCGCGAGGCTTGCCGAGCCCTTTAAATAATAAAATTTAACTGTCGAGAGTGGAGAAATATCGTAATACACGAGTTATAGTGTCGGAATCTGTTTCTCTAATGCTTTTTATCGTTCTTTTTCAAAGATTTTCAGAAAATTGTGCTCTTTATATGCGACGTCATCAGGCAAGGTCGCCTTTTTTCATGACGTCACAATAGGAAAATTGAGAAGAAAACAAAACATTTTGACGTCATAATCAAATTTCGACTAATCATTTGCCGAGAACAGATTTTTCACTAGTGAGGAGAAATATTTTTCTCACACCGGTCAGGAAATGTGAAAATAGCACAAAAATTAGAGAATATCTTTTCTTCAATTCAGGCCAATTTTTTTTAACCAGAACTTCAATCAATAAATAAAAACATGATACCAGAGGAACTCATAGTTCAAAAATAAACTGACAACGCTTTGTCAAAAAACCTAAATAAATAATAGTTAACCAAACTAAACATAAAAATAATAAAATCTTATCAACACGAACTCCACCAAAAACATGAATTCAGTGGCTCCGTAAGGTTAAACAGATTCTGCTCTACATGTGGCATCTGTCCTGTTACTCATATTTTACAAACACGATAATCAGTCTAATTCAGTAGGTCACATGCCAGAAAATAAATGGATTGTATTTGCGATTTAAGAAACTTATCAAACATTATATGTGAAACGGATATTCTCTAACGGTTAACTTACTCGTGATCGCATCCATAAAACAATTACGAAGGGATGATATCAACTTCACTATTTAGAATTTTTTTTTAAATCTTTCCTGTGAGCAGAAACTCTCTATCACGGAAATCATGATAGGACATACAAGCCTGGGAATATTGTATCAATTGGAAGATATATATGTTGTAAATACGACGCGAACACAACGGGAAAGTCAATTATGTCTTATATTGTAACGTCAAAAAATTGTGACGTGTCACTTGTATACTTGGACATCTATAGATTGATTACACATATTTAGAACATGCAACGTTTCTAACTGAATTCACGTACTCCCGACATTTTGGTGCCATGCCAAATGGATTTGAATAAGCTGAAATCCATTAGAAACCGATCCGAAGTGTAGTAACAAGACATTTACGAAAAAACGAAGCGAAGTTAGCCATGGTAGATCTTTTAGCAACATTCGAAAGTGTGGAACAAAAAAAGAAACTTTTGGAAGATTTATATAAAAAAATATTATAAGTGCAATCGATGCGGGGGATATTGGAGAAGATCTTCTTAATACAGATGAGTATATATTAGACTTAGAAACACAATAGACCTAAATGTTAATATTGTTAATGATAAAGAGCGGAAAATAGAAGACGACACAAAAGTTCTCCTCACATCGCATATGACACATTCTAGCGTATAATTGAAAACCACAGTTGCACCCTTTGGTCCTGTAGTATTGACGCAAATATCCTTTTGATGAAGGTGCACAACGCTCATTCATTGCAGAAGCTCTAGCAACAAAACTAGATCTTTAAATGGACAACACAGAATCCATACAATTGTCATGCTTCGGAGACACAGTTTATGATACACGACACCTAGGTACATTACTATTCGAGACGGAGACGAGACAGAACATATCAATTGATGTACTGGTTGTACCAAAGAGAGCAGTTCCGTTAGAGTCATATCTGAAAATTTGAAAAACAAGTACATGTATCTACACAGATTAAATCTTGCTCATCTGATCACCGATAAAAGTATATTCGAAATTGACGTTTTGATTGGAGCAGATTACTATTGGCAGTTTTTTGGAGACGATATCATCCGCGGAGATGGAATTACAACAGTAAAATCAAAATCCTATACATATACATTTGTACAGTTATTTTTTGCTATACATAGAAACTTTAATTTTCAAGCGTTGATAATTTTAATTTGAAATTTCTTATTCACATTTGAATATGTATTATATATAGAATTTTATCTTTTTGCGGCCCCCAGAATGCGAACACAACGTCACTTATGTCTTATATTGTAACGTAAAGACTTTGCAAAGTGTCACTTGTATACTAGGACATCTATCGATTGATTACATATAGAATAACAATACTTTGTCTCGAAATATCAATGTTATTTGTACAAGGCTTAGAAACAGGTAGAAAGCGAGGCTGTGCCGAGTATTTCTACCTGTTTCGAGCCGAGTACAAATAACAGATTGATATTTTGAGACAATGTATGGTTATTCTTTATATACTGCAACTCTTATAACTGTTCAAAATGAAGTATTTAGGGTAAACACCGTAATTCTTTAATTGTGAGCGGACAACGTAAAATTGCCGCGAACCTGTATGTTTTATTGACTCCATAAATAAAACTGTACGGAAAAGCATTATCAACGTCATAAACAAGGCGATATACGGTCGGTGACTGTATATCACATATAAATATACAGTCAATGCAATTTGACTGCTCAAATAGCACAGCTGCAGTATATACATATTTAGACCATGCAACGTTTTCTTACTTAATTCATGTATTCCCGACAATATACTCCGTATGCAGGAGTAAGTATACAGCGGTGCGTGATAGTAGTCATCGGCTTGTGAAAAAGAACAAAGATCAATTGTTTGGTGTAATTAAAAGAGACAATCATTCAAACGAACATTCAAACTTTCAACATTCAAACTGTCAACATTCAAACTTTCAACATTCAAAATTTCAACATTCAAACTTTTAACATTCAAACTTTCAACATTCAAAATTTCAACATTCAAACTTTCAACACTTTCAACATTCAAACTTTCAACACTTTCAACATTCAAACTTTCAACATTCAAACTTTCAACATTCAAACTTTCAACATTCAAACTTTTAACTTTCAAATGTTCAACATTTAAACTTTCAACATTCAAACTTTCTACATACAAACCTTCAACATTCAAACGTTCAACATTCAAACTTTCAACATTTAAACTTTCAACATTCAAACTTTCAACATTCAAACGTTCAACATTCAAAATTTCAACATTCAAACTTTCCATATTCAAACTTTCCACATTCAAACTTTCAACATTCAAACTTTCAACATTCCTTTCAACATTCAAACTTTCAACATTCAAACTTCCAACATTCAAACGTTCAACATTCAAACTTTCAACATTCAAAATAAGTCGACAAAAAATCACACTGTAATTGCAAAAGACGTAGAAAACCAAATAAAATTGCCAATTACAAAACACAAAACACAAAGTAGAAAGCTAGGCTAGATACTAGATACATGCAAACCCGTTTTGGTAGATCTTTTTACGTGATGTCGATGGATGTTCAACTTTCTGTCACCCCGCATTACGGATTATATTGCCACGTAAAGGAAAGAGAGAAAAAATATTGATGAAAATAATTGAACCTATCGAAATGGAAAATAAGCCTTAGCAATATTAATCATGGATTTAAAAAAGGAAATTATCTGGGTTACTACGCATCTGGCGTATTAAATAATAAGCCTGGTTAATTTGATAACTTATAACTGCCTTGAAATGAAACAAAAATTGAGCATGATGAGAGAAAGATTGATTGTTACACGCTCATTATATTCCTTAATTGACTACTTGATCATTTTGGTCTTTTGTGGATAGTTGTCTCATTGGCAATCATACCACATCTTCTTTTTTATATTTTTAAGTTCATGTGCAGTTCACTAATATTTCCATTTCCGTGCGGCTTACTCATTTGATTTTTTTTTTTATTTTGCGGTTTGAAGACAGTCTGTCTTCTTGTAATGATTATCTTTCATTTTGTTTTATGGTATTCTCATTTCGTTTTATATTTTGCATGTTTTGTTTGCATATCTCTATCGTATAGGTGACAATGCTATCATAAATTAAAACCTTTCCCAATCTACATGTAAGGCTGTAAAAGATAAAAACCTTCAGAATTATGTATTTACCTGCCATGTTGTTAGTCTGTTGAGGGATATATAAGTGTGTAATGTGTTTTCCGAAAACAAATCTTCTTTCGTTTTCCTTTAAAACCACAATAACATACACGCAATATCAGGTAGTAAATTTTAGGTTTAAAAGTCGGATCAATCCTATTTATAGTTCGTCACGCTGTATTGTGTTACTGAACGAGGTGATCCCTTCCTTACAAATAATATAATATTTTTTATTATTATAAACAAACAAATAATGATAATTTAGTTATGTTGTTCCTCAAATGCAAATCAACTGGTAAGAAGCATCCTGTGGTTATCTATGACCTTTGTCCATGACTTCGTCATTGATATATACGTATAAGGGTATATATAGTTCGGCTGTTGTCAGTACGTTTCTTCGTCTGTCAACACTTTGTACGATAACTTGAATTTGCTTTAACAAATTCGTATGCAATTTACGATTGAAGGAAGAAAACTCCTTTTCAATATTGAAAATATTTGATGTTGCCATCAAAGAGTTACGAGAATTTTACTGTCAGTACTGTTAATGTTATTACTACCACATGGTCGATGCCTCTGCTGTTGGACTGTTAGTTCCCGATGATATCACCAGCCCAGTAGCCAGTACTTCGGTACTGATATGAAAATATGGATTTTTTGTGTTATTAAAATTTGCTGTAACAAAAGGTTAGAAATTATTATGAATTAAGGAATGTATCTCCCTCATACAAAGCTCTGATTCCTTTCACGGATTTGGCAATACTTTATGGACCTTTAGGATTATAGCTCTTCATCTTTTATATAAGCTTTGGCTTTCAAATATTTGGCCAATATCACTGACAAGACAGGTATTGTCGAAATGCGCATATGCTGCAGACCATCTTGTTTTGATCAATGTTGTCAGACTATATGCCTGTTTTACAAACAAAAAATCGCTCGCCTTTACATTTTAAGCTTTGCATAAAAATTTGGCACTTTTTTCTTAAACACAAAACTTGTCTACATTCAATCAAAAAGACCAGGATCCATGCAAGATATGATACCATTGTGAGTTTGCAAAGACAATAAAAACTCCAACTGCAATCAAAGTATGACATTATCGTTTTATTGAACAAATTCAACTATTTAGCAAATTCATGTATATATATATCGGCAAACATATAAATGATATACCTAATATCATGTAATCACCATATTTCTTTATTTTGTAGCTGTAATCAACCCTTTCATGTATACCTTTTTCCAGTTTACGACATATATTGATACACAGAAAAAGAATATTTATGTATGATTGTCAGTGACATCTTTCAACCAGAGATCACATGATGTAGAAGTTAGAAGGTTATGGTTGGACTATTTAAGAACATAAACATACAGCATAGAAAGCTTTAATTTACGTTTGAAGTTGGATTCATAACAAACTGGACATACATATACTATAGTTAATTGCTAATAATAAGTATTGCAATATGCATTGTGTTTAAATGCAATATCAGTATTTAGTTCTATTATAATCTTTAATCAATCCTAATTCTATCTTACTTTTGAGATATAGTTTTTCATATGTGACGTCATTTTTCTGCTGTTTCAGAAATTTCGTAAATTCAAATGTGACGTAATTTTTGTGCCTTTTCGCCATCGTATGTGACGTCATTTTTATGATTTACTGCGTTAAGGCCTGGACTTAGTCGGGTGTGTCTATTCTGTGTTGGTCTCTACATTAGGTATTCGTGTTTGTTTTCTGTAAAGAGTTAATACTTCAGTTTCATTATGTATATCTGTTATATTCATTTGATAAAATTTACTGTTTGCAATAGCATTAATTGTTCTAAATAATAAGGATGTTTTATCCCAAGCATAAAAACATAGCCGTATTTGACACAACCTTTTTCAACTTTTGATATAAAGTTGTACTTTTTTTTCACTTTCGATCTTTTATATCTGGGCGTCACTGGTAAGTCTTGTGTGGACGAGGCGCGTTTTTGGCGTAATGAATTTAAAAATGATGTTTTTTGTTATCCATTAATCATGTGTTTCTTTGTCTAATACGTTCTCCTATTTATTTGTATTGTAGTCCAGTAATATTATGTTGTCATTTCAATGTTATATTTAACATAGCCATTAAAGTGCGAGGTTTGGCATGCCACAAAACCAGGTTCAACCCACCATTTTTTCCTTTAAAAATGTCCTGTACCAAGTCAGGAATATGGACATTGTTATATTATAGTTTGTTTCTGTGTGTGTTACATTTTAACGTTGCGTCGTTTGTGTTCTCTTATTTTTTAGTGTAATTTCACATTGCGATAAGACGTGTCACGGTACTTGTCTATCCCAAATTCATGTATTCAGTTTTGATGTTATATTTGTTATTCTCGAGGGATTTTGTCTGATGCTTGGTCCGTTTCTGTGTGTGTTACATTTTAGTGTTGTGTCGTTGTTCTCCTCTTATATTTAATGCGTTTCCCTCGGTTTTAGTTTGTTATCCCGATTTTGTTTTTTTTGTCCATGGATTTATGAGTTTTGAACAGCGGTATACTACTGTTGCCTTTATTTAAAGTCCCCGAAATTAAAAATGTAAAACAATTCAAAACAGATGATTAACGGTCAAATTTATGTTAAAACAACAAAGATGATAAACAAAAAAAGGACAACCACTGAATAACAAGGTCTCTGACTTGGGACTGTCATATACAGGTACGCTTAAAAATTTGTGTGGGCACCCAACCCTTTCATTTCCTCAGACAGTAGTGTAGCAGCAAAAACATAAGAACAAACTACGAATAAGGCTTAACTCATCAGATCCACACAAAACACAGAACAAACAACTAACAAATAACTTAATAATTACAGTATACATATGAGTATACTCGTTGTTACGCACAATAAGCTTAATGCTGCATATACGGTAATAGTTTTTTTTTTTATTGTTGAAGACTGTATAGATGTCTGTACTTGCTTACAACCCCTGTGATTGAATTTATTATTGTATCATTGGCAATATTAATCGTACCACATCACTTTATTTGTATTTGCACAACAAATACATAATAAAAATATATATCTAAGACTAAAATTTCAATCACTACACATTCTATTGATTAATGGAAAGAAGTCATAAACGGGGAGAGACAAATACAGGTATCGAAAAAATGTTCGATCATAAATGCAAAGCAATAACATTAGAGTAGGGAGGTTGAGAGCTCACAAAACATGTTTAACATAACCGCATTTTGTGTTCAAATTTTGGTTTATTTATATGTTTCGGAGTTTAGGCTTACGTCCGTTTTTGCTTGAATATCGTACATAAGTGTGTAAGGGCCAGTTAAAGTCCGCCTATAGATGCGGAATTTACTATCTGTTATGAACACCCATTGAAGACCTTGGATGTTTACTCTTTGGTCTGGACTCTTTGACACATTCAGGGTTTCCATTCTTATTTATATCTATATATTACGTCAGGAAAAGACAGAACATTGACAATACATAGAGTGAATTAAACTAATGCCAGTAACACACACACAAAAAGATTTGATATGGTTTCCTATTCAGGTCCATGTCGCCATACAAATATGCAGATAAGTTTTACAATAAATATTGAACCCATTTTTAAAATTTGAATTTGTCTCGTAGGAAACGAAATGATGAAACATCATTAATCGGCAGTTTATTCTTAGTGCACAATTTACTCTTTAACGAAAATATCTTTACTGTAGATTATAATAATTAGTGTGGTTGTTAGAATGTTTGTTGTGGGGATTCATTGTTACCAAATAACTGCAAAGCAATTTCCAACAAAGCGTATGCTTCGGGTTTATATATAGTTATTAAATAGTTTTCTTCTATTACCAGTTTTAAACCTTGAATGGCATCCTGACATTGTCTGGAGTTATTAAGATGATACTGACAAAGAAATTCAAGGAAATATGCATACGTTGTCGATGGAAGTACATCATCCGAAATTGAATCGTCCATTTGCAGTTCATCTGGTGCTAACAAAGAATCACTTTTGAAAAGTATTTCATCTACAAGCATTAATTTTTTCAGATTAACAAAACTCGTCTTCTGGCAGAAATTAAATTTTAACAATTGGTCATCTGATATAGTCGAATCGTGGCACAATTTTTCTGGAGTACATTTCGATATGGAGTACCTGATAAAGTATACAGCTTTACTGTATTGTTTTGTCTTATAGAAAAACGATGCCAACATCAGCCATCCAGACACATGCAGCGTCATGATACACATTCTGCAGCAAGGTACTTACACAGGATTTGTACTGTTTGTATAGGTTTTTATTGTTACTGAGTGTACTGTCCAGTGATATACATTGTGCAAGTCCACTAGAACACATTGAAATAAAGTATTTATATACATCTTTTATTGAAGGTTGCTGACAGTGCAAGGTATGACATAATCAATTCTCGAACGTCTTTTTTACAGATTGAGATTGAAACATGTTAAAGAATGTATTTTCCCAATTCGTTAACTCTGAGTTAAGTGTTTTGTTAACGTCATCTACGTATAATATATGAGGTCCGATGTGGATATTCCACATTGTAGGATGAAAGTTAGATAATTGATCTGAAAATAAGGCACATTGCCATCCATAGCTATACAACGTAGATAGTTTTTCGAAAAGTATTTCACGACTGCGACCCTCTATTTTGTTCTCAAACATGTTGTTCTCTGGAATGAAGTAATGCAAACAAACTGAATGTTCGACACAAAAAATAAGGCTTCTGAAACACCTTATAAAACAAGGTATAAGATTACCAGGTTTCCATATGGATTGTGGAAGTTCTTCAGATATCCAAAACATAATTGTTTTCAGGAAATAAGAACAGAGTAAATCTTTACATTCGGGATAAATAGCTAACACATCTTTCAGAATAATTTTCAAGAGAACATAGCACAATAATTGAGTGTGTGTAAAGGTATAAGTAAGAAGTTTTTCCCCAACTGAAAAAGATACTCGCCATTCTAGATTTTCTTTTCGTGATCCCTTAGCTCCAATTGGTACAAACAGTACTCCATGACCTATAATACTTTGTTTGACTTCATGACTCGGCCATGAGTTACTTGATCTTAATACCCACTGAATTGCAGGTGATATCCACGTTTTACAATGTAAACAAGCTGCAAAGTCCATTTTTCCTTTTTTGTCTGAAAAACACGGACCATGCATTATATCAAGTTCATCATTAAATAACCTTTGTTTAAATAATGCACTTGAAAGATATTGGTTACCATTATAATCATCATAGTCTCTCATAACTTCCGAACTTCTACTATATACTAGTCTCAACAGAGTATAACAAGGTTTCACATCGTCTCTTTCCATTAACAAATGTGTTATTTTGGGATGATAAAGGGATTTTAATTCTTCACAAACGTCAAACTGCTTTTGTACCATCATTATATCTAAGTCACTGCCTCGCATCTCAAGTCCTTCCCCAAAGCTTCCGCTTGTTATAAATGTACAATCCTTGTTACTTTGTAAATTGTCCCTGACAGTGTTCATAGATCGGATGTATTTAACATAATCTTTTGTTCCTACTATATTTTGACACAGATAATGATACAGTGCTATTGATGTGTTTGGATTTTTACTGTCTGAAATATAGAATATGGAATGTTAAAAGGTAAATTTGAAAAACAAAAAAATAATATTAATCATATGAATACATTTATATTATTACAGGACATGAGTTTTACAAATTGCACATTCAGTGTTGACTGCTGAACCCCTTTTTGACATTCTTACCAATTAGGTCTCTTTGTTTTGATCACACATCGTTGTCAATGTAACGATGATCGACGAAGAATTTAGGTGATTTTAGTCATATGTAATAAAGTGCATATTAAATGAATAGTTAAAAGGCAGTATCTAGTTCATTTTTCTTTTTGCAAAATAAGACAATAAATATTTTTATTAAATTTTGAAAAACAAACAAAATTAACTGTTCGAAAACAAAAATTATAGTGCATTAATAACTATCCATTCATCAATTCAGGCCATTTTTTTTAACCAGAACTCAATCAATAAAAGAAAGCTAGATACTAGAGGGGCATTCAAACTCATAGATCGAAAAAAAACTAACAACGCTATGTTTAAAAAAAGCCCAGACAAATAATAGTTAATAAAACTCAACATAGAAAACTAAAATATAATCAACACAAACCCCACCGTAAACATGGGGTGAATTCTGGTGCTTCGGAAGGGTAAGCAGATTCTGCTTCACATGTGGCTACCTTCGTTTTACTCATATTACTAAAAACACGGTAATCAGTCTAACTTTGTAGGTCACATTCGAGAAAAGGAAACGTATTATATTTACGACATAAGAAACACATCCAACAACATCTGTGAAACGGATATTCCATAATGGTTAACTAACTCGTGAAGGCGTCCATAAAAAAAATAAGAAGAGATAATTTCAACTTTATCATTTAGAACTTTTTATTAAATAGCTTTCTTGTGAGCAGCAATTCTCTATCAAGGAAATCATGATAGGACATGCAAGCCCCGGAATATCGTATCAATTGGAAGATATATACTCCGTATGCAGGAGAAAGTATACAGAGGTGCGTGATAGTAGTCATCGGCTTTTGAAAAAGAACAAAGATCAGTTGTTTGGTGTTGTGTGTGCTCCTAGGTTAACCCGAAAAAGACCAACACCTGCCAAGAGGAGACAAAAACAGAAGGAACCGACCACCAGGAATGAATTCTCGGAGGATACAAGATCTGATGAGGAATCAAACTGGGGATATGTCATCAGAGAGGAACAAGGAGACAGTGATTCAACCATCATTGAAAATTTACTTCAAGTTCAAGCTGATGAGTTACAGAATACAGAGACAGGAGGGGACGCCCAATCTTCAGAAGACACAATTAGTGTTGATGAGGACCTGATTTCTGAAGATGAAAGAAGCGCTTCGCAAGATGAGATTGTTCAAGAAGATATACTTGAACAGCATACTTCTCAAACAGATACAGATGATGAAGATGAACCGGTTCCTATACGTCGTTCAGCCAGAGAGCGGAGACCACCACTCCGGTTTACCACTGGCGAATTTGATATGGCAAAGTCTGCAATCAACACCATGTCTGATTGGGAAAAGAAGATCCAGTGTCTGAAATCTATATCAGACCAGACAACTTTACTCCAAGATTTACAGACAGAGGCAGGTCGAACCATTCTAGACATTTTGAAGTCATCTACCAATGCTTCTACGTAGCAGGAAATGCCAAGACGTCATTTTCCGGCTGGGGGAGTATGTGGTAGAGTGGAATTTAGCATATTTGTGTAAATGTAAATTTGTATATATTGATTAGATATATTGGAATAAAATGTTTTTCATACTATTGATATTATAGTTACAAATTGAATGGTATTTAATTTGTCCAGTTTGAATACTGTTAAACTGACCAGTGTACCTGTTTGTCTATGTTACCTTGATTTCTATATTTAGAATCTTATTTAAGCCTATATTTCTTATGGAAAGTGATTTTGGTCACATGTTCTTTTTGGAGGGAAAATTCTATTGTTCTGGACACTCTCATTCCAACTGTCATACTGAACAGATATACTTCACAGTTTTGTAGTTTGCAAATTGTCTTATATAAATTGTGTTATTGCTGAATCTTTTGGGAATCCATATTTCTACTTTACAGGTCAGTTGTATATACTTTTCTCACATTATTTTAATAGTCCTAGAGTTTTTAACAGAGTATGCAAGATTTGGTTAGATTGATTGGATTGAATGGAGAAATGAATCCGTAGTATGAATATGACCTTTATGAGTGATAAATACAATTAATTGACCATAACATGCTTTAAATCATTAAAGATTGATAAATGATAATAATATTGAATAATTACTAAATAATAGAGCATTGGAGGGAAATTATATTAAATAGAAAGAAAGAGTTTTCTTGTGTATAAATAAGAAGTAAATTAAATAGTTAAATATTCATTTTAAACCTTTATTATGTTTTAGTATCTAAGGGAACAGATTTTCTTATTTTTGGTATGTGTTCATATTGTAGACATGGAACACATTAGTTATAAAGGAGTAGGTTCAGTAAGACCCCTTTCTGGCCCCAAAATAAAGCAGTTTTAGAAAATTGTAAAAATGTAATCTTTAAGCAATATTTTGGAAAGTAAAATGCTTCTGCTTCATACATTTGAGCTGTTTTTGACAATACAATGCACAAATGTCGCGTTCTAGCATCATAAAGTCATGCTAAATTACTGAAATCTTCAAAATTTTAGCATTTTGGTCAATTTTAAGACGATTTCCGTCTAAAAAGATAGTGGCCGTATTCGTGTTCATTCATAATATTGAAATGTAAGTTGTATTTGAATATAATACAAAAGATATATAAAGGTTGAGGATGAACACGGATGCGGCCACTTTCATTTTTGACAAAAACCATCTGAAAAGTGACGTTTTTTGGTGTATTTGATAGATTTTTCATATTTAAGCTTGAATCAGAGCGTTTTTAAAGACTTAATCAGTTAAAATCTTTCACATACACTAATCGAATCAATTGAAATAGACTCTTAAGTGTTTAAAAAGTGTTCATAAACTTTCGTTAGATGAACCTGAAATTTGAGGCCAAAATCGGCCCTTACCGGACCTACTCCTTTATATTTATCTTCAGGTTAATATTTGATGAACATGTAGCCAATACACATATGCAGTCTTGTGACCTTCAAACTAGCACTTGAGGTAAGCAAAGAGTTGTATTATGTTGTTTTATAATTTGGTTAGTTATTTGCTTATTTTGCTTACTTTGCGTTGCTGAGTTGCTGCATGTAGATATTTTAATGTTTTACCGTTTTGCTTTAGTTTATTACTATTTATGGAATTCATGTAGAATATGTTATTTACATGGTAATAGAATATTTAATGCAATTAAGTTTATGAGATGCATAAACTCATACATGTAAGACGCAAGTTTATGTTGAGTCTTTAAGACAGAGTTATAGATGTGAAAGAGAATATTATTTTACTTAGAATGTTATACAGTGCAATGTACTTGTTCATAAACATGTCAGAGCTATCCATCTTTGCACCTGTATTTATAGTATTTTATAATTATGTTTTGTGGGGTCTTTATACGAGACAACTGATTACTAAGACCTTTAATAAAGAATCCATATATGTTTACAACCGAGTTTTTATGATGTCCATTTCCACCAGGTTTCAGTGTTATAAAAAGAGACAATCATTCAAATGAACATTCAAACTTTCAACATTCAAAATAAGTCGAAAAAAATACACACTGTAATAAAATTGCAAATTACAAAACACAAAACACAAAATAGAAAGCTAGGCTAGATACTAGACACATGCAAAAGGGGGCCGTTTTGTCGGATAATTGCACCTATCTAAATCGACAATAAGCCTTAGCAATCACGGATTTGAAAAAGGAAATTATCTTGGTTACTGACAAAGAACCTCGCATCTGGCGTATTAAATATTAAACCTAGTACGTTTGATAACAATTAACTACCTTGCAATGAAACAACAAAACAAAGAGAGAACGATTGATTGTTACACGCTCGGTATGTTCCTTAATTGACGACTTAATCCTCTCTACCCATGTGATTTTTCATTAACATGACAGTTTAAATCGTATTCCAGTGTTTGTACATATGTTCCTTTATTTCCCTACATTTTGTATTGTGTTGTACTGTCTGTTTTATTATTCAAAGAAGATGCCACTTATCCATGTCTACAGATAATGACAAATTAAGCAATCTTTTTAAGTTCATGTGCAGTGTACTCATATTTCCGTGCGGCTTACTCATTTATCTATTTGTTCTATGTTGCGGTTTGTCTTTTTGTAATGATTATCCTTCATTTTGTTATATCGTATTCTCGTTTCGTTTCATATTTTGTATGTTTTGTTTGCGTATCTTTTTCGTATATGTGATAATGCTATCATCAATAAAAAACTTTTTCAAGCTACATGTAAGGATGTAAAAGATATAAACCTTCAGAATTATTTATTTACCTGCCATGTTACTAGTCTGTTGAGGGATATATTAGTTGTGTAATGTGTTTTCCGAAAACATATCTTCTTTCGTTTTCCTTTAAAACCACAATAACATACACGCAATATCAGGTAGTAATTTTAGATTTAAAAGTCTGATCAATCCTATTTATAGTTCGTCACGCTGTATTTTGTTACTGAACGAGATGATCCCGTCCTTGAAAAATTATATAAACTTTTTTTATTATTATAAACAAACAAATAATGAAAATTTAATTATGTTACCCATTTACCATTAGACCTCAGTATCCACACAACATGTTCCTAAAATACAAATCAAAAGCCAAGAATCCTCCTATGGTTATCCATGACATCGGTTAATTACCACAAAAATATCTCCGTCATAAAGATATGCGTATTAGGGTACATATAGTCCAGCTGTTGTCAGTTCGTTTCTTTGTCTGTCAACACTTTGTACGATTACTTGAATTTGCTTTTATCAATGCTTAGGCATTTTAAGATTGAATGCAGAAAACTCCTTTTCAATATCGAAAATAATTGATGTTGTTATCATACATTAACGAGATTTTTACTTTAAGATGTTAACACAAAACGTTAGTATTACTAGATTGGTTTGTTCCTAGCTATAAAAAAGAAGATGTGGTATGATTGCTAATTAGACACCTCTTCACAAGAGACCAAATGACACAAACATTAAAAACTATAGGTCACTGTGAGGCATTCAACAATGAGCAAAGCCCATACCGCAAAGTCAGATAGTTGTCTATTGGCAATCATACATCTCTTTATTTTTATAGCTTGACTTAATACATAATCATCAACTTATTAAATGGATTGTTTTTGTGCATTACAAGTACTTTGGTCGAACATTTGCAATTGGATAACTTTTAAATTTTAGTTAGACCTTAGAAAAAAACATATTTGATCGTAGGCAATTTTTTCTTAAACACAAAACTGGTCTGCATTCACACAAAAAACCAGGATCCATGCAAGATATGATACCATTGTGAGTTTGCAAAGACAATGAAAACTCGGACTACAATCTAAGTATGACATTATTCTTTTATTGAAAGAACAAATTCAACTATTTAGCAAATGTATGTATATATATCGGCAAACATATAAACATTATACCTAAATAACATGTAATTACCATATTTCTTTATTTTGTAGCTGTAATCAACCCTTTCATGTATACCTTTTCCCAGTTGACGACACACAGTGTATTAATACACAGAAAAAGAATATTTATCTATGATTGCCAGTGACATCCTTCAACCAGAGACCACATGATGGAGAAGTTAGAAGGTAATGGTTGGACTTTTTAAGAAAATAAGCATACCGCATAGAAAGCTTTAAAGTCCCCGAAATTAGAAATTCAATTCAAAACAGATGATTAACGGTCAAGTTTATGTTAAAACAACACAGATGATAAGCAAAAAAAAAAAAAGGACAACCACTAAATAACAAGGTCTCTGACTACGGACAGTCACATTCAGGTACGATTCAAAATTTGTGTGGGCACCCAACCCTTGCATTTCCTTGGAAGTAGTGTAGCAGCAAAAACATAAGAACAAACTACAAATAAGGCTTAACTAATCAGATCAAAACAAAACACAGAACAAACAACTAACAAATAACTTTAGACTTACAGTATACATATGGGAATACTCGTTGTTACGGACAATTATCGTAATGCTGTCTATACGGTAATAGTTTTGTTATAGTGTTGAAGGATGTATAGATGTTTATACTTGCTTAAAACCCTGTAATAGAATGTATTATTGTCGCATTGGAAATCGTACCACATTTCCTTATTTTTATTTGCACAACAAATAAATAAAACAAATACATATCTAAGACTAAGATTTCAATCACTACACATCCTATTGATTAATGGAAAGACGTCATCAACGGGCAGAGACAAATACAGGTATCGACAAAATGTTGGATCATAAATGTCAAGCAAGTATATTAGAGGAGTATGGAGGTTGAGAGCTCACAAACGTGTAAAACACAACCGTATTTTGTGTTCAAATTTTGGTTCTTTTATATGTTTCAGAGTTTAGACTAACGTCCGTTTTTGCTTGACTAGCGTAAATAAGTGTGTAGGGACCAGTTAAAGTCCGCCTAGGGATGCGGAATTTACTATCTGTAATGAACACCCATTAAAGACCTTGGCTGTTGTTTACTCTGTGGTCGGGTCTCTTTGACACATTCCCGTTTTCCATTCTTATTCATATCTATATATTACGTCAGGAAAAGACAGAACATTGACAATACATAGAGTGAATTAAACTAATGCCAGTAACACACACACAAAAAATTTAATATGGCTTTCCTATTCAAATGAAACGTGTGCAGTTCATGTCGACATATAAATATGCAGATTAGTTTTACAATAAATATTGAACCCATTTCTAAAATTTGAATTTGTCTCGTAGGAAACAAAATGATGAAACATCAGTAATCGGCAGTTCATCTTAGTGCACATTTGACTCTTTAACGAAAATATCTTCACTATAGAATATTATAATAAGTGTGGTTGTAAGAATGTTTGAGCGGATTCATTGTCACCAAATAACTGTAAAGCAATTTCCAACAAATCGTATGAATCGGCTTTATATAAAGTTATTAAATATTTTTCTTCTATAACCAGTTTTAAACCTTGGATGGCATCCTGACATTGTCTATCGTTATTAAGATGATACTGACAAAGAAATTCAAGGAAATAAGCATACGCGATAGCTGGAAACTTAAAACCTACCGTTTGAAGTTCATCTGGTGCTACTGAAGAATTATTCATGAAACGTATATTATCTACAAGCATTAATTTTCCCAGATTAAAAAAACTCGTCTTCTGGAATGAGTTCAGATTGAACAATTGGTAATCCGATACAGTCGAGAAGTAGCACAATTTTTCAGGAGTACATTTCGATATGGAATACCTGATGATGTATAAAGCTTTACCGTATTGTTTTGTCTTATAGAAAAGTGATGCTAGCAGTAACCAGCCAGATACAGCGTCATGATAAACATTCTGTAGCAGGGTACTAAGACAGGATTTGTACTGTTTGTAGTTGTATTTGTTTTTACTACATGCACTTTCAAGTGCTATCAACTGCGCTAGTCTATTAGCATACATAGACATAAATTATTTATACATGTCTTTTATTGAAGATTTCGGACACGACACGGTCTGATAAACTGCACTCTTAAATGTTATCTCCTTGCTATCGGAACAAATTTCAAAGTAAATCCTTGAAAAAAACAAAAACACTGAGTTTATTTTTTTGTGTAAATCATTCACATATAAGGTATGTGGTTCGATATCGAAATTCCAAATTGATACATAAAAGTTAGATATTTGATCCGAAAATAAGACGCAACGCCATCCATAACTATACAACGTATATAGTTTTTTTAAAAGTATTTCACGATTGCGACCCTCTATTTTATTCTCAAACAGGTTATTCTCTGGAATGAAGTAATGCAAACAAACTGAGTGTTCAACACAATAAACCAGCCTACTGAAACATCGCATAAAACAAGCTATAAGATTACAAGCTTTCCATATGGAATGTGGAAGTTCTTCAGATATCCAAAAAATAATAGTTTTAAGGAAATAAGAACAAAGTAAATCTTTACATTCGGAATGAAAAGCTATTACATCTTTCAAAACAATTTTAAAGAGAACATAGCACAGTAATTGAGTGTGTGTAAATGTATTGATTAGAAATTTTTCCCCCACTGAAAAAGATACTCGCCATTCCAGATTTTCGTTTTGTGATCCCTTAGCTCCAATTGGTACAAAAAATACTCCGTGATTTATAATACTTTGTTTAACAACATGACTCGGCCATGAGTTATTTGATCTTGTTATCCAATGTACTGCAGGTGACACCCACGTTTTACAATGTAAACTAACAGCAATACCAATATCTCCTTTGTCGTCTGATACACACGGACCATGAAGTGTAAAACACTCAGTAGCCAATAAATATTGTTTAAACATTGCACTCGAAACATATAGTTTACCATAACGTTCTTCACAGTAATTTAATACTTTAGGACGGCTGATATATTCTAGTCTCAACTGAGTATAACAAGGTTTTACGTCATCGCTTTCCATTAACAAATATGTTAATTTTGAATTAAAGCAGGTCTTTGAATCTTCATAAACCTCGAATTCTTTTTGTAGTACACGCATTACATCTAAGTCACTGCCTCGCATCTCAAGTCCTTCCCCAACGCTACCGCTTGTTATTATTGTTTTACCATTGTTAGTGATCATATTGTCCCTGACCGCGTTCATCAATCTGATTTGTTTGACATGATCCTCTGATCCTACTATATTTTTACACAGATAATGATACAGTGCTATTGATGTGTTTGGATTTATAGTGTCTGAAAATATGAAAATTCAAATGAACAAAATAAATATGAAATTTAAAAAAAAAAACAATTTGGTGGTCAGTTGACATATTCGTCGTGATGCAATATTTTTATATTTTTGTTTTTAAATGTTTTTTTTTTTGATAAGGATGTTTTATTTTAGTTTTGGGTTGAAAATACAGGCAACGTTTAGAGGATTATGAAGTGTCCTATATTTTGATTTTAGTGGAACGTTAATGTGATCACCAAATTATCCATGTGTATTTTCAAAAAAAGGGAGTATAAAATTCTCACTAGACAATCTGTACATATTCTTTTTTTGTTTTTATATATATTTGCAAAGTATAGACTTCTCTACGGACAGCCTTCAAATACACAAGCTTTTACTTTCGTATCCGTTTTCTCACATTTTTGTGTTGGTCACCTAGTCTTGAGTTTCTGTGTTCGGTTCTTTTTTAGTCATGGTTTTGTAAGTTCGTTTGCAAGTTGAGTTTGAATACCCATTTGGTATATTAAGCCTCTCTTTCACATACATTTAATGATTATATTGTGGTGCAGTGGTTTTTAATTATTATCTATGTGAAATGTAAATAATGCATATATCAACTAAAAACTATCTTATTGCACGTGTAAAACTGCTTAAGAATATATATTAAAGTTATCTATTGTTATTATTTACCTGCCATCTTGTAAATATATATAGGAATATGTGGTGTGAGTAAGCCTGTAAAGGGTAATTACGGTGCAAATCAGGTTTTTCCCGAAACAAATGTACTTTCGTTTTCCTTTAAAACTATAATACCAGGTAAAGTATTCATATTTGTTTGATAGCTTGATCAGTACTATTAATAGTTTATCATGATGTCTTTTATAAATTCACCAGGTAATTTCTAATTTAAAAACCTATAGACTACCTTATGTTTTCATACACATTAAAAAATGATATGTAAGTTACGCAAACATGGTAAACATCAGACACAGTATACAAACTATCTAGCTCTTTAAAATGCAACTGCAAAGTAAGAATCAACAGTGGAGTATCTAGAACCTCATTAAAGAGGGAGGGCACTGACTGTTTTAAGGGGGAGCTCCAGTCATGATTCAGTGATTACCTATATAATCAACTTTCCCACAGAAAGGGAGCCGTCCCACACATCCCCTAGGGTCCGCCTATGATCAACATAAGTTTGTCCTTGATCTCTGTTCATTAACACAGAAAATATTGACATATATTTCATGCAGACTAAATATATATGAAAATTTAACTTTCGTTTTTCAGTAATCTAATATTCAATATATTGTTATAGGACACTGCAGGATCCGGGTGGTGTTCCATGTTAGATTTTATGTAATTATGTGAACGATTCATGGTTTTCATGGGGTCAAAACCACCCCTCCTCTCCTCTTTTTTAAAATGGCTGCGACCGCGCCCGTCATTTATAAAATAATGTATGAACCTCTTACAAATTATTATGGTGTTCACTTCCACCTCAAGATATTGATCAATAAGTTATTAATGTAAAGAGGAAGATTAGTGACGGATTGCTACTTGAAAAAAAGACTGGAATTAGGACTAAATTAGAGATTCCTAATTATGATACATTGATAAAACAGAAATAATCATCCTGAACATATCTTTAGCTTTCCATTCATGCAGTACTTCGGTTCATTGTCCTTTGTGTATCATTGTGAAAGAATGTGTCACTATGTCACCCCCTTTAACGACACAATCTAATCTTATTCTTATGTCTGGTTGTCGTATATTTTAGTGTGCAAACTCAGGTTTACTTTCAGCATATAACCGGTATTTAATTCACTCTTTATAGCTTTTCGATTTCGCTCATTCTTCTCTGAAACAAAACTTTCCATTTACAATCAATTATAAACCTTCGTTTGCATACTTTAGTATTGCATTTAATGGAAATATCTCCATTTTTTACATTTATTTTCAGGAAAAGTGTGTTCATCGTATATCAATGATATATTCCCTTTGTGTGTTTCAGAGTCATCACATGCTTACCGCGACCAAATTCCGCTTCCACTATGCCTATATCACGATTAAACCACGCTGTTCAAGACCATAGTTCGATTTAAGCACGCCCATGCCTTCGTCGTCACGCTGCTCTTACGACCTAATTACGTTCATAATACGATCATCATGCTCGTTGCCCTTGTCAAATAAAATATATAAAAGTTCGCCAGCTTTTTATTGTCTGTATGTAATTTGGACCTCTTGTCCTTTATCTCCAACGCCTCAACTATGCTTGACACAATTGTGTCATCCCTACTATCGTTCACTAAAGCATTGACATTTGATATTGATGGACCAGTAATAAATAAGTTGGGATTCATGTTGGATTGGTCAGTTCTTAGTGCACATTTGACTCTTTAACGAAAATATCTTCACTGTAGAATATTATAATAAGTGTGGTTGTAAGAATATTTGTGCGGATTCATTGTCACCAAATAACTGTAAAGCAATTTCCAACAAATCGTATGAATCGGCTTTATATAAAGATATTAAATAGTTTTCTTCTATAACCAGTTTTAAACCTTGGATGGCATCCTGACATTGTCTATCGTTATTAAGATGATACTGACAAAGAAATTCAAGGAAATAAGCATACGCGATAGCTGGAAACTTAAAACCTACCGTTTGAAGTTCATCTGGTGCTACTGAAGAATTATTCGTGAAACGTATATCATCTACAAGCATTAATTTTCCCAGATTAAAAAAAACTCGTCTTCTGGAATGAGTTCAGATTGAACAATTGGTAATCCGATACAGTCGAGAAGTAGCACAATTTTTCAGAAGTACATTTCGATATGGAATACCTGATGATGTATAAAGCTTTACCGTATTGTTTTGTCTTATAGAAAAGTGATGCTAGCAGTAACCAGCCAGATACAGCGTCATGATAAACATTCTGTAGCAGGGTACTAAGACAGGATTTGTACTGTTTGTAGTTGTATTTGTTTTTACTACATGCACTTTCAAGTGCTATCAACTGCGCAAGTCTATTAGCATACATAGACATAAAGTATTTATACATGTCTTTTATTGAAGATTTCGGACACGACACGGTCTGATAAACTGCACTCTTAAATGTTGTCTCCTTGCTATCTGAACAAATTTCAAAGTAAATCCTTGAAAAAAACAAAAACACTGAGTTTATTTTTTTGTGTAAATCATTCACATACAAGGTATGTGGTTCGATGTGGAAATTCCAAATTGATACATAAAAGTTAGATATTTGATCCGAAAATAAGACGCAACGCCATCCATAACTATACAACGTATATAGTTTTTTTAAAAGTATTTCACGATTGCGACCCTCTATTTTATTCTCAAACAGGTTATTCTCTGGAATGAAGTAATGCAAACAAACTGAGTGTTCAACACAATAAACCAGCCTACTGAAACATCGCATAAAACAAGCTATAAGATTACAAGGTTTCCATATGGAGTGTGGAAGTTCTTCAGATATCCAAAAAATAATAGTTTTAAGGAAATAAGAACAAAGTAAATCTTTACATTCGGAATGAAAAGCTATTACATCTTTCAAAACAATTTTAAAGAGAACATAGCACAGTAATTGAGTGTGTGTAAATGTATTAATTAGAAATTTTTCCCCCACTGAAAAAGATACTCGCCATTCCAGATTTTCGTTTTGTGATCCCTTAGCTCCAATTGGTACAAAAAGTACTCCGTGATTTATAATACTTTGTTTAACAACATGACTCGGCCATGAGTTATTTGATCTTGTTATCCAATGTACTGCAGGTGACACCCACGTTTTACAATGTAAACTAACAGCAATATCAATATCTCCTTTGTCGTCTGATACACACGGACCATGAAGTGTAAAACACTCAGTAGTCAATAAATATTGTTTAAACATTGCACTCGAAACATATAGTTTACCATAACGTTCTTCACAGTAATTTAATACTTTAGGACGGCTGGTATATTCTAGTCTCAACTGAGTATAACAAGGTTTTACGTCATCGCTTTCCATTAACAAATATGTTAATTTTGGATTAAAGCAGGTTTTTGAATCTTCATAAACCTCGAATTCTTTTTGTAGTACACGCATTACATCTAAGTCACTGCCTCGCATCTCAAGTCCTTCCCCAACGCTACCGCTTGTTATTATTGTTTTACCATTGTTACTGATCATATTGTCCCTGACCGCGTTCATCAATCTGATTTGTTTGACATGATCCTCTGATCCTACTATATTTTTACACAGATAATGATACAGTGCTATTGATGTGTTTGGATTTATAGTGTCTGAAAATATGAAAATTCAAATGAACGAAATAAATATGAAATTTAAAAAAAAAAAACAATTTGGTGGTCAGTTGATATATTCGTCGTGATGCAATATTTTTATATTTTTGTTTTTATATGGTTTTTTTTGTTGATTAGGATGTTTTATTTTAGTTTTGGGTTGAAAATACAGGCAAAGTTTAGAGGATTATGAAGTGTCCTATATTTTGATTTTAGTGGAACGTTAATGTGATCACCAAATTATCCATGTGTATTTTCAAAAAACGGGAGTATAAAATTCTCACTAGACAGTCTGTACATATTCTTTTTTTTGTTTTTATATATATATGCAAAGTATAGACTTCTCTACGGACAGCCTTCAAATACACAAGCTTTTACTTTCGTATCCGTTTTCTCACATTTTTGTGTTGGTCACCTAGTCTTGAGTTTCTGTGTTCGGTTCTTTTTTAGTCATGGTTTTGTAAGTTCGTTTGCAAGTTGAGTTTGAATACCCATTTGGTATATTAAGCCTCTCTTTCACATACATTTAATGATTATATTGTGGTGCAGTGATTTTTAATTATTATCTATGTGAAATGTAAATAATGCATATATCAACTAAAAACTATCTTATTGCACGTGTAAAACTGCTTAAGAATATATATTAAAGTTATCTATTGTTATTATTTACCTGCCATCTTGTAAATAGATATAAGAAGATGTGGTGTGACGTAGCCTGTTAAGGGTTATTACGGTGCAAATCGGGTTTTTCCCGAAACAAATCTACTTTCGTTTTCCTTTAAAACTATTATAACAGGTATAGTATTCATATTTGTTTGATAGCCTGATCAGTACTATTAATAGTTTATCAAGCTTTCTTTTATAAATTCACCAGGTAATTTTTAATTTAAAAATCTATAGACTACCTTATGTTTTCATACACATTAAAAAGTGATACGTAAGTAACGTAAACACCAGAACACAGTATACAAACTATCTAGCTCTTTATACATGTTATAATGCAATTGCAAAGTAAGAATCAACAGTGGAGGATCTAGAACCTCATAAAGAGGAAGGGCACTGACTGTTCTACGGGAGAGATCCAGTCATGCTTCAGTAATTTCCTATATAATCAACTTTCCCACAGAAAGGGAGCAGTCCCACACATCCCCTAGGGTCCGTCTATGATTAACATACGATTGTCCTTGATCTCTGTTCATTAACACAGAAAATATTGAAATATATTTTAAGCAGACTAAATATATATGAAATTTATGAAAATTTAACTTTCGTTTTTCAGTCATCTAATATTCAACATCTTGCTATAGGACACTTCAGGATCCGGGTGGTGTTCCGTGTTAGATTTTGTGTAATTATGTGAACGATTCATGGTTTCAAAACCACACCTACTCTCCTCTTTTTTCTAAAATGGCTGATACCGCGCCCGTCATTTATAAATTAATATATGAACCGTTTAAAATTTTTAAAATGGTGTTCACTTCCACCTCCAGGTATTGATTAGTAAGTTATTAATAAAAAGAGGAAGATTAGTGACGGAGTGCTACTTGAAAGAAGAGACCGGAATTAGGACTTTCAATTAGAGATTCCTAATTATGATACATTGATAAAACAGAAATAATCATCCTGCACATATTTTTTGCTTATCAGTCATGCACTACTTCGGGGCATTGTTCTTTGTGTATAATTGTGAGAGAATATGTTACTGTGTGATACCTTTTTAACGACATAATCTGCTCTTATTCTTATGTCATGTGGTCGTATATTTTAGTGTACGTAATCAGGTTTACTTTCAGAATATAACCAGTACAATGTGTTGCCTGTTTAATTTACTATTTATAGCTTTTTGATTTTGCTCATTCTTCTCTTCAAAACTTTCCATTTACAATCACTAATTAACCTTCATTTGCACATTTTCGTATTGCATTTCAAAGATATATCTCCATTTTCTACATTTATAAGTGATAGTTATCTCCATGTTTTCACACTGTAATATGTTTGGTTATTTTTTTCTTCTAATTTTTTTATATATTCATTCTATTTCAAAATTCAGAATATTTATGTCAAATTGGAACGGATTTGCAATCATTTTCAATAATGAAGTATTTGTCCAACAGATGAATTTGTGTTAACGTGGATTATCTTCGCGCAAACTTATGACAAAATTGGGCAACTGTTACGACACTTCACTTGCTTTCTGTTGTCGTAATCATTTGTAGCTCTTCTAACCTTATTTTTTTTTCAACCAGAACTCCGATCAACAAAAAAAAGCTTGATACCAGAGGGGACATTCAAACTCATAGATCGAAAATAAACTGACAACGCTATTTCTATAAAAAAAACAGACAAATAATAGTTAATAAAACTCAACATAGTAAACTAAAATATAAGCAACACGAATCCCATCAAAAACATTGAGTGCATTACGGGGCTCCGGAAGGGTAAGCAGATTCTGCTCCACATGCGGATCCGTCGTGTTATTCATATTATTACAAACACGGTAATCAGTCTAATTCAGTAGGTTACATTCGAGAAAAGGAAACGGATTGTAATTACGACATAAGAAGCATATACGATATCATCTATGAAACGGATATTTCACAACGGTTTACTAACTCGTGATGGCGTCAGTAAAATTTAAGAGCAAATGATTTTTTACGTGATTTTGAAGGATGTTCAACTTTTTGTCCCCTCGCATTACGGATTATATTGACAAGTAATGGGAAGAGAGGAAATATAACTGACCTATCGAAATAGAAAATATGCCTTAGCAATATTAAGGATTTGTATAGTAAGATATTATTCATGGATTTAATAAAAGAAATTATCCTAGTTACTTAAAACGAACCGCGCATCTGGCGTATTAAATCATAAGCCTGGTACATTTGATAACTATTAACTGCCTTGAAATGAAACAAAAAATGTTACAAAGATTGATTGTTACACGCCCGGTATTATAAGTTACATAGTTTGCTAGTGACCTAGTACGGTATATATGGGGTCAGTAAATTCCATATGGGGTGAGAGCGATTACCGTATTAGGTCACTAGCACACTATGTAACGAATTTATCTTACCGACTTTCTTAACGTGTGAAATTTAGACCTATCAAAATGAGCAAGTCCTAAATACTGTTAGTATTAAGAAACTACTTCCATTGATCCTACAAAACAGATACCAACAATAACAACTTGTCAGGGTTAAGTGTTTTATGTGATTTTTTTTCAATCTTAATCATCAATTTCTTCGTCTGTTGAAACCTTTACGATTTTTTTCTCAGTACCGTTTTGTTTTTATAAAGGGACGTAACACCACTACTAACCGTGTATGAAATAAGCCCCGCCTCCCTACTAACCTAATATCAAATATACACGGTCTCCAATCTTAATCATCAATTTTTACGTCTGTTGAAACCTTTACGATTTTTTTTCTCAGTACCGTTTTGTTTTTATAAAGGGACGTAACACCACTACTAACCGTGTATGAAACAAGCCCCGAATCCCTACTACCTTATATGGAATATAAAGGGACGTAACTCCACTTCTTACCGTGTATGAGATAAGCCCCGCATCCCTACTAACCTAATATCAAATATAAACGGTCTCCACGAGGGCGCTTTCAACCAATCACATTCCTAGAAATGTATAGAATGTACGATAAATTTCTGTATTGACTATTTGATATTCTGTGCCCTACGCCATGTGATGTTTCATTAACATGACAATTTAAATCGTATTCCACTGTCTGTACATATGTAACTTTATTTACCTACACTGTATAATGTGTTGTACTTTTTATTATGTTATGCAAAGAAGATGCCACTTTACCATGTTTACAGATAAAGATAAATTAAGCAAAATTAAATCTTATGTGCAGTGTACTCATATTTTCGTGGGGCCTACTCATTTTTTTTAATTCTATGTTGTGGTTTGTAGGCATCCTGTTTATTTGTAATCTTTCTTTTTTATCCATGGTATTCTAATTTTGTTCCACATTTTGCATGTTTTGTTTGCATATCTCTATCGTATATGTGATAATGTTATCATACATTAAAACCTTTCTCAAGCTACTTGTAAGGATGTAAAAGATATAAACCTTCAAAACTAATTATTTACCTGCCATGTTATGAGTCTGTTGAGGGATATATTAGTTGTGTAATGTGTTTTCCGACAACAAATCTTCTTTCGTTTTCCTTTAAAAACCACAATAACATACATGCAATACCAGGTAGTAAATTTTAGGTTAAAAGTCTGATCAATCCTGTTTATAGTTCGTCACGCTGTATTTTCTTACTACACAAGGTGATCCCTTCTCTGTAAAATAATATACTTTTTTATTACTATTTCACATAGTCATGCAAATAGTGAGAATTTAGTTATGTTACCATCAGACCTGAGGATCAACACAAATTGTCTCTTAAATACAAATCAACAGGTGAGAAGCATCCTATTGGTGTCCTTGATCTCGGTTAATTACCCCATAGAATGACTTCGTCATACATATATACGTATAAGGGTATATACAACTCGTCTAAACATCAACCCAACAATGTTAGATCTGTAAATTTGCTTTCGCACATTTTTGGTTCTTCCCTCGCCGGGATTCGAATCCATGCTACTGTGATATCGTGACACCAAATCGCCTGCACTGCAGCCGTCCCGTTAGACCACACGACCACCTGGGCTCTCAAAAAAAGAGCTTTCGGTGGCCATATGTTACCTTTCCACGTCAGTTTTAATCTAGCGGAGTACTACAGTACATGATATATAAGGCATGAAGATGTTATTGTTACAGATCAGCTAAATTATCTATAGTAAAGGATCCTACAAATTAATGTAAGATACAGTCACAGAAAATAATTATATTCATAAGTACGTCTGAGTCAGTGACAACCCTACAACAGATGTATCCATCGGATCGCCATCAATGATGGTGATACATGGCTGTGTACATAATGTATATACAACTCGTCTAAACATCAACCCAACAATGTTAGATCTGTAAATTTGCTTTCGCAAATTTTTGGTTCTTCCCTCGCCGGGATTCGAACCCATGCTACTGTGATATCGTGACACCAAATCGCCTGCACTGCAGCCGTCCCGCTAGACCACACGACCACCTGGGATCTCAAAAAAAGAGCTTTCGGTGGCCATATGTTACCTTTCCACGTCAGTTTTAATCTAGCGGCGTACTACAGTACATGATATATAAGGCATGAAGATGTTATTGTTACAGATCAGCTAAATTATCTATAGTAAAGGATCCTACAAATTAATGTAAGATACAGTCACAGAAAATAATTATATTCATAAGTACGTCTGAGTCAGTGACAACCCTACAACAGATGTATCCATCGGATCGCCATCAATGATGGTGATACATGGCTGTGTACATAATGTATATACAACTCGTCTAAACATCAACCCAACAATGTTAGATCTGTAAATTTGCTTTCGCAAATTTTTGGTTCTTCCCTCGCCGGGATTCGAACCCATGCTACTGTGATATCGTGACACCAAATCGCCTGCACTGCAGCCGTCCCGCTAGACCACACGACCACCTGGGCTCTCAAAAAAAGAGCTTTCGGTGGCCATATGTTACCTTTCCACGTCAGTTTTAATCTAGCGGCGTACTACAGTACATGATATATAAGGCATGAAGATGTTATTGTTACAGATCAGCTAAATTATCTATAGTAAAGGATCCTACAAATTAATGTAAGATACAGTCACAGAAAATAATTATATTCATAAGTACGTCTGAGTCAGTGACAACCCTACAACAGATGTATCCATCGGATCGCCATCAATGATGGTGATACATGGCTGTGTACATAATGTATATACAACTCGTCTAAACATCAACCCAACAATGTTAGATCTGTAAATTTGCTTTCGCAAATTTTTGGTTCTTCCCTCGCCGGGATTCGAACCCATGCTACTGTGATATCGTGACACCAAATCGCCTGCACTGCAGCCGTCCCGCTAGACCACACGACCACCTGGGCTCTCAAAAAAAGAGCTTTCGGTGGCCATATGTTACCTTTCCACGTCAGTTTTAATCTAGCGGCGTACTACAGTACATGATATATAAGGCATGAAGATGTTATTGGTACAGATCAGCTAAATTATCTATAGTAAAGGATCCTACAAATTAATGTAAGATACAGTCACAGAAAATAATTATATTCATAAGTACGTCTGAGTCAGTGACATATAAGGGTATATATATAGTCCGGCTGTTGTCAGTACGTTTCTTTGTCTGTCAACATTTTGCACGATTACTTGAATTTGCTTTTATCAATGCTTATGCATTTTAAGATTGAATACAGAAAACTCCTTTTCAATTTTGAAATTAATTGATGTTGTCATCATACATATACGAGATTTTTACTTTGAGATGTTAACACAAAACGTAAGTATAACTAGATTGGTTTGCTCCTAGCTATAAAAAAGAAGATGTGGTATGATTGCTAATTATACACCTCTTCACCAGAGACCAAATGACACAGACATTAAAAACTATAGGTCATCGTTAGGCATTCAACAATGAGCAAAACCCATACCGCATAGTCAGATAGTTGTTAATTGGCATGCATACATCTATTTATTTGTATAGCTTGACTTCATACATTATCATCAACTTATTACCTGGTTTGTGTTTGTGCATTAAAATAACTTTTGGTTGAACATTTTAGTTAAACCTTAGAAAAAAGCATATTTGATCGTAGGCAATTTTTTCTTTAACACAAAACTGGTCTGCATTACACAAAAATACCATGATCCATGCAAGATATGATACCATTGTGAGTTTGCAAAGACAATAAAAACTCCGACTGCAATCTAAGTATGACATTATTCTTTTATTGAACAAATTCAACTATTTAGAAAATTCATGTATATATATCGACAAACACATATTAAGTGATATACCTAATATCATGTAATTACCATATTTCTTTATTTTGTACCTGTAATCAACCCGTTCATGTATACCTTTGTCCAGTTAACGACATATATTGATACACAGAAGTAGAATATTTATGTATGTTTGCCAGTGACATCTTTCAACCAGAGATCACATGATGTAGAAGTTAGTGGTTGGACTTTTTAAGACAATAAACATACCGCATAGAAAGCTTTAAAGTCACCGAAATTAGAAATGTAAAACAATTCAAAACAGACGATTAACGGTCAAGTTTATGTTAAAACAACAAAGATGATAAACAAAAAAATGAAAACCACTGAAAAACAAGATCTCTGACTTGGAACAGTCACATACAGGTACGATTAAAGATTTGTGTGGGCACCCAACCCTTGTATTTCCTTGGACAGTACTGTAGCAGCCAAAACATAAGAAAAAACTACGAATAATGCTTAACTCATCAGATCAACACAAAACACAGAACTAACAACTAACAAATAACTTAAAACTTACAGTATACATATGAGAATACTCGTTATTACTGACAATAAGCTTAATACTGCCTATACGATACTAGGTTTTTTGTTTGTTGAAGGCTGTATAGATGTCTATAATATTGAGAAATGAAATGGGGAATGTGTCAAAGAGACAACAACCCGACCATAGAACAGTCAACAACAGAAGGTCACCAATAGGTTTACTTGTTTACAACCCCTGTAATGGATTTGGCAATCGTACCACATCTCCTTATTTTTATTTGCTCAACAAATACATAATACAAATATATGTCTAAGACTAAAATTTCAATCACTACACATCCTATTTATTAATGGAAAGACGTCATCAACAAATACAGGTATCGACAAAATGTTGGATCATAAATGTAAAGCAATAACATTAGAGGAGTAGGGAGGTTGAGAAGAGTTTAGGTTTACATCCGTTTTTGCTTGACTAGCGAACATAAGTGTGTTGGGGCCAGTTAAAGTCCGCCTATGGATGTGGAATTTACTATCTGTTATGAGCACCCATTGAAGACCTTGGCTGTTTACTCTTTGGTCGGGTCGCTTTGACACATTCCCGGTTTCCATTCTTATTTATATCTATATATTACGTTAGGAAAAGACAGAACATTGACAATACATAGAGTGAATTAAACTAATGCCAGTAAAATACACAAAAGACTTGATATGGCTTTCCTATTCAATTGAAACGTGGGCAGTCCATGTCGTCATAAAAAATATGCAGATTTGCTTTACAATAAATATTGAATCCATTTCTAAAATTTGAAATTATCTCGTAGGAAAAAAAATGGTGAAACATTAGTAATCAGCAGTCCATCTAAGTGCACAATTGACTCCTTAACAAAAATATCTTTACTGTAGATTATAATAATTAGTGTGGTTGTTAGAATGTTTGTTGTGGGGATTCATTGTTACGAAATAACTGCAAAGCAATTTCCAACAAAGCGTATGGCATCCTGACATTGTCTGGAGTTATTAAGATGATACTGACAAAGACATTTAAGGAAATAAGCATATGTGGTGGCTGGAAACCAATTTAAATTTTTTAAAATTTGATTGAAGTTCATCTGGTGCTAACAAAGAATCACTTTTGAAACATATATCATCTACACGCATTAATTTTTCCAGATTAACAAAACTCGTCTTCTGGCAGGAATAATGATTTATCAATTGGTCATCTGATATAGTCGAATAGTGGCACATTTTTTCCGGAGTACATTTCGTTATGAAATACCTGATAACGTATAAAGCTTTGCTATATTGTTTTGTCTTGTAGAAAAACGATGCCACCATCAGCCATCCAGATACAGCGTCATGATACACATTTTGTAGCAAGGTACTTAGACAGGATTTGTACTGTTTGTAATGGTTCTTATTATTACTGAGTGTACTGTCCAGTGATATACGTTGTGCAAGTACACTAGAACACATTGAAATAAAGTATTTATATATATCTTTTATTAAAGGTTGCTGACACCACAAGGTCTGACATATTCCATTCTCGAACGTCTTATTCGCAGATTGAGTTTTAAAACGTGTATTTTCCCAATACGTAATTTTTGAGTTTAGTGTGTTGTTAACTTTATCTACGTATAATATACGAGGTTCGAGTTGGAAATTCCACATTGCTACATGGAATTTAGATATTTGATCCGAAAATAAGATGCATCGCCATCCATAACTATACAACGTAGATAGTTTTTCTAAAAGTATTACACGACTACGACCCTCTATTTTGTTCTCAAACAGGTTATTCTCAGGAATGAAGTAATGCAAACAAACTGAGTGTTCAACACAATAAATAAGCCGTTCATAACATCTCATAAAACAAGGTAAAAGATTACAAGGTTTCCATATGGATTGTGGCAGTTCTTCAGATATCCACAACATGATAGTTTTAAGGAAATAAGAACAGATTAAATCTTTACATTCGGAATGAATAGCTATTACATCTTTCAAAATAATTTTTAAGAGAGCATAGCACAGTAATTGAGTGTGTGTAAATGTATTAATTAGAAATTTTTCCCCGACTGAAAAAGATACTCGCCATTCTAGATTTTCTTTTTGTGATCCCTTAGCTCCAATTGGTACAAAAAGTACTCCGTGATCTATAATACTTTGTTTGACTTCATGACTCGGCCATGAGTTACTTGATCTTGATATCCACTGAATTGCAGGTGATATCCACGTTTTACAATGTAAACAAATAGCAAAGTCCAAATCTACTGTTTTGTTTGATAAACACGGACCATGAATTGTTTCAGCAATATCTGATACTAGACCTTGTTTATGCAATGCACTTGAAAAATATTGTTTACCATTATGTTCTTCACAGTAGTTCAAAATGTCCGGATAGATGTAATGGTCTAGTCTCAACAGAGCATAACAAGGTTTGACATCGTCTCTTTCAATGATAACATGTGACATTTCTGGGTTTAAACAGGTTTGTATATCTTCACAAACCTCACACAGTTTATGTGGGACCATCATTATATCTAAGTCACTCCCTCGCATCTCAAGTCCTTCACCAAAGCTACCACTTGTTATAAATGTTAAATCCTTGTTACTTTGTAAATTGTCCCTAACATAGTTCATAGTCCTGATTTGTTTAACATGATTTTCTGTTCCTACTATATGTTGACACATATCATGATACAGTGCAATTGATAGGTTTGGATTTATAGTGTCTGAAATATGGAAAATCAAATGAAAAGTGTAAGTATTAAAAATTCAAAAACATAAACCATCACACCAGTCCTATAGATATATACGTACATTGTTTTGTACTCTAAAAATGATTATGCAAGTGGTTTCCTCTGTGTGTTTTCACATTATATACATATTATATGTACTTGCCATAAACAATACGTTCACAGTAACAGGAATCCCGAAAAGATGGTACATATGTCTTGAGTTAAGGTCTAAAGTTAAATCCTCTTTTATATATATATCTAATTTTTAAAGTTCGTACAGGTAACTTTGACTCCATTGCAACTGCAATGTTTTCGAATCCCTCGTTCAACATTTAACCTTTAATCGTTCAGGTAAACATTTCAAACTTTAGCAGATCTGTGTCTTACCTTTAGTTTGATTTATTGTGTAAAAGTAAAAACACAAAAATACTTAACTCTGAGGAAAATTCAAAAAGGAAAGTCCAAAATCAAAAGTCCAACACATCAAACGAATGGATAACAACTGTCATATTTCTGACTTGGTACAGGCTTTTTCTAATGTAGAAAATGGTGGATTGAACCTGGTTTTATAGCTAGCTAAACCTCTCACTTGTATGACAGTCGTATCAAATTCCATTACATTGTCAACGATTTGTGAACAAACCAAACATACTCAAAGAGTAAAAATGTCAAAAATAGGGGTACAGCAGTCATCTTAATCACTATAAAAACAACAAATGTAACGAAGAAGCACAAAAAGGCATACATCAAATTTAACATCCTCATTTTGCTTATCTTATACGATTTTATTTATCTATGTAAAGTCTACCCGCACAGGATGGGAGGTTTTCAGTACTTGTATAAAATTGCGCGTTTGAAATTCGCACAGGTAGACATAAAATAATTTTGTCGTTCAAAGTATGACGGCATACATAAATGCAGAGTCACGTAAAGTAGATATAACAAAAAACAGACTTAACCGTAAAAGTAATAATACTAAATAAAATAATTGTGTGGTTCAAAGTATGACGGGATACATAAGTCAGTACAGATTCACGTCAAATGTATATCATAAAAAACAGACTTAACAGAAAAAGTAGTATCAATGAATAAAATAGTTTTGTCATTCAAAGTATGACAAGATCCATAAGTAAAAGTAATATTAATTAATGAAATAATTTTGTCGTTCAAAGTATGATGTTTTACATAAGCACAGAGTCACGTCAAATGAATATCTAAAAAAACTGACTGAACAGTAAAAGTAATATTAATAAAGACAAATAAAAGAATACTATAACACGTTATTAAGATGATAACCAACGTCAGTACGCAAAATCTATACTTCAAGGCCATCTTGTATTATTTGTGAAGTTGATACGGAATATTTATCAACAAGTTCTAGGTACTTTCCGATGAACTTTTTTCGAAAAGGACGAGACGTTCTTTAATTGACATACCCCTGGTTCATCAACTTTCTGCTCAGACACTGGTGACGTTTTACAAAGTCTGAATAGTAGCTGCAAGCTCTTGAATACCGAATAAATTGGGAAATGTATATTCCATATGCAGGTGAAGTTGGTATATTACTACTAAGGTGGGGGAAATTGATAATTTCAAAATTAAAATCGTCTCGTTTGTCATAGATTCTGGTACTGAGATGACTGTGTATGTCAAATTCGAGGTATAAGTCTAAAAATTAGGCGGAGGAAACCGTGTCTGTTGTCTCTTTAATTTCTAGTTCTGATGGGTATATTAATGGAACCCAATCAGAAAAGTTCGGATTGTTAATGGAAAGAACGTCATCAATATATCTGAAAGTGAAATTAAATAACCTGGCTTCTTTGATCTTCTTGTTTTTGACAAGTGTCTGAAGGAACTCCGATTCATATGAAAATAAGAAGAGGTCGGCAATTTTCTCAGTTCAAAAGTAAACTGACTTTGAAACATTTCCCAATTTTAAAGAAAATAAAACTTTTTTTTATCATTAGATATTATTACTCCTCCTTTAATTACTGCATATAGATAAGTATGAGATTCGTTCTGTCTGACCGTGTGTGTGTGTGTGTGTCTTTTATATACGTTGCATGTAAGCGAAACCTCTCTTAAACGCATGGTACAGATATTAATCAAACTTACACCGTTGTGGGCTACTATTTTAGGATGCAAAGTAATGAATTTTATTACAATCGTTCATGTAAAAATAAGGAGATAATCTTACTGACTTGAAATTTGTAAACGTGGTATTAGTCTTATGTAAAAAAAACTTCTCCATAACGATCCGATATATATTGTAAGAACATTACTCAAAGACTACAACGAACAACCGAGCCTTTTTATTTTGATTAAAATCCGAAGGAAATACTCATACAAGAGGGGATCTGCCTACCCTTCTGGACACCTGAAATCACCCCCAGTTATTGGTTGAGTTCGTGTTGCTTAGTCTTTAGTATTTTATGATGTGTCTTGTTTATCATTGTTTGTCTGTTTGTCTTTTTCTTTTTTAGCTATGGTGTTATCAGTTTATTTTTTATCTATGAATTTGAAGTCCCTCTGGTATCTTTCGCCCCTCTTTTATAAACTGTTGTTGTTAAAGAAGCATTAGCTACAAGATATAAAAAATATAAATAAAATATGATTGTTTTTCTTCATTCATTAATGAATTTGAAATAGTGAAATGATAATTAAGATAAGTTCAAATTAGGTAGAATTACGTCAAGAAAAATCGCTGATAAATAATTCACTTGCAAGTAAATAATTCGACCTCATTGAATACGTATTCACATGACTTTCATTTTAACTCATTAGCTACAGATTGGTTACGCATGTATTAGAAGTGTTCAGCCATTTAAAGGAAAAGAAGAATGTCAACATTGAAATTGAAACAAAGGTGAAACATATCGTTAACTGATCCACAAAATCATTCTTATACAGGTAAATACGATGATAACCTTTTTTTACCTCGATAACCTGATACCAAACAGACATAGAAAAGTATAACTGCACGAGATAGCTATCTATTTATATTGATGCTTGTGTTTATATCGGTTATGTCGATTCTGCGAAGGTCGTCTTGTGGTTAATTAGATGACCGAAGACAAAAATACACACAAAATGTTGATACATATCATCGATGCCATTCATTGTAATGGTTTATTTCAGACTTATTTTAATGATTCATATATTAGAATTTGAATCAAATTTGTGAGACAGAATTTGACAGCTAATGCCTCTTTAGTTGTTTCTGTAAATTGTTTAGTGACGTAAAATATCATATTAATCTTTACTGTTTGTAGTGGGTTTTATGATGTCTGTTTATTTACAATTTGCTATGCCGAATAAAGTTTTATATTATATGACCATGATGACAACAAATAATAGTTGCTATACTTTAGAAAAACACGTACACATCGAATGCGAAATTGATATAATTTTATTTTTGGAAATGCATTTTTCATGTTGTCATTGACAAGAATGACAAATCATGGGCAGTCCATGCATACGATAGCATCCCCGTAACATACTTCTTGTCTTAGTGATTTTGGTCATGTGTATGAAAGCGCTTATCAATTGAATATTTGTGAAGTAGTAAATAACTGCTTTCTATAAAATACGACGAGTATGCTTATATCTACTGGAAAACATCATCAATAAGTCAATAACATTATATGATTTAATGAATTAAAAACAAAAATGATATCTTATTGAATATTTGTCCTTCCTTCAAGTTAGACTTAATTTGTAAACCAGAACTCTATTCAATTAAAACAAAATATAAGGAGAAAATAAAATGAAGTTCGTACTGAATTTTTGATACTCTTTGATGTAGTATTTTTGCAGTTGTATGTTGGCCTGTCGTGTACCCAAGACAGATGTAGCAAGACAGCGTACTAAGGACGGTTGTGATCGGATGTATTAGTACAATATATTTGTTTATTTATCTATGGATAACTACAATGTGTACTAGTATATGTATAGTTTAAATTTTAAAACACTTTGAAATATTTTCGTGAGAATACTTCGACAGGGCTTCTACATTTTCACAAGTTTAATGTTAAATGACGATAGGTATTGATACTATTCACAAGCTGAGTTCAAAGAGTGTCATATAACCATTTGGGTTCAATTTTTACTACACATCAAGTGCTAATATAACCCATGTTTTGTCCAGGTTCTTATTAACAAAACGTAGTAATTAAGAAAATGTTAGCATTGTCGCATATAGAAGAGTAAGTACTACCGCTTTCTCTATATTATACAGCGGTGCATGATCGCAGTCAGCGGGGTTTTAATAAATGACAAAGGTCGGTTGTATGTAACAACCAAAAGACAAATAAGGAAACATACTAGACCCGACATAGAATACTAGATTGAGCAACACGAACCCCACCAAACACTTGGGATGATCACAGGTGCTTCGGAAGGGTTAGCAGACCCTGCTCTAGATGTGACACTCATACTGATATAGTGTTGGTAATGTACGTAAAAACCGTTAATTGGACTTATACGTAATGATATTTGGAAAGGGGGATACAATTGTGGGAGTTCTTTAAAATTAGAGAGGAAAATTATTAAATAAATGAGAATATTTATACCTTTTACAATCAAAATTGCCTTTGCAATCATGGATATATGGAAACAAATGCTCTCTTAATTACGGCCTTTAAACTAAAACAAATGATTACAGAAATATTTATTGTGACATGCTTATTATATTTCCGTATTGATGGCAGTTTTATTTTAAGGTTAGTAGTTCCATGATATCTTTCAACAACAAATCAAAATATCTAATAAGAAATATAAACCTCAACTTTCTATTGCCAGCTGTAATTATGTATAAGAATATATATAATTGACTTTACTAATTGTATTGCTCACCTGCCATGTTATTAGCCTGTTGAGGGTTATATTGTAATGATTTGGCCAAGCGAAATTCCTTGGAAGACATGTGTATTTTCATGTCGAGCACCTGTTATCGGCTATGATTCGATGTTTGGCTATTTTAAAGTTTGACACCGGTTCTCACCTTTTTAATTCAATTCATTATACTTTCAGTGTTCTATTCATACAGTTTTCCCAGTGTAAAACCATTTTTATTGTTGTATAAACGAGATAACTTTTGTAGTAAACTTTGACTTTCACTTCAGTCGCCATTTCCGGCACAATGATTTTAGTGTATTGATTATGCAAATGAGGTGACCTGTGTGTAACCTCAGTGAACTTTATGTACCACTAGCGTAAAACAGTGTATGAATACTACAGCGCCGTAGATTGATTATTCCAGGATTATTGTATTAAAACGATATTGTTTGTGATTGTAAATGATACTAAGATGATTTTTATGTTCCGTAAACATGTTGTTTACGTTTTTATGTACTTAATTCTAGCAATCGGGGATTATTTTCGTTCTTGTCAGGCCCGTTCACAGTTCCCCGTTCGTTTCCCCGTTAAGAACCGTTCGTTACCCCGATAGCTTCGTCGGGTATATAAGGCTTGCACCCGTTCATCAGGGGCTCTTCCTACTTTGTCAGACCTACAGTGATGTTGCCAGATTTTCGGTCAGTTGATAGCTGAAGTTTATCATATTTCTATCATGATTTTCATGTAGTTTAAGCAGTTTTACTGCAGTTTAGAACATTTTGGACGTTTTCTGTTCATTTTAAGTCTTTGTTTTCTAAGGCTTAGATCAGTATCAAATATGAAGTTAATATAATTGTACAAGTACATATAAATAGCTGGTCTATTTATTCAGGATAGCTTTCATTTGCTAACCTGTTTCATTGAGGTAAACGGATTAAAATTACATGCCTTCTCCATTCCCCTTTTCCCCTCCCATTTTGTTAAGGACATTTTGTTAAGTATCCTGTTTGCTGAGATTTTCCAGCATTCAGAGAGAATATTTGTAAATTCTGAATATTTGTTAGGTTAGGAATTGTAAGAAGCTAGAATAATTAAACTTCTTTTTAAATACTCTCAGTCTCAGTGATTGATGTTTGTCTTCCTGTGCTTACTCCAGGAGGTTTAAGTCTAGTAAATATTATAACAAAGTACTGTTATTCTTAATGTGTAATTTATTAGAAGGCATAGATATAATATATGTTAATGTTATAGCATTTTTAATAGTTGATTGAACACTGTAGCAAATAGTTTAGATAAAAACTGTGTAATATTGTTGACTGAACAATTAATGAATTTACTGATAAAACATCTTTATGCTCACAATTATCTTACTTTTCCTTGCTGAAAACACATAATACGCCATAGTTGTCCAACTGGTCTCTGGTTGTTGTCATTACACTGTCTCATGAGAGAATAGATCTTCTTGCTAGACCTAGACAAGAGACTCTTCGATTGTCAGATAGATTATATTCATTTGTGGAATAGTCTGATGGTACTGTCCTGGAAGTTTCCACTTCTTGAGTGTTAGTTTATATGCAATTCCAGTTTATAGAGGTGCAGCCTCTATTTTACAGTGTAATGCTGTTCTATAAACTACACGATAGAAAGTGCGTTTAGATACACAGACTATTACGTATTTGAATATTCTTTACCCCTATTGTTCTCGCTATTTGAGTTTCTTGCTCTAAATATAAAGTGAAGTTAATGTGTCAGAAGTATTTTAACCCTGTTGGTCTAGTAATATAAAGAACACCCCTGTTAAAACCATTCTCTGTTTTAGACTAGCTTGTTCTAGTCTATTGAGGTTCCCTGTGTACCTGAAACACAGGTGGTGGCAGCAAAGTAAAAGACACCCGTTTGGCCAGTTATTACAATATTTGGTGCGTAGTGTGTTTTCCGAAAACAAATCTTCTTCAAATTCCCTTTAAAAACTATAATAACATGAATAAGATACACAGAATAACAGGTAACTAATAGTATTCAATTCCTACTTTTTTTTATGTTTATCGATCCCCCAATATCTTTCTTTATATAGTCACGTAATCCCTACTTTGAAATCCAGCTGAAGACGCATTTAATTTCTCATACGCACATAAGCAAAGTGATTCGTAAATAAAAGTAACGTTTACATCCTAATTTGATTTATAGCAAAAAGTTACTTCAGCATTCAAACGCAAATGGTCTGATGAGAAATTCCCTTGTAAGGTTATCCTTCACCTGTGTTAGTTACCAAAGAAAATGTCATGTTGATATACTTTCTATTGATTAAAAATTCATGCAATTCAGTTTTCGTTTTCAATCGTCAGATATTTAATAGATTGCTATTCATTGAATGACATGAAGCGTTTCAATATTATAATATAATATTTTGTCAACAGTATGATATGAACTTTTATACATTAAAATTATGCATGTTTTGTTAACAGTTACTTTTGGTATTTGAGTATATTCATCAATTCAATGAAAAAATAGTGAGGGAGTAAAATTAATAGAAGGAAAAAAATTTAAATTATTACAAATTTGGAGATCTCTAATAGAGAACATGGATAAAACAGAAATATCCATCCTTACATGTAATATGCCCTTTTTACAAATTACAGCATTACTGCGGGTGAGTCACCTTTGGATATCACTGCAATATAATATGTAACTAGGTAATCCTCTTCTCATATGACCATTTAAACGATGATAGGTACACGTTTTTTTTGAGTGAAATGATCTAGTCCTTATACGTCCACCAAAGGACGTACACAAACATGTACAAGAGTATAACATAGTCCGGCTTTCCGTCCGTTCGCCCGTTCGTCCATCAACACTTCGGACGATAAATCATATATGATTTTACGAATCACAGGAATGACAGAAGAAAGGTCTTATTCGATATTGAAAATATTTGGCTTTGTCTTCAAAGAGTTACGGGACTTTTACTGTGAGCTGTTGGCAAACAACTTCAGTATGCTTGGATTGATTTGCTAAAGACTTTGTATCATTGTTAACATTAATAAAAGGAAGAACGCTTCTTTACGATTATTGTATCGAATTGATTATTGAATTGACCAAATGTGCCACAGGCAGTCCCAAATTACTCAAGGTTTTTTTTTGTCTAATACTTGGTAAAATTAATCTAAATAAGTGATTAGTGTATATAACGTGCGAATGTCTAATGAAGAATACAGGATGATGGAAAAAACTGCATTTCTTTACTTTTTGAAAATACAAAATGATTCAATTGAATATATGTTTTAACAACGAATTTATTTCATATAAAAGAGGGACGAAAAATACCAGAGGGACAGTCAAACTCATAAATCGAAAATAAACTGACAACACCATGGCTACAAATAAAAAACACAAACAGACAATCAATAGAACACATGACACAACATAGAAAACTAAAGAATAAGCAACACGAACCCCACCAAACACTAGGGGTGATCGCAGGTGCTCCGGAAGGGTAAGCAGATCCTATACTACACGTGGCTCCCGTCGTGTTGCTTATGTGATAAAAAAATCCGGTAAATAGTCTAATTCGGTAGTTCATATTCATGAAAGGGAAGGAGATTGTAGTTACGACGACGTAAGGAACATATCCGATATCATTTGTGAAATGGTTGTTCCATAACGTTCAACCAACTCGTGATAGCGTCCGTAAAATTTACGAAGGGATGATTTCAACTTCACCATTTGCAACTCTTGGTTTTGTTCGATTGTCTGTTTGTCTTTTTCAATTTGAGCCAGGCGTTGTCAGTTTATTTTCGATTTATGAGTTTGTCTATCCCTCTGGTATCTTTCGTCCCTCTTCTTTAATAAAGACAAACATAAAATAATACATTCTAAATTTTAACTACACCTTATGAAACACTATATAAAGAAAATTAGGCAAAATCATCTCCCTTTTTATTAAATAATATTGAAAAAACTTTAATTTCCTACTTAGTTAACGTTAATTGACTTAACTAGTTCGGTAAAACAAATGGGCTTTATAATGGAATTTAGGTAAGGAAAAAAAAAACAGATGTTGAAGATTAACAAATTTAAACAATTAACAAGGGTTATGTTTTGTAACAAGCCATAATCGTAACGTATCAGCCAATCGAAGACTAAAACTGGCTAGGAGGTAGAAGCGTAAATATTACAAGTCTCATGAAATTGCACAAATACGTTTAAACAACAGGTTCAACTGTCACAATGTCAATAGGCTTTCGCATAACGAACATTACAAGAACAAACGGTACTAAATGATTCGTATTTTTTATTTTAAACAATAACAAATCACAAATACACGGTCGCATTTAGTGTGAGAGCCAACCAATTATGTTTTAGTATTTGTAGTTAAGATATATGTTATGGTATAAACTATCAAAATTTGGTATTCAAGGTAAATTTTTAATGGTTATCAAAGCAATGTATGCTAATGTCACTTCTTGTGTAAGTGTTGATGGGTTCAATTCTGATTATTTTACTAATGAAGTAGGTTTGATCCACGGTGAAGTATTATCACCGATATTTTTTCTATGTATGTCAATGATTGTGAAATGGCTTTTATAAATAGTGACTCTATTCCTTATGAAATGAAGGATCTAACTTTATTTTAACTAATGTACGCTGACGATATGGTTATTTTTTTTCAGAAACTGTATCTGTATTACAAACATTACTTGATACTTTGTATGATTATACCTCCAAATGGCCACTTAGTGTGAATATAGCAAAAACGAAAATTGTTTTTAGAAGGTAAATATAAAAGATATATATTTGAAATTTTTAACTTTACTCTCACTTTTTGATACATATATTTTGTACTTTGTTATGGTTGTGAGATTTGGGGTGCTCACAAGGCATCAGCTATAGAAATGATACATCTGGGCTATTGTAAAAATATTATGAAAGTAAAAAGCTCTACTAGTAATGTCATGGTGTACTATGAGCTAGATAGATTGCCATTATTGCACACCAGAAAATAGTTATCAAAGGTACAAGGATTATAATGTAGTAAGCCAGACGCGCGTTTGGTCTGCATAAAACTCATCAGTGACGCTCACATCAAAATATTTACAAAGCCAAACAAGTACAAAGTTGAAGAGCATTGAGAATCCAAAATTCCAAAAAGTGGTGCCAAATACGGCTAAGGTAATCTATGCCTGGGATAAGAAAATCCTTAGTTTTTTTCGAAAAATTCAAAGTTTTGCAAACAGGAAATTTATAAAAATGACCACATTATTGATATTCATGTCAATACCGCTGTGTTGACTACTGGGCTGGTGATACCCTCGGGGACGAAACGTCCACCAGCAGTGGCATCGACCCAGTGATGTAAATAGTTATCAAAGGTACCAGAAAATGTCACATTTTTAGATACTGTTATGTACTACAAACTGTATTTTGAAAAACTGTTACTGTTTTTTATATGACGATTTACAAAAATGTCCAAATAATAAAACAAATTGGTGGTATTTTATTAAAAATGAGTTGCTCAGTATAGGTTTAGGTTATATTTGGTATAATCAAGGTTTATTTTTTAGATAGTTAGCTCTCCAGTAGTTTTTACTTGATAATTAAACAACGCCTGTTTCATTGTCTGAAGAAATATTTTGACAGCCAAATGAATGATTTAGTTAAATGTACTAGTTATAGATATCTGGTTTACAACTTTTGTTTACAAAATTATTTATGTAAACCAATACCAGTTATTTATAAGACATGTATAACCAAAATAAGACTTAGTAGTAATGACGTAGCAATAGAGTGTGGTTGCTATTCTGCAATTCCAAGAAGTAATAGACCATGTAGTTTTTGTAAAAATGACATTGAAGATGAGATGCATTTTAATTTAAAATGTCCTACTTATCAAGGTCTTATATCTTATTTTATAAAACCATATTATTGGAGAAAACCTTCTAGGTATAAATATATACAATTAATAAGTTCTAATAACCTTAGAGAATAATGTAATTTGGATACATTTATATTTCGTGCACAAAAATTAAGATCTAACATGATGTAATATGTTTCACACATTACCTTCTGCTATCTATGTATACTTTGTTTAGTTTATATGTTGTATGCCTATGGTTGTTATGACTTTGGTAAATAAAGATATAGTGTGTAAAACATTACACAGAATGTTTGTTTCGCGATGTTTACAAGTAATTCACAGACCTGTATATTTAAAATAATCAAAAGGTGCTCATGTAATACAAATAATATACACTGCTGTCAGGAGCAAACACTTTGTTTTCGTAAACATTACATACTTTACTGAACAGTAATGTATTTTATTTCGTTTGAAATAGGGTTTTTCCCGTTTGCTATTTGTAGTTAATATTTACAGATGGGAACTAGTATAACTAGTTTGGATACTGGTTTTGTAACAGTATGTACTATTTATAAGTTTGATGTTAGGTGCAGGAGGCACGAGGAAAGTTTTGGCGGTTTTTATGGGTGGGGTTTAAAGGTACTATATAAAGTTTGGGATTTAAATGTATTAGTATCGAAGGTGCTCGCAGTTACGTCGGATTGAAGTTGGTCACATAGGTATATGTGCAGTTGCTGCTATGTTTATTGTACGTACAGGCGTTGGAGGCATTAGCCGGGGGAAAAGAAACGATGCGAAAGAGGAACATGTTTTCACATGACGGAGTTGAGTATAATGTTGACTTTATTTACATTCTGAAATCATGCCTGGAACGTATTATTAAGTTAGAAGCGAAAATCAATATATTTGTGTTCTTTTAAAAACCGTTTTACAGGTTTATGATTTTATTTTAAAATACTACAGAATTTGGTTATATATTTCCATTCAATACTGAACCATGTGAACCATGTTGAGTTCATTAATATGAAAAACAAATCAGCTTTTAAGCATGCAACTTTTATTTAAAAGTTGATAGATGAAATGCTCACTAAATATTACAGTGTCCACCTTTTGTATAAATCTGATTACTGTTTCAGTACAAAGTTCAGGTAAAGAATTTGTAAGACTTGTACTAGATTTGAGACATGGAAACAACATATGTTTAAATCTTCTCGCAGTGAGATGATTTTGTCACGAAGAGTGATACGAGTTACAGATGAGTTTGAAATGGTATGTATGAAATTTATTTTATTAGATCGCTGGAAGCGATGTGATTGGTTGCACAGTGTAGTGCACCATGGAATGTTGTCGCTGGGAGCGATGTGATTGGTTGCACAGTGTAGTGCACCATGGAATGTTGTCGCTGGGAGCGATGTGATTGGTTGCACAATGCACCATGGGATGTTGTATAGTTAAATTAATATACAGAAAACAAAAGATTAAATATGAAGGCATTAACTTTTTGTACATTATTAAATATATGTATACATTTGATTTGAAGATGAGACTTGTAATAATCATCATGTGAACCATGTTGAGTTCATTAATATGAAAAACAAATCAGCTTTTAAGCATGCAACTTTTATTTAAAAGTTGATAGATGAAATGCTCACTAAATATTACAGTGTCCACCTTTTGTATAAAATCTGATTACTGTTTCAGTACAAAGTTCAGGTGAAGAATTTGTAAGACTAGTACTAGATTTGAGACATGGAAACAACATATGTTTAAATCTTCTCGCAGTGAGATGATTTTGTCACGAAGAGTGATACGAGTTACAGATGAGTTTGAAATGGTATGTATGAAATTTATTTTATTAGATCGCTGGGAGCGATATGATTGGTTGCACAGTGTAGTGCACCATGGAATGTTGTCGCTGGGAGCGATGTGATTGGTTGCACAGTGTAGTGCACCATGGAATGTTGTCGCTTGGAGCGATGTGATTGGTTGCACAGTGTAGTGCACCATGGAATGTTGTCGCTGGGAGCGATGTGATTGGTTGCACAGTGTAGTGCACCATGGAATGTTGTCGCTAGGAGCGATGTGATTGGTTGCACAATGCACCATGGGATGTTGTATAGTTAAATTAATATACAGAAAACAAAAGATTAAATATGAAGGCATTAACTTTTGTACATAATTAAATATCTGTATACAATTGATTTGAAGATGAGACTTGTAATAATCATCATGTGAACCATGTTGAGTTCATTAATATGAAAAACAAATCAGCTTTTAAGCATGCAACTTTTATTTAAAAGTTGATAGATGAAATGCTCACTAAATATTACAGTGTCCACCTTTTGTATAAAATCTGATTACTGTTTCAGTACAAAGTTCAGGTGAAGAATTTGTAAGACTAGTACTAGATTTGAGACATGGAAACAACATATGTTTAAATCTTCTCGCAGTGAGATGATTTTGTCACGAAGAGTGATACGAGTTACAGATGAGTTTGAAATGGTATGTATGAAATTTATTTTATTAGATCGCTGGGAGCGATATGATTGGTTGCACAGTGTAGTGCACCATGGAATGTTGTCGCTGGGAGCGATGTGATTGGTTGCACAGTGTAGTGCACCATGGAATGTTGTCGCTTGGAGCGATGTGATTGGTTGCACAGTGTAGTGCACCATGGAATGTTGTCGCTGGGAGCGATGTGATTGGTTGCACAGTGTAGTGCACCATGGAATGTTGTCGCTGGGAGCGATGTGATTGGTTGCACAATGCACCATGGGATGTTGTATAGTTAAATTAATATACAGAAAACAAAAGATTAAATATGAAGGCATTAACTTTTGTACATAATTAAATATCTGTATACAATTGATTTGAAGATGAGACTTGTAATAATCATCAATTTTATATGTTTTTTCATTAAATACCACAATTTTGATTTTATTTTATCAGCAGGTTGCATTTACTATAAAACGATCAGAGTTTTAGTACCATATTGGAGACCTTATGTATGTGCTAATTATTTCCCGGATGCCACAAATATGCAGGTGTAGGTATAAAAAGTAGCCCGTTTTTATGTGAGATAAATCGGACAGTACCAAGAGTTCAACTTGGAGAGATTTTAAAACGGTAAGCAGTAATATTTTACAGTCCGTACACATGGTACATAACATATTGAGTGGAAAACTTTTTTAATTTAAAATCAATAATAAAAATGTAACAAAGATAATAAGAAAAAGTCAGAGCTTCAGACATAGCTGTAGACTTTGTTTTTTGTTGTTGTTGATATAATAGATATATATATATATATATGTTTAGATTTTTATAAATGTAACAATAGGATCACACAGTGTGATATGAAGTTGATGTATGTAGATCTGAGATGCATATATGTTTAGACTTTCATGAGCTATGTTGCGCAGTGTGACATAAAGGATCACAGTGTGATTAGAAGTTGATGTATGTAGATCTGAGATGCATATATGTTTAGACTTTCATGAGCTATGTTGCAGTGTGTAACATAAAGAATCACATAGTATGATTAGAAGTTGATGTATATAGATATGAAATATGTATATATCTATAGAGTTTAATGTTTATCTGATTAAGATACAAGTACATGTATGTATGAAGTTTTGATTGTGTTCTTCTTTTTACAGAATCAAGGAAAACAGTTTGAGAAATTATCCATCGATTCAAGATTTGCAAAACATTTGTCTGCATAACCATCTATTGCGGAAGCTTCCGGTTCAATATGTCGTATTTGACGTTCCGATTGTCGACTTGAAACTGATATTGGTCCAGTTTAGTGGTTGAAGATTTATCTTCAATTAGCAATATCTCAAAAGACTTTTTATATCAGCATCTTATTCTGAACTGTTTCATTTCCTTTGTTTCGATGTTACTGCGAGCAACTAATCCTATATCTGTGTTTGTCTTGTTTATAGCCTATTGAATTAGAAATTAAATGCTTTAAATTCGGACAAGCAGGGCGAGGGAGAATTTAAATGTATTTTATTTCGTTTGAAATAGGGTTTTTCCCGTTTGCTATTTGTAGTTAATATTTACAGATGGGAACTAGTATAACTAGTTTGGATACTGGTTTTGTAACAGTATGTACTATTTATAAGTTTGATGTTAGGTGCAGGAGGCACGAGGAAAGTTTTGGCGGTTTTTATGGGTGGGGTTTAAAGGTACTATATAAAGTTTGGGATTTAAATGTATTAGTATCGAAGGTGCTCGCAGTTACGTCGGATTGAAGTTGGTCACATAGGTATATGTGCAGTTGCTGCTATGTTTATTGTACGTACAGGCGTTGAAGGCATTAGCCGGGGGAAAAGAAACGATGCGAAAGAGGAACAATGTTATATGTCATGTGTTTATATAATGTTTCGATTGAAGAAATATGTACAATTCAGTAAAATAAAATATTGTATCGCAAGAGAAAATAAGATGTTACTGCGAGCAACTAATCCTATATCTGTGTTTGTCTTGTTTATAGCCTATTGAATTAGAAATTAAATGCTTTAAATTCGGACGAGCAGGGCGAGGGAGAATTTAACGTCAATTAGTTTTTAATGAAAGCATTAGGACGCGATTAACGTACGGCGGTTATTCCCCATGGCTTTGAACTATTTGAATATGCAACAATAAAATGTCATTGATATGTACTTGCATTCTTACAATTTCGTATTTGTCTATTTGTTACAGCAATATGTAAACAAATCAAATATAAATTAACGTGACTCGAACTTTCCTTGCTGTATAAGATGTATATACAATGGCATATGAAATTTCAAGTATCCAGCCATCCAAGATGTAAGACAATTTTTTTGTGCGAGGTGAAAACATTACTACTCTCTCAATCGTGAAATGAAGATCGTAGTTTGAACGCTCTTTGTTATCTAAGATGCATCAATTAGAGCTATTTTTGTTTTTTCGGTGAGGTGGATTGGCTCTATTGTCCCAGATATATGTATTCAATAATGGTGTGTCATGTGGAAGCATCAGGCCTTGTCCGCCTTGAGCAACTCCAGTACAGTATATTAAGGTATAAAGAGCCCCGAAATGAGGAATTTAAAACAATTCCAACCAGATAGCTATCAGTCCGATTTATTAAAAATAAGAAGATTACAAACAGACAAAAAAAAAGACAGTGCCAGACCAACAAGGCTCCTGACTTAGGATAGTCACACAAAGGGAGTGGTGAGATTTAATATGTGTGCGAGCGCCAAAACCATGTATGACCCGGGACAGTAGTGTAACAACACAACATAAGAACACACCATGAAAAAGCTTTACTGATCAGATCGAGATAAAAAAAAAAAAAACAGAAAAAATAATTAACCAAAGGACTTTGAATACATACAGTACAGATCTAAGAGTACTCATTGTTGCTGAAAATGTGTTCAAAGCTTAATGGTGACTATACGAAATGGGGTTTTATATTTGTTAAGGTCGTACGGCTGCATATACTTGAGGTTATGCGATTCAATTGAACTTTGGTGGATGCTTGTCCCATTGTGACAATCATTCCACATCTATATTTTTATACACAACTTCTTCAAATACATATTCTTATCCTAAAATATCAATCAGGACACATCCTAAGGTTTTATGGAAAAGACTTCATAAAAAGTCAGAGAAAAACATAAGTATCGGCAGAATGGTGGTACAATAAGAGTGCAATTAAGGCTGTTTTAATTTATTTCAAACAAAATCAATGATTGAACCGATCAAAATAATATTTAAAGATCGTATAACATTGCAAATTAACACGGATCGATTCTAATTGTATGGTCTCTGTCAACAACATCACCACGCCGTGAATCTATCTTCATCTTTTTTAAAATTGTTTTACTAGTTAACAATTAATGCACACATATTTGTATGTACTTGTTCAAAGTCAGGAGCCTGTAATGCAGTAGTTGTCATTTGTTGATGTGATACATGTTCGTTTTTCGTTCATTTTTTGTACTTAAATTAGGCCGTTAGTTTTTTCACTTGAATTGTTTAAAATTTGTTATTTCGGTGCCTTTTATACAAAACTATATTTAGAATCTAATAAAAATGATAATGGAAATGGGAAAGAGACAACAACCCGACCATAGAAAAAACAACAGCAGAAGGTCCCCAACAGGTCTTCAATGTAGCGAGAAATTCCCACAACCGGAGGCGTCCTTAAGCTGGCCCCTAAACAAATATATATTAAATCTAAACTCAAATAAGTTCTTTTTTTTTTAAATTTATCATATTTTATTGAAATCTGTACATTTGTTGATTCAAAACATCAAGTACCGGTACCTTATCCCGGCTTCGTTAACATAAGTAAATAACATATTTATACAGTTGTTAGTTTTTGTTAGTATTATACATTCAATTTTTAATATTTGAAAAAAATATATATCATGTCAGTAATTTCAAAAATAAATTCAGTTTACAATTAAGATTTTGAAACATAATTATCTAGTATAACAAATGCACTGGTTTTGGAAATATTTATATATATATATATATTGGTTTTTTTTTTTTTTTTATATATTAAATTGCTTTTTTTATTTGCACATGCACATTATAAGCTATACACATTTGTATGCATAATAGTTATATACACTAAACAGACGATATATAATATATATGATAGACACAGTTGTTTTAGTTTGATACATTGCAGATAATGATTTTAAGACAGAGGCTGTTTGGATATGAAATATATATACATCATATATGTGGAGTTTATTTGTTTTTGTTTTTTTGTTTTTAATAATAGTCAAGGTTTCCAGGGGTTCCAGCAGTTTTCTGCCCTACTGAGTAATTTATTTCTAAAGAACATATTTTCTATTTATACATTTTCTTTTAATTTTTAGTGCTATTATATTGGTTTGTTCCATAGATAATTTGCTTCTATAAATATAGAATTTTGTTAACAGAAGTATTAAGTTTCTTATATAATTTTATCTGTTTTTGTAAGAATATCAAATTAAACCAAATCAATGTTTAAAGTTAGTTCTATTTCTGTCTACTCACATATCCAGGAGTTGAGAGCTTCCCATAATTTTGATATATATGGATACGTCCAGAATATATGTTCTACTATTTCGACCCCTCCGCACCCAAAACTACAAATATTTGTATTTTTAATTTTAATTTTAAGGAGAAGTTCATTCGTGCCTAAAACTTGATGTATTATTCTGTATTGAAACCATTGCAATTTTGATTTTTTTGGAATGTAAAAGGGCAATACATTGATACTTTTCCAATTGAACTTTGCATTGAGAATTAATGACCATTGTTGTTTACATTTTTGTTTAGGATTTGACTTTATACCATTATAAATATTATACATATCTTTTGAACTTTTCTGGGATTAAAAAAAACGTGAGGGCAAAACTGGTCCGTTTTCTCTCTTTAAGTCATTTGGACATATTTGATATTCTATTAAAAACTTTTTTATTGCCAAAAGATAGGCCTTGATTTATGAGAAAATTAGTTTTAATATTGTTTACATTATTAAAGTGATCAAAAGTCATAAAATTTCCACCTTCCTGTAACAAGTCATTGATCAGCCAAACCCATTTTTTTGTCTAATATTTATATAAAACTGAATGGTTACCAATTTTTATTCCATCAATCTTCCATAAAGCGCATGTGTTAATTTGAGAGTTATTTTGTACATTTTGAATATCTTGCCAAGCATCAATTACTTCTTTCCAAAATGGATTATTTAACTTTTTATAAGAACCAAGAAATTGCATTTCCAAAAGATTCAAATTTTCTGAAAAGAGGAATTGTTTCACTAGTTTTAAATTATTCTATTAATTCTTCTTATCCAGGTTCATTTAAGACCTTTCATGTAGTTTTCAATATTTATAATTTTTGTCCTCCTAAACAGTGTGGTTCGGATAAGGTGTATCTATTGATTTTATCTGGTTTGTTATCCCAGATAAAGAAAAATATTTTTCAGTAAGTTGTTTAAGCTTTGTTCTATTTGGACTAGCTATGGACATGAATAGATGGTTTAATTTTGATATTATAATTGTTTTTATCACTGTTATTTTTCCAATTGATGACAGTATTTGATTAGTTCAAGTTTTTATAATGGTTTCGTTTTCTTTCAACCTAGGTTTATAGTTTAAATTTTCAGTTTCACTAATATCCACTTTGAAATTTATACCAAGAAGTGTAAATCTGCTGGAACACCACTCCAATTCCTACTTAATAAACACACATAGTTTCTTGGCTAAACTTTTGCGTCCCAATCCAGACAACCTTGGTATTGTCTAAGTTTATATTAATTCCTGATAAATATGCATATTTATCTAGAGTACGGAGAGATGCATCCAAAGATTCAGGGGATCCATCAAGTATAAAATATCTGAGAGATGGCAATTTTGAGTTACTGCATATGAATTTTGGTACAAAACAAAGTGATCCATTGTTTAATAAACTTTCAATAAAACTCCAAGAAATTGAATCAAACGCCTTTTCAAAATCAATAAGGAGGAGAAAACCAGGTATATTATTTTCTTCTGTATACAATAAAATATCATAAATTAGTCTAGTATTTTCACCAATATATTTTCCAGGAGTGAACCCTGTTTGATCATTATTTATAAAAAGTGATAAAAAAGAATTCAAACGCTCTGCGATACATCTAGACCCAAGTTTATATATTGTGCTTAAAAGACTTTTTGGTCTCTAGTTTTTCATATTTTGTCTTGGTTTATCTCCCTTTGGTATACAAGTAATTATCCCTCTTTTTTGGGATACTGACATTTCACCAATATTATACCCATAGTTTATAGATCTAAGAACAAATTTACCTAAATGTATCCAAAAGAATTTTAAAAACTCACTGTTCTACCCATCAGATTCTAGGCTTTTTTTACTTTTCATTCTTTTAATAGCAGCTGTTAATTCTGAATAGGAGATTTTTCCCTCAAGGGGTATCATTTCAAATAAGTTCTTGTAAGGTTTGTTTGATGCATTTACTTGTGAAATAACTAAATTATATCATATAGAACCTCAAACCAGTGTTCTAGAAAAGATGAAATCGTATATGAATAAAACGAAAAGCTAGATTTTGTTGAATGCTATTCGGGTTTCTTGATTTTATCATGATCAACTTATTAATTTCACCACACATAAAAACCAAAATAGTTGAGTTACGTACGCTTGATATGTAAAAAATTGGAAAACCTCTATTCATAATTTAATCCTTGCATCTTTGGGTCACACGCATAGTCTTACTTTCTTTTTTGTTTTTAAATACGTCAACTAGTTTACTTTGAATAAAGCACCTATGTCGATAAATAGGACTTCGTCTGGTAGACGAATTGAAAATTAAAACAACTCAATCAATTCCGGTAGTTCATTTAAGTGCACATATGTCATCTTTTACTCCTTTGAAAAAATCTCTTTGATTTCTATACGATTGGTTAAGGAATAATTCTACAGATTGTACGACTACTTATTGTGCAGAATCACTGTGGCGATCTGATAACTGTAAAGCAATTACCAAAAGAATGTCACATTTGTTTCTAAACCTAGATTGTGAAATTAAAAATGTTTCCTCTATAACCCGTTGTAAATCATTACGGGAGTCTTGACATTGTCGTACATTATTGAGATGATAGTGACAAAGAAATTTAAGAAAATAAGCATACACGATAGATGGATACCAGCATAAATCATTAGAAATGGAATTTACCATTCGAAGCTCATCTGGTGTTATCGATGAACTTCTCTTGAAAGATATATCTTCTACAAGCATTATCTTTTCCAAATGAACATAACTCTTTTTCTTGAAAGCATTCAGTTTTAACAATTGGTAATCCGACAAAAACATGTAGTGGCACAGTTTTTCGGGAGTACATTTCGATATAGAATACCTGATGATGTCTAAAGCTGTACTGTATTGTTTTGTCTTATAGAAAAACGATGCCAACATCAGCCATCCAGATACAGCGTCATGATACACACTCTGAAGCAGGGTACTGAGACAGTATTAGTACTGTTTGTATTCGTATTTGTTATTACTCATTGAACTATCCAGCGTTATCAACTGTGCAATTGCACTAGAACACATTGACATGTAGTATACATATATGTCTTTAATGGAAGATTGCTGACATATCACGGTCTGAAATATTCCATTCTTAGATATCAATTGCAGTTTTTGAGGACAATTTTTAAAGTACAAATGTAAAAAAAACAACATACTTGGTCTTAGTAACTTTACAACGTCATGTACAAATAAACTATCGATATATTGTGTGATATGAAAATTCGACATAAATGCATACAATTTATAAAATTGATTTGAAAAAAGGATGCACTGCCACCCATAGCTATATAACGTATTTAGTTTTTCTAAAAGTATTTTACGACCGTCACCCTTTATGTTGTCCTCAAACAGGTTATTCTCTGGAATGAAATAATGCAAACAAACTGAATATTCAACACAATAAATCAGCCTACTGAAACATCGCATAAAACAAGGTATAATATTGACGGGTTTCCATACGGATTGTGGCAGTTCTGCAGATATCCAAAAAATGATTGTTTTCAGGAAATAAGAACAGAGTAAATCTTCACATTCGGAATAATTAGCTATAACATCTTTCAAAAGAATTTTTAGGAGAACATAGCACAGTAATTGAGTGTGTGTAAAGGTATTTATTAGAAGTTTTTCTCCAACTGAAAACGATAATCGCCATTCTAGATCTTCTAGTAGAGATCCTTTAACTCCGATTGGTACAAAAATGACTCCGTGGTTGATAATGCTTTGTTTGACATCATTACTCGGCCATGAGTTATTCGATCTTGTTATCCACTGTACTGCAGGTGACACCCACGTTTTACAATGTAAACTAATGGCATTGTCAAAACGCCCATCTTCGTCTGTTATACACGGACCATGCACTCTAATTGGGTCAAACAAATATCCTTGTTTATGCATAAATCTACTTGTTCCAAACAAAAATTCTTGTTTGTGCTATGCACTCGAATAATATTGTTTACCATTATGTTTTTGACATAGGTAACGAACGTTGTCATTTGGGCTATAGAATAATCTTAGCAGAGAATAAGAAGGTTTCACATCGTCTATTTCCATTAAAAAATGTATATTTTTGGAATTAAAACCAGGTTTTAATTCTTCACAAACCTCAAAAAGTTCATGTAATACAAACACTGTATCTAAGTCACTGCCGCGCATCTCAAGCCCTTCCCCAAAGCTACCACTTGTCATACATGCTATATTGTTGTAACTTTCTATATTGTCCCTGACAGCGGTCATATATCTCATCTGTTTAACGTGACCTTCTGTTCCTACTATATTTCGACACAAATACCGATACAGTGCTAAGGATAAGTTTTGATTTGAAGAGTCTAAAAATAGAAAAGCAATTGAAAAATGTTATAAATATAAAAATTGAAATAGGATATCAAATCTGTGTTTTCTACATAATTTTATGTATGTATAACTAGGGATTATACAATTATAAAAAATCTCTGAAATTTATATGTACTATTCATAATCACTAGATAAAGGTTAAGGGATTATAAATATTAATCAATCCAGTGACACATTCAAACCCTATCCCTACATCATGTTAACTTTTAATTTCCTTGATTAGATATTTTACATGTTTTAGTTAAGACGAGGCCTGTTTGTGGTACAAACTACGTCTCTTCAATTTCATTAACGGTTAAATATCTTCAAAATTCCTACAGACCCACCATTTTAATTAACAAAATCCTAAATACATTCTTGTTTTCATGAAAAGATCTTCACATTGAAACAAAGTTTTTGTAGTTGTTTTTAAACTTTTTTACAAGTTTGCTGTTGCTTAGGCACATGTTGGATTTTATGCTCGATATGGAATTATTTCTGACTAGAATTTGTTCTTCGACAGACATTCTGCATTGCGTTTAATTGCAATTAATTTTTAAAATATGTTCAATAAAATGACTAATTGATTTGCAGTTGTAATTTATTCAAAAAAATGCTTTGAAGTTGCGAGGCAACATTTCTGATTATATGTTCAATATGAAATGTGTGTTGCTATGCTCAATGCGGAATTTGTTAAGAACACATATGTTTATGATAGAATATAAAATTAATTCAACATGTGGAAGAGAAAAATCCTAAAACAGCTGTTAAATGCATATATCAGAGTTTAAAGCATATTTTTTTACCATTTAAAGCAAGTTTTTCTTGGACAATCTATATGATATTGGATTTCTCTAAATTTGAACTCATTACATGTGATAATTTTGATAATTAATAAAACAGACCTCTAGCTGTGAATTGCTGTGTCATTTGGTCTCTTGTGATTATTAGTCTCATTGAAAATCATATTACATCTTCTCTTTTTTTTATATAAACTCATCAGATAGCTACAAATGTGTTTTATCAATTAAAAATGAATGCACGCTGTCCACTTTAACCATAAAAGGATAATACATATTATTAATTTGTCTATATTTATATATGTTATAGTGAATTTGTAGAATCCGTCACAATTTCAGGGATAATGTATAATCCCTGGTAGCTTTAGTGATTATATATTATAACTTACATTTTTCATAATTTTGCAAAATCTCTAGCAAAAGTGTTAAGGATTCTACATAATCACTGAAATAAAGAGACAACTAATAAAATTAAAATATTTTATTGACATATCTTTAGAAGCCATAATTTTACATCTTAAAATTTCGAAGACAGTATTGTTCAGGTCAATCATTTAATCATTCAATACATGCAGGTGTACGAAAAGGTTTAGTCCTCTGTTAGTTATTCATATAATTTGATTTAGGCGAAACCAAAGTTTGGATATAACACATACGATATAACAAATGGTCTTGGCAAAGTTGTTATAAAAATGATCATATTATTGATAATCACTGAAACCATTTCAGGGAATTCGTTAAAGAGATTATATATAATCACTTATGCTTTAAGTGCTCATGCAACATCCCTGAAAAAATAAGTTCACTGTAACATATATTCTCATCAAGCAAAGATTCTTTGTGTAGGATTGATCATCCAAATCTCTGAAATCGTTTCAGGAAATTTGAAAAAAACACTGGTATTTTTTTTCAGGTATTCCACTTACATAACATAATCCCTGATAATCCCTGATTAAAACAAAATCACTGTAAGATAAATATGTTGTGTACAAGTTATCATTTTGAAACATTTCTACAATATTTGACTAAAACTAAATCATAAAATCTCATATAAATTGTGTTAAAACATGACCTAATCATCAAGTTAAGAAAAAATAATCATTAAATATAACTCCTCCCCTTTATGAACCTCACATGTAAGCGACGTTTTTTCTTTAATGCATGTAACATATATTGAAGAAACTTTATAAAGTTATAACATACTTCATAATGATGCGAAGGCATAAGAAGCACGAACCAAACTAAAAATGTTGACAAACTCATGTGATAAGAAGATCTTGCTCCTTATGTGGCACAAGCTGTGGTAACGTAAACATGGTTGTATGTATAAAAAGTTATCAAAGGTACCAGAATTATAATTAAGTATGCCAGACGCGCGTTTCGTCTACATAAGACTCATCAGTGACGCTCATTTCAAAATATTTATAAAGCCAAACAAGTACAAAGTTGAATTATAATTCATAAGGATTCATATAAAGGAGAGACAATCGTTATTGTGGTGGGTCTTTTATTGAAATCAATTGAATACCAACCTTTTCCCATTGGATTAGGTTTTTTATTTTCATGTAAAGCAAAGAGATGAAATCAGTTCTAAGAATATCCATACCTTTCAAAGTTCTAAATTTGCAATCATAGATATAAGGTAACAAATTATCTTTTGCGTATTACAGCATTAAAAAGAACAAAATATGACAGAAAGATGAAATGTTTCACACTGTCAGTCTTTATATTTCATATCGACTGTAGAGTGTTTTTTTAAGGAAAAGTAGCATATATTGATTAACCATGCTAATGAGCTGACTCCAAAACAAGAAAATAAAATCTTACTGCGATGTATACACATATGAAACACAAATTCCGAGAGCTTTTATAGATCTTTATATTGCTTTGATATATACTTCTTTTTATGTATGCAAACTAAAAGGTTCTTTCAGGTGAAAATCGAATTCACTTTGTTTTTAGTGTTTCTTTGTACGACCATATCTTTTGTACCTTCTGTCTTTCTTTTTTTTTACATTTATTTATGTTGTGGCAAATTTATTTTAATCATTTAACATTTGAACGCAAAATAATGCTCATAAGAAAATTAACCTTTGTCATGCAAGGTGTAAGGCTGTAATTGTAAATAAAATTTATCATATTTGTCTTGCTAAATGCAATCTTGTTAAGTACAGCTATTTGTAAGATCCAGGCAGGGGGTGATTCATGTATGTCTCAGAACTGCTTTATGCTTTTATATAATAGGCAGCTAAGATTGAAATAAAGTTTGCAAGCTTATGTTTTTAATTTTGTTGAACGGTTGCTATGGAAACATGCAGCCATTTTTTTTTTTTGAGAAATTTATGATGAAATCAGGCATGAAAATTGGAAAATGTCTACTTTTTGGTTGCAGCAATTTTATGATAATGACAATTTCAAGAAAAAAATAATTTCAACATATAACTAAGCATTATTTGAAGTTTATATTTTGATGTTGAGGTTGTGATTTTTTTTTATATTAGGCTAAAATGGTATTTAAAAAGGTGCAAAATAGCTTAAATATCATATTTAAAATCAAGAAAAATTGACATTGGACAGACAAGTTCATTATAAACTATGATTGCATCTTAAAGTTCATACATTGAATTATCATAAACAGGAAAAAAAACATGTTTTTTTTTAATAAATTTTTTGTTACCATAGCAACAAAAATTGGCAAAATTCATAAAAATGACAAAACGCAATACTAGTTCATTATCAAAATTTTTGCTATTTTTTTATATTGATCTAATTTAACAGACAATAAAACTTATGATTTGTTTGAAAATGATAAAAAAATATATTAGCGTTAATTCAAGTAGCTGAAAGACCATAGCAACAAAAAAAATCCCTAGCAACCGGTCTGAAATTGCTGAATTAATTCAGAATCAGCATCAAATACATGTTTTTTTAAGTATTGGATACATATAAATAATGGAGTTTGATTTATATACTCAACAGTTAGATAGTTAATTAACACTACATCTGCTTTTGGTTACCATGGGAACAAAAAAAATCAGATTTGATTCAACCATTATGTACCTTATAATATCTGATTTGCAGCCCTGTAAATGGACTTCTTTCAACCATAATCAACAAGCAATTATATTTCTCTATATTTACAACTCATATCTCTTGATTTCATGAAAGGGTCATTTGGTTATTGTAATAACAAAGTATGGCATAGAAATTTTAGATGGAGAGACAGAGTTAATAATGTAGGACTGCTGAATTTGGTGCATGGTTTCCTCAAAAATTTGTATTCCTGGATTTTTCTCAATATCTCAAAATTCAAATTTCATTTTGATCTAGAATCGTAAAAGTAAAAGGTACGTCTAAACACTGCTAAGGACTCATTAGTGCACTAAAGACCTGTACAATGCTACTAAGGACTAGAAGGAGTGTTGTTGTATGTATTATACTTTACATATTAAGGTAGAGATAGATATTTAATGCAAACAAATCAAATTTTATAGAAAAATAATCATAAATTAATAATCCTCCTATTCCCACTTTTCTATAAATCTGGTAAGACAAGTTAAAATTTCATGTGAGAATAGGAGGAAAACTTACGCAAACAGAGGGTTATCCTTAATGAACTTTTAATTGACCAATGTTTTTGGGGATAGGAAATAGGTTATTTTTGTTTATGTTTGAATTTTGTGTTTTTAATTCAAATAAAAATGAAAGAAATGGAATAAAATAGAAAATGGATATTCTGAATAAGTGAAAGAGACAAAAACGCGACCATATAGCATAAAACAATCGAAATAAAGAAATGTAGAAAATTATCTTATATTTCTTTTATAACACAAATTCAAAAGTCAAGTCGCGCAAGCATTAAAATATGAAACAAACAATACAAGTAAACAACACTAAAGCAAATCACACATTGTAGCACACACATTAGAAATCCACCGTATATTAGTCTATTAAAGTTTATTAATCTATTCAACGTGAATAAGGTGGGTGTCTGCATTGTCAAACTGTACTGTTGTTGCTTCTTGGTGGGGTATTAATGCTGCATAGTAAATCATGGTTGAGGCCTAGATTTCTCATGTTTCAGTAGTTTTATTTGTTTAAAATGTTTGGTCGCGGGTGCTGAAATGTTTCGTCGACTTGCAACAGTGGTTGTCATTTGTTGTTGTTTTACATTCGGGGTCGTTTGTAGCTGACTATGCAGTATGGGCTTTGCTCATTGTACAGTGACATATAGCAGTATGGAACCTTAATCCCTGTTCCTTGTGCTTTTCTCCATCCAGATACTTTATGTGTACTGGAAACAACAGTGATGTGTGTTGATGAATTATTATATGCTGCATTTCTAATTTTAGATTTCCAAACTCAATGATTTTTTTATCATTTATTACGTACTTCTGTTTATCTGACTCATTCTTTATTTTAAGGTATGCTTTGAAGAAGACAAAAAACAGTTTGCAAATAAACAGTGTATCAAATTTCTATTAAAGTAATATACTTCAACAGTGTATCAACTATATTTTCTTTTAAAACATATAGGTAAATCTTAGGTGAATTTTTAATTAACCTTGATTGTTATACAAACAATTTATAATTAATCAAAAAACATCTATTGAAGGAATAGTGATTTTTAAAAGTGGGAATAGGAGGAAGAATCCATTTAGACACGTGCCTGTTTTTCTTTGATATGCCGAAAAAATCAATGAACCGATTGGCACGTGCCAAATAACTAAATAAATCTTTATTTACCAAAATCATAACAACTATAGGCATACAACATATACACTACACAAAGCATACATGAATAGCAGAAGGTAATGTGTGAAGCATATTACATCATGTAAGATCTTAATTTTTGTGCACGAAATATAAATTTACCCAAATTACATAAATGTCTAAGATTATAAGAACTCGTTAATTGTAAATATTTATACCTAAAAGGTTTTCTCAAATAATATGGTTTTATAAAATTAGATCTAAGACCTTGATACGTAGGACATTTTAAAATAAAATGCATCTTATTTTCAATGTCATTTTTACAAAAACTACATAGTCTATTACTTCTTGGGATTGCAGAATAGCGACCACATTCTATAGCTAAATCATGACTACTAAGTCTTATTTTGGTAATACATGTTTTATAAATAACTGGTATTGGTTTACATAAATAATGAAACCGAATAAGGAAAAAGAAACCGAATACGGAAATGAAAATCGAATAAGGAAAAAGAAACCGAATAAGGAAATGAAAATCGAGTAAGGAAATAGAAACCAAATAAGGAAAATGAAACTGAATAAGGAAATGAAAATCGAGTAAGGAAATAGAAACTGAATAAGGAAAAAGAAACCGAAGAAGGAAATGAAAATCGAATAAGGAAAAAGAAACCGAATAAGGAAATGAAAATCGAATAAGGAAATAGAAAACGAATGAGGAAACGAGAAAAAAATGAGGAAACAATTTTTGAGGAAAAGCATGTTTTGAGGAATAATAATTTGTGAAAAAAAAATTTTAGAAAAAAAAATTGAAAAAATATTTTGAGGAAAAAACACATTTTGTAAAAAAATATTTTGAGGGAAAAAAATCAGTTTGGACTTAATATTTTTCAAAATTTGAAAATCGAAAAAGGAAAAAGTAAAAAGGAAACAACTTGTGTCTGGTGGTTGCAGTTAGAAACATTGATGACTACGAAGATGTAGATGTATAAGATTTCATTTTTCTGTTTCTACCTTATGAATCATTGCTAGATATTGAATGAAAATTAAGCAGTCCATAATCTTTTCTAAACAATAAATATAACATCTATTCAATTTTGAAATCGTTGGAAATATAGTAATAATCTAATATCTAGTGGGGAAAGATATGTAAAAAAAAACCTGCCGTATGGTCTCTGCCCTTGCCGTGGTTGGTGGGCTTAAACCACAGGAGACCATTCAACGTAGTAGGTACTACCAGCTTCGATCATAATTTTCTATTTACATTTTTTCTTTTTTTTTCGTGTTTTCGCAATGGTGTTGTCAGCTTGTCTTTATTTTATAATGTCCCTTTAGTTTCTCACGCCTTTTTTGTTTACAATTGTTTGTAAACTACATCTGTGTTGTACATAAGGTTAAAAGGAAGTAAATATAGATCGCTGGCGCCACCTAGATTTTACATCCAAGATAATAGGTGGAAGTAAATTTATTTTCTGCTGCCTTGGTAATTAGAAATTAAAATTGAAATAGTGAGAAATGAGTGTTGGCCATTGGTGTAGAAATAGCGAGAAATTTAGAGAAAACTCTCTAAGACTAGCAAGATTTTCTGTGCCAAATTAAGCAAGGGGTCTTCATTCATACTATTTCGAAAATTCCGGAACCGTTAAGTACCCTTAAAAAATGCCATTTTTCTATCAAAAAAGCTGCGGCACCATATGTGTTTGATCATTGCAATTACACCCAAAGGTGTTGATAATTCAGAATTCGAATTTGTTTTTAATGGATCTTTGATAGTGAAAAGGCAGGATCAAATAAGGCTACCATTGTCGCCTATGTAAATAATTACTTCCTTGTAACCTAAAGCAAAATGACGATTTCTGGCGCATCACTGTATTTTTCGAGATATTTTAGAAATTGGATCGGTAAATTAATAAGATACAAAGTGATTAACTATATCAGAAGAAAATTGCTGATCGCCGTGAAACTATAGTCTATATCAAATTTTTACTGTTTTTTTGTTCTTCTGTCTCAGGGGTAGGGTTCATCGATCTACTGTTAAAACGAGAATTCTGTCAAGGACTCTGTCTTTAATAATTTCTCCTCATCCTCGATAACACTGAATGTATTTATGCATATCTAAAAAAAGGGGGGCTTATTTTTGCTCATATTAGCGATTTTTTTGTATTTTTAATGGCTAAAATGTGCCAAAATGACCGTAAAATATTAAAAATTAGGTAAAAAATCGAAGGCTATACATGTTTCTCCATAGTATCGTCGAATTGAATATTCTGAACACAATTCATATAAAACACATAACAGCAATGATGAATTCTTAGTTTCAGCATTTTTATAGTCTATTTCATAAAATATTTTGACTCTTATGCAACGGTGTCCATATATTCACGATAAAGACATATAATTTGGACACAGTTATTAAATCATCAGCCTAAAGTCTTTAATAGACCCCAATCGAACTTCATTAATCAAAAACCGCTTTTTAAATATAACCAAACAGTCAAAATGACTTGGTCAATGGCCCCAAGTCTGTAAAAAGTAACGTTTTCTGTAAAGGGGGTACCTGTAAAGAAAGTCATTTTAAATGGTGAATAATTATCCCTTTAATCCAAAATTTTGAACTTAAGCAGCAGTAGTATATAGTAATCGACTAACGTAAAGGTTGTCCGATTTTATTTCAATATGTGTCAGTATAGGTTAAAAGGAAGAAAATATAGATCGCTGGCGCCACCTAGATTTTACATCCAAGATAATAGGTAGAAGTAAATTTATTTTCTGCTGCCTTGGTAATTAGAAATTAAAATTGAAATAGTGAGAAATGAGTGTTGCCCATTGGTGTAGAAATAACGAGAAATTAAGAGAAAACTCTCTAAGACTAGCAAGATTTTCTGTGCCAAATTAAGCAAGGGGTGTTCTTCATTCATACTATTTCGAAAATTCCGGAACCGTTGAGTACCCTTAAAAAATGCCATTTTTCTATCAAAAAACCTGTGGCACCATATGTGTTTGATCATTGCTATTACACCCAAAGGTGTTGATAATTCAGAATTCGAATTTGTTTTTAATGGATCTTTGATAGTGAAAAGGCAGGACCAAATAATGCTCATTTAGTCATCTGTATATGTAGGATGGGGTGTTTTACCTATTTCTAATAGACGTTTTGTTTTAATAACTTTAACCCCCTTTTTTCTCCGTTTGCATTACTTTTTACTTCTTTAAAGCAAAGCTTTACACAGTGCTTCATATTCAACCAAGTTTGACGTTAATGTTACACAAATTTCAAAACAAATCATTTATATATACTCTTTCACAACCAATAACATAAGTTTGGTATTTACCTAGAAATTGACGAACACCTGACTATTAGAAGACGTGAAAAACACATTTTGTTTTTGACAAATTATTAAAGTTAAGATCTAAAAAACATCTTTAGATGTTACTTGTAATGAATTAAATACACAAATTTCAAATTTAGAATTTTGAAATAGGTCAAGGTCACTGTTATTCAACAGCTCTTTGAAAATTTCAAATTTGCACCCTATATGCAAAAAAGTCAATCTAAAGTCATTTTTAGGGATAAAAATATAAAATAAGTTTTAAATGTAGATACAAAAGATATATTTCTATAAATCAGTTGTTTTTATTTTGCTCCAAACGCATATATGTAGGAAAAATCAGCTATCTAAAAGTGACTGTGCATTTTTCTGAAATTTTTGCTTTGAACATTGACCCTGATTTAAAAAAAAAACATGACCACGGCAGACAACGACGACAACGATATTTCGATGAGGTTTGTTCTCCTCTTTCCATTGATATAAAATATAGCCGTGTGTTATTCCGTTAAGGCCAATCGATAAAATTTGTTGATTGGGCACCCTACTATGACCAGTGTATCTGTTTGTCTATGTTACCTTGATTTCTATATTTAGAATCTAAATTAAGGCTATATTTCTTATGGATAGTGATTTTGGTCACATCTTCTTTTTGGAGGGAAATTTCTATTGTTCTGGACACTCTAATTTCAACTGTCATACTAAGCAGATATATTTCACAATTCTAGAGTTTGCAAATTGTCTTATATAAATTGTTATAGTTATTGCTGAATCTTTTGGGAATCCATATTACTTCTTTACGGGTTAATATTTGATGTAGCCAATACACATATGAAGTCTTGTGACCTTCAAATAAGCGCTTGAGGGTCTTTATACGAGACAACTGATTACTAAGACCTTTAAATAAGAATCCATACATATTTACAACCGAGTCTTTATGATGCCCATTTCCATCCTGTTTCAATGGCGCCTAACGTGATTTAAAGCTCGTAGTGACAACGACATACAAAGACATTTCCGGGATCAGCATACCGTTTATAGGATTTACCGAATTTATCAACTACCGGAAATCGAGCAAGACGGCGGAATTTATGAACTTTGCAGATTTATTGATAGTTTACAACCTTTTTGTGTCTTCAAAAGGTTTAATATTTACTTTATTACATTTTTATTATATGTTATTTGTGTTTTATGTATGTTTACTGTCATTTGTATTTAATATTGAGTGACAATAACTTTGTTATTTGAAGTAAGCAGGTTGAAATTTATGTGCAGAATTTGTGGTTGATTTTGTGACTGGTGAATTACGGCAAGTGTTGCTTATTGTTTTAAATATTACGCATTGATTATACACCACACTCGGGTAAATGTCAATGAGAGCTGGAGACATTTTAAAAATTTAAAGTCACTTTGTAGACCTTTGTGGATTTTGTTTACATTCATCGATACTTGATCCGACCCCCTTTGCAGACACACCCACACTTAGGTCAAGGTCACTGAACCGGAAGTAGCTTTGTTTACATTACACAGCTGTCTGTAGGGTATTGAAAACTTGGTACACATTGAAATTTCTTGTTTTGATAGGGTATACTAGATTGAGACTTGCAATTATTTGTTAGTATTCATGTTAATTATTTTCATAAAAGGACTTTAGTTTCTGAGAATAATTTTTCTGTGAATATTTACATACAGCTCCGTACATACATACACATTCACACACGCACTTAAATCATTTTTTTAATATTTTTTACATTACTGTTGTGTGTTGTCAGTATACATTGTGTAACCGTAGCCATTGTTTGTATGTGAATTTTGTACTGTAGTTTAGTTTATTTATCAGTTACATTGTACTTTGTCAGTGTTAGTTTGTAATCGTTTGTCAACACGATAAATTTCTACAGGGTAAATTATAAATATTTTGAAGGTTTATCTAAACATAGATAAAACTTAGTTTAAACTTACATAAATAATCTTGTAGTCTAAACTTGAACTTTATATATAATACAATAAATAAAAATTAAACCCCTTTGACTGATTGGAAGTTGAGCGAGTCATATCATAATGCATGCATCCTACCCTGAACTAACATTTTGCTCTTGATAACATACCAAGCACACCCTACATACCTGATTAGCATTATTTCTTTTCAGCTGGTGTGACTGTCTGTCGGTATTTAGTTTTTTTTATTTTGGTGATCTTTGATTCTAGATTGAGGCTTTTCTGTTTAGAGTTTAGCGATTAGGTATCTTTGATTGCCATAGGTCAATCAGTTGATAGTATTTCTTAGTCTTTAGTCTACTTTGATATACAGATTTAAGGTACTTGTATTTGTGTTTATATATTTTATTTCAGATTTTGATTTCATCCGTTGTACATTTTGATTTGATTCGTCCGTATTATTTTTATTCGGATATATTTTTTTTTATACTACTTGCCATGGCAGAGCCAGAGAAGATACAAGAACAGTATGATACTATGTATAGCACTTTCCAAGCTATGGGTCTCAACCCCAAGGGAGATACTCCAGATGCTTTGGATAAATGGATTAATGATTACATTACGCACCAGAAAGAATACAAGCCATTGGAAAATGTACTTTTGTCTCCACCACCTATTGCTGCATTGAAAACAAAACAGGAGCAGTATTGAAAGTGGCACCTAAGTCAACAGTAACCATGTCATCATATTCACCCAAGGTTAGGAAATTTTCTGGTGGAGATAACAAGGGCGAGATTGCATATGCCATATGGAGATATGATGTGAAGATAGCATTAAAGGATCCGACATATACCAAAACACAAACAGACTTTGCCATCCGTCGCTCTTTATCTGGATCAGCTGCACGTATGATAATGTATCAAGGCTTGGATAAACCTATCAACGCGTTTATGGAAGTGTAGACAACAAAGAACAACTTCTGTCAGAATTTTACAGTGCCCGTCAGAAGGAAGATGAAGATGTAACTACCTGGAGCAATCGACTTCAAGATATTTTAGGAAAAGGAATTGAAAAGGGTATTATTCCGTATCACGAGATGAACACCATGCTTCATGCCATGTTATGGACCGGACTGAGACAGGAATTAAAAGATGTTAGTGGCCATAAGTATGATTCAATACAAGATTTCAACCATCTCAGAGTTGCTCTTAGACAAATCGAGAAAGATCATCAGCCTAAAAATAAACACCAAGCCTAACACTTCTAAGGCAGCTACTACTTCACCTGAATCAAAGGATGTTGATGAATTAAAAGGTATGGTACAACAACTGACTCATCAATTTACAGAATTACGAGATCAACGCCAACAGGAACATACACCATACAGAGGTAGTGGTAGGTATAGAGATTCTGGTAGGGGAGGCCGCAGAGGCTGTAACCAAACCTCAGGACAGAACAGCAATTGGCAAGGACCGAACAACAATTGGCAAGGACAGAACAACAATTGGCAAAATCAAGGAAGACATGATCCGGTACAGCAATATCCTCAACAACAACAAAGGAACGACTACCAGATACTGTCATCGTTGTGGACATGAAGGTCATATAAAGATAGGTTGCATAACAAGAATTCGAGGAATTTAAACGCCAGGAAACCTGTACAGAGGGGCCGGTATTAGGTTTGAGCAAGAGGAATTATGGTCCCAACATTGTAAAGAGTATTACACCTTCAGGCATCTTTGGAAAACCAACTGAAGCTGAAATATTTTTAAATGGACACAGAATACCAGCATTATTGGATACAGTTTCTACAGTATGAACTATAGCGGAATCATTTTATCAGAAATATCTTTCGGAATCAACACCTTTAATGAAATTAGACTCAATTTATGAAATTGAGACAGCAGAAGGAACGCAATTACCATACGCCGGATTTATTGAAATGGATATTAAAACACCAGGGAATAGCAACATCAGTAGTAAGCATGTACTGCTTGTAGTACCAGATAGCCGTTATAGTCAACATGTACCAGCATTAATAGGAACCAATATTTTAGATCACCTTATATTTGAACTTCAAGAACGACATGGAGCTAGATATTTACAGAATGCAGTATTGACAACTCCATGGTACTTGACATTTCGCTGCATATCAATGAGAGAAAGAGAATTGTCAAATAATAACAACCGATTAGCCATTGTAAGATGTCAACAGGGAGTTACTATACAACCAAATACCATGAAGGACGTTACAGGATATTTTGATAGAGAAATTCCGTACTGTACAACTCCATCTATCTTACAGTCAAGCAAGTTATCTACGGAATGCAAAGACATCGACATTGAGCCATCATTACACCAGTATGATTACAAACAGACTGGAATTATAATCGTTAGAATGTCGAATACAACCACAAGGACGTTCACCATACCTCTGAAGTCGACTATATGTGAGATTCAACCAGTAACCATTGAGGAACAACTAAAACCAGAAAAAGATGATGGTAAACGTTTATTAGAGCAAGTCGATATTACCGAATTCGAAAGTGACCTTAACAGGTAGGTAGGCAATTGATTGTCGGATATTCTGACATCCTCAGTAAAGGAGATCACGATGTAGGTCACACCGATTGAGTGAAACACCGTATAGATTTATATGAAGAGAGACCATTCAAACAGGCATATAGGAGAATACCAGCATCCATGTATGACAAAGTCAGGTCACATTTACATCAACTTATGGACATAGGGATTATTAGACCTTCCCGATCACCTTTTTCGTCAAATGTCGTCCTCGTTAAGAAGAAATCAGGAGCATTAAGAATGTGTGTTGATTACAGAAAATTGAACAATCAGACAAAACGGGATTGAAGAATTGTTGGATTGCTGCCAGGGAAGCAAGTTTTTCTCAGTTGTCGACAGGAAGTCCGGTTATCACCAAGTAGAAATCCTGGAAGAACACAAGGAACGAACTGCTTTTTCCGTAGGACCGTTAGGATTTTATGAGTTTAACCGGATGCCATTTGGATTGACAAACTCTCCGGCAACATATCAAAGACTAATGGAGGATTGCTTGGCTGATTACAAGTTAAAGATCTGTTGCATATTTATTGACGACATTATCATTTTTGGAAAGACATTCGAAGAGCACCTACAGAATTTACAGCTGGTATTTCAACGCATCAGAGAGGCCAACCTGAAGCTGAGTCCAAGCAAGTGTGATTTTGTTAAAAGGAAGGTAAAGTATATTGGTCATGTAGTATCGGAGGATGGAGTAGAGATTGATGAAGACAAGACGGACAGAGTAGTTAACTGGGTCAGGATCCCTAATGGACCTTGAAATGAGGAACTCAGATGACGTAATTAAAAAACAATATTAGTCCGCCATACAATGGACATAAATGAACAATAAGAACTGTTTTATAGAGCTGATGTGATGAGAAAAAAATATGTAGATTTGACCTGAAATAAATTATTAGAAAGGACAATTTTTTTATTGTGAATTTTATGATCAGAATTTTGGGATTATTTTATGAGGAGAGAGACATTTTTCACCATCTTCCGGGGTCCAGCAATTTGCGAAAAAAGTATTCTCACTTGCCACCCCGAAAATTTAACCAGACATGTATAAATGTATCAGCTTCGATATGAGCCATCATACATGTTCAAGTAAACGATATGGACTGAGCAACGGAGGAAAACGTTACCATTACCGCCTATGGAGAATTAATTGTAAATGTATACCCAAATTGTGAACTATTATTTCAAAGGTGTTGGAGTGTTTCATGGTTCCATGATCACAATTTTGGATGGGAGCTGCTGAAATCGAGGTCAGTTACACTATTGTAGTGCTATTTAATTAAAAACAATACAAAATGGCTTCCAATAATTTAGATTTTATCAAAAATATACCAATTTTAATCAAAATACTTATAAACAGTGAAGAGGCAGAAAATGGGACATGCATTATTTGGACTGGGGCCACTCAGAGGAGAAATAATTATATTCTAGGGATGATCAATGTTACATACCCAAATGCCAAACGTACTAAAATGAATGTTGCACGTTAAGCCAAAATTTTGCAATTGAAATCTACTGATTTAGACAAAAATTTAGATGCTTCACACCTTTGTCATAAATCATTGTGTGTGAATACAGACCATACTGTTTTAGAACCTCGGGAGATTAACAATCAAAGAAAAATATATGTAGCTTCACGCCAATAGACCACACATATTGTGCAGGGCACAAACTATACTAACTGCATGCTGAATCTGAAATTGTGGTTTGTTATGATTTTGTAGTAAATTACATGCCTTGCACATTTTACCTCCACATTAATCATTTCTGAAAATACGAGTTTTAAACACAAGTAAAAAACGAAAATGGGAAAAAGCCCACCCTCATACCCCCAAGACACTGAAACAAACATGGCAAACATGTTTATGCATCACTGTTAGCCCGAAGTCAAACATTTATGTGTTTTTTTCACCAGTATTTACTAATTTTTACAGTGCAAGGGGAGTAACTCTTGATGGTTTCATTCACTGTGTCAGAAAACTAGGTCATTCAATCAAAGAAAGTAAACATGCTTAAAGAACTAAATGAAGGTGAAACATAGAGACAAATGAATGAAAAAAGTATGACAGTCATTATTTTAATAAGAAAAAAAAAAAAAAAAAAATAAGGATTAACAGAATGAAAAAAATATCTAAATATGACATCGAGTTACAAAGGCAAACTGTGAATGACTTAATGTTAAAATATTCATTTTATATGGTTTTAATGTGTTTATAATTTTATTTTATGTCATTGTATGTATTTTTCAATAAATGCATGTACTGTGTCTGGATGCATGTATGCATTGGGAGATATGAAATGGTCTTTTTGTCTGATACAAAGTTTATTTCAGTGTCTTGGACCATTATCCCATTTTCATAACAAACTAAAAATGAAACAAACTTTTTAATTTAAAAAAACACAACTAACTCAAATCATGCTCATACAGTCCTGAAAAGGTGTTTGTTTTAATATATGATAAGATATTTAGTATTCTCTGTAAATAAATAAATAAATAAATATGCAATAGCTTCCTGAAAGGTTGAAAAAAAAAACATATTGTGTAACCTTTTAATACAAATGTTAATCTGGCCAAGAACTACAACCTGGCTGTGGAACGAATTCTTTCGGACTTGAATTCTGACATAGCTTTGGTTCTAACTGATGTTTTTTTTATATCCACTAATCAACCTTTTTCACACTCTCTTGTTTAACAAGAAATCGATAGCCTGTTTTTTGCGAGCTTTTAACCTGTTTAATTTGACACGTAAACTTTTTTAATATGCACAATCACATATTTCACGTTTACATATATTTTTTCAGAGCCACTACAGCACGAAACTTTCTACCTAGACCACAACCTACAGCTTTTAAGGTCTTAGCCAATGCAACATCCCTTTTATTATTGACTTTCAAGACTGCTGCAGATGCACGGCCTAAGGCATTGCGTGAAAAATTCTTATTCTTAGGTAGGTATGTAGAAATTGTCCTATTGACGGACTCGCACTTATTTGTATTGCTGAAAAATTGCATCTGATTTAATGCGGTCTGAGAAAGTTTCATTTCTAACAATGATTCTATTAATAATTTGTCAGTCTTATTTGGTTTCAAAGACCCATTTTGTAAACCATGACTGTTAAGGTTAATAGATTTGTACCACCAACTAGTTTTTATACCACCATTACATAGTGTTGTGCACCATCTACACGTATCGCTACAATTACCACTATAACAATTCACGACAGACTTAACAATGCGGGGCAAACATTTTGAAATTTGTTGTCGGTCACCATTATATTTTGCAAATAAACATTTCATTATACCATGTGAACGTAATTTTAAATCATTGGCAAAAGCTATTTTAATATCATTCCTTTGGGCCTTTGTAGCTCCAGGGAACATACCGACACTAAATTTTGCTCGCAATGCCTCACGGAACTGACTTTGACCCCGGTGTATAGTATCTGCCAGTCTATTTACTGACCATAAAGGTTCAAATATTTCTTGCATTGCTTCTTGTAAACTTTGTACACTTTTTGCATCCCCATCAGTAGTACAATAGTCCACAAGTAAATTAAGTTTATCAATTTTTTTACCTATTTCATACCCACGATCCTTCTCACTAATAGGATCATCTATACTATTAAACGAGAAGACCTCATTTTGAGTGTCGCTTCTCTTCCTTCGACAATAAATTAATCATCATGCCTCTGTGTCCTATAGGTACCATGTATTGTCGCATTTGTCATCCATTCTTATGATGATTCAGTTTGGGTTATTTTGGGAGAAAAACGAAAAAAACTGCGTCCGCATATTTTTCCGTCATTGGACATAATTTTAAGTCAGACTAGACATCCGGTTTACTTTGTACATACCAAAGACAATGAATAACGTGTATTTGCTATCTGCTATCATTTTCAAGTTTACTATCCACGGCGGTCACTGAGTTTATTATATAGGGAGGGTCTATATAATATGTCAATGACCGCCGTGGATCGGGGGGGCGGATCGAGCCATTTTAAAAAGAGGTGATCCCAACACAGGTTAAAGGGTGGGGGGTTCCATCTATATGCCCCCATTGAAATGCATTGATCGGTGAAAAAAAAAGGGGTTCCAACCCCCGGACCCCCCCTTTGGATCCGCCGATGAATACACTTTATTTACATTAATGTATGTTCATAATATACAGATAAATGCTAACATTATTAAAATCAATAGAAAAAAAATATAGGAGTTTTGGAGGGGAAAAAAATAGGAGCCGGGCTAGAAAAACAATTGTCATTTCCCAAAGTACCTATAACTTTTGATACCTTTTCTGAAATTCTTCAGTCATAAAATCTTTTACAAAAATTCATCGGGTCACTAAGTATACTAAATAGAGGGGTCTATATAATATCAATGACCGCCGTGTATTGATTAGGTAACTGATAATTGATAGTAAAAAGCAAACACACTTTATTTATAGTAATGTATGTTCATAACAGACTAAACGTATGCTCATATTGCAATAAAGAGAAAAAAAATGACTTTTTGAGAAATATATAAGACTGCCCTTTATGCCTGTTTTGAAATTAAACATAATTTGCATAAGTACTTGGGACAGAACAATTATTTTTTGCGTTTTTTTCTGTATACTATGATCATACATATACTATAGATAAATTGTATTTGCTATTAATATATATTATCAATTCCAATAGAATTTTCTATCAACAGCGGTCACTGAAATATTTCTGTATACTACATACATATATACTATGAATAAATTGCATAAATTTGCTATAATTAACTATAAATTCCAATAGTTTGCTGGGGTGACTTTTAATATATCAGTGACCGTTTTATATAGTAATTATAGTATATATATATACATGTATGTTCATAGTATACAGAAAAATATAAAGAATAAAACTCGGTATTTGGATAAAAGGGGGAGGGCAAAACAAATGTGCCCAGTCCCCAAGTACCTTTGACTTTTGATACCTCTCCTGGAATTCTGCAGTTATAATTAATTTTACAGTTTACATACGCTCTATTTCCCCGCGGGTGTGTTCTAGTACCTATTTATATTTGATGTGCAGTACTCGTGATTACGACATTCAATGTCATAACCTTTACCGCGTAACCATGCACCAACCCAGCAAAGTTTGTTTACAAGGTAAAAACCAATGATATCATGATTGTCAGTTTCATTTTCACAGGCAATACCAATAACTTGTGATGCATTTTGTCCCATTTTATGCCTACTTTTTATATGAACACTCTGATAGGTACCATCCATTTGTAATTTTACAGGACTATTTGTATTTAACCCTATGGTGTGATTTCTCTTTCTGAAACTCTCAACCACTTGTTCGGTTTCATTTTCAGCAAGTTTTACAACCTTGTCACAAACATTATTTGTTATTCTCTGCATTGATCCTTTTGACATAGGAGGAATACATGAACTAGTTAAAAGTAGTCGCGCGCTATCATTACCAATATTACAGTTTATCACGCCAGTCTTAAACCCATAGTTAATTGTAGCACTCTTGCGACCAGGACGTCCTGTGTTAATTTCTCTAAATTGTTTATATTTTTCTGAAATAAATTTACACTTGGTACACTTTATTTCCTAAATCCAACCAAGACCCCATGGAGTCTCTTGTACCTGCAGTTCAAAATGTGGAACAACACACTTTGGACTTTTATTTAAATGACAAATTATAAGACTATTGATCATTAAAATATTAAGATCTCTATCTACCGTTTTATTTTCAGTACTTTTCACCTCTAGATATTCATCTAAATAATCATCTGACAATTTATGGGGTCTTAGTAGTTTGACTGTAGTCGCACATTTTTCAGTTTGTGTGGCTACATAAGATTTTTTTATCGTAACTCTCTTTTGAGTACAGCTTGAATTCCTTTTCTGTAAGGCGGGGTAACCAGACAGTTTCTGTGGTGTTTTAGGTGTCAAATCTGTAGTGGAATTAGACAATCAATAAGTTTAGGTGGTGCAGGTAAAACTTGCATAGATGAATTTTTTCAAACCTGTGTAGATGGCGGTGTAAATGGAGCTGTAGATGGAGCAACACCATTAATAACACCACAACCTTGATCTGTTGTTAGGGATACAAAACGCAATAGATGGGCTTGGTTACCAACCTTATATTGGTTTCTTTTCCTTTTCCCTTTCATTATTGAATAAATATACACTCTGTTATGTTTGTACAATTCTAAATTATGACATCATAAAGTCATGACGTCACAAATGCGAAGACGTCACAATGTTATCTTCACCAACGAAAAGCACCATTTTCCCCTATTTGAACACTCACACAAAAAGAACTCTAAAATGGTTATTACTTGATGGATTTTAAAACTAAACCTGTTTTAGAATGGTCTGTGAATGATCTTAACAGTTATATAAAATGTTCTATTCCTTCTATGAAAGAAACAAAAATCAAAAACATTATTTTCTGAGTGAACAAATCCTGAAATCTACCTTATTTACAGTATAAACACAATATTTTCATGATTTATCATCTAAACATGATGATTTTTATAAAGTCAGTAAGGTAATGAAGGTTTGTTGAAAGACATTTTAAGCTACAATGTATGAAAAGTCTTAATCAATGTCTAAATTGTGAATTGATAACATATGAATTTTGTGCTTTTTTTCTACTAAAATATATAAGGAACAGTAATAAGCATGCTTACTTAAAATACTAAAAATTAACTTATTTTATTTCAGATGCGGAAAGAACTTCACAGAATTGTTCGAAATGTTGTACCGAAGGAATTCATACTGCAATACAAGTGGAATCTGACATTTGCTGATCTAATATGGGTTAGGATCCCTAATGGACCTTGAAATGAGGAAATCAGATGACGTAATTAAAAAACAATATTAGTCCGCCATACAATTGTGGATGCTGTGATTTTAAAAATGGACATAAATGAACAATAAGAACTGTTTAATAGATCTGATGTGATGAGAAAAAAAAATATGTAGATTTGACCTGAAATAAATTATTATAAAGGACAATTTTTTTATTGAATTTTATGATCAGAATTTTGGGATTATTTCATGAGGAGAGTGACATTTTTCACCCTCTTCCGGGGTCCAGCAATTTGCGAAAAAAAAAATCTCACTTGCCACCCCGAAAATTTAACCAGACATGTATAAATGTATCAGCTTCGATATGAGCCATCATACATGTTCAAGTAAACGATATGGACTGAGCAACGGAGGAAAACGTTACCATTACCGCCTATGGATATTAATTGTAAATGTATACCCAACTAGCCGAAACCAACAACACCGGAGGATGAACGTAGATTTTTAGGTTTCGTAGAATACTACAGGAGACTTATACAGGAATTTAGTAAGATCAGTAGGCCATTGCCAAATCTTATTCCTACACCACATAAGAAGAGCAAGAGAAAAGTCAAGAGTAAGAAGGACTGGATATGGAATGAGGATCAGGATAAGGCGTTTCAAACTTTAAATGACCATCTTGTTTTCGCACCTGTACTTGGTTTTGCTGATAGTTCGCTTCCATACGAGATACACACTGATGCGTGTGGGGAAGCACATGGAGCAGTTCTGTACCAGGAGCAGGGAGGCCTGAAACGTGTTATTAGCTATGCCAGTCGTGGTTTGAACAAGGCAGAGAAGAACTATCCGCTACATAAGAGGGAATTCCTTGCACTCAAGTTGGCTATCTGCGACAAGTTCAAAGACTATCTTTACGACCAACAGTTCACAGTCCTCACTGACAACAATCCAGTATCATATGTTTTGACCACGGCACAGTTGGATGCAACAGGACATCGTTGGTTGGCAGCACTTGCAGCATTCAACTTTGACATACAGTACAGACCAGGACGAAACAATGCAGACGCGGTTCAAGCCATCTGTAATTCCATGGTTTCGAGGTCCCATATTGAAAACCTGACGCTCAACCCAGAGTTAGTATTGGATTACTACGACCCAAGAGGAACAGGTACCGGCAACCTTATTGACTGGGAAAAGGTTCAACATTTAGATCCTGACAAACACCGTTTAATTGAATACATCAGAGAAAACAAGAAACCATCACGTAAAGAGGTTGGACCAAACCCTTTACTCAAGCAGTATAAACACCTGAAGTTAATAGATGGAGTACTACATCGAGCAACATCTATAGATGAAGACGAAAGACATCAGTTAGTACTGTCTATAGTACATGTACCAACTGTAATTCAAGCTATCCACAACGGACATAGGTCATCCTGGTAAAGATAGGACCGTATCTTTGATTAAAGACCGTTTCTACTGGCCAGGAATGTACAGTGATATTGTAACTTGGATTTCAGAGTGTGGTAGATGCATCAGAAGGAAGACTCCAACCACTCAGTGAGCACCTTTAGTGAACATCACAACTAGTTCTCCACTAGAACTGGTCTGCATTGACTTCTTGACGCTGGAACCATCAAGAGGAGGGCATCAACACTTGTTAGTGATAACAGATCATTTTAACAAATTTGTTATGGTCATTCGAACAAGAAACCAGTTAGCCAAGACTACAGCTGAAGCATTCTATAATCACTTTATTCTCCACTACGGGATACCAGAGAGAATACATTCTGACCAAGGAGCCAACTTCGAGAGTAAAGTGATTAAAGAACTGCGTAACATCACTGGCATGAAGAAATCGAGAACTACCAGCTACCATGCAATGGGCAATGGAATGTGTGAACGGTTTAACAGAACACTACTGGAAATGTTAGGATCCTTAGAACCACACAAGAAAGCTGCTTGGAAAGATTATGTCGCACCGCTTGTTCACGCCTAAAACTGTACGCGTCATGACAGCACTGGACAGACACCTTATCTGCTTATGTTTGGTAGAAATCCAAGATTGCCAATTGATGTGGTATTTGGCTTAAGAGAGAATGAGAAGGAACCAAGCTCAAAATACATCAAGGAGTTGCGACACAGGATTACTCAGGCACACGAACTAGCCACTGCAGCAGCGGATAATTCAAGGACCAAACAAGGGAGGGCTTATAACACGAAAGTTAGAGGTGGTACAATTAAACCAGGAGACATAGTGCTGGTGAAGATAGTCGCCTTCAAAGAAGGAAAACACAAATTGGCTGACAGATGGGAGCATGACCCCTATCATGTCATCAGTCAACCCAATAGCGACATACCAGTATTTTCGGTGAAAAAGGAAAATGGTGAAGGAAGAATTAAAACTATTCACAGGAACTTGCTTCTTCCTATAGGATTTATAAAAAAGACCAAAATCTGCAAAAAGGAGACAAAAACAGAAGGAAACGACCACCAGGAATGACTTCTCAGAGAAAACAACATCTGATGAGGAATCAAACTGGGGATATGTCATCAGAGAGGAACAAGAAGACAGTGATTCAACTATCATTGAAAATTTACCCCAAGTTCAAGCTGATGAGTTACAGGATACAGAGACAGGAGGGGACGCCCAATCTTCAGAAGACACAATTAGTGTTGATGAGGACCTGATTTCTGAAGATGAAAGAAGCGCTTCGCAAGAGGAGATTGTTCAAGAGGATACACTTTTTTTTTAATTTTTATTATTTTCAAGATTTACAACAAATACAACACATCAAAAATACATACAGTAATATTAGCGATAGAAAATACAGAAGAAAATATAATTAGAGTTAAATGTTTATGTACCACTGTGTGGCACCTGAGAGTTGTAAAGAATTTTATTAAAAAAAAAAGAAAAAAAAAATATCCCGTAAGATTTTCAGTACATAATAAATTGTGCTATTAGATACAATAATATTTTATGTTAGTTTTGGCAATAAATATAGATTGTAAAAACAAATGACAAATTGAATTATAAAAATAATACTTTAAATGCATTCCACATGGTATCAAAGTGTTTTTGTCTCTTATTTTTGACTGCCATTATTTTTTCTAAATTGTACATATATTTTAACTTTTCTTTAATGGCACTGACTGAAAGATCTTTTGAAAAACATCTACTGTTGTATATATATTGTTTCATGTATAGAAAAATCAAATTATATGGGTCACCTTTTCGAACTTTTGATATATCTCCAAAAATAAAATTCAACTTATTCAATGGCAGGCTTACCCCACCAGATAAGTACCAATAATCTACATCTTGTAAAACATTTTGGATAATCTCACAATTCCACAGAATATGTTCAATAGTTTCATCTTCTAATTTACAAAAAGTACATAGAGGGTTATCGATAAGTTTGATTTTACATAAAAATTTATTTGTGGCAAGAATTCTATGGTTGATTCTGTACTGAAGCCACTGTAGTTTTGTATTGACAGTGACTGTAAAAGGTAGTTTGAATATATGTTTCCAAATGAGATCTTCACCTAATATTTCACTCCACTTCAGTTGTCCTGTTGGAGTCACCTTGTTACTTATGAGTATTTTGTACATATCTTTAGTACCTTTAAAAAAAAAAAAAAAAGACTTGTAAGCAAGCTGGAATAAATGGACAACATAACTTATATGAACCTTTTTTGTAATTGTTTGCTGCTTTTTTAATAGCAGAAATAACACTCATGTAATTCAAAAAATTTACATTGATATCATAACATTGCTGTAACAATTCTAATGAAATAAAACATCCATGTTCATTTATTACATCATTAACATATTGTAAACCATGATTAAACTAATGTTGATAAAAAACAGGTTTATTACCAATTCTGATCATATTGTTAAACCAAATAGGACTTGATAAAAAATATTCATAATCCATATTTCTTTCTTTATCAGTAATCATTTCCCATGCTCTGAATACATCTTTCCAAAAACTGTTTTTGATATATAAACTAGCTTGTTTGATATACTGAACACCACAATTAAAAACTTTATTTTTATCAATATCTGACATCAAAATACTTTGCCACTTATTATCTCTCTGAAAAATCCTTCTTATCCATGATGATTTTAGTGCCATGGTGAAACTATAAAGATCTATCATTTTTAATCCTCCCTCCAAATATTCTTTAATCAATATGTCCTTCTTCACTCTATGAATAGGAGAATTCCATACAAAAGAATAAAAAATGTCATTAATTTTTTGGAATACACTGTTTGTAGGATTAGGCAAAGACATAATAAGGTGGTTTAAAATAGGTAAAACAAGAGTTTTTATCACAGTTATTCTACCTATTACTGTAAGGTTCCTTTTTGACCATTGTTTTATTATGTTCTTAATCTGTATAATTTTATCATTATAATTGATGTTGACAATATTGTCTAAGTCCACATCAAAATTTATCCCAAGTAGTTTAAAAGTTGTCTCCCCCATGAAAGGTTAACGTCGGGACATAAAATTTCCTTGCTATACTTTTTACTTCCAAACCAAATTACTTGTGTTTTCTCAAAATTTATCTTTAAACCAGATATTTTTGCAAACCAGTCCAATTCAGATAAGGCTTCATATAAAGATTTTTCACTTCTATCTAAAATCAATGAAGTGTCATCAGCAAACTGTGACAACTTATGCTCAACTTGAGTAACTTCAATACCACTAATTTCCTTATTTCCTCATATCTTCAGTGCAAGAATCTCAGCACAAAGGATGAAAAGATAAGGTGAAAGGGGATCACCTTGTCGGCAGCCTCGACCTATGTTAAAAAATTCAGAAAGGTTACCCCCTTGTATTACTGCAGACTTGATATTATTATAAAAAGCTTTTATCCAGTTGATAATTGATTCCCCAAAATCAAAGACCTCTAAAACATTTAGCAAAAAATCCCAAGAAATAGAATCAAAAGCCTTTTCGAAATCAATTAACAACAAGAGTCTAGGTATTTCGTGATCTTCTGTGTATTGCATGATATCATATAAAAGCCTTATATTTTCTCCTATGTACCTCCCACTGATAACACCAGTCTGATCTAGATTAATAAGTTTGTCAAGGACAGTCTTAAATCTGTTTGCAATTACTGCTGACCCAATTTTATAGACAGTGTTTAAAAGTGAAATAGGACGCCAATTTTTCAAAAAATGACGTGGTTTATTTCCTTTTGGAAGGCAAGTAATAAATCCTTGCTTTTGTGTTACTGACAATTATCCCTGTTCTGAACCATAATTTAAAGATTCAACCACAAAAAAATGGAGATCTTTCGAAAAAAAATTTAAAAATTCAGTAGAAAATTAAAGCCATCAGAGCCAGGAGTTTTATTATTTTTCATATTTTTTAATGCCTTTCCAGCCTCTTTGACTGTGATTTTACCCTCCAAGCTCTCCTTCTCATCATTAGAAAGTATTGGAACATTTACATTTTTAAGATCTTCTTTCAGATCAGCTACTGAACTTGAGTTATCTCTCTTCTTATAAAAATTTTCATAGAAAAGTTTTACTTCTTTTAAAAAATTTTTCTGATCAGCAAGTATTTCCCCATTATCTCTTTCAATTTTTGGTATAATTTTACTCATAAATTTTTTTGACTCCAGTCCACAAAAATAATTTGTTGGTTTTTCACCTTCCTCTATCCATTGAACACGTGATCTGACTATTTTACCCTTTAATTTTTTAATACGTAATTGCTCAAGTTCAATTTTGTGCTCTGAAGTTTAGTTATTGAAAGTTCGTCAACATTCTCCTCTAACTGTATAATTTCATTTCGTAAAGTTGTTTCCCTTTTTTCAGATTCCTTTTTTTGTAACTGGAATAAGAAATACTTTCCCCCCTGATTTCCATTAATAAAGTTTCAAGAAAAAGTTGGTGATTAATTCTCATTTGAATATCTTCATTATCTATCTCATCAATATTGTCAAAATCATAAACTAGTGCACAATATTGTGCTTTGATTTCACTAATCTTTTGTTTAACTGTATTTATATATTCTATATCATAAAGTAAGGAGTTGTTGAACTTCCATAAACCTTTGCCTCTAATCAAAGGATTAAATTCCAGTTCAAGTAATACCATAGAATGATCTGAACGATAACTTGGATGTACTTCACAGTTTTTGAGACTATTTAACATATTATCTGTAAGAAGAAAGAAGTCCAATCTAGCCTGTTTAAATGGAGTTCTTTTTCTCCAAGCATACCTTTGGACATTGGGATAAAGCTCCCTAAATGGATCTATTTAACTTCTTTCTTCTATGATTCCTAAAATACTATATCTAGCCTTAGGATTATTAGCATGTTTGTAGTTACAATAATCTATATAAGGGTTCTGTACAAGATTGAAGTCACCACAAATTATGTAACTTTCATTTTCAAAATCATCATCAAGAGGATACACTTGAACAGGATACTTCTCAAACAGATACAGATGAAGAAGATGAACCGGTTCCTATTCGTCGTTCAGCCAGAGAGCAGAGACCATCACTCCGGTTTATCACTGGTGAATTCAATATGGCAAAGTCTGCAATCACCACCATGTCTGATTGGGAAAAGAAGATCCAGTGTTTGAAATCTATATCAGACCAGACAACTTTACTCCAAGATTTACAGACAGAGGCAGGTCGAACCATTCTGGACATTTAGAAGTCATCTACCAATGCTTCTTCGTAGCAGGAAATGCCGAGACGTCATTTTCCGGCTGGGAGGAGTTTGTGGTAGAGTGGAATTTAGCATATTTTTGTAAATGTAAATTTGTATATATTGATTAGATATATTGGAATAAAATGATTTTCATATTATTGATATTATTAGTTACAAATTGATTAGTATTAAATTTGTCAAGTCTGAATATTGTTAAACTGACCAGTGTACCTGTTTGTCTATGTTACCTTGATTTCTATATTAAAAATCTTAAGTAAGGCTATATTTCTTATGGATAGTGATTTTGGTCACATCTTCTTTTTGGATGGAAATTTCTATTGTTCTGGACACTCTCATTTCAACTGTCATACTTAGCAGATATATTTCACAATTCTGGAGTTTGCAAATTGTCTTATATAAATTGTTATAGGTATTGCTGAATCATTTAGGAATCCATATTACTACTTTATTTACAGGTTAATATTTGATGTAGCCAATACACATATGAGGTCTTGTGACCTTCAAATAAGCACTGGAGGGTCTTTATACGAGACAACTGATTACTAAGACCTTTTTAAAATAAAGAATCCATACATATTTACAACCGAGTCTTTATGATGCCCATTTCCACCCGGTGTCATTAACGGAATGCATATTTGAAATCTACATATCCTTAGATAAACAGAAATATTATAAAAACAAATTGATATTGCATCGAGAATAAAATTTGTAGAATAAAGTCATTTTCATCCAGGGGTTTTCTGAGGCCGTTTTTTTTTAAATTGCGGTCAAGTTTTTTATCAAGTGAATGTACGAGATTGAAATGGCTAAACAATGCTCAATATGTACTTTATTTGCCCTTTTGAATATTTTTTTTTTATTCGAGCGTCACTGGTGAATCTTTTGTAGACTTATAAACGTATCATAAATACCAGGATTGAAATTTCATATTTGCGCCAGATGCATGTTTCCTCTGCAACGCATCTAGCGCAAATACAAAATTTGGATCCTGGTATTTACAATAAGTTTATTTTTTATATCAGAGCATTTACGTTCAAAACAATTGAAGTTCACACAAAGTACTTTTAAATGTATAAACCCATGAATTAATCCTGTTTGATGAATATGTATTGTGTAACACTATAAAATATGGAAATATATGATTGCCAATTAAACAACTATTGTTGAATGAAAGCAGTAAGCTGCAAACTTTAGGCAGTCAGCAATCAGAAAATCCCATATCGTATAGTCTGTTACTTTATGAAAAAATACTCGAGTAGTTTATTTGTATATTTTGTTGTTTGGCACATCTTTCGAATTACATAAAGACCAGCATACGTATATTTGGAATCGCCAATGAAGATTGTTCACATCATGTATTTTCACTGAGCTTAACCCACATATGTTAAAGTCTGTTTGCATTTTGTATCGATTTAGCATGTCCACACCCATGTTAACATGGTTAGCATGTTGGCACTATCCAACAAGTCGACATCCGTGTTGTATCGATAAAACATACGAATAGCCATGTCAATGACAGATCAGAAAAAAATGAAATCAAAAGGAACTTTCTTTTATTAATCTGAAAAACAATACATATTTAGGAGCCAACTAATCTAGTTATACTTACGTTTTGTGCTTACATCTCAAAGTAAAAGTCTCGTAACTATTTGATGATAACATCAAGTTTTTCAATATTGAAAAGAAGTTTTCTTCATTCAATCTTAAAATGCATAAGAATTGGTAAAAGCAAATCCAAGTTATCGTACAAAGTGTTGACAGACGAAGAAACGTACTGACAACAACCGGACTATATACACCCCTATACGTATATCTTTATGACGAAGACATTTTATGTTTTTATTAACCGAGGTCATGGATAACCATAGGAGGCTTCTGACCTGTTGATTTGCGTTTTAGGAACATTTTGTGTCGATACTGAGGTCTGATGGTAACATAACTAAATTATCACTATTTTTATGTGTATAATGATAAAAAAAAATATATAATTTATATTATTTCTCAAGTCTCAAGGACGGGATCACTGCGTTCAGTAACAAAATACAGCGTGACGAACTATAAATAGGATTGATCAGACTTTTAAACTTAAAGTTAACTACCTGATATTGCATGTATGTTATTGTGGTTTTAAAGGAAAACGAGAGAAGATTGGTTTTCGGAAAAAACATTTCACACCTAATATATCCCGCAACAGACTAATAACATGGCAGGTAAATAATTAATTCTAAAAGTTTATATCTTATACATATATCCTTACAAGTAGCTTAAGAAAGGTTTTAATTTATGATAGCATTATCACATATACGATAGAGATATGCAAACAAAACATGCAAAATATGAAACGAAATGAGAATACCATGGAAGAAAAGGAAATATAATCATTACAAAAAGACAGACTGTCTACAAACCGCAACTTAGAAAAAATATGAAACGAAATGAGAATACCATGGAAGAAAAAGAAAGATTACAAACAAACAGACTCTCTACTAACCGCAACTTAGAATTTAAAAAACAAATAAGTGAGTCGCACGGAAATATGAGTACACTGCACATGAACTTAAAAAGTTTGCTTAATTTATCCGAGAATTTATCATTATCTGTATCATTATCTGTATACATGGTTAAGTATCATCTACTTTGCATAATAATACAAAAAGTATATCACAATATATAATGTAGAGAAAAAAAGTTACATATGTACAGACAGTGGAATACGATTTAAATTTAAATTGTCATATTAATAAAAAAAAATCACAAGGCGTAGGGCACAGAATATCAAATAGTCAATAAAGGAATAGACCGAGAGTGTAGAAACTAATTTTCCCTCATTTTGTTTCATTTCAAGGCAGTTCATAGTTATCAAATTAACCAGGCTTATAATTTAATATGCCAGATGCGCGGTTCGTTTTAAGTAACTAAGATGATTTTATTTATTAAATCGATGAGTAATATTGCTAAGGCTTATTTTCTATTTCGATAGGTTCATTTCTTATTTCTCTCATTCCTTTACTTGGCAATATAATCCGTTATGCGAGGGGACAGAAAGTTGAACATCCACCGAAATCACGTAAAAAAATCATCTCTTCTCAAATTTAACTGACGCCATCACGAGTTAGTAAACCGTTGTGAAATATCCGTTTCGTAGATGATATCGGATATGCTTCTTATGTCGTAATTACAATCCGTTTCCTTTTCTCGAATGTAACCTACTGAATTAGACTGATTACCATGTTTCTAATAATATGAGTAACACGATGGATCCGCATGTGGAGCAGAATCTGCTTACCCTTCCGGTGCCCCGTAATGCACTCAATGTTTTTGATGGGATTCGTGTTGCTTAGATTTTAGTTTTCTATGTTGAGTTTTGTTAACTAGTATTTGTCTTTTTTTTTATTTAGACAAAGCGTTGTCAGTTTATTTTTGATCTATATGAGTTTGAATGTCCCTCTGGTATCAAGCTTTCTTTTATTGATTGGAGTTTTGGTTTAAAAAAAGGTTAGAAGAGCTACAAATGATTACGACAACAGCAAGGCAAGTGAAGTGTCGTAACAGTTGCCCAATTTTGTCATAAGTTTGCGCGAAGATAATCCACGTTTACACAAATTCATCTGTTGGACAAATACTTCATTTCATTCGTGTGCTCATTATTGAAAATGATTGCAAATCCGTTACAATTTTACATAAATATTATGAATTTTGAAAAAGAATAAATATATAAAACAAAATTAGAAGAAAAAAATAACCAAACATATTACAGTGTGAAAACATGGAGATAACTATCACTGATAAATGTAGAAAATGGAGATATATCCTTGAAATGCAAACCAAAGTGTGCAAATTAAGGTTAATACGTGATTGTAAATGGAACGTTTTGTTTCAGTGAAAAATGAGCAAAATCTTAAAGCTATAAATAGTAAATTAAACAGACAACACATTGTACTGGTTATATTCCGAAAGTAAACCTGTATTACGTAAACAAAAATATACAACCACAAGACATAAGAATAAGAGCAGATTATGTCGTTAAAAGGGGATGACATAGTAACATATTCTTTCACAATGATACACAAAGGACAATGACCCGAAGTACTGCATTAACGATAAGCAAAAGATATGTTCAGGATGATTATTTCTGTTTTATCAATGTATCATAATTAGGAATCTCTAATTTAGTCCTAATTCCAGTCTCTTCTTCCAAGTAGCACTCCGTCACTAATCTTCCTCTTTATATTAATAACTTACTGATCAATACCTTGAGGTGGAAGTGAACACCATTATAATTTTTAAACGGTTCATAAATTATTTTATTAATGACGGGCGCGGTCGCAGCCATTTTAAAAAAAGAGGAGAGGAGGGGTGGTTTTGACCCCATGAACACCATGAATCGTTCACATAATTACATAAAATCTAACATGGAACACGACCTGGATCCTGTAGTGTCCTATAACAATATATTGAATATTAGACGACCAAAAACGAAAGTTAAAATTTCATACATATTTATATATCCATGAAACTGTATAGTAGGAGTCGGACTAACAAGAGACCTCATATGTGACCCGCCATGACATTTGCAGGCTTATGGAGGTAGAACGTCATTGTTAGAAAAATTATAAACATGATAAATATCGAGATTCAATGAAATACGTATTTGTAAAAAAGAGATAAACACTTTCCTTGGCTTTTTTTTTACTGACGCCGAACTATACATCATATATAAGTTTTGAAGAAGTTTTACTTTATCGTTAAAAATATTTGAATCTACATTTTAAATTGATACAAAAAAAAATCAAATTTCTGCTCTATAGATTTCCTTTCATAAATGAAGTCTGAAATATATCCATAATAAATGCATCGTATCAAATGCGTATATGAGAACACCTACTTATAAACTGTTACGCGTCGCATACTATGTATAGAGACATGCATAATAAATCTAAATAAAAAAAAGGAAATCTTAAAGCTTACTTTGACAAATTTTAAACTAACTTTATTTCATCAAGTTTAAATTACATGTTCTAAAATAGAGCTACAAACAAACAAATAATGCTCTGCTCTGTAGATTTCCTTTCATAAATGAAGTCTGAAATATATCCATAATAAATGCACCGTATCAAATAAATATATGAGAACACCTACTTATAAACTGTTACGCGTCGCATACTATGATTAGAGACATGCATAATAAATCTAAATTAAAAAAAGGAATTCTTAAAGCTTACTTTGACAAATTTTAAACTAACTTCATTTCAACAAGTTTAAATTACATGTTCTAAAGTAGAGATAAGAATTGTTTGTATTGTAGTAAATTTAAGTCTTTGAAATTTTATTCAAATACGCTATTGAACATCACTAAAAGCCAATAAATACAATAATTTTGTGCTTTATAAATCAGTTCCTTCAATAAATAAAAGTCGTCATAGAACAGTCTCATTTTCATACCGGTATTCAAAATGACTCGTTTCATTGCTATTATAACAAATATGTCATAATAACATGCCAGATAGTTTGTTGCGGAACATTCTAGATAAATATACAAAAATCAAATTCTAGACAATGTACCCTCCTAGGTATGGAAATGGCTAGTCACATATAGTTAACGGCGTTTGTCTCAAAAGCGACGTTCTACCTCCATAAGCCTGGATATGTCGTGGCTGGTCACAATTATTTTTAATATGAATTTAGTTTTAGAGTGAAAATATATCCTTTTTCACATGAATGATTTTGATTCTATTCATTCCTTCCTCATATAATACACGTAGTTTTCTACGACAGTGTAAAGTGTCATCAATGTATATTACATCATTAGAGAGGAGTCTTGATCGCAGGCAAGGTGCATGAATATGGAAGTCAGACAGATGCAAAGTTAAAAAAGATCATTCTTAAACTGTTTTATGCGTTAAAAGGAGAAGGGTATATTTTATGACAAAAAAATATCTGTTGTTTCTTTTAAGATTTGGCAATATTTTACCCCCAGTTGATAACATAACTGAGAAAAATACCATAGTAAATCAGAAATAAAGTATGAAACCGTTTTCATACAGTTTGCCATGTTTCCCTCAACAGGGAAAGGTCAAATGTTGGTTGAGGAGGTAAAAAACATTGCGTTGAAACGAGTCTGATATATATGTACGCACTTTAAATATTAGAAATATATAAGTCGAATTCACATAATAACTTAAACTACGACATATATTTACCTGTTACTGAAAAGCAATTGTTTATGTCACGAAAATGTAATATATAATGTGAAAAAATAATGAAAACCGCCTTTCTTAGCATTGTTAGAGTGCTGTATAGTGTATTCATTTGTATATTTATGTTTTAACTCACTTCTTTAAAAAAAAAACATGCAATATGTATGTGCTAAAATGCTCGATCTTTAAAACCATGGGCACACACTTGAGCAATTATACATATTTCTTACAAATTACACTTTTATTTGCTGATACATAATATCTCCTTTGCCTCAAAATCCAAACTAAAATAAAATATCCTAATCAACACAAAAGAAACTGCTATGCAGAATCCTGTACATGTTCTGTAACTAAAAATCTACAAAAAAAACAACATATAAAAACTAAAATATAAAAATATTGCATAACGACAAATATATCTACTGACCATCAAACTGGTAAACAACCACTTCAAAAGAACATGTTTAAACTCCCTTCATAAAATAATCGCAAAATCTCTCAAACTCTCTCCACATACTGCACACATTTAACATACACTAATAGTCGGACTTGGTTTTTTTTTAAATTTTTTATTTTATATCTATATTGTTCATTTAAATTATCATATTTTCAGAAATTATAAATCCAAATACATCAATAGCTCTGTATCATTATCTGTGTAAAAATATAGTAGGATCAGAAGATCATGTTAAACAAATCAGATATATGACCGCTGTCAATGACAATATGAGAAGTACAAAGGTTGGAACAATTATAACAAGTGGTAGCTTTGGGGAAGGACTTGAGATGCGAGACAGTGACTTAGATACGATGATTGTACACAGCCGGTTTGACGTTTGTGAAGAATTAAAATCCTGTTATCATCCTAAAATAACACATTTGTTAACGGAAAGAGACGATGTGAAACCTTGCTATACTCTGCTGAGACTAGTATATAGTAGAAGTCCGGACGTTATTAGATACTGTGATGAACATAATGGTAAACCATATCTTTCTAGTGCATTGTATAAACAAGGTCTTTATAATCATGAACTTAATTATACAATAACTCATGGTCCGTGTATATCAGACAAAGAAGGAAATACGGACTTTGCAGCTTGTTTACATTGTAAAACATGGGTATCACCTGCAAAACAGTGGATAACAAGATCAAGTAACTCTTGGCCGAGTGATGGTGTCAAACAAAGTATTATCAAACACGGAGTACTTTTTGTACCAATCGGAGTTAAGGGATCACCAGCAGAGGATATAGAATGGCGAGTATCGTTTTCAGTTGGGGAAAAACTTCTAATTAATACATTTACACACACTCAATTGCTGTGCTATGTTCTCTTGAAAATAATTTTGAAAGATGTGATAGCTAGTTATTCCGAATGTAAAGATTTACTCTGTTCTTATTTCCTGAAAACAATTATGTTTTGGATATCTGAAGAACTGCCACAATCCATATGGAAACCTAATAATCTTATACCTTGTTTCATGAGATGTTACAAACGGCTTATTTATTGTGTTGAGCACTCAGTTTGTTTACATTACTTCATTCCGGAGAATAACATGTTTGAGAACAGAATAGACGGTCGCAGTCGTGAAATACTTTTAGAAAAACTATATACGTTGTATAGCTATGGATGGAAATGTGTCTTATTTTCAGATCAATTATCTAACTTTCATGTAGCAATGTGGAATGTCCAACCCGAACCTCATATATTATACTTAGATGATGTTGAAAAAATTCTAAACTCAAAGTTAATGGTTATTCAAAATTTAAACTTAAAATGTTTTTCTCTGGAAAAGGTGTTTAAGAATGGAATATATCAGACCGTGTGGTGTCAGCAACCTTCAATAAAAACCGTATATAAATACTTTATGTCAATGTGTTGTCGTGTACTCGCACAAAGTATATCGCTGGACAGTAGAATCAGTAATAATAAGAACCTATACAAACAGTACAAATCCTGTCTAAGTACCTTGCTACAGAATGTGTATCATGATGCTGTATCTGGATGGCTGATGTTGGCCTCGTTTTTCTATAAGACAAAACAATACAGTAAAGCACTTTACATCATCAGGTATTCTATATCGAAATGTACTCCTGAAAAAATGTGCCGCAATATGACTTTGTCGAATTACAAATGGTTATATCCGAATTCGTTCCCCAAGAAGAGCTTTGTTAATCTGGCAAAAATCATACTTGTAGATTATATAGATTTAAAAAGTGACGGTTTGTTAACACCAGATGAACTTCAAATGGTAGATTCAATTTCGGATAATACATCTCTGTTTCCATCTGCGGCGTATGCTTATTTCCTTGAATTTCTTTGCCATTATCATCTAAAATATGTCAGACAATGTCAAGATTCCCTTCAAGGTTTAAAACTTGTTATAGATAAAAATTATTTAATAACGTTTTTCAAAGATCATTCCTACATTTTGTTAGGAATTGCTTTACAGTTATTAGGTCACTATGAATCAGCACGACAAGCATTCTTAAAATATAAATATTACAATTTGTTGAATGGTCCCCAACGACCCATGGATTGCACTTTGGAAAGAGGTTTTCAAATTTTCTACATATTAGACACGGTTGGTACGTAATTCGAATGCCACTGCTGGTGAACGTTTCGTCCCCGAGGGTATCACCAGCCCAGTAGTCAGCACGTCGGTTATCATTATATGTCATTCTTATAAATTTCCTTGTTACAAAAATATGAATATTTCGAAATACTTAGGATTTTCCTATCCCAGGCATATTTACTTTAGCCGTATTTGGCTTCACTTTTTTGGAATTTTAGGTCCTCAATGCTCTTCAGCTTTGTACTTCTTTGGCTTTAAAACTCTTTTGATCTGAGAGTCACTGATGAGTCTTTATCTGTAAACGAAACGCGTGCCTGGCGTATTAAATAATACACCTGGTACATTTGATAACTATTAACACCAATGGGTCCATGCCATTGCTGGTGGGCGTTTCGTCCCCGAGAGTAACACCAGCCCAGTGGTCATCACTTCGGTGTTGATTGAATATCAATTATATGGTCAGGTTTATAAATTTCCTGTTTAAAAAATTATAAATATTTCGAAATAATAAGGATTTTCTTATCCATGTCATAGTTTACCTTAGCCGTAATTGGCTTCACTTTTTTGGGAATTTTGGGTCCTCAATGCTCTTCAACTTCTTTGGCTTTATAACTATTTTGATCTGAGCGTCGCTGATGAGTCTTATATATGTAGACGAAACGCGCGTCTGGCGTATTAAATAATTAGCCTAGCACCTTTGATAACAATTAGTGTGGTTTTAGAAGTTTCATTTAATATTATCAAATTCGGCATGATAAAATCTAAGCATTCACCGTTTCTAAAACACTTTGTGTGGGATTTTATGCATGTCATATAGGAATATTTAGCTAGTTCACTAATACATGAGATCAAACAGGCCTTACACGGCTTGTAGGTTCTAATAATAGTTGAGTTTTTGTTTTATTAATCAAATTTTTTTTGGTTGTTTTTTTTCTCAGAATATGATAAAGTAAAACTTACGGCCATTGTTTTATGTAAATGTTAAACTTGAAATAATTAAGATTTTACAAATGAACGACTTTCTTAACATGTTTTACTGATGTTGGTTGCATACGTTTACATGTCAAAACCGTATTGATTTCTCATTAATTCTTTAAGCTTAATGATTTAAAAATGGATTTGTTTTTCTTTTATGTCAGACTACTGTCTAATTAAAATGACGCAAACAAAAATGGACTTCTTTGTTATATAAAGGCCCAGTCCACATATACCACGTTCACACCACGCTCACCGCGATCTAAAATCAGTTCAAATCGTGGTGAGCTCACAGCAAGAGCGACATGAAAACGATTTTTTCCACGTTGCTTGTACGTCTTCATTACGCTCCTACAACGATCCCGCTTATACCGCGATTATACCACGTTCTCACCACGTTTATTCTGCGACCGTACTAAGATCATCACGATCTTTCTACGCTCATCGGGTCCTCACTACAACCATACCACGATTTATCCGATTGCAACATGATCTTACCACGTGTCCACTGCGATTATAGCATACACTTACCACGACCATACTGAGATCTTAGTACTACGCTCCCAGCAATAACGTCAACATCGTGTTCCATATGAATACTGTATCATTCCTTCTATTCTTTATTGATACGTAGAGTATCTCGAAAATGACGCAGTCATGCAACCACATCTACCAGAATTTGTTGGCGTGGAGGTAGGGGTAGAAGTAGAGGCAGAGGGAGATCTGATAGTAATAAATCGTAATCTAGTAGATATATGACGGACTTACCAATCCTACATGAATCCCAACTTATTTATTGCTGGTCCATCAATATCTAATGTAGATGCTTTATTGAACGATAGTAGGGATGACACAGATGTGTCAAGCATAGTTGAGGCGTTGGAGATAAAGGACAAGAGGTCCACATTACATACAGATAAATAAAACTTTTATATATCTTATATGACAATGGCAATGAGCATGATGATCGTAGTATGAACGTAGTCAGGTCGTAAGAACAGCGTGACGAGGAAGGCATGGACGTGCTAAAATCGAACTATGGTCTTGAACAACTTGGTATAAACGTGATATAGTCATAGTGGAAGCGGAATTGGGTCGCGGTAAGAATGTGATGGTCGTAGTGAGGTCGTGGTAGAGTCGCTGTGAGATCGTAGCGTAGTCTTCCCGACTAGAATCGAGCTTTCGCTACGCTGTCACTACGGTGGCATAGCGACCTTTGTGATCTTACCACGACCTTACTGTGCTACGCTTCTACTGATGACTAATGTCGCCATGACCGCACCACGATTTTGTTGAACATGTGCGAAGTTGACCACGCTCATCACGATCATGAATACCTCAACACGACCGTACTAAGACCTTACTGCGATCTGCACGATCGCACTACGATCGTTAAAAATTTCATTTTTTCACAGACCGTAAGCGATCGTGGCCCAGTTGAGACTGCGGTATTAGGTAAAAAATTAAGACGTTGATATATTTGAAATGTTTGCATCTCTTTAAAAGTTTATTATGGGTGCATAGTTAAGGATAGTTTCCATCATATATACGTGTTCAGCCATAACTTATAACATGGAGATTCCCTTTATTTGTAAACTTAAAATTAAAAAAACACAAAACAGCCAAATATGGTTGATGCATATAAATAATGATAGTTTTTTACATACTTAATTAGGAACATATTCTACCAAAACAAAATTTCACAAAAAAATAAAATATTGATCTTTAAAATCATTAATTAGCATCCCTACCTCCCGCAGCAGGTTTAATGTGATTTTTGTAAGAACAAAAAAGTATGTCGAGTACGACGTATAATAATCAGGAGTGTTTGATTGACTGTTTTGTCATGGAAACGTATAAAGCAAATATATTTGATCCATCGTCTCGCTTCAGAATGTTTGCTAAAAATACAAACAATCACCGACGTGTAATTAATTCTAAGTCACAACTAAGAACTCTGTTAAATACTGTTGATCATGATTCATAAAAAAAAACTTTGACATTATAGAAAACATTCATAACTAAATAAAAAAAACAACGACGGTACTCAATTCGTACTACGGTTGGCACGGTAGTACGTGTATGGAATTTTAAAAGGGAATGCCAGGATTTGTCCTTATAAAAAACGTTTTGCACCTTATAAAATCCCCATTAGACTAACAAGACTGCAGGGGAAAATTAAATCAGAATAAATTTAATCTATATATTTTTACATAGCTTCAAACGTGGATTAAGAAAGGTTGTAATGTATATAAGCATTAATTTGATTTCACATGGACGATAACTAGAAAATAATTCACAACAACATAATAAATAACTTTATGGGAAAGAGAAGCGCAACATATCAAAGAGATTTTGAAAGTCATGTTCGAAAAACTAACTGACAATTCCGTGGCCAACAACGAAATTGACCTTTAGTCAAAATGCCTACAAACCATAATACAAAAAAACTATAGAAGGAGCGAGCAACTAAAAATACGAGAACTCTGAAAACTAACTGGTACTGCGTGTATGTTATTATAGATTTTAAAGGAAATAAAAGAAGATTTGATTTTGGAAAACACAACTTGGACAGTAAATACATGTAATCATTAAAAAGATGGCAGGTAAACAATATAACTATTAATAATTTATATTTCTATATTCTTAAGCAGCCTTACACATGCAATTAGAAAGGTTTAAATTGATATAAGCATTATTTACGTTTCAAATAGACAAATAATAAAAATCAATGCATTACAACATATTCATTAAATGTAACTGAAAGAAAGGCCGAAGACACGAAATGGATGATTAAACTCAAGTTGAAAACGAACTTACAATACCATTACAAAAACAAGGCGGAATTGACCAAAAGGCAAACCACATCAAATTTTCGATTTCGAAGGGTTCAATTATTTTCATGAATATTTCATCTCTCTTTCATACAAACATGGCAAACAACTCTTAACCTAATGGGAACGAAAGTTGAAATTCGATAACAATCATGAAAAGAAAGAAACCAAACCCCCAATAACGATTGTCCTTCACTTTATAAGTTTCCTTAAACCTATCACTGTGTTTTACTTACTTACGTGATGGATGGCACACATAGAGCAGAGTCTGTTTACCTGTCCGGAGTACCTGAGATACCTCCTTGTTTGTGGGAATTGTGTTACTATGTCTGGTTTTCTATTTTGTGTTTTGTATGCTGTTGTTAGCCTTTTTGTTGTATTTCTCGGGGTTATTTTTGTCTTGGCGTGTTAATTTGTTATCGACTTGTCCCTTTTAGTATCTTTCGCCTCATTTTTCACATCGAACAGCCAGCCTTTTTCATTTTTTCAAAACTTGACGACTACGATCACGCTTCGCTGTATCCTATTAGAGTGTCAGAAAGTCAGTATGAATTTCATTTGTTTTTCTTATTTAAAATTACTTCAATTGATTAGCTCTCTGGTTTTCAAATTTTGTGTAAATTGATATATAGATAGCGATTCAAGGAATATATCATTTTTGTTTTTTGATTCAGGAAAACGCATCATCTTTATTTTGCAAAAAGGAAGTAATAGATACTACCTTACAAATGTGCAGTCAATAGGCTCTTTAATATGAATGCCCAATATCACTAAAATTCCCAGTCTGTTATCGCTTGATTTTAGGACATATGATACAGTTACAAGGGAGGAAATAATGTTGCTTACGTAATATATTATTTTCGCGACGTCAAACTGTGACATTCCGGGAAAAGATGCATTTTTCGACTGATTTTTATCATTCAAACTGATTTAATTTGAAAACGAGTGCATGGACCCCTATTTTTTAAAACGATATTTTGTTTAATTTTGCAGGGAGATTATTTGGACCAAATTTTATAAAACTATATATGGGCGTTTTTCAATAAAAAACGTATTTTCTTGTCCCAGCCACTTTAAAAAAATTATGTTTGATCTTTGCAAGTAATCTTTTGTGCAGTCAGTACATTGAATTAGATTTAACATTTTTTTAAGCATAGAAACAGTTTATTTTTAGAGGGATTGATAAGATATTGACTCCTGAATGGTCCAAAACAATACAAATGGCATGTCCCTAGACGGCCTGTTCAACATTCATACTCTAAAATATCGTAAAAAATGAAGAAATAAATGTTTTTTTTACTTTAGATAAGTTCTTTAATAATTCAAAAGGATGTTCAGAGCCAACATATTTTAATAAACAGCTTTCAATATAGGATTTTTAATATATATACCGTATTTTTGTTAATGTCCACTGCGAAACGGGTCAAATCTCCTTCAGTATCTGGTTTTAAAATTATGAAAAAAATATCAGTGTACAGCTTATTAAATGCTTTGATGAATACAATCAGTCTTGTTACTATTGCAATATATGGATTGTGGGGAAAAAAATAAAACATGCGAATATGTCCCCTACGAAACGATCCCCTATGAAACAAGTATGGGGGAAAAACGTTTCGTAGTGGACACTACCACTACCATGCAATCGTTTTTAAATCTTTTTTCAATTATATTCGTGCAAAACAAATAACAAGGGTTAGTTTCATGTAACTTTTATTATGTTTTTATTAACATATAATAGGGTTGATGTCAACTACGAAACTTTTTGTCCACTACGAAACGGTTTTGTCCACTACGAAACGCATAAAAATGTCCACTACGTAACATGAGTTGTACCTTCATATGTGAAGTACTGTCTAATTTTTAACGATAAAAATTATTTTCCAATTCAGAAAAAAAATGAGATTTTTCTAGTATTTAAAGTAAACAAACTGGAATGTCTATAGGAAACATTTAAAATTGCAAAAAATATGTGTGTTTAGAAGAAATTTCGTAGGGGACTTTACGAAACAGTACACAAATTATGAAAATAATATCATTTTAAAGAATATTTAAGATTACACTTTTTGTTTACAAACAGGTCTATAATAGAGGTATTCAAAATAACTCTTGAAATTAAATTAAAAGTTGATTTTCCATTTTATTTTGGTCTGAAAGATACGCTTTTATTGAAAGACGCCCATATAGCGCATTTTTTTAAATGTTGATTAATAAGCACCAAAAAATGACGTTTTTTTTCTCTCAATTCATGACCATTTGATAAATATGAGTTATTTCTGAATAAAACATGCATAAATTGTTAGGATACTTATAAAATACAGAAATTACAAATTATTTAACAAAAAACCAATTTGTGTTTATCTTTTAAAACATAAAAGTGTTGTCTTTCTTTCGGAAGGGAAAATACGGCCACAAATCCGAATTTTGAGCAAATATACAAAATTTCGACCTCAATTAACTCAAAAAGTAGTACATGAAGGTATATTTTTTTATTACATATTTGATTTAATCAGGCAAAAAATAGCCTATTTGGAAATTTTCATCAAACTAAATACGGGATCAAAACTGTATCATATGCCCTTAAAATACATACGGAACTACCAACATATCATAGACGGCCCACTATTGGTCATTGTTATAAAGGTATACATCAAAACGGCATTTCCTAAAACTAATCTGTTTAATTTCGCATAATATTTATACATATTTTTCTTCTTAATATAAACAGGAGGTATTTGTTGTGATATCAAAACTTTATGCAGCACAAAAAATTGGAAACAAACAAGCAAACATCTTATACGTTCATGTATTTCACTTCCACTACAGACATTTCGACATTCATCTCAAAAGCTAACCAAACAATTAAACAGACTTATTCATAAGGGATATAGTTACGATGCTGTCAGTTTATATTAAGAGTGGCATATATTGGTATTAATTTTGATTCACTCATAGGGTCTTTGCATCGTAAACAATGGTAAAATAAGCAAATTCTTTCTTAATAAAAGCGTTTGCTGGCATGATAGGAGTTATAATGTTCATTTCCTATATTTTATGATGATATTATACTAAACCCTAAATAGGAGTGATGTGTTATATATTTGTTTTTTCTGTCGTATTTTGTAAATAAATAACGCCGTTATTTTTTTCATTTGAATTGTTTTACATTTGTTATTTCAGGGCCTTGTATAGCTAATTATGCGGTTGGGCTTTGCTCATTGTTCAAGGCCGTACGGTGATTTATAGTTGTTAATTTCTGTGTCATTTGGTCTCTTGTGGAAAGTTAAGATACATATCACAAATAAGGATACAGCAGTCAATATTTTGTTATAATCTTAATCAATATAAAAATATACAAATATGTCAACGGAAAAAAGCAAAATCATTACAAAGACATATTGACAAAGCACATACGCTAAACCGAAATACAAAAATACATTTACGATGGCACATTAAGACAATGACAGGAGGACTAAGTATCGAGACACGCAAAAGTAATATTAAAAAAAAACAATGAATTGCTAGCTCACTCCGGTTTTCTGTGTTTATTGTATACTTTGTATGTCTTTTGTTTTGTTTGTTTTTGCCATGATAATGTTTTGTTTTTGTTTTCAACTGTTGAATTTGAATATACCATTATTATGTTGCTATCTTTCGAATCTTTTGTACACCATACAACCAGCCTTTTTCTATATTTCAAACACGAGGACTGATATCACCCACCACTGCACACTTAAAGAGTAGCAGCAAGTCGGTATGAATTTAGTTCAATTTTCTCTTTATCCTAATTTAGTTAATCGATTAGAGATTTTATGTACACATTTATTCTTTATTGAAGGAATGAAAGCGGCTCATTAAAATATATTCTTGGTTTTTTTAGTCATTAAATCACTTGATATTTTTTAAACAAATAGTGTTTTTCGATGAATTTAAGGATCAATTTAATTCAATTCAATTCAAAGCTTTATTTATAGTCGGCATGTGACATAACAAATAAACATAAGCTCTCTGAGCTTTTATAACCGACAAATGCATACATTTACATAACAAACATACACAATACAAATATTAAAACATAAAAGACATAGAACATACATTTCATGCACATTTAGGCTGCACTATTTAAATACTATATTCTATACATGCATAAGAATAAGCACTGAAAGCAAACATAAACTAAAGCACAGCATTCACAAATTATAAAAAGCTAAGCAAACATTCACAAAAAGCAGCACTATTATATTTCATGCTGTAACATAAAATAAATAAAACTAAGCACATGCATTGCAATGGCATGAGTTGCCATTCCATGAGTTTAATAGACTCTTGAATTGGGTAAAAGATGTTTCAGTTCTAAAGTGGTTTGGCAACTCATTCCATAGTTTGGCAGCAGAATATCTGAAAGATTTCAAGCCATACCTTGTTGTTCTTACGTCAGGTATTTCAGCTAAATTTTAGTATCTGAAAGAATATTTTTTTTTTAATATTTATAAGATCAGGGAGGTACACTGGATTTTCATAATTGACTGTTCTAAATACCTCTATTGCCATGGTTCTTAGGCGTCTTACTTTAAGTGATGGCATTTTTGATTTTTAAAGTAAGTCTTCATATGTGCTATTGTGATCCTGGTAAATGAAGCGAAGTGCTCTTTCTTGTACTTTTTCAATTTTTGTAGTGTTGGCCTCGCTGCAGAAATGCCAGGACAATGAGCAGAAATTAAGGTTTGACATAATAAAGAAGTGATATATTGTTAGTTTTCCAAGTTTGTTTCAGTATTTGCCAAGTCTTTTTAAAACATTTAGTTGTCTGAATGCTTTTTTGCAGATGTTTGATATATGCGTGTTGAAATTTAGTTCAAAGTCAATGGTGATGTCTAATAGTTTGACCTCTTTTTCACATTTTATTTTGTTACCTGCTAGATCAAATGTAATGTTTTTGCCCATTGTTTTTTTGCCAATTGCCAAAGCTTGAAATTGTTCAGGGTTTGCCTTCATTTGATTGGAAGAAAACCATTCTATCAGAGCTAAACTGTCTTTTTCAAGTGTGGAGATAACGGTGTCTTTATCTCTATTTGCATAAGATAATGTGTTGTCATCAGCATAATTGTAAAGTGAACTGTTTGTGGTGAAGTGAAATATGTCATTAATAAGGATGTTAAACAGTATAGGACCTAGAATAGAACCTTGTTGTACTCCTTTATATATGTTTTGCCAATTGCTCATACTACAGCCAACTCGAACACATTGTTTCCTGTTAGATAAGTAATTTTTAATGAGTTTTAATGAGGAAGTTGAAAGACCATATGCCTCAAGCTTAAGCAGTAGAAGGTCGTGAGGGAGACAATCGAAAGCCTTAGATAGATCCATTAGAATTGAGCTAATAAACTTATTTTGATCAAGTGCCGTTTTCCAGTCTTCGATGATTCTGAGTAGAGTAGCTTGACATCCATATTTTGGTCGAAAAGCAGATAAGTATGGATGAAACTGTGTATTGACGTATTCAACTAGCTGGTTGTAAATTGCTCGTTCAAAAAATTTTGAAACTGCTGGAAGTATACTTCCTGGTCTATAGTTGCCCACATCAAGTACATTGTTCTTTTTATGCAGTGGTACAACTTGTGCCTCTTTTAATTTGTCTGGAAAAGTGGCTGATTTTATAGTCTTGTTTATCAATTCAGTTATTGGTTTTGCGATAACTGGTTGTGCTAGAACTTTAACTGATATGCCATCTATTCCTGTTGCCTTTTTTATGTTTAATTTTTTAAGTTGTTTATCTACAAATTCATTTGAGATGGCACTAAATTCAAGTTGTTGTGTGGCAGTTTTGTTTTCGTGTATTTTTTTAACACTTGGATGGTTATTATTAGCAGGTGTGTTGTTGCCAATATCTTTAGCCATATTTATAAAAAAAAAAGTCATTGAAGTGTTCTGCTGCTTTCTTTTGGTCACTTATTATGGTTTCTTCATCACATAGAATGATATTTTTTGTGAAGTTGCTACCTTTGTTTGCAATAAAAGGTTTAATAGTAGGCCGGAAATCAGATGTTTTTGGTCCGCCTATGCAGCGTTCGAAAAAGTATGTTTTAATGGATTTTTTCTTTATTTTATTGACTAGATTTCTCTGTTGTCTATAGACTTCTCATTTATTACCTGATTTTTGTTTGTTATACCTATTGTACAGTTGTCTTTTTTTTGTACACTGCTTTTCGTAGCTCCTGGTTGTTTACATTGTTTTCTTTTTTTCAGGATACGTGTCGTATTCTTAAGAAAACTAATTAGACTCTACCTAAATCATTAATTAGCCGTATGTTACAGTTTATTGTATAAAACATACAGAGATCATAGAAATATCAATTAAATTAAAATGTAAAACTATGATACCATTGTATTTGTGAACGGACTGATCTAACATTCAAGTAAAAGTAACGTTTTCCGGATACCTTTTTACTTAATGCTAGCGCAGCCACGAAATACTAAATAAACCCAGGTTCTTTACATAAACAATGAAGACCAGTTCTGCCCTGGACACCTTGTCACACTAGGGGACAAGTGTCTACAACAACCGACATAACGGACAATTCTCTGGGAGGACAAAGCTAATACTTGACCGGATAATGATTTGGGCAAGTATAAGCCAGCATTCTAGGAAAAGAAGTCTTAAAGAAATAATACCTCAATAATCATATTTATTTCATACCAAAATACACAATAGATATTCTAATATTATGGCAGTTAGTTGTACAACAATACAGAAGTTAAATAAAGTGGGGGAAATGTCTTACTCTAAGTAGGGATTTTAAACTGTATCATTTAAACCATTTTATACCCAAGTCCTAAAGTTTAAACCCAAAATGAAGCCAAAACATTTAAGAGACGAATTGGTCCAGAACAGTAATAGTAAACAGCATGGCTGTAATGAATACTGATAGTTACCTTCGAGGAAAGTATGAATTCTGGACACTGTATAAAATGTGAATTCAGTATATAATTAATAACTAAATGACTTAACAAATGGTACTTTCTTGAAATAAGATTTGCAATTTAAGCAACACCATCTTACCTTTAACTTTTAATAACCGGTTTAGAAAATGAGTAAAGTTATTGTGTACATACACACAGGTGAAAGTTTCCATGTAAACAATAGTAATTATATAAAAATGTAAATATGCTCAAGCTAAAAAGGGAGCTAATAAATAACTCTTAATTCCAATATTGCCACATTCCTCCCTACTTAAAGATCAAATGTCATCATTTTATCTAACAAAAATATATGAAGCAATCTGTAAACGTAATAGTACATGTATATAAAATATATCAAAATGTTCAATAAATATGTATACAAAAGTTCAATAAATATGTATCAAAATATTAAAAAAAAATATGCATCAAAATATCCATAAATATATAAACGGAATATAAACAAAAATTGGTCACTTAACGTTAATGTTTCTTCGCTTTTATTACTGTCCTTGTCAAAGTATTCTTGTCGAAATTAAATTTCAAATGTTCGTCCCTCGAATTATAGTGTGTGTCCTCTACTTTTGGTTTCTTTCCCGAATTCACATATCTTTTACGTGTTTCTTGAGCCTCTTCCTTGGCTTTTCTCTTCCTTTCCTCAACTTTCTCCCTCGTTTGTTTTGCTTCCTCCCTTTCCTTTACGTCGCCGACTCGATATGGCAAAACATCCCTCGGATCAATGAAATTTTAATTATTAACCTCTATACACCTATATCTATCTTCAGAGCATTTATGGTCCTTAACGAGATGTTTCTTTAGTACCTGTAATTTCCTTCTAGACAAATCACATATCTGACAGGTATATAAGGTCAGCTTTTCTTTGTGTACACTACCAAAGTGTGACTTGTACTCGTTAAATGAGCGGAAGAATTGTTTTTTTCCACATTCTTCTATATTACAATACGCCCCCACAGCTGGCCATAAATCTCTCAAGTGATCATTTTGAAAACTTTTATATTCATTATCACACACATGTAATTGTAACTCCATTCTGAAAATATATAATTAATAAACATATAAATTTGTCTATTTTCAATAAATCTTTTCACAGTAATATATATATATTTTTATATATATCTAAGTCACTGACTTCAATCTGCAAAACTCTACAGTAAAGAAAAAATATTCATTATTCCGGTATATATTATATACAAACACAAAAATTATGTATACATGCATACCTTCTAACAATACCATTTATGATGGCGTGTGGGCCCTTTCACAACATCACAAACAGTAATGTAGACAAGTACTAACAGTAAATGAGCGAAAAAATAAAAACAAAATTACAGTGTTAATATTTGTCGGGGTTTAATAACACGACCAAAGCGAGTTGTCACTGGTGGAGTTAACGTTTGTACATTTTCGTGTGGTGTAACGATTTGCTCTTGTTCAGTTGGAGTATGTGCAGCTTGGTATGGTTTCAAATGATCTGCATGTACAACTAATTGTTTAGTACTTGTGTCTTTTTGTATTCTGTATGTCAAATCAGTAATTTTCTTAATAACTTTGTATGGACCAGTCCAGCCTAATCCAAGCTTCTTATTTGCTTCTGGAGGATACCATATCCAAACAAATGAGTTTTCTTCAAAACTTCTTATTTTCAAATTTTTATCATAATTTTCCTTTTGTCTATTTGCACTTAAACCAGATTGTGTATGTGCTAACTGAAATGCATTTCTAAGAGCTTCTTGAACCCACTCAACATATGCAATTGGACAAGGTATACTTTTATATCCTTGAGGTAAGCCAAACATAACATCAATTGGACATCTTAATTCATGTCCAAACATCAAGAGATTTGGAGAACATTTTGTGCTTGCATGTTGAGTGGCTCTGTATGCCATATTAATGAATGGAATGTGATCGTCCCAATCATTTCTATGTTCATTAACAAATAAACGTAGAATTGATTGTAAAGTTTGATTGAAACGTTCAACCATTCCGTCAGACTGAGGTCTGTATGGACATGTTCGCGTTTTGTCAATTCCTAATTTATCACATATGGCGGCAAATAGGCCAGATTCAAATTCTCGGCCTTGATCTGTATGAATTTGGAATGGACAGCCAAATCTGCAAATGAATTCTGTAACAAGTTTATCAGCTACTGTAAGAGCTTGGTGATTTGGTATTGCATAAGATTCTGTCCATTTAGTGAAATAATCTTCCACTACCATAATGTATTCATTTCCACCCGTAGTAATGGGCAAAGGACCTATGATGTCAATTGCTATTCTGTCTAAAGGATACGTAGAAACCCTGGATTTCAAAGGTGATTTCCCTTTCCCTGGTCCCGGTTTCCCTTTAGCACAAACATCACAACTATTAATCCATAACTTTACAGAATCTGACATATTTGGCCAATAAAATCTTTTCTTTATGAGATCTAAAGTTTTGTCTCTTCCAAAATGAGCTGAATATTTTGTACAATGTAACTGTTGAAAAATGAAATTTCGTATCTGTTCCGGAGCTACAAATTGATAAACCAGCCCCTGATTTTCTTTACATAACAGGTTATTCTGAATGGTCAAGGATTCCCATAACCCATATCGAATTTTTGTTTCTTTTGATTTGTTTTGAATTTCGGACTTTTTGGGTTGTAATAAATTGTTCAATATAAAACTTATATTTTGGTCATTCTCTTGCATTTCTCTTAATTGCGAATTCGACCAATAATTGAGCCAGTTTGATGTTATGTCAAAGCTAAGTTCTTCTGTATTGACATTGACCGGTCTGATAGCTAAATGGGTCGCAAGACAACCTCTGACGCTATCAGTGTCGCCGTCAGTTTCCGTGTCATTGATAACTGATTGAACACTTAAGCAGGAGGCATGGCCATCCTTGACGGTATTCAGGTCATCAATACAATCCGTACTTTTGACATTTTCAAAATATTCTATATCTGTTTTCATTTCGGTACATTCTGGACAATTGATTCGTTTACATTTCCGTTTTGGTGTGCGCGATAAACCATCTGCGTTTGTATGCAATGAACCCTTGCGGTGTTGAATTTCCATGTCGTATGTGTCTATGATAGAAATCCATCTCGCGATCATACCTTCCGGGTTTTTGAAATTTTTTAGCCACTTGAGCGACGCATGATCTGTACGTAAAGTAAATTTTTGGCCATATAAATAATGTCTGAATTGGCACAAGAAAATAATGACCGCTAGCAGTTCACGTTTTGTGTACAATACTGCTTTTGTGCTCTGTTTAAAGTTCGACTGGAATATGCAATGACATGTTCCTCACCATTCTGGATTTGCGAAAGAACAGCTCCGACTCCTGTTTGACTAGCATCTGTATCTAGTATGTAAGCACCATCTTCACTTGGAAATGATAATGTTGGTGCAGTTGTTAAGCATTCTTTTAACGTCTCAAACGCGATTTTACATTTATCATCCCAAATAAATGATTTATTCTTTTGAGTTAACTGTGTCAGAGGATGAGCGATAGTTGCAAAATCTGGTATGAAACGGCGGTAATAACCCGCGAAGCCTAAAAAACTTCGTAACTCTTTGACATTTGATGGTGTATGCCAATTCTGAACCGATTGAATTTTTTCTGAATCGCATTTAATGCCTTCTGCAGAGACAATGTGTCCCAAAAATTTGACTTCTGTTTGAAAAAACGAGCATTTACTCGGTTTCAGTTTAAGATTTGCTTTTCTAAAACACTGAAATACGGTTTTCAAATTATCAAAAGCTGTTTCAAAGTCTTTTCCATAAATTATGACGTCATCCAGATAGCAAAGACAACGATGCCATTGTAAACCACCCAAAACCTGATTCATGAGCCGGCTAAATGTTGCGGGAGAGTTGCATAAACCCATCGGCATTACAAGAAACTGATATAAGCCTTTATGTGTCGAAAAGGCAGTTTTGTATTTGTCTTCTTCGGCAACCTCTACCTGAAAATAACCACTGGCTAAATCAACGCATGAAAACCACTTTCCGCCGCTCATGGTATCAAGAGTGTCATCAATACGTGGTAAAGGGTAGGCGTCTTTTACTGTTCTTTCAGTTAATTTTCTAAAGTCCACACAGAATCGAATAGACCCATCCCTTTTCTTTACAAGGCACACTGGTGCTGCCCATGGACTACAACTGGGTTCAATTAAATTTTTGTCAATCATTTTTTTCAATTCTTCTTCAAGAACATCCCTCTGTTTCAAAGCTACTCTTCGTGGAGATATCTTTACAGGTTTTGCATCACCAGTATCTATGTAGTGTTTTACTCTATCAGTTCGCCCAAGAGAACCATCAGGACCAACGAATATATCTCTATACTCATGTATAAGTGAAGACAGTTTTTGCTTCTCTTCATCTTTTAAGTCTGATGATACTTTATCTAACATAGATTTTAAATTCTCGGGCATGTCAACATCTTTTAAAGTATTAACTTGTTCTGATATGTCATTAGATTTTGTATCTGTTTGTGACTCATTATTATCCTCATCAAAAACTTGTTCAATTGTCATCAAGTGTGCAATCTGTTCACCTTGTTTAAGTTTAACTGATTTTGAATTCAAATTCATGATAGCTAGGTAAATTGTATTTTCTGTATCAACTAGGCTTTTTGCCACCAAAAGACCTTTACTTTTCACCCATTCTAATGTTTCAATAATGCCAATACCATCTACAAATGAATCTCTTTTAGAAGCTTCAATAATCATTTCACTATTTGCAGGAATTGAAACTTGCCTAGCTATCTGAATTCTTGAACACTGGGAACTATTTTCTTTAAAAAGAGGAATACTTTGACCATTGATACTTAAACATTGGCTTTTAATTTGAATATCAATTTCATTTTGTTCAAAGAAATTCATTCCTAAGATCCCAGATGACCCTTTTATATCAGCTACAATAACTTCTTGTTTAACTAATAAAGGACCTATTGCTATATTCAAAATACATTTGCCTTTAACACTTAAAGCATTGCCATTGGCAGTTGTTAAAATACTATCTAGGCTAATCAACTGGGAACTCAGTTTTAATTTCTCAAAAGTATCAAAAGAAATCAGAGAAACTGGTGATCCAGTATCAACAAGAAATTTAACATCAATTTCATCAATTTTACAAAAAGCAAAAAGACAATTTTGATTCACTTAATTTATTTGAACTCTCTTAATTGGATCTGATATCAAACTTTCAATTTTGGTTTGTGGCCTTTCTAAATTTTTAATAGCTGAAGTATTGGCCTCTAAATCAGCTTTTAATCGTTTCCCTGATTGTTCAATGGACAATAGTATTGAATATGTCCTATCTCATTACATTTATAGCATACTCTATCAGTCGTGCTGTTTTGATTCCTATAATACCTTCCTCTGCTCCTATTCTTAAATCTAGGAGGCCTATTTTGATAACATCCGTTCCTATTTTCGGTTTCTGTATTAAAATGTTTAAGTTGACTTAATTTTTCATCAATTAATTTAGCAACTTCATCAAGAGTTAATAACTCTGTACTTTCCTTTTTATTATCCTTATCTGCTTGAATGGGGACTTCATTGCTAGTTAGCATTGGCTTTCTCATATTATTTTGAGGATTTATAAATGCTTCATATTCAATTGCGTATGAAATTGCAGTATCCAACGTGTTTGCACGCTGAAACTGGACATGCTTTTGTAAATCCAAGTTATTTAATATTCTAATGAATTTATTTATAAGAACTTTTTCCATCATTTCAGAATCTTGTTTTTTATTTGGAAAAGCCAAGTAACCTAACCTTCTTAAAGCTTGACCACACTCAGAAACAGTTTCGTCTTTAGAATGTCTTCTTGCTTCAAATTCGCAAACATATGCGGCTTCTCTTTCTCTAGGATTAAATCTATTATTTAAACTTTCTTTAATTTTATTATAATTTCCTAGGTCTTGTTTACTTAAAGTACTCAAAATTTCTGAGCAGGACCTCTTAGACTCATAACAATTTGTTTAGCTCTTTCTAAATCATTCCATTCATTCCATTCTGCAACTTGTTCAAAATGAACCAAATAGTCTTGCCAGTCAATAGTTTTGCCATCAAATGATTGAGGCTCTTTTTCTCTTCTTACTATACGTTTTTCATGTAAGGTAACAGGTTTTGGCCAGTTATCAAGAGAAGATGTGTGCCTAACCCCTTCATGCCTATTTAAATCATAACTGGGGTATTTGTCAGGTGAATACCTATTTAAGGATTGATAGTCCTCTGAAAATGTATCCTTATCAACATATCTCTTGTTTGGGGGATAATCTGATCCTTGGTTCTTGTTTAATCTATCCCTATCATCATACAATTCATAACTTGGTCTCCTACTAAAATGTGGTTCTTGGTATCTTTTTGGAGTAAATTTTCTATCTACTTTATAATCTGGATGTTTCAATATAGATTTATCCCTTACAGAATCATCATAGGTTTCAGATAAAGTAACAAATGATTTTAATGGAGTACTGAAATTGAAATCTTTTTCATGTCTATACTTAACTTCATCTTTATCTGAAAATCTATCAGAATGCTCAATTTTTGCTTTATCATTATGGCTTATACCGCTTGCATAATCTATTGAATATGCCATTTTACAAAATAACAGAAATGTTAAGGGCAATTTGTATGGTCACGGCACCAAAATGTGAACGGACTGATCTAACATTCAAGTAAAAGTAACGTTTTCCGGATACCTTTTTACTTAATGCTAGCGCAGCCACGAAATACCAAATAAACCCAGGTTCTTTACATAAACAATGAAGACCAGTATACATTTCCCAACTTATTCGGTATTCAAGGGCTTGCAGCTCCTACTCAGACTTTGTAAAACGTCACCAGTGTCTGAGCAGAAAGTTGATGAACCAGGGGTATGTCAAAGAACGTCTCGTCCTTTTTCTAAGAAAGTTCATCGGAAGGTACCCAGAACTTGTTGATAAATATTCCGTATCAACTTCACAAATAATACACGATGGTCTTGAAGTATAGATTTTGCGTACTGACGTTGTTTATCATCTTAATTACGTGTTATATTATTCTTTTATTTGTCTTCATTAATATTACTTTTACTGTTGTCTGTTTTTTTAGATATCCTTTTGACGTAACTCTGTGCTTATGTATCCCATCATACTTTGAACGACAAAATTATTTTATGATGTGACTCTGTACCTATGTATCTTGTCATACTTTGAATGACAAAATTATTTTATGATGTGACTCTGTACCTATGTATCTTGTCATACTTTGAATGACAAAATTATTTTATTCATTAATATTACTTTTACTGTTAACCAACTTTTTTTGTGATATACATTTTACGTGACTCTGTACTTATGTATCACGTCATACTTTGAACCACACTATTATTTTATTTATTATTATTACTTTAACTGCTAAGTCAGTGTTTGTTATATCTATTTTGCGTGACTGTATTTATGCATCCCGTCATACTTTGAACGACAAAATTATTTCATGTCTACCTGTGCGAATTTCAAACGCGCAATTTTACACCAGTACCCATACCCTCCTTCCTTGATGGGTGCATTTTACATAGACAAATATAATCGTATAATATAATCAAAATGAGGATGTTAATTTGATGTATGCCTTTTTGTGCTTCTTCGTTACATTTGTTGTTTTTATAGTGATTAAGATGATAACACAATGTTGACTGCTGTACCCCTATTTTTGACATTTTTACCTATTATGTCTGTTTGTTTTGTTCACGCATCGATGACTATATAATGGAATTTGATGCGACTGTCATACAAGTGAGAGGTTTAGCTAGCTATAAAACCAGGTTCAATCCACCATTTTCTACATTTGAAAATGCCTGTACCAAGTCAGGAATATGACAGTTCTTGTCCATTCGTTTTTGATGCGTTTTGTTATTTGATTTTGCCATGTGATTATGGACTTTCCGAATTGATTTTCCTCTGAGTTCAGTATTTTTGTGATTTTACTTTTTTCTGCCCTGGACACCTTGTCACACTAGGGGACAAGTGTCTACAACAACCGACATAACGGACAATTCTCTGTTGTCTATAGACTTCTCATTTATTACCTGATTTTTGTTTGTTATACCTATTGTACAGTTGTCTTTTTTTTGTACACTGCTTTTCGTAGCTCCTGGTTGTTTACATTGTTTTCTTTTTTTCAGGATACGTGTCGTATTCTTAAGAAAACTAATTAGACTCTACCTAAATCACTAATTAGCCGTATGTTACAGTTTATTGTATAAAACATACAGAGATCATAGAAATATCAATTAAATTAAAATGTAAAACTATGATACCATTGTATTTGTGAACGGACTGATCTAACATTCAAGTAAAAGTAACGTTTTCCGGATACCTTTTTACTTAATGCTAGCGCAGCCACGAAATACCAAATAAACCCAGGTTCTTTACATAAACAATGAAGACCAGTTCTGCCCTGGACACCTTGTCACACTAGGGGACAAGTGTCTACAACAACCGACATAACGGACAATTCTCTGGGAGGACAAAGCTAATACTTGACCGGATAATGATTTGGGCAAGTATAAGCCAGCATTCTAGGAAAAGAAGTCTTAAAGAAATAATACCTCAATAATCATATTTATTTCATACCAAAATACACAATAGATATTCTAATATTATGGCAGTTAGTTGTACAACAATACAGAAGTTAAATAAAGTGGGGGAAATGTCTTACTCTAAGTAGGGATTTTAAACTGTATCATTTAAACCATTTTATACCCAAGTCCTAAAGTTTAAACCCAAAATGAAGCCAAAACATTTAAGAGACGAATTGGTCCAGAACAGTAATAGTAAACAGCATGGCTGTAATGAATACTGATAGTTACCTTCGAGGAAAGTATGAATTCTGGACACTGTATAAAATGTGAATTCAGTATACAATTAATAACTAAATGACTTAACAAATGGTACTTTCTTGAAATAAGATTTGCAATTTAAGCAACACCATCTTACCTTTAACTTTTAATAACCGGTTTAGAAAATGAGTAAAGTTATTGTGTACATACACACAGGTGAAAGTTTCCATGTAAACAATAGTAATTATATAAAAATGTAAATATGCTCAAGCTAAAAAGGGAGCTAATAAATAACTCTTAATTCCAATATTGCCACAGTATTCATGGACGGTCCATGATTAGTAATTCTAATAAAGATATACATCGCAAATGGCATTCAAATATTTTAACTGCATCAATTGCGTATTATAACCTGTGTTTGCTAAGCAAAAATACTTATTCCTTGTAGTATCCTGGTCATATTAAAGCATTATTCAGTTTAGCGAAAATAAAATAACCAAACAACATGGAATCCAAGATAAACAGTATAAATGATTAATATGCATGATATTTTTCGACATGAAACAATAAACTGAAACAATTAACTGACATTTAATTTCTCAAATTAATAATTGATTTAAGAAAAGTGTGAGAAAAATTGTGATTTATTACAAAAACATGCATGGTACTGTCGTGTTTCAAACATACATATTGTTACGTCCTATTAATTAACTTATTCCTGTTATCATTGTTTCTATTGATTCATCATTTTTATAATGTTGTTCTATTATTGTGTATATAAATAATTATTCTTGTTTACCTGTTTACCTACAGTAAACCGGTTTATATTTGTTTCACCTGATTGATTTTATGTTACTGATGTACCTTATATGATTGTATTGTTATAATATCACGTGACTGGTCAGTTCTATTATAAAGGGCGTCTGAAATTACACTTGGGTGTTCAGTCTGTCGATATACACAGAAAGTTAAGAACCCTTGGTGAAGACAAGCCATGGTAATTATAATTACTTTATAATTAATAGATACATATTGGTTACAAACCCATAATTGTGGTTAAGATATACCACTAATTGTGGTTAAAGATAACCAATACTTGTGGTTACAGTATACCAACAACTGTGGTTACACCATTCCAATGTTTATGGTTAATGTATACCAATAATTATGGTTAAAGTATACCACTAGTTATGGTTAAAGTACTCCACATATTATGGTTCAAGTATACCAATAACTGAGGTTAAAACCTATAACCAAGGATTGTGGTTAAAACTGACCAGTTGTGTTTGTCATTGTATGTTAAGACTTGTTACTATTACTATAACTTAAGCAGTCGATACTATCCGACCGCTAATAAAATCATTTAACCTTAGAAAATCTTGAGTCATCTAGCCATATTAACGATATCGGTTCATGCTCGCAACTGAGACACTTAATGCACTGAACCCAAAATTGTAGCGAAAGGCGAGCTCGTTACATTGGTACCTCCGACGGGACACTTTTAAAAAGTGTTTTCAAATTAAATATTTATACATAAATTTATTTTGTTGTAAATATGGCTGAGTTAAATGAATTTGAGGAAGGATATTTGAGTCAGTCTGATCCTCATACTGAAGAGGATTTAGATAAAACTGAACCTAGATCTGGTACAGGACGAAGGTCAGAAAATGAGCAAATGGTTGAATGCATATTTGAGATGGTTTATAAAGAAATTCACTCAAATAAGATTTCTTTCAATGCTGTATGTGACAATATTACCAGTCAGTTCTCAGACTTAGTTGCAGCCATCAATACGATTGGTGATACTGTTACTAATGTTAAAGAACACAAGAAGTATTAGCTGATACGCAAAATACTATGGGAAATACTATAGATACCTTGGCAAGTCACATGAGTTCTTTGGCGGAAAGTGTAAAAATATTAAAACAAGAAGTGAGAGAGTTGAGTCAATCACAAGTTGATTTAACACAAAAAGTAGAATGTCTGTCCAAGTCAATAGAGGTTACAGATAAAACTGAATCAATCAAAATACAACAAACACCACTTAATGATACTGGTAATAACAAGTCCACAACCTTACCTGACGGTGAATTATCTAAGTTAAGATGGGGATCCATTAGCATGATTCCAGACATGCCTAAATTGGAAAATCAAAAGAGTGATATTCCAATCAATGAAACACCATTGTTTGAAAAACCAAGTTTCGGTTCACCACTATTAGGGAGTACCCCAGCAGATCATAAATCCCGGACAGAGGTTAAAACTTATAAAACAAGTATGAATACATCGCCAGATTTTTCCTCGGGGCAGATAAAAATGAAGCCACCTTCTTTTGATGGTACAGAAGATTGGGAAGAATATGTTTCCCAATTTGAAATTTTGGCCGATTTAAATAAATGGGAAACCCATAGTAAAGGTCTTTATTTAGCCAGTAGTTTAAAGGGTTCTGCAAGGGCAGTTTTGAGTGATTTGAACCAAGTTGAGCGACGAGATTATGATAAACTAAGGATGGCTTTAGCTAGAAAGTTTGGGAGTGAATTCAAGTCGGAAATGTACAGGGCACAGCTCCAATGTCGTTTTCGAAAGCGAGATGAGTCAATATCAGAACTTGCCACTTCTATAATGAAACTAACTAGACAGGCATACCCAAAAGCAAATACAGGGTTGTTAGATACGCTGTCAGTTGATTACTTTATAGATGCTCTTGACGACCCGGACGTGAGAATACGTCTCCAACAAACGCAACCGGAGAATATTACTCACGCCGAAACCCTTGCTATTCGTTTAGAAACATGCAAATCAGCAGATAGGGCTAGGCATAGGACTGTTTGCATTACCACTGAAGAAAATTCAGGCAAAACTGACGTAAAAACAGAATTAGTTCCTCTCTTTGAAAATTTTATGAAGACTGTGAAAGACGAAATCTCATCCATTAAAGTAGTTAACGACTCCCTCTCTAAGAGTTCAGATTTTAGTCAAAAACAATATGGGAAGAAAAATAACTTCCAAAAGAATCAAAATAACAACGATAAGGGATCAAAACAGAACAATCGACCAGGAAATAAATTCTTTCAAGAAAATGAAAATGACAGGACCCAAGATAAGAAAGATGTTCCCAAACCAGAGGGCGGTGACATGTCGAAGGGAAACTAGAAAGGGTCGCGTCCAAGGGTCAGGACACGACACAGGTTTTATTAGAAAGACCCAATGAAATTTTAGCCAGAACTTTATGGTCCAATGAAGAAGGACTTTTTCTACATAGTAAAATTAATAATGTTCCCGTAAATATGTTAGTTGATACTGGTGCAACCATAACTATTTTGAGATCAGATATCCTATCTAACTTACCCAATTATGTAACAGAACACTTGGAAAAGGTTAATACTAATTTGGTCACGGCAACTGGGGAATCCACCCCATTCCTTGGTAAATGTAAAGTCGAATTCCATTTGTCCGATGAACCATTTGAACATGAAGTTTGGTTTGCTGACATTAAAAATGAAGGGATACTTGGTTTTGATTTTTTTAGCCAAATACAGATGTGATATTTCGGTAAAGGACTATAATCTGACAATGGATAATAAAACTAAGATACCTTTGTTTGCTTCATGTATGGATAAAAGTTGTTGTCGGATCGTTGTCGGAGAAACAACTACAGTTAATCCTTATACAGAAGTCCTGTTAACAGGTATTCCTAGTAATGTTTTATCTAGATCAGAGTCCATGATGATTGAACCATCTGAGAAATTTACTGAAAGTAATCATATGCTTTTGGCAAGATCACTTTTGAAAACTGACCGTAAACATATCCCTTTAAGAGTATTAAATGCATCTGATCAACCTGTAGTCTTGGCGAAGGGCCAATCAGTTGCAGTCGGTGAAATCGTTGCTGAAGTTAACAGTAACCATAAAATCTCCAGTTGTTCTGTGGCAAAAGGGAACTCAAAGATTCCATCTCATTTAGACTCATTGTTCGAAAATTCCTCAAAAGAATTGCACCAGACAGAAAAAGACCACTTAAAAAATTTACTTTTTGACTTTCAAGATATATTTTCCAAATCATCGACCGATATTGGAAGAACCAATATATTTAAACATGAAATAGACACCGGCAATATCAAACCAATATGTCAGCCTCCTAGGCGAGTCCCAATTGCAAAACGTTTAGACGTTAGAAAGGAAATAGAAGAAATGAAAAATATGGGTGTAATAGAACCAAGTCAGAGTTCATGGTCAAGCCCAATAGTATTGGTTAAAAAGAAAGATGGATCAATCCGATTCTGTATCGATTATAGAAGGTTGAATGATGTGACTATCAAAGATTCGCATCCTCTCCCAAGAATCGATGATACCCTTGAAACTCTCTCCAACGCAAAGTGGTTTTCGACCATTGATATGAGGAAGGGGTATTGGCAAGTAGAGGTCAAGAAGAAAGATCGACCTAAAACAGCTTTTGTGACCGGAGATGGCGGATTCTGGCAATGGGTAACCATGCCATTTGGTCTCTGCAATGCTCCGGCCACTTTCGAACGCCTGGCAGAAACCGTTTTATCTGGTTTGACCTATCAACTCTGTTTGGTTTATCTTGACGATATTATTGTCTTTGGTTCCTCCTTTCAAGACGAACTAGAACATTTGCGATTAGTTTTCTTGCGGATAAGAGATGCCAGTTTGAAATTAAATCCAGATAAGTGTTATTTATTTCAGACACAGGTGAAATTTTTAGGTCATGTTGTTTCAAGTCAAGGAGTGTCAACAGATCCTGAAAAAATCAGCGCGGTTGAAAATTGGCCTAAACCTTCTAATTTAAAGGAACTTCAAAGCTTTTTAGGCCTATGCTCGTATTATCGAAAATTCATACAGAACTTTTCCCATATTGCAAGACCTTTAAATGCTCTTTTAGAAAAGAATTCTCCTTTCTCGTGGACAGACTTATGTCAACAGTCATTTCAAATGTTAAAAGATAAATTGATTTCCTCACCAATTTTGGGGTTTCCACAAAGTGATGGATACTTTATACTTGATACTGATGCCAGCAATTATGGCGTTGGAGGCGTATTATCTCAACTCCAAGAAGGCACTGATCGTGTAATTGGATATTTTAGCAAAAGTTTGAATAAGGCTGAACGGTCTTATTGTGTGACCAGAAGAGAATTGCTCGCTTTGGTCATGTCAGTTCGTCATTTCAATTGTTATTTGTATGGTAGGAAATTTACACTCAGAACCGACCATAGCTCATTACGTTGGTTAAAAAACTTTAAAAATCCTGAAGGTCAACTAGCCAGGTGGTTGGAAGTTTTGTCAGAATATGATTTTGATATAGAACATAGAAGAGGGCGAAGCCATTTGAATGCGGATGCCTTATCTCGACGACCATGTTCTGACACAAATTGTGGGTATTGTGAAAAGGTTGAACAAAAAGAGCAGCAGTTCATTAAAACTGAAATCCTTGGTGAAGAGATGGGTATCAATGTAATAAACGTGGAATCAGAAGGTTCTGATGAGTCACTTACGCACAATGTAGAAGTCCGTAATGACCATCAATACATTCTGAGTTTGTTACATAATGGATGTATACCACTCGACACCTTAAGGAGAGAACAACATGAAGATCCTGATCTTGAAAGATTGATCCAATTTAAAGAAGCTGGAAATAAACCAATGTGGTCAAATATCTCTAATCTATCCTCTGACTTTAAATATTATTGGGGAAGATGGGAAGTACTCCATTTAAGGTCAGGTGTTCTGTACCGTAAATGGGAATCATCTGATGGTGGTAGTTTTCAGTGGCAACTTATTCTCCCAAAACGGTTCAGACGGTTTGTGTTTGAACAGCTTCATGAAACCCCGACTTCTGGTCATCTTGGTGTATCTAAAACCTATAGTAAAATAAGAAGTCGTTTCTTTTGGTATGCTATGTACCAGGATGTGCAACATTGGTGTCAACTATGTGACAAATGCGCATCAAAGAAAAGAACACATAGAAAAGCTAGGGCTCCTTTGCAAACTTATGTAGTTGGTGCTCCTCTCGAACGTATTGCTGTTGATGTACTAGGACCATTACCAACTACTCAGAGTGGCAATAAATACCTACTGGTCATAGGTGACTACTTTACCAAGTGGATGGACGCCTTCCCCATAAAAAATCAAGAGGCGATATCAGTGGCTGATGTTTTGGCCAAGAATTTTGTGGTCTTGTTTGGTGTTCCAAGAATGATACACTCTGATCAGGGTACTAATTTTGAATCTCAGGTCTTTAGAGAGATGTGTTGCATTCTTGGAATAGACAAAACTAGAACCACCCCGTTGCACCCAGAAAGTGATGGCATGGTTGAAAGGTTAAATCAGACTCTTGAAACCATGTTGGCTCTTTTCTGTTGTGAAAATCAATGGGATTGGGATGAGCATGTACATCTGCTTATGATGGCATACAGATCATCCATTCATGAAGCAACAAAAGTGTCACCTTGTCGAATGATGTTTGGTCGTGAGATAAATCTGCCAGTAGATCTGTTATTTGGTTCACCAAGAGAAGAGCCATATGAACCAAATACAGATTATGCCTATCATCTATCACAATCTTTGGCCATAATCCATAGGTTTGCAAGGGAACACCTCGAAATATCGACCAAGCGAATGAAGAAAAACTATGATCATAAAGCTAATTTTAAAAGGCATAGTCCCGGGGATGGTGTTTGGTTATATAACCTTATAAGGAAAAAAGGGAGAAGTCAAAAACTTGATTGTCCATGGAAAGGTCCTTATATTGTGACGAAATGTCTGAGTGATGTTACCTATAGGATTCAATTGAATCCTAAAACAAAACCAAAGGTGGTACATTATAATCGGTTGAAATGTTATACAGGTGAAAATAAACCTACATGGTTTCAGGAAAACGTGAATGAACCCGTAGAAATTCAAAGAGAAAATTTACCAAATGATATTATATTACTTAATGATACCCATACCCGAGAAATAAATGGTAGCGAATCGGAATCTGATGATGATAATGATGATGAGGATGACAATGTGTTGGAAGATATAGAAATGTCTCTCCAGCCAGAGTTAAATGATGATCATGAAAACCTTAATATGGAAACTGTATTACCAAATGATGAAATTAATCGAAGAGGCAGGAAAATAATTAAACCTGCTAGATTCAGGGATTTTGTCTAATCATACACTTTTCCATTTTTCAGGGTCAGAAATTCATATGTAAGATCTGCCCACAGAATGAGAACAGCTATTTTGTAAACAAAGCAGCAGCGGAAAGACATATTATGGAAAAACATTCTAGTTTTGGTTGGAAATGTTCGTTTTGTCAGTTTATCACATCAAGGGAGAATGGAAAACATGGGAGATGCTCTAGAGGAGAAAGACCATTTCTGTCTCATTGCCAAATCGTCTAACCGGAGAAACAGGAGAAAACACAAAAAGGGATTACATCCAGTATAAAAATACTGAGGCCAAATTAAAATATGAAGAAAGACCACAACAAGTTTCCCGTTGTAGATCACGGTCGCCATTAAAGAAAACTGAGAGCAGTTATCCAACATCTCGTTCCCGCTCACCATCTCGTTACTCCAAATCTTACAATTCATTCTCAGAGCCTACAAGAAAACGTGTCAACTCCCCATCTCGTAGATTAAAGACACATAGTCCCTCTTCACAACCATCTACAAAACATGCTAATTCTCCGTCCCGTAGATCAAAACCCAGTTCTTATTCAGAGACAAGAAACCGTTCATGTTCTCCTCCAAAGAAATCAAGTTCAGTTCGCAGTACGTCTGAAACCATTGTAAGACCACTGTCACCAGACGGCATGCCCGTTTCTATAGAGCAGTCAACAAGAAATGTTGTTTTGGAGCCACCAAAACAGTTGATTGTGTCCTATCCACTAGATGTTGCAGCAAACACAACCACCTACACGGTATCTTGTGAAGAAGAAGAGTCGGATGAGGAACATTATGTTCCTAGAAATGTTTCATCCGAAACTGTTTTCGAGGTAGACGGGAAGGAAGCTGATGTTCTTTCATGTCCATCGTCATATGAAACATTATCAACTAGAAAGAACCGACCGACACCAGCCGATAACAACAACAATGATATGCTCGACTCAACAACATCCTTTGTCAGCTCCGCTACCAAATCCAACAACAAAATTGCACAGGCAAGTGAAGATCTCCATCAAGTGATTTACGAAAAATTCAAATTAATCGCAGATAACAGGATAACTTTAAATGTAGGGGGAAATGTTTTGAAACTTCAAAGGTAACTCTTGGACATTGTCCTGGTTCCGTTCTAGCTATAATGTGTAATGCTAGATATGGTTATACTGGTGAGAAGGAAGTTTTTATTGACCACGACCCGACACATTTTCACCACATTCTCTCATTTCTCCGTCATGAAGGCCGATATGACATCCAGACATTACCACAAAAGAAAGGAGAACTTCTAGAACTTTCCCGTATTGCCGTTGATCTTCGCCTAGAAGATTTTGAGATTATGATTAGAAAGAAGATAGACAATTTGTGATTTATAATGTGTTTTATTTGATTGTTTCATAACTCATGTTTGTGTTTGTTTTATATAATGGGCTGAATAAGTTGATTAGTAAGTTCAATTATACCTAAAACATACAGTGAAATCCATTTCTTTCATTTTTATTATTCATCCTGTTTGAGGACAAACGCCGACTAAGAGGGGGGCAATGTTACGTCCTATTAATTAACTTATTCATGTTATCATTGTTTCTATTAATTCATCATGTTTATAATGTTGTTCTATTATTGTGTATATAAATAATTATTCTTGTTTACCTGTTTACCTACAGTAAACCGGTTTATATTTGTTTCATCTGATTGATTTTATGTTACTGATGTACCTTATATGATTGTATTGTTATAATATCACGTGACTGGTCAGTTCTATTATAAAAGGCGTCTGAAATTACACTTGGGTGTTCAGTCTGTCGATATACACAGAAAGTTAAGAACCCTTGGTGAAGACAAGCCATGGTAATTATAATTACTTTATAATTAATAGATACATATTGGTTACAAACCCATAATTGTGGTTAAGATATACCACTAATTGTGGTTAAAGATAACCAATACTTGTGGTTACAGTATACCAACAACTGTGGTTACACCATTCCAATATTTATGGTTAATGTATACCAATAATTATGGTTAAAGTATACCACTAGTTATGGTTAAAGTACTCCACATATTATGGTTCAAGTATACCAATAACTGAGGTTAAAACCTATAACCAAGGATTGTGGTTAAAACTGACCAGTTGTGTTTGTCATTGTATGTTAAGACTTGTTACTATTACTATAACTTAAGCAGTCGATACTATCCGACCGCTAATAAAATCATTTAACCTTAGAAAATCTTGAGTCATCTAGCCATATTAACGATATCGGTTCATGCTCGCAACTGAGACACTTAATGCACTGAACCCAAAATTGTAGCGAAAGGCGAGCTCGTTACAATATAATGGTCTATCGTACGTTGTTATAATCGAGTAATGTTCTAATATGTCCATCGGACAGTTCAGGAAAACTTGAGCTTACACGAGACTATTCACACATCTTAAAATCTAAACTTAGTAAAATGTTTCTTCTTTTTTCAATGACAGATTGTTATCATATTCAATCTTTCGCATTATCATATACGGTTAACTAAATACAATTTTAAAAATCAAAGAGAGGGCAACAAGAATATACAAGAACACTGAAAGAGGTTCTAAGGGGAATGTGCCACACACCTGATAATTGTATTTACAATTGATGCATGAAATGACGCAATCGTTATATTTTCAGATATCAGACAAAGATATCAGTCAAAAACTGAGGACAGATCTTAACCTGGTAAACATTTTCACCAATGTCAAATTTGCTCTAAATGCTTTAATTTTTTATATATAAGCCAAAAACTGCATTTTGCCCCTACGTTCTGTTTTTAGCCATGTATGCCATGTTGGTTGGCAGACAGGGTCATCAGACACATTTTCAAATACGATACCATAATGCTTATATTGTTGCTAAGTTTGGTTAAATTTGTCTTCGTTGTTTCAGCAGAAGGCTTTTGTAAAACATTACAAACATTTACGAAATATTACTAAATTTGTTTTTAAACTCCTACTGGGGTCGTTTAACAATTTTGGTCATATGCACTTAATTGTAGAGCTTTGTTTGCTGAACATTATTGATGTTTAAAGTTTATTTTGATCTATAATAATATTTAAGATAATAACAAAAACTGCAAAAGGAATAGGTCCGGTAAGGGCCGATTTTGGCCTCAAATTTCAAGTTCATCTGACAAAAGATTTTGGACACTTTTTAAACACTTAAATGTCTATTTCAATTGATTCAATTATTTTTTGTAAAAGATTTTAACTGATTCACTCATTAAAAATGCACCGGTTCTAGCTTAAGTATGAAAAATCTATCAAATATGTCAAAAATTGTCACTTTTCATATGGTTTTTGTCAAAAATGAATGTGGCCGCATTCGTGTTCATCCTCGACCTGTATATATGATATGTATTATCATTAAACACAACTTACATTTCAATATCAAGAATGAACACGAATGCGGCCAATTTCATTTAAGACAGAAACCGTCTAAAATTTAACTAAAATGCTGATATTGTGAAGATTTCAGTAATTTAGCATGAATTAATGATGTACGTATCAGATATATGTGCATTATAATGCCAAAAACAGCCCATATGTATGTAGCAGAGGCATTATACTTTCCAAAAAATCCCTAACAGTTTACATTTAAACAACTTTGTAAAACTGCTATATTTTGGGGCCAAAAAAGGATCTTACTGCTTAGTAATTTAAATTAGTAATAATATAGGTAGCAATCTAACTTGTCTGATTCCTCTGAAAATTTCTGGACATATAGATCTTAACCTGATAAATATTTTTACCTGTCAAATTTGCTCTAAATGCTTTGGTTTTAGGGATATAGCACTGCATTTTATTACTATGTTCTAGTTTAGCCATGTCGGCCATGTTGGTTGACAAGCATTTTCATCGGACACATTTTATAAACTATAACCCTGATAGTAGTTGTGACCAAGTTTGGTTAAATTTGTCAAAGCAGTTTCAAAGTATAAGATTTTTGTAAGATTACCAAAATTTACAAACATTTGTGAAAAATTTACTTTAATGTACAATAACTCCTTAAGAGGTCAATTGATCATTATGGTTATTCGACTTATTTATGGATCTTACATTTCTGAAAAGTTTATCTCTATCTATAATAATATTCAAGATAATAACCAAAAAATGCAAAATGTCCTTACAATTACTAATTATGGGGCAGCAACACAACAACGGGTTTCCGATTTGTCTGAAAATTTCAGGATAGATAGATTTTGACTTAATAAACACTTTTACCCCATGTTAGATTTGATCTAAATGCAATGAGATGTGAACCAAATACTACATTTTATGTTCTATTTTTAGACATGGAAGCCCAAATGATGATTGTAGTCAAGTTTAATTAAATTTCGCCGAGTAGATTTAGAAGAGAAGATTTTTGTAAAAGTTAACGACGACGGACGACAACAACGACGACGGACGACAGACGCCAAGTGATCATAAAAGCTCACTTGGTCCTCTTTGTCAGGTGAGCTAAAACGTGCGTACAATAACAATATAGACGTTTATGGAATTCTTGTTCATATGTGCAGGAAGTCTTTCATTTATTATTCTTGTTTTTGGAAAAACTCATGAGTATGATCATGAAAATGGATTATCTGGTATTCACGTTGACAAGTACTTCGTTTCTTTAAATAAAAAGTAACACTGCAGTTAGTCCAGGAGTATAATGAGCATGCAGAAATACATGTCTGTCATATTTTGTTCTATCTAAGGTAAATCATAAGTAAATATTTTTTGAGACAGAATTTTCTTATACTTAGCCAAAATGACGATTTTACTATGCTCTTTTCAAAAATATGATAAAAAGTAGGGGTCACCGTGCTATTTTTGAAGCTATGAATTGTTGAAAATTGCCTAAATTTGGTAAGACTGTTCATGGAAAAACACATTTGTGTGCATAAAAAAAAATCTATGAGATAGAATTTTGAAATGAATTGTGAAAAGATAGTTTTTGTAATATATTTAAAAATAAAAATGGTGTCACCGAACTTGTTTTCTTGCTACAAGTAAAAAGAAAAATCTCTATCAGTCCAGTATACTTTTTTTTTACTAAAAGAGTTATCTTCCCTTAAATGGACCATTTGAAAAAAATGATTCTAAAAGCAAAAAAAAATGATATTTGTTAAAATATTTTGAATTATACAATAAATCACTAAGTTTTCTTTATATTATTAAACAGTCTAACCTTTAAATAGCAAGTCTGTCTCCAAATTTGCAGAGTTAGTCAAATAACTAGACCGATTTTTTACTGTTATTGTACAATCCATGATGGCGGTATACCATGTTTCTACCTTAAGACCGTAAACAAGAGATAGTTTGTGTCCCTTTGTATTTTACACCATTGCTAAGTCACATCAATATATGCAGTGAACGTGAAAGAATTTTCCTGTACATATGTAAACAAATCTTAAGAATCTATATTTTGTATGTCTATGAGACATTAAATGGAATTACCTGGACAGGTAATAAAAAGACTTCGTGACAATAATTAATAAAAATCTATCAGGCTTCTGATAGATAAAAAGAAAAGGTAATTTAATACAGCCTGGTATTGTGTGTATCTATTCATAGCTTTTAAAGGCAAACTAAAGAATATAGGCTTTCCGGAAAATACATGACACAACTAATATAATCCTCAACAGGCTAACAGGATGGCAGGTAAGCAAGAAAACGAGATTTCATTTGATTTTCATGTTTTTTTTCTATACAGCTTTACACGAAAATGATTAAAATCAATTTATCACAACATTGTCAATAAAGATAAGCCAAACAGAGGCGGAGGATAACAAACCAAAACATGCAAAACTTAGAAATGTCAGGATTGAGCAACAAGGACATACTAGAACACCGAAAACGGAAGTATACTTGATACTCACCAAAGAGACCCTTTTAGTTTTATTAATAAAAAATGGTGCATAGCAACGCAATATAAAAGTTTTGATCATTCTTGTTTCATATGTGACGGCTCTCTTAGATTTCATTTTCTTATTTTTGGAAATACACATGGGCATGGTGGATCGCTAGGTTATCAGGTTGATAGGTACTACTTTTGTTAAAAAAAAATAATAAAACAACACTGCAGTTCGTTAGTAAGAGAATTATTATTTTGGTTTAAAAAGTTCACTGAAAGGTACCAATACCTGATAATAAATATTCTTTATCAACCTCTGAAATAATACGCGATGGTCTTGAAGAATAGATTGTTGGTACTGACATTGTTTGTCATCTAAATAACGTGTTATTGATCTTTTTTTATTTCCTTTTAAGAATATTATTTTTTCTGTTTAGTGTGTTTTTGGTGATATCAATTTGACGTGGCTTTGTACTTGTACATCCCGTTATTGTGTTCGTTTATTTTTTTATTTGTAAAATCATTATATTATTGTCTTTCATTTTTGCCTTTGAGATCTGAATATATGCTTTTTGCGTTTCTTTGTTTCTTATGGTCTGGCTCTTTACTTATCCATCCAGTCATTGTGTTATTGTGCCATGGTAACGTTTTGTATTCTTGTCTTGCATTTTTGCTAATGTGCTTTGTCTGTTTATTCTTTTTTGTTATATATATTTGTTTGTTTTTATAGTGGTCAAGTTTATATCACAATATTGACTGATGTTTTCCTAGTTTTGACATATTTACCTATTACGTCTGTGTGTTTAGTTCACACATCGTTAGCAATATAATGGAATTGTAAATATGCGACGGGCATACAAGTGAGCAGTTCGGCCAACTATAAAACCAGGTTTAGCCCACAATTTTTTGCATAAGAATATTCCTTTAAAAAGTCTGTAATAGGACAGTTGTTATCCATTGGTTTGATGTTTTCAGCTTTTTATTTTTTCATTTTAATAGAGACTTTCCGTTTTGAATTTTCTCGTTGTTTTGCAACTTAGTTTTTTTTTGAACATGTAAAAATAAACTTTCTGACAAGTTTTGCTCCATTTAAGGACGTATACAAGAGATAATTTGTTTCCTTATATGTATAACTGCAAATGCAAATTTTTGATTTTGAAAGATAATTCAAATTTAATTTTGCATGTCATTGACTGATTTTCTCTCTTTCTTTTACGCGACAAAACAAATCGTTATCTAATTGGAAAAATGCTGCACTAAAATAAAATCAATAAATAAACTCATACAATAATAATAATCTCCCCAATTGCGTGTATCCTCACGCATACGATTAATATCGGGTTTTTACGTACATGAGCAACACAACTTGTGCCACATTTATAGCAAGTGCCTGCTAAACCTTCAGAGAACATGAGTTCCCTACTGCATTTCGGTAGATCGGCGTTATTCCGGTAGCATTATACAGTTATCAAATATAAGCCCATATATTAAACATCTATTACAAAATAAGCGAACTATGTATGTCATATATGTGTATTTGTATGTTATCAGTTTCTCCCATCGATTTGATATCCCGGAGTAAAAATGGTTCAATGTTTTTCTTTTTTTCTAGTGTATTCATGGCAAAAATCTGCATGTATTTGCCTGTTTAAAAATCTTGTAAAAAAGGATATGAAGATCTCACATATTATCGCAAAATGTTGCCGAAATGAGCATTTTAATCTCATTGAGTGAGACCTTTTATGAAACAATGTAAAGTAGCTTTCGAGATTTTAAACAAAAGACCAGTTGTCTTTAGGTCTCATTTGTTTGTAAAACGTGTCAAAAAGGCTATTTGTCAATTCCCGTAATTGACTTTGTAATTAGAGATCCCTCTTTCAGTTGTCTCCATTATGAGGGACTTATGAGGGACATTAATTTTCATTTATAATGGAGAGCTAGCAGAACGAGCAAATTTACCTGTGCGAAATGTGAGTAGTCTTTAAGGTTTTCAAATCTTTTAATTACATTCATTTGTTGTTAATCTAAATACTTTAGACATCAGAAATTATTTTTTATGAAAAATTAGTTAAACCGTCGATACATCACTTTCAATTCATCATACTGTGCATTGGCAAAAGCCAATTTTGTCCGGTATGGAACCAGTCTACAATTGACAAAGGGAAGTAATGTTTTAAAAAGGGTGTAATAACAGAATCAAATCGGTAATTGGTAACTGGACTATTGCATGAAACAGATGGTGTGAAATATAATTTTTTTGTAAACATTCCAATAGTTTTTGGATATGCAATAATAAATGCAGTAAATAAAACATAGTGCATGGATGTATTAAACAATAATCTCAAAAGTCTAATAAAACCATATAAAGGCTATTCAAGAATTATCAGCTGTCCAAACAAAAAAGAAAATGCACAGGGTAAAATGTCAAGCTACACTCTTAAAACAAAATATAATAAAAATACTAAACTCCAAAGAAAATTCAAAACGGAAAGCACGTAATCAAACGGCAAAATAAAAAGCTCAAACACATCAAACTAATGGATAACAACCGTCTTATTCCTGACTTTTTAAAGGCATTTTCTTGTGTAAACAAATGTGGACTAAACCTGGTTTTATAGTTGGCCGAATTTTATAGCTATTTAAAACTCTCGCGTGTATGACAATCGCATTAATTTTCATCCTATTGACAGCAATGTGTAATCAAAACAAACAGACATAATAAGTAAAAACGTCAAAAAAGAGGTAGTCAACATTTCGGAAAAAAACATCTATAAAACAAATGTGTCTACAAAGAAAAACAAAACGGCACATTAGCAGAAAAACGATAGACAAACATACTAAACACGAAATTACGATAGCACAAGAAAACAATAACGGAAAGTGTAAGTACCGAGCCACACCTGATAGATATGACCACAAAAATTGCTACTTCATTCCGTTTTTTAATGAGTGTGTTAAATATATTTGTTTGCGTTTTTTTTGATTGCGTTTGTTTTTGCCATAATATTGTTTGTTGGATTTCTGGTTATAAATTTTAATATATCTTTGGTATCTTTCTCCTCTTTTGTACACAATAAAAGCAATCTTTGTTATTTTTTTTAAACCCGATAACTGCAATTACGCACTACTGCATGCTTTAAGAGTATAGAATAGGCTGTATGAATTTCATTTTTTTTTTCTCCTTATCTAATATCTAATTTAATTGATTATAGTTTTAATATACACATTTAGTCTTCATTAAAGAATTGTTAGCGGCTCAATAAAAAGTAACATCACAAAAACTCCAAGGAAAATTCAAAAAGTAAAGTCCCCCATCAAACGGCAAAATCAAAGTTCAAACACATCAAACGAATGGATTGTAACTGTCATATTCCTGACTTGGTACAGGCATTTTCTTATGTAGAAAATGGTGAATTGAACCTTGTTTTATAGCTAGCTAAACCTCTCACTTGTATGACAGTCGCATCAAATTCAATTACATTGTCACCGATGCATGAACCAAACAAACAGACATATCTGATAGCGGTTCATTCATCTTATATAAATTTTTGATTCGTTAAATCATGTAATCTTTCGTAAACAAAACATTAGTCTTCGATAAATGTAATCATACCTTGACCTTTAATGGATTACTTTTATAAAGTGTGACTTGGATGGAGAGCTGTTTCATTGGCATTCATACCACATCTTTCTATATCTATACCTGTCTTATTTTTCAGAGAGCTAGTTGTTTGATACTACTTTAGAAATGTCAAATTAATAAGCACTGCTATAAACATGATCCCAATCACTAAATACCTGTCTTTAACAGTTTATTACATAATGCACACAGAGATCATAGAGATATTAAGTAATAAAACAATGTATACGGAGATACCATTGTCTTCATGAACGTACCATGATTACAATATAGTCATTATTATATAGATATACATCGAAAATGGTATTTAAAACTTAAACTGCATTTAATTCGTAAACTGTTTATACGTGTTTTTACGTAAGTATAAGCAACAATTATTTGTTGTTATCAAGGTCATATCAAAACTTTAAAGTTCGTCAATGTTGTGCCCCTTTTTGACGTCAATATCCATCGCTTTAAACAAAATTATGATCTTTGTCAATCATTTAACAATAACCAAAATAGTTATGCAAGATACTCTTTGCATTCATCGGACAATACTTGTCTCTTTTTCAGACCTCGTCCTAGAACCAATTTTATGAAGAAAAAATTTCAATATTGCGGTACAGTTCTTTGGAACAGTATTCCTGTATAAATCAAAAAGATAGAAACAATAAAACAGTTCAAACAGTAGTATGGATAGTACCCGTCTTTTTGTGTTTTCTATTTGAGATAATCTTGTGTGAATTCTAAAGGGTCAATTTGAAATAACATTTTGTAATATACTGAACTGTAATTTACGAATTTATGTTTTCATTGCTATGAGACATTCAACCATTCCCAACAGTTGAAGGTTAACAAGGTAGAACATTTATAAAAAAAAATAGTGTGACATACAATTAATAGGATTAATAAGGCTTTTTAAGAGAAAAACAATATGAGTTTGAATACTACCGGGTATTGCTTGTGTCAATTTGTAATTTTTAAAAAGGGAATCGAAATGAAATTGTTTTTACGAAAAATACATTTTGCATCATATAACATATTCAAACATTTTATACCTTCTTTTCATCCAGGATATATTAAGTACAGCTCTTTATAAGAACCAGGCAGGGTGCCTTATACATGTGATTTATGAGGGTTTCAGATTTGATCTATAAATGGCCTAGAAGAAGCAGTAACTGAATACTGCTCAAAAAATTAATATGAAGGGGAAAATACGAGTGGTTGCCATGGTAACAGACACTCTATTTTTTGGTTGTGAAGCATAGTAAAATCTTTGAAAAATCAGCTAAATCACTACAATTCAGAGCCTGATTATGAATAGAATCAAGCATTTTTCATTAATTTTCATATGTAACATTGATACAACTTGGTTTAAGCATCATTTTAGTTAAGATTGCATGTGAACCAAATTTGAAAAATTTTGCCAAAAATGCATATTTTTAACTTTTCTGATGTTGGGATTTTTGCCAAATTATCAAATTGTCTGTGTTTCTTTTTAGAAAAGGGCAACTGTGTATAGCATAATTAGCACTTTAGTTATGAAGTTTGGATACTCCTTTAATAAATTAAATAGAAAAAAAACTTGGGACTTTCTTTAATTTTATCACCATAGCAACCGATTTTTTCCTTGGAAACGGAGTTATTATTTGCAGAATATTGCAGTTTTAGAGCTTAAATGTACTGAAATGTTTCATAACTGATAAAAAAACAACATTTAAGCATAAGCTTACTCTGAATTGCCATAGTTAATAGTTGCTGACTTCAATGGTTACCATGGAAATACATATTACCCATAGCAACATCTATTTTAAAATGTATCAATAGAAATTTATGTAAAAAATACATATATTATAGCCGGTGTTTATATTCAAATTGGAATATGACTGCATGCTTTGCTTCACTCTCAGTCTTGTCTGTTCTTTTCAAAAGGTTCAACAAATGTAATATATAATAAAACATTGGGGTTAAAACCGAAGGTTTGGAAAAAAAGGGGGGTAGGTAAAAAATCATACATGTAGATTCTTGAAAAGATAACGTTTGGTCGGAGAGTCTGATTATGAATATACATTATATTTCATATACATGTATAACATCGATATAACTTGGTTTTAGTTTTAGAGCTTAGTTAGTATTGCAGTTCAACCCCGACTTTCAGATGTTTTGTTATAAAATACTAAAAAACATTCATTTTTTTCTGAATCATGAAGTATTGTGAAATTATCAAATTTTCTCGTGTGTTTTTCCTAAAATTGAAAATATGTAAATCATAGCTAGCATTGTATTAACAAAGTTTGAATACTACCTGACCAAAATAAATAGAACATTGCATGGGGCTCTCTTGAATTTTATCACCATGTTAACGTATTTTCCCCTTGGAAACAGAGTTATTATTTGTTGAGTTCTGCAGTATAGGGAATTCAATGTTCTCAATTGTTTCCAAACCTTTATGAAAATACATGCATTGAAGCATATATAAGCTCTAAACTCCAATCGTTAAGTATTATTACAACAGTTGCCATGGTAACAAATATCACCCATAACAGTCAATCAAATGATATATAATATAGTTTATGTAAAAAATTACATATTATTATGTTAATAATGTTCATTTTTCTAATGGGAATATAACTGCATGCTTTGCTTTGTTTCACTCTCAGTACTTTCATGACTGTCTTTGCTCATTGAAAAAACTCAACAAATTTAAATATATACACTGTTGCATTTTGGGGGAGGAGTGGAGGTTGGGTAGTTTTTGTTTGAATCTTTCATAGATCAGGATAATGCACAGCTAAGGTGTACATTAACTACCTCATATACTGCAAAGTTCAAATGTACTCTTAACTGACCCTAGACTTTGAAAGGGGTATAATTCCATAAAATAAAAATAAACAGCTGCGCTATGAGCGCATGTTACGCCCGTCGCTTTTTCAAAGAATGATAAAAATTTAATAACTTCTCAATGTCATATCACAAATTCATGAAACAACTAAAGGGAAGTTATGTGAATAGATATAAACCCGTCACCAAAGTTTCATAACTGCTCAAAGCATTGTCTGAAAACTGGAATCTCCCTCCTTTTTTTATGAATAAAATCACATTTGTCCGTGACCTAAAACGTATACAAATTAAAAGTGAGCTCCCGTCAATAAATATAAACAATTTATTGAACGAAAAATGGGGAAAAAAAATAGGCAGAGTTTAATATTGGAAAGTGAAACTTTTTTTTCTGCTTATTTAACTTTCTAAATTGAGGTACATTTCTCATTGGTTCATCTTTCTCTAAGCATATTACTTAGGGGGAGAAAAGCAATACATCTATATTCAGTTATGATTTTCATACACCTTTTTGAAAGTACACCAAAATGGAACTAAAATTGTAGGAGATGTAGGTTATACGTCAAAAACACGGCAATCAAACGAAAAAAATAACTAATGACATTTAGCAGGCAACATAAAGATTTCAACAATACTAGTAGTTATAGGTGTCTACACAATAATATGACAAATTCGTAATCATTACTAATTTACCTATATAAAGATTTACTTGAGGATTAATTTATATATAGTAGGGATCCTGCTAACATATTTAACCCCGCCACATTCTCTATGTATGTGCCTGTCCCAAGTCAGGAGCCTGTAATTCAGTGGTTGTCGTCTGTTTATGTGTTACATATATTTTTTCGTTCACTTTTTGTAAATAAATAAGGCCGCTATGTTTTCTTGTTTTAATTGATTTACATTGTCATTTCGGGACCTTTTACAGCTGACTATGCGGCATGGGCTTTGCCCAATGTTGAAGGCCGTATGATAAACTATAGTTGTTAATTTCTGTGTCATTTTGGTCTCTTGTGAAGAGTTGTCTCATTGGCAATTATACCACATCTTCTTTTTAATATTAACAGAAATGATAAAAAAAATAAATACATGAAAGTCGAAATAAAATTTAAAAACTTAAAATAAAAAGATCATGTTTGTTTAATCAGTAACTGTTGTTATGTTTGATTGCCTGAAGCAAGATTTTGACAGCCAAATAAATAATTTAGTTAAATGTACAAGTTATAGATATATGGTTCAAAACTTTTGTTTACAAAACTATTTACCAGACACAAGTTGTTTCCTTTTTCCTTTTTCCTTTTTCCTTTTTCCTTTTTCGATATTCAAATTTTGATAAATAAGTCCAAATTGATTTTTTTTTCCCTCAAAATTTTTTTTCTAAAATTTTTTTTTCTAAAATTTTTATTCCTCAAAACTTGTTTTTCCTAAAAAATTGTTTCCTCATTTTTTTTCTCGTTTCCATATTCGTTTTCTATTTCCTTATTCGATTTTCATTTCCTTATTCGGTTTCATTTTCCTTATTCGATTTTCATTTCCTTCTTCGGTTTCTATTTCCTTATTCAGTTTCTTTTTCCTTATTCGGTTTCTATTTCCTTATTCGATTTTCATTTCCTTATTCAGTTTCTTTTTCTTTATTTGGTTTCTATTTCTTTATTCGATTTTAATTTCCTTATTCGATTTCTTTTTCCTTATTCGATTTTCATTTCCTCATTCGGTTTCTTTTTCCTTATTCGGTTTCTATTTCTTTATTCGATTTTCATTTCCTTATTCACTTTCTTTTTCCTTATTCGGTTTCTATTTCCTTATTCAGTTTCTTTTTCCTTATTCAATTTTCATTTCCTTATTCGGTTTCTTTTTCCTTATTTGGTTTCTATTTCCTTATTCTATTTTCATTTCCTTATTCAGTTTCTTTTTCCTTATTCGGTTTCTTTTTCCTTATTCGATTTTCATTTCCTTATTCGGTTTCTATTTCCTTATTCGATTTTCATTTCCTTATTCAATTTTCATTTCCTTATTCGGTTTCTTTTTTCTTTTTTTGATTTGTATTTCCTTTTTGGTTTCCTTTTTCATTTTTCGATATTCATATTTTGAAAAATATTACAAGTACAAACTGAATTTTTCTTTTCCCTCAAAAAATTTTTTCACAAATTTTGATTGCTTCCCTTATTATATATTGAGCGCTCGAGAATAACTCGAGCACTATACTTATAATGTCTAGAGCTCAACCTATAACCTCAGTCATACGTGACGTTATATCTTGAGCCCTTGACTAATCATCTCGAATGCTCGACATAATATCTTGGCCGCTCGACATATAATTTTATTCTTAGTTTCATTTAAGAACATTTAAGAATGCTAAGCAAAATGATAAAGCCATTATCTCGAGCGCACAAATGATTATCTCACAGGCTCAACTTATTTTTGCCAGCAGTTGACTTATTATCTAAACTGTTCCGACTTTTGAATATTTGTCAGAGCTTGGTACTTTTCTTATCTACTTTTTTGTAATGAGGACTCGCTTTATCACATAGAACGCTCGACATATTATCTGAAGCGCTAGACATTATATCTCGAGCACCAAATGCAATATCTTGGGCGCTCAACATAATATCTGTAGCGTTCGACTTATTTATAAAACAAATCAAGTTACTAACTAAATATCGGAAGTGTTCGATTTGTTATCTCGGACACTAGCTTAAAAATGTCGATCACTTGACCTTGCGTGTCACGAGCAGTCGACGTTATATATTGAGCGCTAGACATATCAAATCGTTTTTTCAACGCTGAATTCATTATTAGGTCTTTCCACTTTTCTGTGGAAAGACCTATTGTTTTTCTTCTGATTATTTTTTTTTTTTTTTTTTTTTCTTCCGCCTAATTTTGTTCTTGCGATAAACATTTGTTTCGCAAAATGTCGCTTAGATATTTTGTATATGATATCGAACAGTTTATGCGCTTTTGAAATTTACCCTGCGTAAACAAATACTTTTCTTTGTAGGAGTTATCTCCCCAAACACTGTTTTCCTTGTTAGCGCATCTCCTTCGCAACCGTAAAAGATTATGACAAATTTATTTTACAAAATTGCTCGTTATATCCTTCGCATGATTTGTCCTATTTTGACCGAAGCGATATGACCGCTCCATATGAGAGTTATTTCCCCTTATGCATCTGATATAAGTGATATGAATTTCTATCTTATAAACCATAAGTGATAGAGACCTAGGATCTTTTGATTTGAGGTCCTTGGTCCCAAAAAATGAAAATTAGGTCAAGGTCAAAGGTCAAGGTCATATTTTAATATTTGAATTTGGCTTATTTTCACTTATATCCAAAGACTGTATAAGATATCGACAAATTATTTTTACTAAATTGTTAGTTGCGACATGTCGTAAGATGTAAATTTTGATTGCAAGCGTACGTTGAATGTGAAAGGGAGTTTTCTCCCCTCTTGTATTAAAAAATACGCGTTTGGTGATATAACTCATTAACTAAATATAATTAAGACCTATGGTCTTTTGATTTGAGGTCCTTGGTTTATGACCTTGAAATTGATCTCAAGGTCATAGCTTAATTTGACGTTCTATATTTTGACCTTTGCTTTTATTCTATATGTATACATGATAAAGATATACAACTTTTAGAAAAAGGTATCAAGCCATTTAACCTTGAAAAAAAAACAACCGGAAGTGACCTTTTGTAAACCGGAAGTAGCTATTTTTTGTACTTTATTAATATAAAAGTATATAGAACCAGATATTTTTGGAATCGGTTTCAAGTAAATATTTAAATATAATCGGAAGTAACATTTTTCAAACCGGAAGTAACAAATTATCTCCCTTATTTAAAAAAAATGTATGGAAACAATATATTTTTGGAATCAGCTATCATTTGACAATTGAAATGACATTTTAAACTTAGTTTCACAACTTTTCATATCAAAAAGGATGGAAAGACCTTCAATTGTTCTCTGAATTTTTTTTTTTTTTTTTCTTCCGCCTAATTTTGTTCTTGCGATAAACATTTGTTTTGCAATATGTCGCTTAGATATTTGGTATATGATATCGAACAATTGATGCGCTTTTGAAATTTACCCTGCGTAACCGAAAACTTTTCTTTGTAGGAGTAATCTCCCCAAACACTGTTTTCCTTGTGAGCGCAACTCCTTCGCAAACGTAAAATATTATGACAAATTTATTTTACAAAATTGCTCATTATATCCTTTGCATGATTTGTCCTATTTTGACCGAAGTGATATGAATGCTCCATACGAGAGTTATTTCCCCTTATTCATTTGATATAAGTGAATTGCATTTCTAACTGGTAAACCATAATTGATAGAGACCTAGGATCTTTGGATTTGAGGTCCTTGGTCCAAAAAAATGAAAATTAGGTCAAGGTCAAAGGTCAAGGTCATATTCTAATTTTTGAATATGGCTCATTTCCACTCATTTCCAAAAAACGTTTAAGATATCGACAAATTATTTTTTCTAAATCGTTTGTTGTGACATGTCGTAACACGTAAATTTTGATTGCAAGGGTACGTTGAATGTGAAAGGGAGTTTTCTCCCCTTTGGTATTTAAAAATACGCGTATGGTGATATAACTCATTAACTAAACATAATTAAGACCTATGGTCTTTTGATTTGAGGTTCTTGGTTAATGACCTTGAAATTGATCACAAGGTCATAGCTTAATTTGACGTTCTAGATGTTGACCTTTGCTTTTACCCCATCTGTATACATAATAAAGTCATGAGACTTTTTGACAAACGGTATCAAACCATTTAAACTTAAAAAAACAACCGGAAGTGACCTTGTGTAAACCAGAAGTAGCTATTTATTGTACTTTATTACATAAAAGTATAAAAAACAAGATATTTTTGGAATCAGTGTCAAGTAAATAGTCAAATATTATCGGAAATAGAGTTTTTCAAACCGGAAGTAAGAAATTATCTCCCTTATCTAAAAAAATATTGTTTAGAAACCATATATTTTTGGAATCAGCGTACAATAAGCTATCATTTGACGATTGAAATGACATTTTAAACCTATTTTTACACCTTTCATATTAAAATACATTGTTTTGGTGGAAAGACCTTCAATTGTTCTCTGAACAATTGGTTTTTAATTGTCTATTGCATTGTTTCTACTAAGGAACATCTTTTTATGATAAGAGAAAAAAGGTAGATTGATTGATATATCAAGTCGAACACTCGAGATCAAATTTCAGTTCTCGACTCTCATCCTCATTTAATTTTTAAATTTCGAAATCAAATACAGAATTATACAAAATTAACCTTTCTACTATCGGTGTGAGTATCCAAAGAAAGTAATCAAAGCACTATAAGCGCTGTAGGCAGTTAACCAAAAATCAAGGCAAACATAATTATGGAAACTATGACAGTGTTTTCAAACATTAGACATTCGTATATAATTGTAAATTTATGTTTATTTAATGGCAAATTAATAAAAAATGATCCATAAATAGAAATTGTGATAGGCCCAGAAATAATTCCTAAATAATTAAAGTAAATCCAATTAACCTAGTCTCATTTTATGCATCAATAAAATTTTATAATTAACATACTATTTGTAACGGGATGCCGTTACGACGTCTCCCAAATAAAGCTCCAACAATTCTTCATTCATATTGTAGCCTGACATTGGGCAAAGTCCAGTACACATTGGTTAAGAGTAGTAAAGTGATATGCATATGCGACGCATAGGAGAGTGATATTGTATGACATTCAAATCTTTTTGAAATAACGAACAGGAATAAATACGGTTAAGGAGTGGGGATCTTGACCGTTTACAAGTTCTCATACAGGAGGGGGTGAGGTGACCTCCGGGGACTCGCCATATACTTTATTAGATTTGTTATATTGTCCCATACATGATTATATATGGTTTGGGATTGTGATCTCGACCAATTCCAAGCTGAGACTACTATAACACATTATAGTAGTCTCAGTTCCAACTTCTAAAACAGGAGTGGGTGGGGTGATCACAGGAAATCCCCACATATCTCATTTGATTTGTTTTATTGTCCCATATATGTGGTTTATATTAGGTGTGGGGGACTCGGCCGTTTACAAATTCTCAAACAGGAGGAGAATAATGACCCAGGGACTCCCTAAATATTTTATTTGATTTGTTGTATTGTCCCATACGTAAAAACATGGTTTAGAAGTGGGATCTCGATCATTTCCAAGTTCTCAAACAGGAAGGGTTGGGTAACCCCAGGGACTCCCCTTATATTTTATTTGATTTGTTTTATTGTCCCATACCCGGTACATGACAACCAATGATTTAGGGGTGGATATCTTCCATTTACAAGTTCTAGAACAGGAGGGGTTGGTGACCCCAGGGACTCTTATATTTCATTTGATTTGTTGTATTATCCCCCACGTGAAAATATATGGTTCAAGGGAAGAGGATTTCGACCAATTCCAAGTTTTTAAACAGGAGTGGATGAGACTCCCAATATATTTCATTTGATTTGTTTAATTGTCCCATACATGACTATATATGGTTTAGGGATGTGGATCTCGACAGTTTACAAGTTCTAAAACAGGAGGGGGCGGGTGACAATTGGGATTCTCTCTATAATTTATTTGATTTGTCTTATTGTCTATATATGAATGTATATGGTTTGGGGGTCGGGATCTCGATCAATTCCAAGTTTTCAAACGGGAGGGTGTTGGGTAACCCCAGGGACTATTCCTATAATTTATTTGATTTGTCTTATTGGTTATATATGAATATATATGGTGTAGGGGTGTAGGGGTGGGGATCTCGACAATTTCCAAATTTTAAAACCGGAGAGGTGATGTGACCCCAGGGACTCCCCCTATATTTAATTTGATTTGTTTAATTGTCCCATACATGACTATATATGGTTAAGGGGTTTGGGGGTTTCGACCGTTTACACGTTTAAAACAGGAGGGGATGGGGGAAAAACCAGGGACTCCTCCTAAATGTCATTTGATTTGTCTTATTGTCTCTACATGAATATATATGGTTTTAGGGGTGGGGATCTCAACAAATTCCAAGTTCTCAAATTGGAAGGGATGTAATGACACCAGGGACTCTACCTATATTTCATTTGATTTCTTTTATTGTCCCCCACATGAAAACATAAGGTTCAGGATATCGACCAATTCCAAGTTCTCAAACTGGAGGGGATGGCATAACCCAAGGTATTCTCCCTATAATTTATTTGATTTGTTTTATTGTCTATATACGAATATATATATATATGGTTTAGGGATTGGGGTCTCGACCAATTCTAAGTTCTCAAACGGGAGGGTGTTGGGTAACCCAAGGGACTCCCCTTTATTTCATTTGATTTATTTTATTGTCCCATAAATGAACATATATGGTTTAGAGGTGGGGATCTCGAAAATTTCCAAATTCTAAAACCGGAGGGGTGAGGTGACCCTAAGGGACACTTGCTATATTTTATTTGATTTGTTTTATTGTCCCATACATGAATATTTATGATTTAGGGGTTGGGATTTCGACCAATTCAAAATTCAGAAACAGGAGGGATTGGGTGATCACACGTACTCCAAATTTATTTCATTTGATTTGTTATATTGTGCATACATGAATATATATGGTTAAGGGGTAGGGACCTTGACCGTTTACAAATTCTCAAACAGAAGGAGGTTGGGTGACACCGGGGATTCCCCAAATTTATTTTCATTTGATTTGTTTTATTGTCCCATATACACGAGTTATTATAGGATACCCACATTTTGTATATTGGATCCTACAAATAAAGGCAACAGCAGTATACCGCTGCTCAAACTCATAAATCCATGGACAAAAAACAAAATCGAGGTAACGAACAATAACCGAGGGAAACGCATCAAATACAAGAGGAGAACAACGACACAACACTACAATGTAACACACACAGAAACGGACCAAGCATCAGACAAAATCCCACGAGAATAACAAACACAACATCAAAACCAAATACATGAACCGTGACAAGTCTTATCGCAATGTGAATTTACACTAAAAATTAAGAGAAAACAAACGACGCAACGTTAAAATGTAACACACACAGAAACGAACTATAATATAACAATGGCCATATTCCTGACTTGGTACAGGACATTTTTAAAGGACAAAATGGTGGGTTGAACCTGGTTTTGTGGCATGCCAAACCTCCCCTTTTATAGCCATGTGAAATATAACATTAAAATGACAACTTAACACCACAGGACTACAATAAAATAATTGGAGAACACAATTGACAAAGAAACACACGAACAACAGCCAACAAAAGGCAACAAGTTCAAAATTTTAATACGTCAGAAGTGCATTTTGTCCACACAAGATCTACTAGTGACGTCCAGATACAAACGTTTGAAAGCCGAAACGCACAAGGTCAAACAGCAACGAGGACCAAAAGATCAAAAAAGTTGTGCCAAAAACGGCCAGGGTTTTCTGTTAGTTACCAGAACATCCCTATTATAAACTACATGTCCGTCAGACAGGATTCACCTGACCCCGAATTTGCCTCATTTAATGGATGAAAACTCATTTTTGTGGTCAAGTCCGTATCGCGGATTCGTTAAGCTTTAGTATAACTGTCTGTTGTTATGATTGTAAGGTGTACATTTTCGACTTCTGCAAGGTTTCAAATAACATCGAACTCATTATCATGCATCATTCGGCAATGTTCGTTTTATGTTGTTTAGCATTTTGGATATATACCTGTATGCTATAGCGCCAAGGTATTTCGTGTATGGTGTACATGTCTGTCTGCATGTTTAATATATGACCATGATGACGTCAATTGTATTTGATATATTGAATGATAGTAAGATGTCTTTGTCTGACTGTCGGCCAGGATTCATATACTTTTGACCTTATGTTCCGAATTAATTGGCCAAGCAGAACTTTTACATTTGTCAGTTTCTAAGGCACTGTAAGGATCGGAACACATTTATTTGGTGTACGGGATATTTGTAAAGATCTGTATGGCATGGTTTATCTGACCTTGAACTCTTTTTATGAACCATTGACAATCTTAAGCACATTTGACACTTCTAATAAAACCCTTGATATTATAGACGTTCAACAAATATACTATCATAAGTAAAGCAGACGAGACATTACAGCATTTGCGCTCTGGTATTCTATAGTCTGTAGTATATAGTTAAATCAATACACATCTGCGTTGTATATAAAGAACTTAAGAAAGTACTGTTGCACAAAATGTTGGTTATCGTTATATCTCAAATTACTCATGAAAGATGCTGTTTTGCTGTAACTTTTTGTTTGATGGATATCATTTTGGTTTAAACGTTGGATATCCATATTATTGGGTAAATAGTGTCGGTCTGCCTAAATTGCACATGACTGATTCTCAGAGCTGAATCTTTCACGCTTAATTAGACACGTTTTTAGTTGTTGTTTTTTTTTTAACTTTCGAGGTAAAGTATTGAATAGAAAAAAATAATAGCTTTAATGTTCATCCTTATCAAAATAGTTACAGGCTTCAACCAGTTGCAGGTTTATCAAATGGTAAAAGAAATACTGATTTCTGATTACTAGTATCAAGTCTGGTCACGCATTATCTTTCACGATCAAAATAATGCGTTGCCTGATCTTTCACGATCAAGTTTAACGGAAATTTAACAAATTCAAGGTTTTCATATAAAAATTATTGTTTTTAAGGGAAGAACATACTTTAATTTTACTGTACTATCAGATATATCAAAGATTAAACTTCAAATATATCATGATAAACTGAAATATGACCATTATAGGTACAAAAAGCGTGTTATTTGTAATTCATTTCATAGACATGCATTGCGCCTTTTGTGTTTTTTCATAAAGTACTGCATATTTACTTTATCTTAATTCACAGTTATGTTGAGGAAGTTAAACCATTTTGACAGACATATTTTTTTGTTCGGATTTGTTCCGCGTTTTGAAAATTAAGCGATTTTTTCAAAGATTCTGAACTAGAATTTACATTAAATGTCTTTCACGATCCGTTACCAGAGCTTTCACGATCGTCTCTCAATACTTGACCGCCGTTAGATATTCTTTCACGATCATTTCTCTCGTTAAACCGAATGACACCCGTGATTAAATAGACTCCAATAGTATACACCAACAAAAGATTGATAACTCCGCCGGGATTTTAGTATAGCATTTTATGAAATCCTTAGTAGATCTAAAATGCGTTCCGAGTTTTCTTCTGTAAGCCTCAGTCACACCTTAAAGCCTTGGTCACACCTTAACGGATAGCTCGAACGGATGCCTAACGATTGACGTTACGCACGATACTGGTGTCACTTCTTACTTTGACGTGTATTAACATTTGGATGGCGAATATGTACTTCAGTTAGTAAAAGTCGTTTTATAAAATGTGTGTTTGTCAATCCGCCTGTTTAAACCAAAATTGTTATGAAAATAACTTGTAAGATGTAACAAAATTTTACCGTAATCACTCTAGTAATCTCTTAAAAATATTGCAAACATTGCATAAATTCCGCCAAATTTCACTCAGTAACGTCATAACTAACAAATTAATTGTGACGTCTTTTTTGGCGAAAAAGTCATGTCAATAGGCAAAATGGTGGCGGAAAACAATAAAGGTAAGCATTGTAATCATTTGATTTTAACGTCACTAGCTTTGCATATAAAAGTTTCTTCTTTAAATAATTGCAATATTTTAAATGACTAACACTATTTAAAAATATAGAAAGACGGCTTATAAACTATACTTCAACGTATAAAAGTTTGCTCAAAATCGTGTTTGTTTTGAAAACCAAACAAGCCATATTTCTCAGTCTTACAAAATGTCCCCTTATTCTACATTCAACGTTTCCTTACACATTTTCTTAGATTGTGTCATCTGAGTTCAGAATGCGAAGCTTTCACACTTTGTACTTTATGCTTTAGCAGATTGCTCATTGATTAAGCTTTAAAATGGTACCCATTGTATTGGTATAGCCGTTTAGTTAATTAATAATATTTCTAACTTTCTGAGACTTACAAAATGTCCCCTACGTCTTTTTTCGTATTTCAACGTAAATTTATCTTTTTTTAACGTCACCTTTCTTATGCGTCAATTCGACGTATTTAATTTGCGATGTGTTTTAAATTAAAGATATTTTTGCAACTGTAGGTTCCATCATGAAATCAAAAGGTAAAATTGACAAAATGAAAATGTATAGAGAAAGGAAAAAACAACAAAAAAGTGAGAGAAATAAATTATACTACGAAATGAAACAAAATGAGAGAATAAAAGAATACAAAAATTCCATAGCTGCTGTAAAAAAGAGAAGACAAAGGGAAAAACACAACTCACTTAAGCAAAAAGCTGAAGCTAGGAGATTAAAAAACTTGCATAATGTCAGAAGGTTTAGGGAAAAAAGAAAAGGTGAAGAAATTCTTGAAATTGTAGAAATTGAAGATGTAACGAATTTTACAAATAGAATGCAAAAATCCAGAGCAATGAAAAAACTTAAGAGAGCACTTCCTCAGACTCCTAGAAAAAAGGCTGAACTTTTGATAAACCTTTTGACGGGGAAAAAATCTAAGCAGTCACCTACAATGGCAAAATTAAGGCAAATGAACATTATTAAATCCCCTGACGAAATTGAAAATGATGAAATAGCAAAACATGTCTTAGTTGATGTTAAAAAAGTCCTGACTCATACAAAAGCTCAAAGATCAAAAGATTCCTTAAAATTGAACGAGTTATTTTGTCTTTGAATTGCTCTTATATTTTGTATATTTCTTAAAAAGTAAACACACAAACATTAAAAAAAGACAAACTAAAGAAACAATTAACGTAAACTGAAAGGGAAATAAACAAAACAAACATACAATCGAATTAAAAAACATCAAATTCAGTCTTTCAATGCCGTCGTTTTTCAACGTTTCATTTTTCCATGTAGAAAACGTCGTAATTCGACGTTACGTTTGGTGACACCAGTATCGTGCGTAACGTCATTACCATTTTTTCAATTCGTTCATGTCCGTTATACGTCTGTTCTCAACCGTTAGACGTCCGTTCATATCCGTTTCATGTCCGTTAAGCGTACGTTATATCCGGTGGAAAATTTTGAGCATGTTCAAGACTTTGAACGGACGTTCAACGGACAATTTTGTCAACGGACAATTTTGTCAACGGACAACTTTTACTTTCAGCCGATAGGTGCCCGTTTGTGCTATCCGATAAGGTGTGACCGAGACTTAACGGATAGCTCGAACAGATACCTTACGATTACCTTTTTTTCAATTCGTTCATGTCCGTTATACACCTGTTCTCAACCGTTAGAGGTCCGTTCATATCCGTTACTTGTCCGTTACACATCCGTTGGAGGTCAAAAAGACAAATTCACCAACGGATTTAAACCGGACGTTTCACGTATAAAACGATGTTGAACGAATGTGAAACGGACTTCTACCGGACGTAAGGTAGCAATAAACAGTTAGGAAAAAATATTAAAATTTGCCCTTATAAATTTTACCATCCCCTTTTCATTGCTTTCTTGCAATATCAAGCTTACTGTTTGTGTCATATATGGGCATAAGTATGTAATCAGAATCTTCCATAGATTTTATATCCAGTATATAAAATGGTAAAATATAATTTCTTTTGGGTGTATCCATGGCAAAAATCTGCATTTATTTGTTATAAAATATTGCAAAAAGGGGGGAATGATGTCACATATAGAATTAAAGTAGAATTTCAATCGCTTGAAGTAATACCTTTTCTGAAACTGTGTCCATATGTCATTCAGCAAATCCAATGAAAATCATATGTCTTTCATCTCATTTTTTTGCAAAATTGCGTCAAAAACTTCGTGTAGAAAAAAAGTGTTTGTAAACATTACATTAATTTCTGGACAGATGGCCGGTCTAGCTATAAAAATATGGATTGTCAAACAGAAAACAGCTCATAAAACATGTAAAAAATAATCTTGATGCTCTTATAAACCATCTTTTGTAGGCTAAATTAGCACTCAGCTGTCTAAAATGGATTTTATTACACAATAACTTTCCTATCTGAAAAATCCCCAGGGGCCAAAATGCGAAACTAAACTCCTTACTGTGTATTGCTACCTAAAACAGATAAAACAGATGATGAACGGATCTGAAACGGGTAAATGCCAAATGAAAAAATTTCGCATCAGGAATGCCAGTTATTGATATGTCAGATTTCTTGAGGTTCATGAATTCTTATTATGCATAATCGATCTTAGAGTAAGGGCACGTCTTACTATCAATCAACTCTTATTCAGACCAGACACTTCCCTTTGGCGGCATTTTGAAGAACAAACCAAAACCAGTTACTCAGAAACATTTTCAATATTTATGCCATTTACATGTATTATTATTGTCACCTTTAATTTTTTCCGTATATCTTGTTCATCCGTTTTATCTGGTACACTTCCGTTAGGTGTATCCGTTTTATGCTGTACTCGTCCGTTGGATGTACGTTTTACATCCGTTCTGTCCAGTACGTTTCCGTTTCTCGTACGTTAGATATCCGGTGTGTGTCCGTTATGCATTCGTTACGCCTTCGTTTGTTTTGGTCACTACATAAACGAACTCCCAACGGATAACAATTTTGTCAACGGACAACTTTTATTTTCATTCATTAGTCCTCCGTTCGTGCCATCCGATAAGGTGTGACCGAGGCTTTACACGGTTTGACTGGATTTGGTCCGACTTGTCTCGGAGACGAGTTTTCTACATTACTTAAAACATCTCATCAACGTCCATTTCTGAATCTGTTTCATGACCTGGTTACTTTCATAAAGCAACAACCATATTTGTCAAGACAAGTTGAAATTGCCGCCAATAAATGTAAATATTTATGTCCTCTATCATAGATATTTGTTGTACATGAACAATATTCCAGCGCATTTTGCCATTTGGAAAATATAAACGACTTGTAATTACAGATTTTCGTCGATGAAAAATTCACACAATTGTTCTCTGACATTTAATAGCCAAAAGCACAGGTGATAATAAACTACATAAAAAATTCTATTGAGCACTACTTCTTATGTGTAACTTCAAAACTTTTGGGTGGTTCGACGAACATTTGAGGTTTTTCTGGTCATACTTTTTGTATTCCAGAATTAAAAGTATGAAAAATTGCCCAATTAGTTATAAATAAAAAAATTGCCACCTACATGTAGATGATAACAACGGCACCTATTTTAGCATTAATTGGATAGAACATAAATCTAGGGTGCTCGAATAATGCAGCTTAACTGCCTAAAATAAAAGTATTTGTAACTAGCTGGTGCGGACGAAATACTAACTGATGCCCACGATTTACTAACTGGAGCGATTTACTAACTGGAGCGCATGAGTTAATAACTTGTGCTCACGAGTAAAGCAACTGGTGTGAACGAGTAATTAACTGATTCGCACGAGTAAAGCTAGAATCACACTACCGATCAGATCTTCTTCTTTTAGTTTCTGCACTCCATCATAATATTGATGACTATGTGCCATGCATGCGTGGGTAAAATTTACAATTTTATATTTACATTAAAAAAAAAAAATTTAATAAAGAAATAATAACTTGTTTTTGATTTTCACTGTACATATAAGATAAAACTATTTACAAGGTGTTATATTATATGGTGTAGTATTGGTTGAGAACAGATATAGGAATCTGTTATCTGAATGCTTCAACTGTGGTGCATTGGACAGCAGTAACTGGTAAAAGGTTCCATTGGACGATTGTCCTAGGATAGAATGAAAATTTATATGAGTCTTTTTTTGCCTGTATGTGCCTGAATGAGTGACTGTGAGTGTATTGTCTATATGATAGATTTAATTTTTAAGCTAGATGATCAGTATCAGTTGAACAAATAACACAGAAAGCAATAATTTAATTTTTCGTGTTGAAGATGGCCTGTATGAGTAGGTATTTTTAGGTACCTTTAGAAAGCACAAAATTGACAACAGTAGCTTCCGACGACATTCATGATTGCAAAATCTAATGATTTTCCAATAGTTTGCATATAAATATAGCCGTGTGTTATCCGTTAACTTAAACTCGTTCACTAGACGTCTTCTTCGATACCGGGCACCCTACTATCAGTTTAACAGTATTCAGACTGGACAAATTAAATACCATTCAATTTGTAACTAAGATTATCAATAGTATGTAAATCATTTTATTCCAATATTTCTAATCAATATATACAAATTTACATTTACAAAAATATGCTAAATTCCACTCTACCATATTAATATTTAAGTAAGTATGTTTTTCAAAATTGCTTTATTTTTTTAATTTCAGAATAAAAGCATTTTATTAATGCTAAATCAAACTTTTATAGCATAAACTTGTATATCGTTGATAGACTCTATCACATATACGGGCCTACCTTGTATGATCTTGTATATTAAGTATTAGTATTTATTTCATGTCTTACAAGACGAAATGTCTGTTTGTTTACATTATTTATCTTATTCACTTGAAATACATAATCATAATTGAAACAAAAACGATCAAAGTTTGTCCTACCCTGTTTTATCTTTAATTTGTGAGGTATCCATTGTGACCTTGTATTTGTTATGTGTAATGTTTTGCATGTTTTATGTTGTTTTCGATGTTTTTGTATTTTTGTAAGAAATATTTAACATTAGAGTATGTTTTATGCAATTGAGTGAGTGTGTGTGAGTATGTTTGTGTGTTTGTATATTTTGTTGCACAATATTGCTTTATGTGATGGTTTGAACATGTGGAAGTAATTTTCGTCACTACCAGTATTGCGAACTGGGTAGGCAAATGCGTACATTGTCTGTGTACCTACATTATTCTGAATGTCTCCTGTGCATCATTAACTATGGTCGTGCACAACGAATTGGGACTAATTTAGTGGTTATGGAAGAACGATTAGAACAGAACATTAACATTCAATTGAAAAGTGAAATCGTATCAAGGTAATCATTTGTTATGCGGGTCCTTTATTAATATATTTTATTGTTCTAAATTACATTCATTAAATAAAGAGAGTCAGTTATTAAGGCCCACGTGTATTCATTTTTGTTCGTTCTTTCCTTGCAAATCCCGGAGAATTTGGAACAAAGTTCCGATGTTTCAACTGTAGCATACGAAAAAATCTTGAAAGTAAAGTGAAATAGAAAGGAACTTGAATTTAATTAGAAATAAGTTTGATTTTCATTTACAACAGTGATATTCCTGGAACATAAGTGTAAATAGAATTGATTTCAGGCAATTCGATTCAAAAACAAAACTGGTCTGCATTAACAAAAAGGACACGATCTTTAGCGGGTACTAGACCAATTGCAAATTGCAGAGAAAAGGAAAACGAACACTTAAATATAGATATGACATTTATGTTTTAATTGAAAAAAAAACCCGGATTGAAATAAGTGACATACACACAAATCTAAATTTAAATATATAGATATTGATAAACATATAAATGGTACATTAAATATATAATTCCTTGATTTTTCAATTTGTAGTTACTAAAGTACATATACCTTCATCATGTATCCCCTTTTTCAAGTAACTGATATATCTTGATTTAAAAAAAAAGTGGCTTTGGTATGATTGTTCATGAGACAACTTACCACCAGAGACCACTTAGAAGTTAGCACCTTCAGGTTACCGTCAGTCCTTGAGCAACACTAATACTGCATATTAAGCTATAAAGATCTATAAAGGGCCCCGAGATGAGAAATGTAAAACAATTCAAACCAGATAACTAACAGTCTGATTGATGATACAAAGCAAAAAAAGACAATCTCAGAATAACAAGGCTCCTGACAGTTACACAAATCCTTTTCATTTTTAGCCATGGCGTTGTCAAATTATTTTCGATTTATGAGTTTGACTGTCCCTCTGGTAACTTTCGTCCCTCTTTTTCACAAATAGGGTGGTGAAATTTAACATTTATGCGGGCGCCCAACCCTTACATAACATGGGACAGTAGTGTGACAGCACAACATAAGGATAAACTTTGAAAAAGGCTTTACGGATTAGATCGAAACAAAACACAGAAACAACTCACAAAATGACATAAATTATATGAGAGTACTCCTTATTAATGAATTTTAGTTGAAAGCATAATGACATATATTCCGTATGGGATTTTCTCATTGTTGAAGGCTGTACAATTGATAGTAATTACCTACATCCACTGCATTTGAACTTTCGTGGATAGTAGTCTCAATAGAAATCAAACCCTATCTCCTCACTTTTATATCAACACAACTAAGTCCAATCGAATTTAATTTCTTTTTCGACGGATTTGCCAGCAATTTTTTTTTTAAACGGAAATGTTTTTTTATTCAATATTCCACACTTTTCCCGCTCTGGTTTTTGTTGTTCATATTAAAAAAAATGAAACAGCGATCACCAGATCATCTTAGTCAACGACAAATCGCGACTCTTTAAAATGTTTCGAGCATTGACACAGATTTCTTATCAAAGTAATTCAGAAAATAATGTCGATTTTTAACAATAACAGAAACTCGTGGCATTTTCGTTGTTAGAAGCAGCAAAAGTGTTGTCTTCAACGGCAATATTGTTTGTCGGCGTTAGTTTTGCCAAGCTCCATGTCTATCTTATCATGTTATTTCGAGAGCCTGTTGTTCAAAATTGTCATTTGTTGGTGTGGTTCTTATGTGTTTTTCATTGTGTATACAGATTAGACCGTTGGGTTTCTTGTTTGAATTGATTTCATTAGACATTTTGGTGTCCTTTAGAGCTTGCTGTTTGGTGTGAGCGAAGGCTCCGTGTTGAAGGCCTTACTTTGACCTATAACTATTATCTTTATATACATTGTTACTTGGATAGAGAGTTGTCTCATTGGCACTCCATACATCATCTGTATCATACACAATTTGCTAAAGAACAAACATAAGAACACCAACAACGGCGGAGACAAAGACAACCAACATATAACACAGGAAACTAAAATGTACACACATCAACGAACAACAGCAGACCCTAAAACTCATGAACTAGAGTTCACTAGAACTCAAGTAATCCAAACGGATGAGCAGTTTTTGCTCCTTTCAAGAAACCCACCGTGTTGCTATTTATAAGTCATGTCCGATAAAGGTATAATGACATCTATGACAACTCAATGGATATCATTTAAGGCAGTTGAAATAATTACTCAATTATTCAGATCAACATTTTCATTTTATGTCCGCAGAAGGTAACAGTAATATAACTTCACTACAAGACGTCATAAATATGTTGCAATTAAAAGTGGCTACTACATGTCTTGGTGAACAGTGAAAAAACAACACTTCAGCAGTTGATAGATTAAAGAAATGTCAAAGTACACGTGGTTAATCAAATTCATACCATCTTGTTTTGATCAATGTTGTCAGAATCGATGTCTTTGTGTTTACAAAAAAAAAAATCGCTCGCCTTTTCATTTTTAGCTTTGCATGGAAATTGAGCAAATTTAATTATAATTTACATTTTTACCCCTCCCTTTCACCGTTATAGAATATCCTTTTCAAGATGATATCAGATGTTATTCTTATCTCTTAGAATATCAAGGCTCTTGAATTGGGACAGTCACACAAAGAGGGTGGTGAGATTAAACATTTTGTGCGGGCGCTCAACCCTTGCATCACATGGAACAGTAGTGTAACAGCATAACATAAGAACAAACCATAAAAAGGTTTAACTGATCTTATCGAGACAGAACGCTGAAAAAACTAACTTAAGATGTACTGTATAGATCTAAGAGTTATTAGTGTAAAACATAATGCCGACTATACGGTATTGGTTTTTGCTCAATGTTAAAATTCGAACTATTGCCTTTAATTGAGTTTTAATTCCCGAGGTTATCACCAGCCCAGTAGTCAGCACTTCTGAGCTGACATGAACTATCATTGATATTGTCATATTTCTATATTAATTTATAACCATTTACAAAACTTATGAATTTTTAAAACACTAAGGTTTTTCTACCTCAGGGATAGATTACCGTAGCTGTATTTGGCAAAACTTTTAGGAATTGTGGTTCTCAATGCTCTTCAACTTCGTACTTTATTTGGCCCTTTTAATGTTTTGGATTCGAGCGTCACTGATGAATCTTTTGAAGACGAAACGCGCGCCTGGCGTAAATACAAAACTTAATCCTGGTAAAAAAAGATATTTAAAAGACCGATAAAATCACAGGGATCCCGATTATAAACTATTTCCTTATTTGTTTAACCTTTAACCTCAGGGGTTTCTTCATATTGTAGCTACAGATTGTTCCGTCTCATATTATTCCAGTTACATATATTTATATAGATGATGATTATGATTAATAATAATTTCCATTATCAAAAATTCCTATAATCTCACATGTGAAACAACTCGTTTATTTTCACATTAGAGACTATCTCGCCTTTAACTGCCTGAAGATGTGCACCTTGATACTTTAGACTTACTATTTAAGTGTGCCATATCACCACAATTAATAGTCTGGTGCTTTAACAACAGCTTCGTGCTTTAAATGCTTTACAAATGTCAATAAAGGTAGCAGTAGTATACCACTGTTCGAAAGTGATTAATCGATTGAGAGAGAAAAAATCTGGAATACAAACTAAAACCGAAAAAACACATCAACCATAAAAAAACAACGAAATAAACAAAAAAAAAATGAAGTGCACCAAAAGGAAACGACAATGCAACACACATAAAAACTACCTATAAGATACCAACTGCCATTTTTCTGACTTGGTACAGGACATTTTAAGAAAAATAGTAGTTTGAACCTGGTTTTCGTGGCTAGTCAAACCTCGCTCTTTTATGGCAACGTTAATTAAAACACTTAAATGACAACATTATATGACAGGACTACAATACGAATAAATGCAAGAACATTCAGGATAAAGAAATACACGAATAAACAATACAATAGTACATTTCGGCATTCTTATAGTTATCAAAGGAACAAGGGTTATAATGTAATACGTCAGACGCCAGATGCTGCATTTAGTGACGGCCAGGCATTTTGAAAGCTTTGTGCAATAAACTTAAATTCGTTCGCTCAAAATTAACAGTTTGTCAACAAACTGAACTTTATCCAACTAATGCCAGTAACAGAAAAAATAAATTTGACATTCTGGTAACATTTAGTTAAAAATGGAATAACTGAACGCCGTATTTTATTATTACTATACATATCGCATCAATTCTTAAATTTAACTTTGTCTCGTAGACAAAAAAATAGAATACAAACAACAGTATTTGGTAGTTCATTTGATGGCACATATGTCCTTTACAAAAATCTATTGATATATACTGCAACTTCGTACTCCCGATGTGAGAATAATTCAACGGAGTGTACGAATGCTCGTCTTGCGGATTCTTTTCGACCCAATAACTGTAAAGCATTTAAAACAAAGGGTTAGAAATGAAATAATTTTCTTCTATTACCAGTTGTAAACTCAAGGGAATCCTGACATTGTCTGACATTGTTAAGATGATAATGACACAAAAATTCAAGGCAATACGCATACGCAGTAGATGGAAAAAGACGCATACCATTTGGAATTGAATCGATCATTTGAAGTTCATCTGGTATTAAAAAAGAATCACTCGTGAAATTTATATCATTAACAAACATTATTTTTTCCAGGTGAACAAAACTCTTTTTCTAGAATGAATTCAGAGTTGACAATTGATAATCCGATACAGTCGAGTAATGGCACAATTTTTCCGTAGTACATTTCGGATTAGAATACTTGATAATGTATAAAGCTTTACTGTATTGTTTTGTCGTATAGAAAAGCGATGCTAACATCAGCTATCCAGATACAGCCTCATGATACACATTCTGTAGCAGGGTACTAAGACAGTATTTGTACTGTTTGTATTGGTACTTGTTACAACTGATTGTACTACCCAGTGATATACGCCGTGCAATTCCACTGGTACACATTGACATAGATGTCTTTAATTGAAGGTTGCTGACAATACACGGTCTGATATATTGCAGTCTTACGTTTGGATTCCAGGTGTAGAGGACTAGTTTTAAAGGCAGAATTTGTATAAATCAAACTTGAGGTAAGCACTATTTCAACGTTATCTACATAAAATATATAAATTCCTCACTGATACACGAAAGTTAGATAGTTGATCTGACAATAAGACGCATCGCCATCCATAGCTATACAAAGTATATAGTTTTTCTAAAAGGATTTCACGAGCACGACCCTCTATTTTGTTCTCAAACATGTTGTTCTCTGGAATGAAGTAATGAAAACGAACTGAGTGTTCAACGCAATACACCAGCCTATTGAAACATCTCATAAAAGATGATATGATATTACCAGGTTTCCATATGGAATGTGGCAGTTCTTCAGGTATCCAAAACATAATTGTTTTCAAGAATAAGACCAGAGTAAATCTTTACATTCGGAATAAGTAGCTATTACATCTTTCAAAATGATTTTTAAGAGAGCATAGCACAGTAATTGAGTGTGTGTAAAAGTATTTATTAGAAGTTTTTCCCCAACAGAAAAAGACATTCGCTATTCTATATCTTCTGTTGGTGATCCCTTAACTTCGATCGGTACAAACAGAACTCCATGTTTTATAATACTTTGTTTGACAATATCACTCGGCCATGAGTTACATGATCTTGTGATCCATTGTACTGCACGTGACGCCCACGTTTTACAATGTAAATAAATAGCAGAGTCAATTTCTCCTGTTTCATTTGATACACACGAACCATGAATTTTTGCATGTTCACCAGACCCAAAATATTGCTTATGCAATGTACTTGAATAATATTGTTGACCATTATGTTCTTCACAGTAGTTAAAAATATCCCAACATTTGCTATATTCTAGTTTGAACAGAGTATAACAAGGTTTTACATCATCTATTTTCATTAAAAAACGGGCTATTTCGGTATTAAAGCGGGGTTTTAAATATTCACAAACTTCAATGTTTTTATTTAGTACAAACATAATATCTATGTCGCTGCCTCGCATATCAAGTCCTTCCCCAAAGCTACCACTCGTAATATCTGTTGAACCCTTGCCACTTTCTATATTCTCTCTGACAGCATGTATAGACCTGATTTGTTTAACATGATCTTTTGTTCCTACGATCTTTTGACACAGATAATGATACTAGTGCAGTGACAGAATAGGACAAAGTCGATTATTAAAAGAGTTTAATTTCACTTCATGGTGGTCGGCTAAAAATTGGCACAGTCCTAGAAGAATGATTTTACTTGAATTTAAGATTGGTCGTCAAAAAATCAATTAAACCAGTCCTATAAAAGTGTACGCACTCTAATAATGCTAGGTTATGCGGTATCAGTTATGTTTTTCACATTATATATTTTATTTTCGTGCAATAAACAATATTTTTTAGTAACAGGTATCTCGTTGCATGGAAACTATGGGTTGATATCTTGAGTGAATTGGTCTTTTAAAGTGACTACATGTAACTTAGACTCCATTTCTACTGAATTCTTGTTTATTCCCTCTAACAGCACTTTAACTTTTATCGTACAAGAAAAAAACTGAAACTTCAGCTAATACTGTGTCATACCTTGTTTATGGTTTATGGTAGTATTGTCCTACTCATTTCTAATGTTAACGGATCGTGTCAAAAACAGGGCCAAATTATTTTCGTGAAAAGGGAACGTGATTGTAGTGACAACATACGGAACATATCCGATATCTTCTGTGAAACGGATATTCCATAGAGATTAACCAATAGTTATGGCGTCCGTAAAATTTACGAACTGATTATTTCAACTTCACCATTTGGAACTCTTGGTTTAAAAATGAAAAGTCACAATTGTGAAGCTGAAATCATCTCTTTTGTCGTAAAGTTTAGATTTCAACCGACCCTCATTGTCAATTTCTAGATGCGTGTCCTAATCAAATGGCAAAATCAAAGGCTCAAACACATCAAACGAATGGATTACAACTGTCATATTCCCGACTTGGTACAGACACTTTCTTATGTGAAAGAGGGACCAAAGATACCAGAGGGACAGGCAAACTCATAAATCGAAAATAAACAGACAACACCATGGCAAAAAGACAAACAAACAAACAATAGTACACATGACACAACATAGAAAACTAAAGAATAAGCAACACGAACCCCACTAAAAACTAGGGGTGATTTCAGGTGCTCTGGAAGGGGAAGCAGATCCTGCTCCACATGTGGCACCAGTCGTGTTGCTCATGTTATAACAAATCAGGTAAATAGTCTAATTCGGTAGGTCACATTCATGAAAGGGAAGGAGATTTTAGTTACGACGTAAGGAACATATCCGATATCATTTGTGAAACTATGTACTTGTTTGGCTTTATAAATATTTTGATATGAGCGTCACTGGTGAGTCTTATGTAGACGAAACGCGCGTCTGGCGTACTAAATTATAATCCTGGTACCTTTGATAACTATTTACACCACTGGGTTGATGCCACTGCTGGTGGACGTTTCGTCCCCGAGGGTATCACCAGCCCAGTAGTCAACACTTCGGTGTTGACACGAATATCAATAATGTGGTCATTTTTATAAATTTCCTGTTTACAAAATTTTGAATTTTTCAAAAAACTAAGGATTTTTTTTTATCCCAGGCATAGATTACCTTAGCCGTATTTAGCATAACTTTTTGGAATTTTGGATCCTCAATGCTCTTCAACTTTGTACTTGTTTGGCTTTATAAATATTTTGATATGAGCGTCACTGATGAGTCTTATGTAGACGGAACACGCGTCTGGCGTACTAAATTATAATCCTGGTACCTTTGATAACTAATTATACCATAAAGGTCAACCAACTCGTGATGGCGTCCGTAAAATTCAAGGAGGGATGATTTCAACTTCACCATTTGGAACTCTAGGTTTAATAGCTTCTTTGTGAGCAGCAACCCTCTATCAAGAAAATCATGATAGGAAATGCAAGCACGGGAATATCATATCAATTGGGAGATATATACCCCGTATGCAGGTGTTGCTGGAAAGTTGCTAATTAGAAATGGAAAGTTGACAATTTGAAAGCAGAAATCATCTCTTATGTCGAAAAGTTTTGTTTTTAATCGACCCTCATTGTCAATTTCTAGATGAAAGAGAAGATATGAGGCCGACTTAACTGTATCTGGTGTATCCTTTATCTCTAGTTCGATGGGATAGATGCGTCCAACATAGTCACCAAACTTTGAATTATTTAGTGAAAAAACATCATCTTTATAGCGGAAAGAAGAGTTAAAGGATAGTGCTATCTTCTTATCTTTCCTCCTACGAAGTTCTTGTATGAAATCAGCCTCATACTAATAAAGAAACAAGTCGGCAAGTAGAGGGGCACATTTGGTTCCCATTGAAATGCCGACAGTCTGTTGAAAAACACGTCCTCCGAATGTAACAAATATGTTGTCAATCAAGAAATCAAACATCTTGGTCAGTTTCAGAGAATTTTTTTGTTTGAATCAGAGTGATCCTTTACAAAGTATGATTTATCCCTCCCTAAGACAAGATACTTGTATTTATGTTGGCCAGTCTTTTTTTATAAAACAAAGCAATACCAACTATTTCAATTTGTCTTTTAGTTTGGAATGTGGAATACTTGTGTAAAAGGTAGAAAAGTCAAATGTTTTAATACTATTGCAAGATGAAAGAGTTAGATTGTATGTACTCTAAAAGATCTTAGGAATGTTTTAAGTATCCACATCTGATTCACGCCACCTCTAGAATAGACAGTTTCACAATAACTTTGAAGCCCGTCTTTGATTGCTGATAAAATAGATGTTAATAATTTAGAAAGATGTTTCATGGAGCACTTGGAAGACCCAGCAATATACCATTGTTTGTAAGGACACTTATGTAGTTTGGGTATCCAATACACTGATGGAAGATCCAGTTCTTCATCTTTTGTTGAAATTCCAAAGGAACATAGAACAGACCTATGATTATCCAGGATTTTCTCTTTGGTAAGTGTCGTGGGGGTATATGTTTAGTTTCCAAGTGAATTGTCAATATCTAATTCGTTTATCAAGCCGTTGATGTAATGAGTTTTTCACACAAAAACGATGTTGTTTGGCTTTATCTGCGGGGACAACAACATTTTTGTCATGGAGGTAGGATAAGTGTTTTGCAACATTTAGGTCTTTAAAGATTGACGTAGCATGGGCATTGATAGACCCATTTAGATTCCTAATTCTGATTTGTATCAACGACCTCACTGCCTTTGTCAATTCGGAAAGAGTGTCTATGTCTTCCTTCTCGCGCTTATTCCATTGCCTGGCATAATCCTCGACTGAATCCATCAAAATTTTGAATTTGTATTTCCAATTGATGGATTTAGGCTCACGATATTTCGGACCTTTCGATAACATATTTCGCAGGGAAGTGTTATTGACAATGTTAAAGTCACCGGTAATAACGTGACCATCCGGATTATATGTGAATTGGAAACTAGCACAAGTGCAATCAGGAGGTTTAGACGTGAAGTCGTCAATATTGAGATCCTGCAAATCGTGTTTGTAATTGAAAATTTTAGTTGCAATAGGTTTGGTACAGGTATCTTTGAAATAAGAAGCTATTTTCGATTGAACTAATTTATGATGAAGGATGTTACCTAAGTTGATGCCATCGAGACCATTGTTGGCAAAGGAAAGATTAAGAAAAGATCTTTTTCTCTTTTTCATTTTTTCCAATGCGGACGGGTTTGAAAAGTCTGTGACTTGCAATATCCGAAATTATAGCTGTAAGTTTGTATTGGTTTGAATGAGGGTTTGTAACAGTGGTTTCCAAACATAAATTGAACAGAGAATGAAGTTTTAAAGGGGTAATGAATAAAGTTTCGTGCGAATGTGATGAATAACTAACGGCTTTTGTATAAATGGCAGTAAAAATGGTGGATTGAACCTGGTTGTATAGCTAGCTAAACCTCTCACAGTCGCCTCATATTCCATTAAAGACCAATAATGGGTCGTCCATGACTTCGATAGTATTTACGTAAGCATTTTAGATCAAGCGGCAACAGGCGGTGAATTATAGTGATTTTGGACATGTATATTAAAAAGCTTATTAATTGAATATGACTGCAGAAGGTAGAATCTAACTTGCTTTATACAAAATAAGACAATTAAGAAATAACAGTACTGTAGTTGAAGAGTTGCCACCGTCAATTGTAGATTTGACGGTCGCAAATGCAGTTTTACTGGCGACGCGTAGCAGAGACAGTAAAACGGAGATTTGCGACCGTCAAATAAAAATTGACGGTGGCAACTCTTCAACTACAGTACTGTTATTCCGATTCTAATGCATTATAAAAAGAAATAATACGATAAAACTTGAAAAAAAAGGTCTAAATTTGACAAAAAAAAAAAAATCCGCGAAACTTCATGAATGATTTTGGCGCAAAGACGTCATGGCTAAACGTGACGTCATACAAATGAAAACTTACAAACTGGAGATTTTTACGTTACCTGTACGATTCAAATTCGGATAAAATTACATTAAATCGAGGTAGGTGTTGTTTTATTTTCGATTATATAGTAGTAATCGAACATTTGTTGATTCAACAATTCAAAATGGCGGGTCCATCCTTAGTTACGCCTGGTCAACTGTGGATTTGACGGCAACTTTTAGCCAATGACAAAAATTGTTACATACAAATTGCATTAGAATTATGCTTATATTAATTGAAAACCAAAAGACAAACAACAGTATACAAATACCACATAGTTAATTCAAGACTGAGCAACATAAACCCCATCCCGTCAAAACTGGAGGTGAACTCATTTGCTACGAAAGGGTAAGCAGATTCTGCTCTACGACTGCATGTTCAACCTATCGTGTTGCTTATGTAAATAAAAACCCGGTGATAAGTGTAGTTCGTAAGGGGGAGCCAATCGTAATTGGCGGGGTTCTTTTCCTTATTTCAACAACAGTTCAACTTTCTTTCCCATTGGATTAGGAACTATATTGCCACGTCAAGGAAATACCGGAAAAGCATGAACCCAATACAAGGTAGTATTCATATTCGTATCTTTATATGTTTTCAATTGTCATAAAGTACACAATTTCCTGATATCATTTCCCTTTGTCATCATTGTAAAGGAATATGTTACTAGGGAATCCCCATCGCTTATGACTATTTTAACAATGAAAATAATCGTATGTTGCTCAGCATTGCTTTACCGGATTCATTTTACAGAGTGACATTATATTATCATTCCTAATATATCAAAATAGATGACAATGACCAAGGTCACATCCCATGTTATAGTCCGGTTGATATTGTGTTTTTTTTTTATTCTAGTGAAATAATCAGGTTTTTATATGCCGTCAAAGAAGTCCCGTATTAGGGTATACCAAAGTCCGACTTTCCGTCCATCCGACCGTCAAATCTTCGTACAATAACTCAAATGTGCTTTTCTAATTCTCATGAATTGTAACGTAACATAATGATTGACAGAAGAAAGTTCTTTTTCGATATTGAACGTATTTTTGTCTTCCAAGCTAGAGATATGGACGTTTACCGAATATGTTTGCTTAGGTAGATGTGCTGATACATTTGCATCACTGTCTTAAATACCTCACTGATATGTTTCACTTCACTACACACAGTTAACTTTACAATTACGCTGACGACAACACACTACCTAATGCAAATAGAGATATAAACACAGTTTTTTCAACACATGGAAAAAAACCAGTTTGGCTCTGATAGACTGGTTTTCATCCAATCAAATGAAGGCAACCTTGAAAAAATTCAAGCTTTGGCAATTGGCAAAAACATAACACTTGATCTGGCAGGTAACAAAATAGAATGTAGAAAAGAGGTCAAACATTTAGGCATCATCATTGACTTTGAACTAAATTTCAACACACATATATCAAACATCTGCTAAAACAAGCATCCAGACAACTAAATTTCTTAAAAAGACTTGGAAAATATTTGAACAAACTTGGAAAACTAGCAATATATCACTCCTTCATTATGTCAAACTTAAAGTTCTGCTCATTGTCCTGACATTTTTGATTTTTGAAGCGAGACACAACAAAAATTGAAAAAGTACAAGAAATGAGACAACTCTCCATCCAAGTCACAATTTGTAAAAGTAAACCTTTATAGGTCAAAGTACGGTCTTCAACATGGAGCCTTGGCTCACACCGAACAGAAAGCTATAAAGGGCCCCAAAACATGACTCGTGTAAAACCATTCAAACGGGAAAACCAACGGTCTAATCTATATAAAAAACGAGAAACGAGAAACACTTATGGACCACATCAACAAACGACAACCACTGAACATCAGGTTCCTGACTTAGGACAGGTGCAAACAAATGCAGCGGGTTTAAATGCATGGAAGTGTGGATGGGGATTTACAGAATAGTGAATAAAGGGCAAAAAATATAAGGAATAGAGAAAAATGGACCGGAAAATAAAAGAATAGAGAATAACGGGAAAAAAGCTTTAAGAATAAAGAAAGGCCCCCATCCAGTATTTCTTTATCAATCATGTTCTGCATCTAAAAACAAAAGTGAAGTAAAATAATCAATCTTATTGCCACAAATCTAGAATCCGCATAAATGGATTTTTGCATCAATATATACTATTACCAATGTGTTCGTATATTATAGAATAATTTTAACAGTTGACTTAAAAACCTGATTCCTATATTGTTTAAAGTTTATGATGTGTAAAGATGTAACATGTTGCGGATGAAATCATCAATAAATATAACACTGGAGGTACAAAAATGTAGGGCATGTTATTTACCACTAAGATATGAACAGATATTGAACAAATACACTCCTGCAAAACTAAGTGTTTTTTTGACATCATGAAATTAGAAAATATACAGTTAGTTACAAAGTTTCAAGAAATTAAACGTTTTTAGAACTTATTTCTTTTAATATAAAATGTAAAATAGCAAAACCTTTGCAAAATGTATTGATTGTATACCGACGAGAGACAACAGATAATACCGAATAAAGCCTAATTTGCTTCGTAAGCTTTATTTCATTTGTTCAATTCATTATTATGTGTTGTTTCTTTATTCATTTATGTCTCCAAATTTTGAAAATGAAACTGATGATAATTAAGTAATGTACTCTATCCAATAAAGGTGTGCATGGGCATGCACGTGTGTATTGTGTGTTCTGTCACCGATACCATCGATGTACTCTATCCAATAAAGGTGTGCATGGGTATGGACGTGTGTATTGTCTGTTCTGTCACCGTTACCATCAATGTACTCTATCCAATAAAGGTGTGTATGGGTATGCACGTGTGTATTGTCTGTTCTGTCACCGATACCATCGATGTTCTCTATCCAATAAAGGTGTGCATGGGTATGCACGTGTGTATTGTCTGTTCTGTCACCGATACCATCGATGCAAATAATTTGTACCAACTCGCGAGAAGGGGATATCGAAATAAATTCGTTAGTAAATTCCTCTTTAGGGTTGATTTACAGCTCCTCCGTTTACATTGTTTATCATGAACGATGTGGTTCTACATTATAGTGTTTGTACACAATACAATAACTAGTGAATGAATTTAGCCTGAAACGTTCATTTTATTTTAACAACTTCAAGAAAGTCTAAAGCGAAAAGTTTCAAGTTTTATCGAGGTTTTAGTTATTTTTCAGATAACTTCTTATTTAAAAGATTCAGTACGGTTGAGATATTGGCTTGTACATGTAAGCAATCAAATAATTTACAGATTGTTCAAAAAGACACTCCTGTGAAACTTTGTGTTACATACAAAATCAGAGAATGTCAACTAAATAACATTCGTTTATTGCAATGCTTAACTTTGGAAGAGATTTGTTGTTTTTCGAAATTTGATTGTTAACACAAATATGATGTTTTAATATCAATCATTCGTAAAACTTATTGATTGTATCGAAAAGAGGAAGATAAACTACCTAATCCAGCCCTTGCTTTCGAAATTTAAAGTTGGCATATGTTAATATGTTAATAAAATAGAGCTACGCAAATAAATCAAATGTTCGGTCATAGATCGACGAAAATAACATCAAGCTGATGATGTTATTGTTTACTAAAATCCATAATCTAATAGCAAATTTCAAAACAGGAAGTTTATCGTAAAATTAAAGTCCTCCAATTAAAGGTTTTAAGACACAATTATTGGTTTCTTATCAAAAAAGTTAGTGCAGTCTTTATCTTCTGATCTATCTTATTCAACCTGAGTTTTTCTTGCGTATGTGGTACTTAATATTAAATATTCTATTGATGTTTTAACCATAGCAAAATTTATGATTTTTATAAATCTTGTTGACATTTTTTTTCATTTCAAAACAGGCAAGCCAAGACAATGATCATTATTAAATATCACCATCTCTTTATTCGAGAAAACTAATTGATGAACATATAGGAAGAGTGTGACTCAATCCAATTACCTACTTCGCACTATAGATATTATAGTTCAATATATGACGTGGTTCTTTGGATGAACTGATTATTTATATGTCTGGTTTGCTAAAAACATCTGCAATTTAGATGACTCTTGTTCCTAAGATTATCTTGATGTTCTGATTGAGATGATTTTGTTTCTTAAAATCACTTTGCTCTAAACATGACCTAGTTCTTCAGATGATCGTGTTCTTTGCATGATCTATATAACAATAACAATAAGGAGATGTGGTATGATTGCCAATGAGGCAACTATCAACCAAAGTTCAAATGAAGTGGATGGAAGTAATGATAGGCAACCGTACGGCCTTCCACAATGTAAAACCCCAATACCGTATGGTCGGCTAGGCTATAAAAGGCCCCGAACAGAAAAATATAACACAATTCAATTGAGAAAACTAACGGCCTAGTTTATAACAAAATAATTTACCAATAACAAATATGACAGACATGAACCAACAACAACCACTGAACTACAGGCTTTTGACTTGGTCAGGCACATAAAGAATGTGGCGGGGTTAAGCATGTTTGAGAGTGCTCAATCCAACCCTATCCTGGAACAGTGGTGTAACAGCACAACATAAGAACCAACTATAAAAATGTGTTGAAAAAGGCTTAATTCATCAGATCAATACAAAGAAAAACTTCAAACAAAAACACAGACAAGACGTGGCAGGGTATATATTCATCCCTCATCCCTATGAACAAAAACGACCCTAAGAACATATCTGAGAGTACTCGCAGTTACTGACGGCTAGTTTAAAGCCAATAACAACTAATAATAAAATCATTTATCTTAGACTAAAATTTCAATCAGTACACATCCAACATCAAATGGATTTAGTGCAAAGACGTCTGGAACAGTCAGAGAAATACATGACCTTATAGTTCGTTATATGTTCAGACTCTTTGATGACCTGGTTTGTTACAAGATCCTGTTCTTCATAAGAATTAGTTGATTCTGTTCTTTAGATTTTCTCGTGTTTTACATGACCTAGTTCTTTACATCATGCTTTCATTTTTTATTTGGCTTTGAGCGTTCCTAATGAAGGTAAATCCAGAATAGCGCTTCGGACGCATACAATTGATATATTGTTATTTTCATCTTACATGGTCTGCATCTTTCATTCGGTCTGGTTCATTATATGATCTTTTTTAGAAAACATTGTTCGTCGCATGCTCTGGTTCTCTAAATGTACTGGTGTTTTACATGATATGGTTTTTTTCATGATCTGATTCTTTAGTTGGTATGATTCATCACATGATCTGGTTGATTTCATGCTCTTATTTTTTTGGAAGTTCTAGTGTTCTTCACATGGTCTAGTTCTTCGTGTGATATTAATTGTAACTGTTGTGTTTTGCCTTTGTTCGTTAGATATTCTGATTCCTTAGATGTTCTGTTCCAACACATGCTCTAGTCCTATATATTTTCTGGTTTAGAAAGCACGGTTCTTTACAAGATCTGCTTCCTGCCATGATCTGCTTCCCGCCATGATCTACATCTGCCACGACTTGCTTCGTTCCATGATCTGCTTCTTGTCATGCTCTGGTTCCTCCGATAATCTTATTCTTGTGAAGATGTTCTAGTTCGCTATTCTTCGTTTATTGTTCTGGTTTCTTAGATGTCCTTGTACGATTTATCCTATAGTTTCGCATACCACCTGTGTTATTTAGATGGCCAGGTTCTTTACATGACCTAAATATGAATATATTCTGATGCTTTATACGAGTTAACTTAAAGGTCCACCCGTGGTAAAATAAATAAGAATTTAAGTCCAAGAACTATTTCTATTCGAATAGGACAAAGACGGCAATTATTTTGGATCGAAGCGCTCTAGATTAGGGGAAATATTTGCTGTTCCCGTAATGGAGCGCAAATGTCCTATCTTGTTACAGGTAAAAAAGCACAAACGTCCAGTGACCCCTGTCTCGTGTGACATCGGTCTGCAAAAACAATACAGTCAAATAGGTAAATGAGAAGAAAAAGATGTGGGCAAATACATTTGCTAAATTATTTGCTATACAGCGCTCAACATACTTTATCTAAATTTATTTTGGAAAGTTACTTTTAGTTTTGTATCTTTAAGATATATAAGGACCATCAATAAACTGGGGGAAATGTACTGATATTACTTAGTTAAAATATGTCGGATTTAACAGTTTATGATAAATACTGTTGGAATTTCCTTCGAGAAGATCTAGTAATTTGACAAAGTATTGTTGCTATAATTATGACACCCCTTTATTTAACGATTTATCGTGATAAAGGATTAACCATTGTTTTTACAATTAACGTGTAAATTAAATATTAGACTATTTTATTTGATTTTCTTAACCACAGAATTCTTATTGTGCAATTAGCGATCGAATGCTTTGGATTGATTCAAAACGTGAAACAATGTACTTGTACGCGTCCCACCACCCAATCGAAACTACTGAATCGGCCCCTGCTTTTTTATATATAAAAATAAGAAGATGTGGTATAATTTCCAATCAGACAACTCTCCATAAGAGACCAAATGACACGGAAATTAATAACTGTGGGTCACCATACGGCCTTCAACAACATCTTTTCAAATAAAACACATCAAAGTCTGTTTTATTTAATATCTTAAGTTAACGTATTGATGTCGTCAAAATAATAAATTTTACATCTTACTTTTTTTTTTATTCTACATTGATTCTAAAAATTTGTTTCACTTTGTTTTATTTTTGTACCGATAGACATCGAGTGACAGCTTGCTAAATATAACAAACGATTAACATTAAGTTTCATTATAACTATCAAAACACTACTTTTAGAAGTTTCAATTTTAAGATTCGCAAAAAGTTCTAAAATGAAATTGAAAGGTCGTGCCGTAAGAATTCGTATCATTTCGTTGACAGTTGTAATAGGTTTATTTTTGTTTTTCAAAATGGAATTGAACTTAAGAGAGCAAGATTTACGTACCATAACAAAATCAGAGTTTATTCAAAACTATAATTCTTCGAATCAGAATTCAAATAAAGAAAAATTTGAAAAGGTTATAATATCTGCTAAAGAATTTAGGGAATCTAGGGATATTGAAACGGGAAATATTCTAATAGATAAATATGGAAGTAATGATCATATGAATAACGGAGAAAACGGGCGAGGGATTACGTTTGTTGGTGAAGAAAAGAAAAAAGTAAAGGAGTTGTTACCTAAATACAGTATTAATGTTCTAGCTAGTGATTTGATTCCTTTAAATAGACTCGTTCCGGATTCAAGACCTCCAAGGTAAGACTTATTTGATTAGGGAAATCCCCCAAGGTGACTGGTGAATAGAAATATGGTCACTCTTGTTCTTTTTCCGACCGTTGGTGAAACCCTTTCCAAACTGGTGCGTCCATTTTGCTGTGCGGGATGTACACATACGCAGCCACGTCCTGTCAGATTAGGGACGTTAAATCCAGTGACTCGTGCTGATAGATTGTCACCAACTCTGCACGAAAAGAACTCTTGTAACAGCTTTTGATGGGTCATTAGGTGGCCTGCTGCAAGGTAAAATGTCTATTCTTACCAATATACCCTTATTTTCCAGCGGCAGTCAAAATTTCTCCGATCTTCATCCTGAACAGACTCTTTAACAGTACCTACCTATTGTATTTGTTGATAATTTGTTCTCGTCATGAACATGCATGAAATATTTGCAAATGAACAAATAGCAAACAACAACCAATCATCATGAGGGAAATCTAAAAAATAGCGTAATCCTAAATTATAGAATTAAAAAAAAAATAGCTGATGGTAATTATGATGTATATCAAGGCCAAGGTGGAGATGAAGAAACATTATTTCAAAAGCAATTTTATGACAATCTTTCAATCTTACAAATTCCTCAAATGTTTAGAATGGCTATATATATACAGCTACTTTTTTAGATTATAATTTCATGTTGTGACAACATTGTGTCGAATGAATGATGACTAAAAGAAATGACCTACAATTGTAGATAAAAAAAAATTAAAAGGATTTGTCAAATTTTGATAACATGTATCCAAAAACTTCGTAATAAGGACGTAATTCTAATTTAAACGATTATTTCAGAGAGAGTAAAGGTAATCTATATTGTTTTTCAGATACAAATTACTTCGTTTTCGTTTTAAATGTAAGTTCTTCAATGCAAAATTTAGCAAAAAGCATATAAAATTTAACACATACGAACACAATTTCTTCAACAGAAATGTATAGTTCTTTAGTGGATTTTCAGTTTATAATAGATATAAGAAGATGTGGTATGAGTGCCAATGAGACAACTCTCCATCCAAGTCACAATTTTTAAAAGTGAAACCTTTATAGGTCAAAGTACGGTCTTCAACACGGATCCTTGGCTCACACCGAACAGAAAACTATAAAGGGCCCCAAAGAATGACTAGTGTAAAACTATTCAAACGGGAAAACCAACGGTCTAATCTATATAAAAAACGAGAAACAAGAAACACTTATGGACCACATCAACAAACGACAACCACTTATCATCAGGTTCCTGACTTAGGACAGGTGCAAACAAATGCAGCGGGTTTAAATGCATGGAAGTGTGGATTGGGATTTACAGAATAGAGAATAAAGGGCAAAACATAAGGAATAGAGAAAAATGGACCCGAAAATAAAAGAATAGAGAATAACGGGAAAAAAGTTTTAAGAATACAGAAGGGCCCCCCATCCAGACCCTCATTAATGTATTTCTTTATCAATCATGTTCTGCATCTAAAAACAAGAGTGAAGTAAAATAATCAGTCTTATTAACACAAATCACGAATCCGCCAAAAAATGGTATCAATATGTGAACGATACAGCGATTCATGAGGCTTCTGATTTTCACCCTCGAAAGGCAAACTTCTTCAATTCTGCAGAAAACCTCACAGGGTCAGATATATTCTTATACAACTAACCTATTGTATCAGTTAAAAGTGCAACACATGTTTGTATTTCATTGAATACTTCAATGAAAACCATGGAGCGTACATTAAAAGCGTGTCGGACCTTAATTAAGAGCAACCACTGCGTCTGTCATAACGCTCCGGTATTCATCCCGCTGTACTCAATCCTTTAATGAGTGCAAAGATTATTCGTCAATTATGCTACCCAAAAGCTCTTAACGGAGGCGAGATCTTGGGCAAGCTGACTAAAACAGAAACACTTATGTTAGAACGAACGCATCACTATGTGTGCAAGTTAATTCAAGGATTGCATAGACGTACAAGAACTGATATGTGCCTCTCTCTTATTGGTTGGTTTGGCCTAAACAGTTTTATTAATGAAACATTCTTCGGACAAACTGTAATTTACCGCAAAGAGAAATTTTATTGCGTATTCTTGTACGTAGACTTAAGTATTTAAATAAACGGAACAACTATTGTGTATGGAAAGCTGTTACTATCTCATAGTGTAAATATTTAATATTTTTTCCCGCTTTGTCTTTACGTCCTGTCATATCTTCTTTATGTTATGTGTACATTTGCACACAATGTAGTAGGTGTTTGCACAAAACGTAATAGATGTTTGGACATAACATTATAGATATTTCCATAATATGTAATATGTGTTTGCAAATAACGTAATAGATATTTGCACATAACGTAATAGATATTTGCACATAACGTAATAGGCATTTGCACATAACGTAATAGGTGTTTGCACATAATGTAATAGGTGTTTGCACATAATGTAATAGGTGTTTGCACATAATTTAATAGGTGTTTGCACATAACGTACCGGTAAATTGACATAACATATTGGTTGTGAACTGAAAGAATTCATTGCTTGGCATAACGCATATAAGCTATACCATGACATATATATAATATTGTTCTCAAAAGATACATATGAATAAACACAGCATAAAGCCATTATAATATAATACCATGAGTTTTTCATAGAACAAAGATGTATTTAAACAAAACGTTAAGACATTCAACATAACAAACCCATTTCAGACAGGAAGCAATTATTAACTGATATACTGTAAGAAAAAAAAAGTTACGGAATTTTTGATCGACAACATCACCCTTTTGGCCAACTTGTTTTTGTACTCATGTTAACTGAACGTCATACAAAACCTTCTTAAAAGACAAAATAAACATCTTGATATATTTTTATTATAACTTCACTTTCAGATATATTGATGATGTCCTGTCATTGGTCAAAAATGCACATTTCAGTGAAATTAAGGATAATAAAAAAACTAGAAGGTTTACTTTATATTTTGATCTTTGATATTGACACAGATGGACGTCTTCAAATTAGAATCTATGACAAACATGATGATTTTCATTTTTGAATGATCGCTTCCCATTTTTCAGCAGTAACAACCATCTGCACCATCGAAATAAAAGCGATGTTTCTTTGCTTTTGTGTGCGTGGTTTTTCGTTCGTTTGTTTGTTTGTTTGTTTTGTTTGTTTGTTTGCTTTTGTGTGTGTGGTATTTCGTTCGTTCGTTTGTTTTGTTTGTTTTCTTGTTGTTGCTGTGCATGTACTGATTTTGTGTCATGGGTGGATACCCTATTTCCTTTGTTTTTCTAAACTATTTTTGTAGTATTTGTAACAAATTTAAGATTTTATTTTCTATAATTTCAGGTGTAACTACCGGACGTACGCACATGATCTCCCAACAACAAGTGTCATTATTCCATTTTATGACGAATGGCCATCGGTTTTAATTCGAACTGTATACAGCATAATTAACAGAACTCCTAGACATTTACTCCAAGAAATTATATTAGTTGACGACAATAGTCAAATGAGTAGGTTACGTTTTGGTTAAAACAACAGTTAAATTGGCAAGTTACACATCGACTAAAATATCATTAAGGATTGTTGCAAGGGTCAATTGAATTTTTGAGGTCTTTGCTATGACTGGGTCTCGATTGGGTTTATATAATATTTAATATAATATGTTGATCTGCACATGGTCTTTTCTTTGTGTAATTTGTTTGCATTCGTCACAACTCATCCGATTCCGTTCCTTTCATATAAATAGAAGAGTAACAGATTCAACCGAGGATTGTCGATTGCGTTTGTTTGCTGTTTCATTGTAATTCTAGATTAATAGACATGCGGAATAACGTTTGTTTGCTGTTTCATTGTAATTCTAGATTAATAGACATGCGGAATAACGTTTGTTTGCTGTTTCATTGTAATTCTAGATTAATAGACATGCTGAATAACGTTTGGTTGCTGTTTCATTGTAATTCTAGATTAATAGACATGCGGAATAACGTTTGTTTGCTGTTTCATTGTTATTCTAGATTAATAGACATGCGGAATAACGTTTGTTTGCTGTTTCATTGTAATTCTAGATTAATAGACATGCGGAATAACGTTTGTTTGCTGTTTCATTGTAATTCTACATTAATAGACATGCGGAATAACGTTTGTTTGCTGTTTCATTGTAATTCTAGATTAATAGACATGCGGAATAACGTTTGTTTGCTGTTTCATTGTAATTCTACATTAATAGACATGCGGAATAACGTTTGTTTGCTGTTCCATTGTAATTCTACATTAATAGACATGCGGAATAACGTTTGTTTGCTGTTTCATTGTAATTCTACATTAATAGACATGCGGAATAACGTTTGTTTGCTGTTTCATTGTAATTCTAGATTAATAGACATGCGGAATAACGTCGCTTGTTTGCTGTTTAATTGTAATTCTAGATTAATAGACATGCGGAATAACGTTTGTTTGCTGTTTCATTGTAATTCTAGATTAATAGACATGCGGAATAACGTTTGTTTGCTGTTTCATTGTAATTCTAGATTAATAGACATGCGGAATAACGTTTGTTTGCTGTTTCATTGTAATTCTAGATTAATAGACATGCGGAATAACGTCGCTTGTTTGCTGTTTCATTGTAATTCTAGATTAATAGACATGCGGAATAACGTTTGTTTGCTGTTTCATTGTAATTCTAGATTAATAGACATGCGGAATAACGTTTGTTTGCTGTTTCATTGTAATTTTAGATTAATACACATGCGGAATAACGTCGCTTGTTTGCTGTTTAATTGTAATTCTAGATTAATAGACATGCGGAATAACGTTTGTTTGCTGTTTCATTGTAATTCTAGATTAATAGACATGCGGAATAACGTTTGTTTGCTGTTTCATTGTAATTCTAGATTAATAGACATGCGGAATAACGTTTGTTTGCTGTTTCATTGTAATTCTAGATTAATAGCCATGCGGAATAACGTTTGTTTGCTGTTTCATTGTAATTCTAGATTAATAGACATGCGGAATAACGTTTGTTTGCTGTTTCATTGTAATTCTAGATTAATAGACATGCTGAATAACGTTTGTTTGCTGTTTCATTGTAATTCTACATTAATAGACATGCTGAATAACGTTTGTTTGCTGTTTCATTGTAATTCTAGATTAATAGACATGCGGAATAACGTTTGTTTGCTGTTTCATTGTAATTCTAGATTAATAGACATGCGGAATAACGTTTGTTTGCTGTTTCATTGTTATTCTACATTAATAGACATGCGGAATAACGTTTGTTTGCTGTTTCATTGTAATTCTAGATTAATAGACATGCTGAATAACGTTTGTTTGCTGTTTCATTGTAATTCTACATTAATAGACATGCTGAATAACGTTTGTTTGCTGTTTCATTGTTATTCTAGATTAATAGACATGCAGAATAACGTTTGTTTGCTGTTTCATTGTAATTCTACATTAATAGACATGCTGAATAACGTTTGGTTGCTGTTTCATTGTTATTCTACATTAATAGACATGCGGAATAACGTTTATTTGCTGTTTCATTGTTATTCTAGATTAATAGACATGCTGAATAACGTTTGTTTGCTGTTTCATTGTAATTCTAGATTAATAGACATGCTGAATAACGTTTGGTTGCTGTTTCATTGTAATTCTAGATTAATAGACATGCAGAATAACGTTTGTTTGCTGTTTAATTGTTATTCTACATTAATAGACATGCGGAATAACGTTTGTTTGCTGTTTAATTGTTATTCTAGATTAATAGACATGCGGAATAACGTTTGTTTGCTCTTTAATTGTTATTCTAGATTAATAGACATGCGGAATAACGTTTGTTTGCTGTTTAATTGTAATTCTACATTAATAGACATGCAGAATAACGTTTGTTTGCTGTTTCATTGTAATTCTAGATTAATAGAAATGCAGAATATTGTTTGTTTGCTGTTTCATTGTAATTCTAGATTAATAGACATGCGGAATAACGTTTGTTTGCTGTTTCATTGTAATTCTAGATTAATAGACATGCTGAATAACTATTTAACATTATGATTTATTGCAGTTGAACTGAAAAGGCCACTAGACGAGTATATCAATGACAATTTTCCTAAAGATATGATAAAGTTTGTACGTAATCCTAAACGTGTAGGCGCAGGTACGTCTCGAGTAAACGGATGGCGAGCCTCAACTGGACAAGTTGCTGTGTTCTTTGACAGTCAAATGGAAATCAATATAGACTGGTATGTTACTAGCTTTACTATAACGGTGTTAAACAGTCACATAAAGGTCAATATAAACTGCTATATTGTAACGTGCAGGGGGTCCTACACGCCAGATGGTACTTTGTGTACCTGTAGATTCTTTGCATAGAAAAACAATGTTATATCTTTCAGACAAAAAAAAGACACGTGTCTATGCTGTCAAACTTTACACATGTAACACTTCTCCTAGTCGTCTGAATTATAAATGAAAGGAATAAGTAAAGAAAGATATATAAAAAAACAAAAACATCAAAATTAGCTCTTTTCGGATTAACAATTTATAAAAATATCTACATTTTAAAGTAAACGACCTTATCCCTGTTTTTCGTTCAGCTAAACATTTCACACTTAAGCAGAAATGTGTCATACCTTGCTTCTGGTTTATTGTGGTATTTTTGTCAGCTCTAATATTCACTGAGATTGAAACATTGCCAAATTGTAAAGAAAATTATATGTTTTTCGCATAAAATATAACTCCCCTCCTTTTAACGCATAATAAGTTTTAGATTAATCCTGTCCGACTGTGTGTCTGTCTGTATGTTTGTCTTTATATCAGGCCGTCCATGTACCTAACCTGTTGGCGAAACTACTATACTTCTTAACGATTTTACATATGACACTTTATACTTCGTAGAAAAATATATGATGATGAGAAGGAATAATATTACAATCATTCTTAGGACTAGTAAAAAAAGAAGATAATCTTACTAAATTGAGATTTGTAAATGTGGTAATTAGTCTCTTGTAATCACGAGTCCTCCTAACCCGTCCGATTGATATGGTTAGAATATTATTTGAAGATCACAAAGTACAACAGACTCTTATCATTTAAACTAAAACCCGACGGACATATTTATATTATGTTGTTATTAAATATAAGACTGTATATAGCACTTTAAAAAACAAACAAAAATTCATTTCAGGAATTTAAAAACAGTTAATTGTTGCAGTATATTATTTAGTGTAAATAGCATATGGATTAAAAACCTGTACTATTTATTTTAAGTATCATCATGCTCATGATGTACAAGTCATTCTGTTGAATAAAGTTTTTATATGACAGCAAATTATAATTGCTATTACGAATTCGAATTTGTTTATTATAGTGACACTGTGCATAGAAAAGTATAATAATAATATATTACATAGGAAAACCATGAAATAATAATATGAACAATCCCCAAGACTAAATTGAATCAGGTTTATTTTAGGCAAAACCTTTTTCGATGAATACCTTTGTAATAATGACCAATCATGGACCTTCCTTACACTACAAACCAGTAAACGTCTGAAATGGCATATATCTGTACTCGAATGTACTGATTTTTACTCGACCAGTCTTAATTGACCTGAAATTTACTTGATATTATTTGACTGTAGTCTGAACCATACTTAACAGTCTGAACATGTTCTCGACTTTTACGAAACCAGTACTAAACCATTTTAGACGAGACTGAACGTAGTATTAACTATTCTCGACCAATTCTGAACCATGCTCGACCTTGTCTGAACCAAATACTCGACCTAGTCTTAACCAAACCGACCATTTCTCAACCAACCTTAACCTGTTTTTTTTTTTCTATCTATTGTATTTCATCAGTTTAGGAACTGTTATACATACATATATACATATATCACATTTAAAAAATATAAAACAAGATGATCAAAGAAAGAAGTTTCTGGTTGGACTAAAAACTAAAAAAACGTATCATGCAATAAATTAAGTTTTTGTCAAATGAATTTGTTATATACATGATATCATGTTCATATTGCTTTATGTACAAAAAAGTACTAGAACTTTAAACCATTATTCAAATATCTTAAATGTTATTCAATTTATTTTTATCAAAAGATATATAAAATAGTTTATAACGCAACTTAATAAATGTTGAAATTGACACCTTTGTTTTGTAAAACATAGAATTCAATATATCAATAATAATAAAACTTTTATAGCAATTGTTGATAACCTTTTAATAATTATATAAAAGTGAATGTATTCCAAAATTGCAGTAGACCTTTATTTTAATTAAATTTAAATATGTTTTGTCAAATTTAAAGTCTTGGCAGACAAGAAGCACTTTAGTAAAGTTGTATTACCTTAGTACAGGTGTGTTTGTTACAAAATATAAGTTCCTCCATAATAATAGTTCCAAATTGAAAAAAATATTTAAGGAATGACTGTAATATTTGTTTTGTCTATAAAGAAATATCATCAAATGTGGTGAACACTGAAGAACGCGCGAAGCGTGTTATTTAACAGTGTGCACCACATTTTTTATGTTATTTCAAATAGACAGAAAAAATATTACAATCATTACTTAAAATTTAATTCTAAATTCCATTTTAAACCGGAGTAAACCATGCAAAACGTTAATGATGTCACGGTCACATGACTAAATTATGTCTATGCACTGAGAAACAAAACAACGTCAGCCAATCAGAAGACGCGTTACATCCAAAATTCAATTATTCTGGAATATTATTTCTACTGGAATATATATTACACTAAATGTTCTTATATGGGGGCTTTATACTTCAAATGGAATTATTTATGCAGTCTTTGTAAGTTCCAAACAAATAGTTTTCACAAGAATAACATGACAGATACGTAACTGTCAAAAAAGCATCATTCAAAAAAGAAAAAAAATACTTGATAGAGACTTTAAATATTAGGAACGATTTAAAAGATATTGTGTCACGATCTATACTCCCGAATCGGCGCTTACAACACAGTAACTTAGTGTCGTTCAAATGTATTCCGCAATATTTAAAACAATCTACGGTAGATTGTAGTATTTCGTTCCCGCGAAAAAAAATAATGTCTACTTGAAAAAGCCCCCGACTGCGTCCTAATGTCCCTTTCACGAAGTTTCGAAGAATAATTTCGAATAAAAATTTCATATTCGTGTTGGAAACTTATGTCGGTTTAGTAACATTCAAAAACAATTTCGTGACTTATACTGAACCGATAATATAAAGTTATAATACATGAAATATCCGGCAAACTTTCTACTCCGTCTGATGTCCAGCGAATTTGTCTTAAAGTTCTCTAAAGTAATTCAACATTTTAGCCGGTTTATTGTATTTTCTGACAAGTGTAAGTTTTTTCTTAGTTTTTACAGTAATATATATTCGTATCGTTTCAAAGAAACATTGGGAGCATCATCCGAAACATTCTTCGTCCGTAAATTTTAAAGAAGACTCTTTAGTGCTATAAGATAGAAACGCAAACAAAAAAATGCTCGTACAATTACGCACCCAAGTTTTACTCGTTTAAACTTGCAAGTGCTGCACTTAATTTAAAATTCGCGAGTAAAAATAAAACATTCAATCTGATCCGGGTTGAGGGCAACACTTATCAATATCATATAATGATAAAAATAATCAGAAAAATCAGTAACATATAGATAAATCAAATCGTAGTTTAAAAAGTATCTCTCTATATATGGAGAACAATATAATAATGCACCGACAATCGACTAAGTTGTGCGTTTGTTCTGTGTGTTTTTATGGAACTGCGTTTTTTGTTGCTTTGGCTATTCAAAACGACGTCAGGTTGCCGCCGTAAGAAATTTAATGCGTGCGACATCTAGTCACCAATTTTCAAACATTGTTTTTGGAAAGTACGAATGCAATGGAGAAAATATAGATATTTTGAAAATATTACAAAAATAACATGTCTATAAAAGACTTTGATTGTCGACTATAAAGTGCAAAACTAATCATCGTTTTCGTTTATTTCGACTGGACGCAACGTTTTTGTAAAAAAATAAACGCATGACATTTTATTCACCAAGTTAAAAAATGTAGGATCTTTTTTGTTTTTGTGTTTGATCGATTTTGCCTTTGAAATTAATTACTTACAAAAAAATAGCATTAAACTAGCTATACCATTTTCTCACCTGATGACATCATTTATCCGTATTTTTTAACTGTTTTCGTTAAAGTAGTTTCGAAAATGGAGATGGGACACTATGAAACTTTGCAGATTTGCATGGCGTAACAGAATAAGACGCCATTAGCCGTAAAAAAATATATCATAGTGGGTTGTCATTTCATGGCAATTCGCGGCAACAAACAAAATAATACAAATCGGCGAAAAAAGTTGAAAAGAAGGCTTATTCTTCAGTTTTTGTCATCAAATATTACCCGGGACAGCCCATTATTTTTCCAAAATCCAGAATCAAATGCATAACAACACGAAGTAATGTGTTTTATCATGTTTTAATGGACATAATTGAAAAAGGACATTTATATCCAGCACAATGATATCTTTGTATTACTTAAAATACGTTTTTTCTGCACCTGCAGCGCATTTTTATTCACAAAACATACAAAAACGTAAACGGTACGAACATCGCGCGTAACGTCGTACGATTTGTTTGCTTAAAATGTTCCTGTTCAATGTTTTCAAAAATGCATTAAATGTATTTTATGACTTTTGTCAATTTAGGCACACCTCCAGAGAGACACATCTCGAGAATCGTATCTATATATTTGTAAATATTTGAATCCTCAACAAGTAAAGTGAACAAAATATAAAAAGAATGGATGTATAACGCACATTCTTTAAGTAGAACAAAAAACTTAATATTTATAAAACATTTTTATATCAATCAATATATAAAAAATGCTCACATATTACCTTCAGTTCACTTTCAGCATCCAATGGATATTAGCTTGAAACAGAATACAGCGAAGTAGTTCAGAGCTTTTTAGAAAGCTAAAACTTACAATTGTCTTAATTTTCAAAGTGTATATCACTGATGCGTTTTGTATTAATCTGTGTCAAAAAAGCCTTTAACATAACGTAATAGGTGTTTGCACATAACGTAATTTAGCAACTTTACCTGACCATATCGGGAAAAAGGTATTTAGTCGGATCTTAACAGGTACTTGTGACCTGATTAAAACCGGTTTTGATATAAATATACGAAGACATGTCGAAATGTTCAGGACTTAATTAAATCCGTATTTCGTTAGGATGGTGCAAGCATACGATTGTTATTGCGTCTTACACTTTGAGAAGCGAATAATCTTTAACTACTTTATTCAAATATTGTGTGAAAACGTTAATTTTGCGTTTTGAAAGTCAAGTGGCTCGATCATTTTTCTGAGGAAGTTTTTAACAAATTGCATAGAAATATTTTTACAGTGGGTTAGCTTTCATTAGTCTACAGTATCTATAGATTAACAACTTTTGGTTATAATTTAGAATCATAATTGAAGGTGGAGGACGGATGCAAAGTTAATAATTCTATTAGTGAGTCATTTGTATGCACGAGTGACATTCCGTTGTATTATGTGCCAATTCGAAAATTTATGCTAGTATTCTCTCCCCTTCACAGGTTCATTATTTTATAATTAAGTTTATGTTTCTGATATAATTTTAAATAATAATAAAGTGTATCAATTCAATATATTTCAGTTTGTGTTACTGGTGTATCAAAAACATTGATGTACAAATATTATTTCATAAATTTGAAACGTTTAAAATGATTACATACCAATATAAAGAACCGTTCATCATTTTTGAAAAAGGCTATGAATGAAAATCGAATTGATTATCTTCTCTTGATGATAGATTGATTGACAAATGAACCAGCGTTATCTAATGGTAATCACAGAGAGGGACCGGTGAGCAATTTTTAATTGTAGCTTATTCAACGTTAAAACAATTTTCCACTATAAACGAATGATACTTTATACAAATATAAGGACTTAGTTAGCTAAATCTACAAGTTTGATTAGATATTATGATTTTTTATTTCAATAGATTAATATGCTACGTCATTGGTGTTTGGACATAACGTCATAGATGTTTGGACATAATGTAATAGGCATTTGCACATAGCGTAATCGGTGTTTGCACATAATGTAAACGGTATTTGCGCATAACGTTATAGTGTTTGCACATAATGATGTAGTTTTTATAAATAACTTAAAAGGTATTTGCACATAACGTTATAGGTGCTTGCACATAAGGAAACGATGTTTGCACATAGGGTGAACGATGTTTGCACATAAGGTAAACGAGGTTTGCCCAAAACGTATTAGTTGTTTGAACATAATGTAGAAGGCATTTGCACATGACGTAATGAATGCTCACAGAGAGTATCAACTGTACGGCAAAACGCATATGAATTATACCATGATGTATTATGTTTTTCACTTGAGATACATATGTATAAACACAACAAAACGCCTTAAGACTATAATATCATGAGATTAACATAGAACAAAGGTGAATAAAAACAAAACGTTTATACCATTTGACATAACAGTAACACTTGAGACAGGACGCAATTATTAACTGACTTACGTAAAAGAAGAATAGACACAACATAGGTAAAATATGAGAGAATGTAAGGGTGGTTGATCATAAAGTTCTGAAGTATTCACAGAATATATAGTAGTTACAGCATAATTGTAATGCATATTTTACACAACAAAGTTTAACAATGACGTATCATACAATTGTTTGACCAAACGAATTACTAATTTGACATAACACAGAGATGCCGTGTCAGGATACACCATTAGATTTTATGGGCGCAGCCATTTTATGAGCATAACATGGTATTCAGAATTAAGAGTATGGCGAATCCTGATTGGTCGATATGTGCGCCCGTTATTTTTTATTATTAGAGACTTCGTGCACTCTGCTTTATACAAAAGGCAAAATAAAAATTATTCCGTAGCCCTAAAGGCACTGAGATGACTTTTCAACGCTAGGACAAGACACGTATTTTTAAGGGCAAAATTGATAGGCATGGGAGATAAGTACAAAATACGCTAAGAAAAGCAACGCGAACCTATATTTTTTGGACCAAAAAATACTGTCCTAATAACTTTTCTTTGATCCTAGCAAGGTTTCGTTAAAAAAATCAACTTCCTAAAGTCTGTGTCTCGAAAAAGGCTACCATTGTCGCCTATGGGGAAATTAATTGTTTATTTCAATCTAAAGGCATCTGCACATCACAGAAAGAAGAAGTGACAGGACGTAAATGCAAAGCGACAAAACACATTAAATATTTACACTATAAGACAGTTCCGGCGTTCCATAAAAACGTATTGAATATTGTTTACATTTTGTCACAATAAATAGATACACAGTATCTTTAATGTTTAATGTAACGATATTATAGCAAATTATATTACACAGTGATGTTTTCAAGTTACAAATGCATGCAGCTTTTACACACAATGATCTCGCCTTACGGGTCATTATTTGGGTCAACAACGTGACTTTGTTTACAGACTGAGCTGTGACAAACATATACCACACACAGTTTGTGAAGACAACAATTGAGAAATAAATTTTACTCAATACAAGAATAATATATTCATTACAATGATTTATGTTGAAAAAAAATATATACATGGATATATTACACAATAGTTAATATACATAGTTTACAGTTGATAAACATAATAATTAGTTTATGTAAATATATACATTTGTTTTTATCAGTACTATATATGTTGCTTTTGTCAGGGTTAAAAAGTAAAGGTGTATTGTTCTCATTCTTCTTTGCTTTTATTTTGATATCTTGTTTTTAATAACTATTGAATGCTAAAGGATTTATTATTTTTTCCAGGAAATATATGAAGTGGTTTGCAATAAGAAGTGGACTATATTTGTTTTCTAATTTGGACTCATAGCCTTGCACATAATTTGAATCTGAAATATGAGCATATATGGCGCTACAAGTGTGATGCTGTATGTGTACATCGGTTGTCAATTTATTGATATATTTTGGTGTACAAAAGTGTGTCTATGGCATATCTGTGTTCAGAATTGAAAAGTGATATATGTGTTCATCTTGTGATCTGAGAAGAATTCCGAAACACACCTGTGATTATGACCCGTGTATACAGTATATTAATCCTAAAAACACCGTTTGGTGTTGCGCCTGTCAGGTGCGGAACGTACAGATAAGGTTATAGGTATCAGGTGAATATACTATTGGTATCGGTATCGGACTCGACCCGGAACTTTTAAATTATTGGCAATATTAATTACGTGGAAAACAAAAGGGCGTGGAGTGTTGTAATTTTTAATCTACACCTTTGTACTATATTAGTTATATATAAAGTTGAATTCTTTGATTTTAGTATTATAGATACGAAAAGAACATATGGAACATGATTTCCTCAAATTAAATGCTGCGATGTTAGGTATTTTCCTTAATCTTTTTAATGGATCATTATATGCATTAAAGAATTCTTTATGGAGATTGTCAAAATAACCAAGCTGTTCGCTTTCAGAGTTCTCGTATTTTGGAGTCGCTCACTCCGTCTATAGTGTTTTTTAGTGTGGGTTGAAGGCATTTTGCCTAAATGTAAATTTTGTTCTTACGACCTGATAACGTTCATACTACGATCATCATGCTCGTTGCCATTGCCATATAAAATATATAAAAGTTCTCCATCTTTTATTTGTCTGTATGTGATTTGGACCTCTTGTCCTTTATCTCCAACGTCCCAACTATGCTTGACACATCTGTGTAATCCCTACTAACGTTCACTAAAGCATCGACATTTAATGTTGATGGACCAGCAATAAATAAGTTGGGGTTCATGTTGAATTCACCGTCCGTCATTTATCTACTGGATCACGATTTGTTACTATCCGATCCCCCTCTGCCTCTACGTCTACCCTTAGGTCCACGCCCACACATTAGGTAAATGTGGTTGCATGACTGCGTTATTTCTGAGATACTTTACGTATCAATGAAAAATAGAAGGAATGATACAGTATTCATATCGAGCACGATGTTGACGTTATTACTGGGAGCGTAGTACTAAGATCTCAGTATGGTCGTGGTAAGTGCATGCTATAATCGCAGTGGAAGCGTGGTAAGATCATGTTGCAATCGGGTAAATCATGGTAAAGTGGTAGTGAGGACACGATGAGCGTAGAAAGATCGTGATAATCGTAGTACGGTCGCAGAATAAACGTGGTGAGAACGTGGTATTATCGTAGCGGGATCGTTTATGGAGCGTAATGAAGACGTGGTAGCAACGTGGGACAACAATCGTTTCCGTGTCGCTCTTGCTGCGAGTTCACCACAGTCTGAACTCGCTTTAGATAGTGGAGAGCGTGGTATGATCGTGGTATAGTTGGACTAGGCCTTTATGTAATAAAGAATTCCAATTTTGTTTGTGTAATTTTAATTAGACATTAGTCTGACATAAAAGAAAAACCAATCCACTTTGAAATCATTAAAATATAAGCTGAAAAAATTAATGAGAAATCAACACAATTTTGACATGTAAACGCATGCAACCAACATCAGTAAAAGTAACAACACAAAAATACTAAACCCCAAGGAAAATTCAAACCAGAAAATCAAAAATCAAAAGGCAAAATCAAAAGTCCACACACATCAAACGAATGGATAACAACTGTCATATTCCTGACTTGGTACAGGCATTTTCTAATGTAGAAAATGGTGGATTGAACCTGGTTTTATAGCTGGCTAAACCTCTCACTTTTATGACAGTCGCATCAAATTCCATTACATTGTCAACGTAAATGAACAAAACAAACATACTCAAAGAGTAAAAATGTCAAAAATAAGGGTACAGCAGTCAATAATGTGTTATCATCTTAATATCACTGTAAAACAACAAATGTAACGAAGATGCACAAAAAGGCATACATCAAATTTAACATACTGATTTTGTTATTCTTATAAGACTTAATTTATGTACGTAAAGTCTACCCGTAAAGGATAGACGGTTTTCAGTACTGGTGTAAAATTGCGCGTTTGAAATTCGCACAGGTAGACATAAAAATAATTTTGTCGTTCAAAGTATGACGGCATGTATACATTCAGAGTCACGAAAAGTAGATATAACAAATTTTAAAACAGATTTAACAGTAAAAGTAATAATAAATAAAAATAATTGTGTGGTTCAAAGTATGACGGGATACATAAGTACTGTTTCACGTCAAATGTATATCATAAAAAACAGACTTAACAGAAAAAGAAGTATTATTGAATAAATTAGTTATGTCATTCATAGTATGTCAAGAACATATGTTAAGACAGTCGTTCATTTGTAAAATCTTAGTTATTTCAAATTTAACATTTACATAAAACAATGGCCTGAAGTTTTATTTTATCATATTCTGAAAAAAAAACACCAAAAATAATTTAATTAATAAAACAAAAACTCAACTATTATTAGAACCTATAAGCCATTTCAACTCAATTCGTGTAAGGCTTGTTTGATATCATGTATTAGTGAACTAGCTAAATATTCCTATATAACATGCATAAAATCAAGTCAAAATGGTTTAAAAACGGCGAATGCTTAGATTTTATCGTGCCGAATTTGATAATATTAAATGAAACTTCTAAAACTACACTTAGTCTAATAGTTATCAACGATAGTAGGCCAAATATTAAATACGCCAGACGCGCGTTTTGTCTACATAAGACTCATCAGTGATGCTCAGATCAAAATAGTTATGAAACCAAGGAATTGAAGAGCATTGAAGACCCAAAATCCCCAAAAAGTGAAGCCAATTACTGCTAAAGTAAACTATGCCTTAGATAAGAAAATCCGTATTTTTTCGAAATATTTATTAAACAGGAAATTTATAAAAATGACCATATAATTGTTATGCATGTCAACACCGAAGTGCTAACCACTGGGCTGATGTTACTCTCGGCAACGAAACGTCCACCAGCAGTCGCATCGACCCAGTAGTATAAATAGTTATCAAAGATACCAGGTGTATTATTTAATACGCCTGACGCGCGTTTTTTCTACATAAGACTCATCAGTGACGCTCAGATCGAAATAGTTTTAAAGCCAAAGAAGTACCAAGCTGAAGAGTATTGAGAACCTAAAATTCCAAAAACAAATGCAGCCAAATACGGCTAAGGTAAATATTCCTGGGATAGAAAAATCCTTAGTATTTCGAAATATTCATATTTTTGTAACAAGGAAATTTACAAAAAATGACCATATAATGACCACGAACGTGCTGACTACTTGGCTGGTGATACCCTCGTGGACGAAACGTCCACCAGCAGTGGCATTCGAATTACGAACCAACCGTTTCTGATATGTAGCAAAATCCATGCGTTGTTGGGTGAAACGTAGTCTTACTTTATAAATTTCTAACCTATTTTATCCCCTTCCCTTTCCCTTTCATGAATATGACCTACCGAATTAGACTATTTACCGGATTTGTAATCACATAAGCAACACGACGGGTGCCGCATGTGGAGCAGGATCTGCTTACCCTTCCGGAGCACCTGAGATCACCCCTAGTTTTTGGTGGGGTTCGTGTTGTTTATTCTTTAGTTTTCTATGTTGTGTCATGTGTACTATTGTTTTTCTGTTTGTCTTTTTCATTTTTAGCCATGGCGTTGTCAGTTTGTTTTAGATTTACGAGTTTGACTGTCCCTTTGGTATCTTTCGTCCTTCTTTTATTGTGATTCAACTCAGTCTCGTAGTAAAAATATGCAAACAAACCTAATTTCGATAGTTGTTCGTATGACGCGTTTAATGCCTTTATACACATATTTTTACTGAAGATTTAAACGATTGGTTTGGGAATCATTCAACAAATTAATTGTTATATTTCAAGAATGCTTGTCGTGCGGATTCATAGTGACCTAATAACTGTAAAGCAATTCCTAACAAAATGAAGGAATTATCTTTAAACCAAGTTATTAAATAATTTTCATCTATAACCAGTTTTAAACTTTGAAGGGAATCTTGACATTCTCTGACATAATTAAGATGATAATGACAAAGAAATTCAAGGAAATAAGCATACGCGATAGATGGAAAGAAAGATGTATTATCCAAAATTGAATCAACCATTTTAAGTTCATCTGGTGCTAACAAAGAGTTACTATTAAAACATATATCATCTACAAGTTTGATTTTTGCCAGGTTTACAAAACTCTTCTTGAGGAACGAATTCAGATATAACCATTTGTACCTCGACAAAGTCATATGGCGGAAAATTTTTTCGGGAGTACATTTCGATATAGAATACCTGATGATGTATAAAGCTGTACTGTATTGTTTTGTCTTATAGAAAAGTGATGCTAGCAGTAACCATCCAGATACAGCGTCATGATACACATTCTGTAGCAAGGTACTAAGACAGGATCTGTACTGATTGTAAAGGTTCTTATTATTACTGATTCTACTGTCCAGCGATATACGCTGTGCAAGTTCACTAGAACACATTGAAATAAAGTATTTATATACGGCTTTTATTGAAGGTTGACACCATACGATCTGATATATTCCATTCTCAAGCACCTTTTCCACGGATAAAGTTTTAAAGTTTACATTTTCAATAACCATAAACTTTGAGTTTAGTATTTTTTTAACATCATCTAGGTATGAGATATGAGGTTCGGGTTGGAAATTCCACATTGCTACATGAAAGTTAGATAATTGATCTGAAAATAAGGCACATTTCCAACCATAGCTATACAACGTATGTAGTTTTTCTAAAAGTATTTCACGACTGCGACCGTCTATTCTGTTCTCAAACATGTTATTCTCCGGAATAAAGTAATGGAAACAAACTGAGTGTTCAACACAATAAATAAGCCGTTTACAACATCTCATGAAACAAGGTATAATATTATTAGGTTCCCAAATGGATTGTGGCAGTTCTTCAGATAACCAAAACATAATTGTTTTCAGGAAATAAGAACAGAGTAAATCTTTACATTCGGAATGAATAGCTATTACATCTTTCAAAATTATTTTCAATAGAACATAGCACAGTAATTGAGTGTGTGTAAATGCATTTATTAGAAGTTTTTCCCCAACTGAAAAAGATACTCGCCATTCCAAATCCTCTGTTGGTGATCCCTTTACTCCGATTGGTACAAAAAGAACTCCGTGTTTTATAATGCTTTGTTTGACATTATGACTCGGCCATGAATTACTTGATCTTGTTATCCACTGTAGTGCAGGAGATATCCACGTTTTACAATGTAAACAAAGAGCATGGTCTTAATCTCCGTCCTTGTCTGATATACACGGACCATGAATAGTACTACTTTCATCAGGAATAAATGATTGTTTATACAATGCACTAGAAAGATATTGTTTACCATTATGTTCATCACAGTTTCTAATAACGTCCGGAATTCTACTATATACTAGTCTCAGCAGAGTATAGCAAGGTTTTACATCGTCTCTTTCCATTAACAAATTTGCTGTTTTGGGATAAAAACGGAATTTTAATTCTTCACAAACGTCAACCTGGTTTTGTACAATCATTATATCTAAGTCACTGCCTCGCATCTCAAGTCCTTCCCCAACGCTACCACTTGTTATAATTGTTCCACTATTGTTTATAGTTATCATACTGTCCATTACAGCGTTCAAATATCGAATTTGTTTAACATGATCTTCTGTTCCTACTATATTTTGACACAGATAATGATACAGTGCTATCGATGTATTTGGATTTATACTGTCTGAAAATATGAAAATTCAAATGAAAATATAAATATAAAATTTTAAAAAACCAAAAAAAAACCAAGTCCGACTATAAGTGTATATTTCGAGGGCTCGCGGGTCTAAATCATGTTTTTTTTATTTAATATCAGGTTTCGCTAAAAAAAATTCTGTAAATGAACTTTATCTTATACCTAATAGAAAAATAAAATAAAAAAGAGGGGTCACCGATCATTTACGCTCACAATCTTCCTTCGAAAGAAGCATACAGTTTTTGGTATAGGTACTTTTTGCCTGTTGAACTATTAGGAGACGTAGAGGTACATTAATTTTGTAATATCGAAATTAAAAAGAACCTAATTACAGAAATCGCTTAAATTTTACAATTATTTAGTTTATGTATAGCTTATTTGAAAACGATAACAAAAAATATAGGTCACCGATGAGTAAAAAAAGATATTCAATTTTAATGTAACAAAATAGCATTTTTGCACCAAAGGGAGATAATTTGAAGCTTTTTCAATGATATAGACATTTTAAAAGTCATCTGAGGCAAAACCGAATCGACTTGTTTTGTTAATTTTTGTATCCTATCATAAAGTAATAACTAATAGTTTAATAAATAAAATTTGTTATGGAAAAACAAATGTTTTATTTTTTGCTGAAATTTTTGTATGTGGAGAGACTTGAGAGATTTTGCAATTATTTTATGAAGGGAGTTTGAACATGTTCTATTATAGTGGTTGTTTACCAGTTTGGTGGTCAGTAGATATGTTTGTCGTGATGCAATATTTTTATATTTTTGTTTTCATGTTCTTTTTGGAGATTTTCTGGTAACTAACAGAAAACCCTTGCCGTTTTTGGCACAACTTTTTTGATCTGTTGGTCCTCGATGCTGTTCAACTTTGTACTTGTTTAGGCTTTAAAACTTTTGTATCTGGGCGTCACTTGTAGGTCTTGTGTGGAAAAAAATGCACTTCTGGCGTATTAAAAATATAATTTTGAACTTGTTGCCTTTTGTTGGTTGTTGTTGGTGTAATTCTTTGTCAATTGTGTTCTCCAATTTAATTATATTGTAGTCCTGTGGTGTTGTGTTGTCATTTTGATGTTATATTTCACATGGCCATAAAAGTGCAAGGTTTGGCATGCCACAAAACCAGGTTCAACCACCATTTTTTTCCTTTAAAAATGTCCCGTACCAAGTCAGGAATATGGCCATTGTTATATTATAGTTCGTTCCTGTGTGTTTTACATTTTAACGTTGCGTCGTTTGTTTTCTCCTATTTTTGAGTGTATATACATTACGATAAGACGTGTCACGCTACTTGTCTATCCCAAATTAATGTATTTGGTTTTGATGTTATATTTGTTATTCTCGTAGAATTTTGTCTGATGCTCGGTCCGTTTCTGTGTGTGTTATATTTTAGTGTTATGTCGTTGTTCTCCTTTTATATTTAATGCGTTTCCCTCGGTTTTAGTTCGTTACCCCGATTTTGTTTTTTTGTCCATGGATTTATGAGTTTTGATCAGCGGTATACTACTGTTGCCTTTATTTAGTTACAGAACATGTACAGGATTCTGCCTAGCAGTTTCTTTTGTGTTCATTAGGATATTTTATTTTAATTTTGATTTTGAAGCAAAGGAGATATTATGTATCAGCAAATAAAAATATAATATGTAAGAAGTATATATAATTTCTCAAGTGAGTGTCCATGGTTTCAAAGATCGAGCATGTTAGCACATACATATTGTATTTGTTTAAAGAAGTTTTAAATTGAGTTAAAACAAATATACATATGAAACCATTGTATTGCACTCTAACAATGCTAAGAGAGGCGGTTTTCATTATTTTTTCATATAATATTTTACATGATCGTGCCATAAACAATTGCTTTTCAGTAACAGGTAAATGTAAAATAGTAATTTGCACGTCAATATGTTTGAGTGAAATTGTAAACTATTTTGTTTTGTAATACTGTTTTAAGGTTATAGTTTTATATATATATAAATATAAATAAATTGTTTCTATTATATGTGTAGTAGGTTAAAGTGTACAATCATATATGATAAGATTTTTGTGGAAGATATCATGTATTAGCTTCACGGGATTAGCTCCACTGTAAACAAACAAATTTTATGGTGTATGCAAGGTTTAATTGCTTTAGCATACATGTGTAGATTAGGGAATATGAGACTTGCAGACGATTTTCCAGAATTAGAACGGATGCATTATAGTAAATTAAATATTTATAAAATTATTATTTTTGTTTGTACACTTAAAGTAACCTTTTGATAAAAAGAGATTATTAATTATGAAATTCAAATTCATTTTTATTTTAATTGTTTCATTAAATAATTTTCCCGGGAAAACATCACGTGGTTAAAGTATAATTTTTCTTGCATTTGGACCTTTGCGGCACACGCACGCTGACCACTGTATTATACAGACATATAATTGTCAGCAGGATAAATTCATATAAAAAGGTCAGTTTGAGTATTTTTGTATTTTACTTTGTCATTTTAGTATTTTAAGAGTTTACATAGTGTTTTATGATTTCTTAAATTATGTTTTAGAAATTGTATGTTATTTGTTAAATTTATAGAAACAATGTTTTTGAAGTCTTATAATTAATTTTTATGTAAATTACATTTTTAGAATATGTTTCTAAAAACTAGTGAATTATATTGTACTTTACTTTGCTCAAATAGTTAACAGTAAAATTGGAAATTTCATTTATATAGATCAATGAGTTTTTTATAGTAATTAATCAATTTTAATTACTTTTAATTAAGTGTATTACCAATTAAGCGGAATCGATTATTTTCACATCTTAATGTTACAATGATAGGTATTATCTCCCGATGTTCAATAATTATTCTGCATCTTTATTGTTTCTCACGACCGCGTGTTTGTAATGATTAATGTAATCCGATTTCATGCGCACAGCATGTGATAACACTGAAACCTTCTCTGAACTCTGGTATGTTAGGAATGTGATACGTCACGATGGCTGTGACGTGCATCAGCTGATTGTTGTAAACATCCGGTAACTTGTAAATAAACGCACGTGCGTTTGTTGTTAGGAATTTTTATGAAAGTTTAAAGATTTCTATTGTATTATTTTATCAGCTATGTAATTTAGTTGGAATAAATTATGTTTAGTTTATTAAGATTTGTTTTAATTATTTAAACAGGAAAGAGTTTTTAAGTTATGTAAGGAGACCAGGAATCAGTTGAAACAACAATTGTACCATACGCTGAGGGTATGTTTTGTATTTAACATATTGTCGACGACGCCAAATGTGAAGGTGGGTTTTATCATGGCAGTTATACAACTCCGTTTATGCTGACATCATTGATTCGAGTCGTAAATAAGAAAAGTCCCTCAGCGTATGGTACAATTGTTGTTTCAACGTATTATGATCAGGGTCTTTGACGATCAGGAATCCCATATCTTTAAAAGTATGTTCAAGAGCCCGCAGGTCGCATTCAATGTACCCAATATAAGGTGTGTTCCCACCATTTGCAGCTGATACTCTCAATATATCGGTGATATCTACAAAATTCCCCAAGATCGATGCATGGCGCCTATAAAAGGACTCATCCCATGCTCCGATACCTAACGGATTTCTTAAGTTTATAGTTAGTTTAGTTTAATTTTAGTTAGAAACAAAATATTTTATGTTGACTCAAGGAACAGATAAACCGTTAATTATATCGATGATTATTTCACGCTAATTGATAGTTGTTTATTGACGCATATGTAATGTTTATTTTATTTGCTACATGTATACGTAATTTTGATACTTTCATTTCATGTAATTCTATTTTATATTATTGCTATTGTGTCTTTGTAGGACTTTTCTTATTTACGACTCGAATAAATGATGTCAGCATAAACAGAGTTGTATAACTGCCATGATAAAACCCACCTTCACATGTCGTAGCTTCAGTTATAAAGTGAATTCGACTTATATTTTTCTAATATTTAATGTGCGTACATATATATTAGACTCGTTTCAACGCAATGTTGTTGACCTCCTCAATCAACATTTGACCTTTCCCTGTTGAGGGAAACAAGGCAAACTGTATGGAAACGGTTTCATAGTTTATTTCTGATTTACCGTGGTATTTTTCTCAGTTATATCAACTCGGGGTAAAACATTGCCAAATCATAAAAGAAACAACAGACATTTTTTTTGTCATAAAATATACCTTTCTCCTTAAGCTTTTAACGCATAAGAAGTTTAAGAATGATCTTTTTTAAATTTGCATCTGTCTGTCTAGATTCATCTCTAATGATGTAATATACATTGATGAAACTTTAACACCATCGTAGAAAAATACGTATAGTATATGATGAAGGAATGAATAGCCTCAAAATCATTCATTTGAAAAAGGATATATTTTCATTTTCATACTAAATTCATATCATTTATGAGGTCTCTTGTTAGTCCGACTCCTTTTATACAGTTTCATAGATAGAGTGAGAACCTTACTTTAAGATCACAACGCGCAATCGACCCTTATCATTTTGTTTGAAACCCAACGATATTGTTGTTGTCGCATATATGGACGAATATTGTTACATGAAATGCAGTACATTTGTCACAAACATATGTCTCTATGGAATATTTGTCCAATTTTTGTATTATACTTCACTTACATAGATGCATGAACTTAACTTAAACTCGAAAATCAAACATGTTCCGCAAAATCAACATTAGTTTGTACTTCATTTCATCTAACAGTATTTTCAGGCCTTAAGATTTTTTGGAAAATTTATTGATCACCCCAAGAATCGGTTTGGCAACACCATAACAATTTTAAGTTGATTTACAATTTACACAGGATATATACATATGTTAAGTATGTTTAAATAAACACTTGTTGCAATAGTTTAGGACTTTATCCGTTAAAGGTTGAAAAATACAGGCAAAGTTTAGATGTTCATGAAGTGTCCTATATTTTGACTTTAGTAGAATGTTAACGTGATAACCAAGTTATCCATGTGTATATTTAAAAACGTGAATATAAAATTCTTACTCAACAGTCTGCACATATTATATATTTGTTTTTATATGTATGCATAGAATAAACTTCTCTTTGGACAGCTTTTTACTTTCGTTTCAGTTTTCTCACATTTTTGTGTTGGTCACATAGTCTTGAGTTTTCCATGTTGTGGTTTACCTTTTGATAAATATCGGTTCGTTTGTAGTCATGGTTTCGTAAGTTCGTTTACAAGTTGAGTTTGAATACACCTTTGGTATATTCGGCCTCTATTGCACATACATTTAATGATTATGTTGTTGTGCAGTGATTGTTAATTATTATCTATGTGAAATGTAAATAATGCTTATATCAATTAAAAAATATCTTATTGCACGTGTAAGGCTGCTTAAGAATATATATTAAAGTTATTTATTGTTATTGTTTACCTGCCATCTTGTAAATATTTATAGGAATATGTGGTGTGAGTAAGTCTGATAAGGGTTATTACGGTGCAAATCGGGTTTTTCCCGAAACAAATCTACTTTCGTTTTCCTTTAAAACTATTATAATTACAGGTGTAGTATTCATATTTGTTTGATAGTCTGATCAGTACTATTAGTAGTTTATCATGCTGTCTTTTATAAATTCACCAGGTAATTTCTAATTAAAAAACCTATAATATAGACTACCTTTAAATATATTTGCATACAAATTCGAAAATTTATATGTAAGTTACGTATAGATCGGAACACAGTATACAAACTAGCTAGTTCTTTACAATGGAACTGCAAAGTAAGAATCAACAGTGGCGTATATAGAACCTCGTAAAGAGTGAGGGCACCGACTGTTCTAAGGGAGAGAGCTCAAGTCATGCTTCAGTGATTACCTATATAAACAACTTTCCCACAAAAGGGGGGCCTTTCCACACATCCCCTAGGGTCCGCCTATGATCAACAAAAGTTTGTCCGTGAGCTCTGTTCATTAACACAGATAAAATTGAAAGAATAGGTTACTATGTGATCCTCTTTTAACGACATAATCTGCTCTTATTCGTATGTCTTGTTGTCATATCTTTTAGTGTACGAAATCAGTTTTACTTTCAGAATATAACCAGTACAATGTGTTGTCTGTTTAGCTTACTATTTATAGCTTTAAGATTTTGCTCATTTTCCATTTACAATCACTTATTTACCTTCATGTGTACACTTTCGTTTTGCATTTCAAGGATATATCTCCATTTTCTACATTTATCAGTGATAGTTATCTCCATCTTCGATGTATGTTTTCACATTGTAATGTGTTTGATTATTTTTTTCTTCTATTTTTTTTTATCTTTTTATTTTTTTTCTAAATTCATTATATTTATGTAAAATTATAACGGTTTTGCAATCATTTCAATAATGAGCACACGAATGAACTATTTGTTCAACAGATGAATTTGTGTAAACGTGGATTATCTTCGCGCAAACGTATGCCAAAATCCAGCAAGTGTTACGACCCTTCTCTTGAAGCTTTTCGAACTATTTCTTTGTTTTAACCCGAACTCCAATCAATAAAAGAAAGCTTGCTACCAGAGGGACATTCAAACTCCTAGATCGAAAACAAACTGACAACGCTTTGTATAAATAAAAAAAAAATAATAGTTTACAAAACTCAACATAGAAAACTAAAATCTAAGTAACACAAATCCCATCAAAAACATTGAGTAAATTCCGGGGCTCCGGAAGGGAAGCAGATTCTGCTCCACATTGACTATTTGATATTTTATGCCTTACGCCATGTGATGTTTCATTAACATGACAATTTAAATCGTATTCCATTGTCTGTACATATGTAAAGCTTCGGTCACACCTTACCGGATAGGACAAACGGATGCCTAACGGATGAAAAAAAAAGTTGTTCGTTGACAAGATTGTCATCCGTTGGGAGTCCTTTGATGTACTGACCAACTAACTCGGACGCCTTACGAATGCAAAACGGACATGCAACGGATATGCAACGGACGAGAACGAATGTCGAACGTACATCCAACAGACGAGTACCGCATAAAACGGACACCTAATGGAAGCGTACCGGATTAAACGGATAAACAAGATATACGAAAAAATTAAAGGCGACAATAATAATACATGTAAATCGCATTAATATTGAAAATGATCTGTGTAACTGGTTTTGGTGTGATCTTCAAAATGCCGCTAAAGGGCAGTGTCTGACCTGAATGGCAGCTTCTTGATTGTGAAGATATGCCCTTACTCTAAGATCGATTATGAATAATAAGAATTCATGAACTCTAATTTGCATTCCTGACGATAAATTTTCAATAGGCATTTATCCGTTTCAAATCCTTTCAGCATCCGTTTTATCCGTTATACATCCGGTAGAAGTCCGTTTCACGTTCGTTCAACATCCGTTTTATCCGTTAGACGTACGTTAGAAGTCCATTGGTGATATTTTCTGCCAGACCTCCAACGGATGTATAACGGACACGTAACGGATACAAAACAGAAACGAAACGGACGAGTACCGTACAAAACGGACGCTTAACGGACGTCCAACGGACATTTTATCCGTTGGACGTTCGTTCAAAGTTTTGAACATGCTCAAAAATTTCCACAGGACAAACGGACGTCGACGGATAAAACGTACGCTTAACGGACATGCAACGGATATGGACGGATGCCTAACGGATCAGAACAGACGTCTTACGGACACGAACGGATTGAAAAAAGTTATCTGTCAGGCGTCCGTTCGAGCTATCCGGCAAGGTGTGACCGAGGCTTAACATTATTTCTGCACGTTCTGTATTGCGTTGTACTTTTTGTTTTATTATGCAAAGTAGAGGATACTTTACCATGCATACAGATCATAATACAGATAATGATAAATTAAGCAAATGTTAAGTTTATGTGCAGTGTACTCATATTTCCGTGCGACTCACTGAATTGTTTTTTAAATTCTATGTTGCAGTTTGAAGAGAGTCGTTTTGTTTGTAATCTTTCTTTTTCTTCCAAAGTATTCTCATTTCGTTTCATGTTTTGTATGTTTTGTTTGCATATCCCTTGCGTATAGGTGATATTTATATTATAGATTAAACCTCTCTCAAGCTACTTTTAAGGATGTAAAAGATATAAACCTTCAGAATATTATTTACCTGCCATGTTATTCGTCTGTTGAGAAATATATAAGGTGTGTAATGTACATGTGTTTTCAGAAAATAAATCTTCTGTCCTTTTCCTTTAAAAGCTACAATAACTGACATGCAATATCAGGTAGTAAATTTAAATTTTAAAAGTGTGATCAATCCTATTTATAGTTCGTCACGCTGTATTTTGTTACTGAACGAGATGATCCAATCCTTGATAAATTATATGAACTTTTTGTTATTATCATAAACAAACAAATAATGAAAATTTAGTTATGTTGCCATCAGACCTCAGTATCCACACAACATGTTCCAAAAATTTGGTTAAAACAACAAAGATGATAAACAAAAAAAGGACAACCACTAAATAACAAAGTATCAGACTTGTGACAGTCACATACAGGTTTGAGTAAATATTTGTGTGGACACCCAACCCTTGCATTTCCTTGGACAAGTGTAGCAGCAAAAACATAAGTACAAACTACGAATAAGGCTTAACTCATCAAATCCACACAAAACACAGAATAAACTACTAACAAATAAATTACAGTGTACACATGAGAATACTCGTTATTACTGACAATGAGCTTTATGCTGCATATATGGTATTAGTTCTTTTTTGTTGAAGGCTGTATAGATGTCTATAATATGCAGAATGGACATTGTGAATGTGTCAAAGAGACAACAATCCGACCACAGAACAGTCAACAACAGAAGGTCACCAATAGGTATACTTGTTTACAACCCTTGTAATTTAATTTATTATGGTCTCATTGGCAATCGTACCACATCTTCTTATTTTTATTTGCTCCACAAATACATAATACAAATATATGTCTAAGACTAAAATTTCAATCACTACACATCGTATTGATAAGTTTAAAAACGTCATAAACGGGCAGAGACAAATACAGGTATCGCAAAATGTTGGATCATAAATGTAAAGCAATAATATTAGAGGAGTAGGGAGTGTGAAAGCTCACAAATGTTTAACACAACCGCATTTTGTGTTCAAATTTTGGTTCATTTATATATTTCGGAGTTAAGGCTTACGTCCGTTTTAACTTGACTACCGTACATCAGTGTGTAGGAGCCAGTTAAAGTCCGTCTATGAATGCGGAATTAACTATCTGTTATGAACACCCATGGAAGACCTTGACTGTTTACTCTTTGGTCGGGTCGCTTTGACACATTCCCGGTTTCAATTCTTATTTATATCTATATTTTACGTCAGGAAAAGACAGAACATTGACAATACATAGAGTGAATTAAACTAATGCCAGTAACACACACAAATGATTTGATATGGCTTTCCTATTCAATTGAAACGTAGGCAGTCCTTGTCGTCATAAAAAATATGCAGATTTTCTTTACAATAACTATTAAATCCATTTCTAAAATTTGAAATTGTCTCGTAGGAAACTAAATGATAAAACATCAGTAATCGGCAGTCCATCTAAGTGCACAATTGACTCTTTAACGAAAATATCTTCACTGTAGATTATTATTATTAGTGTGGTTGTAAGGATGTTTGTTGTGCGGATTCATTGTTACCAACTAACTTTAAAGCAGTTTCCAACAAAGCGTATGATTCGGCTTTATATGTAGTTATTAAATAATTTTTTTCTATAACCAGTTTTAAACCATGAATGGCATCCTGACACTGTCTGGGGTTATTGAGATGATACTGACAAAGAAATTCAATGAAATAGGCATACACGATAGCTGGAAACTCTGAATCTACCTTTTGAAGTTCATTTGGTGCTACTGAAGAATCATTCGTGACACGTATATCATCTACAAGCATTAATTTTCCGAGATTAACAAAACTCGTCTTCTGGAATGAATTAAGATATCTCCATTGGTAATCCGATACAGCTGAGTAGTGGCACAATTTTTCCGGAGTACATTTTGATACAGAATACCTGATAACGTATAAAGCTTTACTGTATTGTTTTGTCTTATAGAAAAGCGATGCTAGCATCAACCATCCAGATACAGCGTCATGATACACATTCTGTAGCAAGGTACTAAGACAGGATTTGTACTGTTTGTATCGGTATTTATTTTTACTACATGCACTGTCCAGTGATATCAACTGTGCAAGAACATTAGCATACATAGACAGAAAGTATTTATACATGTTTCTTATTGAAGATTCCGGACACGACATGGTCTGATACACTCCATTCTTAAATATTGTCTCCTTGAATTTGGAACAAGATTCAAAACAAGTACGTAAAGCAATCAACAACTTTGAGTTTATTTTTTTGTGTAATTCATCTACATATAAAGTATGTGGTTCGATGCGAAAATTCCAAATTGATACATAAAAGTTAGATATTTGATCCGAAAATAAGATGCATCGCCATCCATAACTATACAACGTAGATAGTTTTTCTATAAGTACTTCACGACCTCGACCCTCTATTTTGTTCTCAAACAGGTTATTCTCCGGAATGAAGTAATGCAAACAAAATGAGTGTTCAACACAATAAACCAGCCTACTGAAACATCGCATAAAACAAGGTATCAAATTATGAGGTTTCCATACGGATAGTGGCAGCTCCTCAGATATCCAAAACATAATAGTTTTAAGGAAATAAGAACAGAGTAAATCTTTACATTCGGAATGAATAGCTATTACATCTTTCAAAATAATTTTCAAGAGAGCATAGCACAGTAATTGAGTGTGTGTAAATGTATTTATTAGAATTTTTTCACCGACTGAAAAAGATACTCGCCATTCTAGATTTTCTTTTTGTGATCCCTTACCTCCAATTGGTACAAAAAGTACTCCGTGATCTATAATACTTTGTTTGACTTCATGACTCGGCCATGAGTTATTTGATCTTGATACCCACTGAATTGCAGGTGATATCCACGTTTTACAATGTAAACAAGCTGCATAGTCAATTTTTCCTTCTTTATCTGAAAAACACGGACCATGAATTTCAAATTGATCATTAAAAAAACTTTGTTTAAACAATGCACTTGAAAGATATGGTTTACCATTATGTTCATCACAGTCTCTCATAACTTCAGGAATTCTACTATATACTAGTCTCAGCAGAGTATAGCAAGGTCTCACATCGTCTCTTTCCATTAAGAAATGTATTTTTTTTGGTGTGATAACGGGGGGTTCTAATTCTTCATAAACGTTACACCACTTTTGTACCATCATTACATCTAAGTCACTGCCTCGCATCTCAAGTCCTTCCCCAAAGCTACCACTTGTTATAAATGATTCATACTTGTTACTTTGTAAATTGTCCCTGACCGCGTTCATAGATCGGATGTATTTTACATGAGTTTCTGTTCCTACTATATTCTGACACAGATACCGATACAGTGCTATTGATGTATTTGGATTTATACTGTCTGAAATATAGAAAATCTTATGTAAAAAGGTAAATATGAAGAGAAAATAAAGGAAAGCAAATAGCCATTTAAATACATTTATATGATTATAGGACTGAGTTTGAAAGATGGCAAAATTGGGTTTATAAATTTTGTAAAACGTCATCAGTGTCTGAGCAGAAAGAAATGAACCAGGGTTATGTCAATGACAGTCTAGTCCTTTCTAAAACAAAGTTCATCGGAAGATAAAAAGACCATGTTTATACAATTGATTGGGGTGAATTTGATACCAGAGGGACAATCAAACTCATAGATCGAAAACAAACTGACAATACTCTAAAAAAAAACTGTTTAAAAAACAAAGACAAATGAAACTGATGACAGTAAACAGAACTCAACTTAAATAAAGGCAACAGTAGTATACCGCTGTTCAAAACTCATAAATCCATGGACAAAAACAAAATCGGGATAACAAACTAAAACCGAGGGAAACGCATTAAATATAAGAGGAGAACAACGACATAACACTAAAATGTAACACATATAGACAAAATCCCACGAGAATAACAAATATAACATATATATATAACATCAAAACCAAATACATGAATTTGGGATAGACAAGTACCGTGACACGTCTTATCGCAATGTGAATTTACACTCAAAAATAAGAGAAAACAAACGACACAACGTTATAATGTAATACACACAGAAACGAACTATAATATAACAATGACCATATTCCTGACTTGGTACAGGGCATTTTTAAAGGAAAAAATGGTGAAAACCTACGGTTGAAGCAACACGCACCTCACCAACACATTGGGTGATTTCAGGGCTCCAGAAGAGTACGCAGATTCCGCTCCACATGATGCACCCGTCGTGTTACGCATATTATAACAAACAGGGTAATAAGTCTTTTTTAGTAGGTCACATTCGAGAAAAGAAAACGGATTGTAGTTACGACATAAGAAACACATTCAACAACATCTGTGAAACGGATATTTTATAACGGTTAACTAACTCGTGATGGCGTCCGTAAGACAATTACGAAAGGATTACATCAACTTCACCATTTAGAACTTTTTATTAAAAGCTTCCCTGTGAGCAGAAACTGTCTATCAAGGAAATCATGATAGGACAAAGAAGCCTGGGAGTATCGTATCAATTGGAAGATATATATGTTGTAAATATGTCGCGAACACAACGCGGGTATGTCACTTATGTCTTATCTTGTAACGTAAAGACTTTGTGACGTGTCACTTGTGTACTAGGACATCTATAGATTGATTACACATATTTAAAACATGCAACGTGTTCTTATTTAATTCATGTATTCCCGACAATATATTTCGTATGCAGGAGTAAGTATATAGCGTTGCGTGATAGTACTCATCAGCTTTTGAAAAATAACAAAGATCAGTTGTTTGGTATAATTAAAAAGACAAGCATTTCAAATAAACATTCAAACTTTCAACATTCAAAATTAGTCGGAAAAACTGAAATTGGAATTGTTAAAGACACAGAAAACTCAATAGCATTGCAAATAACAAATTACAAAACACAAACAAGAAAGCTAGGTTAGATACTAGACAAAGGTCGTACTTAAATCAAATGTAATTTCGATAGATTGCATTACGAATTATATTGCCACGTAGAGGAATGAGAGAGAAAAAAAATGAAAATAATTGAACCTATAGAAATAGAAAGTAAGTCTTAGCAATATTAGTTATGGATTTAAAAAAGTAAATTATCTCGACTAAATAATAGGCCTGGTACTTTTGATAACAATTATTTACCTTGAAATGAAACAACAAATGAGAGAACGATTGATCGTTACACGCTCGGTATATTCCTTTATAGACGACTCTATCCTCTCTACCCATGTGATTTTCATTTACATGGCAGTTTAAATCGTATTCCAGTGTTTGTACATATGTTCCTTTATTTCCTTACATTTGGTATTGTGTTGTACTTTCTGTTTTATTATTCAGAGAAGATGCCACTTAACCATGTCAACAGATAATAACAAATTAAGCAATCTTTTTAAGTTCATGTGCAGTGTACTCATATTTCCGTGCGGCTTACTCATTTGTTTTTTTTCTATGTTGCGGTTTGTAGACAGTCTGTCTTTTTATAATGATTATCTTTCATTTTGTTATATGGTATTCTCATTTCGTTTCATATTTTGCATGTTTTGATTGCATATCTCTTTCGTATATGTGATAATGCTATCATAAATTAAAACCTTTTCAAGCTACTTGTGAGTATATAAAAGATACAAACCTTCAGAATTATATATTTATCTGCCATGTTATTAGTCTGTTGAGGGATATATAAGTTGTGTAATGTGTTTTCCGAAAACAAATCTTTTTTCGTTTTCCTTTAAAACCACAATAACATACACGCAATATCAGGTAGTAATTTTGGATTTAAAAGTCTGATCAATCCTATTTATAGTTCGTCATGATGTATTTTGTTACTGAACGAGATGATCTAATCCTTGATAAATTATATGAACTTTTTGTTATTATCATAAACAAACAAATAATGAAAATTATAATGTTGCCATCAGACCTCAGTATCCCAAAACATGTTCCTAAAATACAAATCAAAAGCCAAGAAGCCTCCTATTGTTATCCATGACATCGGTTAATTACCACATAAATATCTCCGTCATAAAGATATGCGTATAAGGATATATATAGTCCAGCTGTTGTCAGTTCGTTTCAATGTCTGTCAACACTTTGTACGATTACTTGAATTTGCTTTCATCAATGCTTATGCATTTTAAAATTGAATGCAGAAAACTCCTTTTCAATATTGAAAATATTTGATGTCATCATAAATTTACGAGATTTTTACTTTGAGATGTTAACACAAAGTATAACTAGCTTGGTTTGCTCTTAGCTTTAAAAAAGAAGATGTGATATGATTGCTTATTAGTTACCTCTTCACAAGAGACAAAATGACACAGACATTAAAAACTATAGGTCACCGTTATGCATTCAACAATGAGCAAAGCCCATACCGCATAGTCAGATAGTACGGTTTATCTCATTTATAAGATAAACCGATTAAATTAAAGAGAAATGATAACTGCCTCATTCGGATCCGGTGCTTGTTCCCCCCCCCCCCCCCCCAATCAACGCCACATGACTCGTTAGCATTACATTGCACTAGCCAATCTTATAGATATGTAATAGTTTCAAAACATGTTATCGAAAAAAATCATCGACATCCGCATATCATATTCTAATATTTTGAAAGGAAACTATCGTAGAGACAAGATAATTCTCAAAGAATTAAAGGATTTTCATTTGTAAGGGTCAGCAAACGACGATAATAAAAGATAAACCGAACTGTCATCACACGATCCGATGCTATCAACACGAGGAACACATCCAGCTTCTTTCGACATGTTTATGTGTGTTAAGATTATAGAACAATTTAATTAATGTATCTTCGCCATAAAAGTTAAACAATGCTCGAATGACATGGACAGCTTCCAATTTGTCTGTGACTATGACCTCATTGACCGGTGATAAATTTAATGACAGAACAAAATCTTCACATCAGGAGCCCCCAATTAGAATTCCACACAGCACAAGATGCACTTGTAAGGATTCAAAAGAAGGAGAACCACTGATCCAAAGAATTTATTGCTTGGTTCCAGCGGTTTTCAGATTTTGTCAAGCGTTAACCTTGGTATGTTGAATTTACATATATAAAAAAAAAATATTTATAATTATAATTTGATGTCATATATTTAATTTGTGGCCTTTTTTACATGTTACATCTTAAATAACCATGCAGTCGTTTGGAAGACGCACCTAGCGCTATTACACAAAAAATACACACGAGGGCAATAAGTGCAAATTCCTCAATCTTTATTTATAGATTCTACCACTATCTATACACAATCATACACTATGTGTTAGATGGCTCAGCTGACATGTAAATTAAATACACTATATGAGAGTTATAAGACAAATTTTGTGGCGGATGACGCGATAGATTTAGATTAAATCCATCAGAGTCGATGGCTTAGATTAAAATATTTACAAGTGGAAATCCTTTGAACAGTTTTATATATTTCCTAAACCTTGATATACTTAAATCGGCATTACTATAAAAAAAAATGTACATAAATTATGCCTGTTTTCTCGTTTGACTTGTTTATCATTTTAAAATTTTTCTTTTTGTTTTTCTTTTTAAATTACTCCTTAATGCGGTATCATGGGCTCTGCCCATTGTTGAATGCAATACAATGACTTATTGTTTAATACAGTATGGGTCCTACTCATTGTTGAAGGCAGAAAAGTGACAATGTTATTATTGCGACTTGGGCTCATTGTTGACGGCAGTACAATGACTTATTGTTATAAATGCAGTATGGTCCTAAATGAAGGCAGAAAAGTGACTGATTATAATTAATGCGGCATGGACGATGCTCATTGTTGAAGGCAGTAAAATAAATTGTTGTTGTTAATGCGGTATGGGCCCTGCTCTTGTTGAGGTCAGTACGATGACTTATTGTTATTGATTTATTTGCCGTTTTGTCTGTCTCATTGAGTCATACCAATTCTTTTTTTGAGCTTCTCAGTTACATGTATATATTTATACTTTTCAATTTTCGTTTATTTTCTTGTTAGCTTGCATGTTTTAATTTCATGCTTTAATTTTTGCATGTTTGCCTAGCTATTTACATTATGCATGTGTTCCTGTTGTAAAATATGCTTATATTAAATTTAATATTTGATTTTGATATGAAATATCAAGTCAGTTGAACTTGAGAGATCTACAGAGCTCATGTTTACGTTGTTGAATCCTACATATCATGCCCGACCCTAAATTTTCTGACTTGTGTAAATATAGTTTAAATAGTGATACAATCAAATAGAGTTATACAAGCAATTAAAGCTGAGTTGATATGGATAAAAACAAATAGAAAAAATAAAAAATAGTCTGTATAGGTTTCTAATAGCTCACTAAAGCTCGTGGACAGGACAATTAGTTTACCAACAAGTCAATTTTAAGTTAGAGCAAATAAGGGAATTATGTGCACTTTTAACACAATTGTCAAATTACTTTATAATTTAGGAAGCAGCAGACAGAGCATGGTACACAATATCCTCTTTACTTTGAAGTGCGATAATGTTATTGTTTATATACATGTATTGTTAATAATATTTTTGATTGTCTCATCATCTAACACAGATATGTGAACATTGAGGTTTTTTTAAATTCCTTTGTATTTTACTATCATATTTTTGTAAAAATTTCGGCACAAACTATGGGCTTCCCCACATCTATTTTTAGAAACAAAACAAATATGCGGTATATAAGTTACTGTTAAAGACTTTTACAAACGAACACGCATCTTATCCAGATGGAAAACTCGATGAATTTTCAAATTTATTTCAAATACTCTTGATCTATTTCCTTCTAGGAACATTTAGCATTCTTATCTATATACAAAGCTAGTCGGAATTAATCAACTGTGCATCTATATAAATTATACCTCATTACTTAAAGTAATACCATGGAATTTTACTCTAGCACCTAGTTGTTTTAGGTCACAAAATATATTCGACGTAAAACTATTCAAGTTTGAACTTTCCAAAAAAGCGGCACATACTGCTTAGCTGAATCTGAAATTTAAGTATTACTAGGAATGCATGGGGTTGCAAATTTAGTACAGGAAGCACCTAGTTCTTTTAGGTCACAAAATATATTCGACGTAAAACTATTCAAGTTTGAACTTCCCAAAAAAGCGGCACTTACTGCTTAGCTGTATCCGAATTTTAAGTTACTAGAAATGCACGTGGTTGCCAATTTAGTACATGAAGTGTGGTACTTTCTGTGTATTGATCGATATGATTATTTTTTTTTGTACGTTCTACGTCCTTGGTTTTTAAAATATTGGTCACGTTACTTGTTTAAACTTATATATAGCATATACAAACGTACGCGACTTTGATGGAGTGCCTAGAATAGCATATATTTTATATACAGGTAATGTATTTTCGTAAACTTTGTAGAGGATAATAAAATTGAGAATGGAAAACTAACATTAGTGCATATTACAGATTAAAAAAGTAATTGAGTAAACCAATGGCATACCACCATCTTGCATTGTACCTTTGCAGTGACCAATCAGTCTGGTTATTACCCAAGTCTCCGAAAATGTTCAATTTTATTGATAAGACTGTTTATTTTTATGAAGAAACTTCCTGATTTATCGCATTATTTCTCTTAGAAATATTTTAACAAGTACCAAACATATGTGCTTTAGAATAAATTTTGTTCAACTAAGCCGGTTAATGCGAGATAACTCTTTTAGTAAACCCATTGATAATTCATGATCGGTTTATCAGTGGATATATTACTGCTAAAATAATGCGTTTTATGATGATTTAAATATATATAACATGGATAATACAACGAAAGAAGTAATATCTTCAAAAACAAATCCTGCTGATATGGGATATCATAATGGAATAATAGCACCTTTATAACAAAGCTATTACAAAAGGAAAAATATGATTGTCTAAGATTCAAACATATTAACAAAGAATAATACCTTCTTAGCTAGTTCACTTAAATAGACCTTTATGTTGTGGAAAGGGAGGGGATTCTGATGAGTGTGTATAGACACACTCAAGTGGCAAGATTAAGGGGTTATGATCGTTTCCCGTAATCGTACGTCGGATCATATTAGGTTTTTACTTTCCTGCGGTACCGCAGGAAGTTCTGTTGAGACCGTCTTATGTATACCCTGTGTGGCCGGTTCTGAATTGGTACCAGTTCGAGCTTGACTGTTAATGATACATAGTATGGCCTATGTATTCAGCGTGCATATAGTGTTATATAATAAAGAAAATGTTAATCTTTACTCCCCTAAACCAGGGAGGGATACGAATAAGACCCAACGTATTTGTGGATCATAACCCTCGTTCTCTTTATGATTTAACCTGAAGGAACTTGAGCATCCATTGCTACCAATGGTGCACAGATTTGTCAGTTAAAACAATCATGTCGGCATTCTGTAATCATGTCAGACCTCGTCATTCTAAGTGAACTGTGGCCGTTATTTTCACATTAGTTATTTGTTTGTTGCGTTTTTGCCTGAAACTGGATTCTTTATTGATTAATTGTACATTGGCAATCATACATCCCTTTATATTTTTATAGCTTGACTTAATACATTATCATCCACTTATGAAATGGTTTGTGTTTGTGCATTAAAAGTACTTTGGTTGAACATTTTGAATTAGATAACATTATATTTTAGTTGGATCTTAGAAAAAAAAAACATATTTCATCGTAAGCATTTTTTCTTAAACACAAAACTACATGCATTCACACAAGAAGACCAGGATCCATCCGAGATATGATACCATTGTGAGTTGGCCTAGACAATAAAAACTCCGACTGCAATCTAAGCATTATTCTTTTATTGAACAAATTCAACTATATAGCAAATTCATGTATATATATCGGCAAACATATAAATGATCTACCTAATATCATGTAATTACCATATTTCTTTATTTTGTAGCTGTAATCAACCCTTTCATGTATACCTTTTCCCAGTTTACGACATATATTGATCATTTGTACCTTTTTCCAGTTTACGACATATATTGATCATGTGTACCTTTATCCAGTTTACGACATATATTGATACACAGAAAAATAATATTTATGTATGATTGCCAGTGACATCTTTCAACCAGAGACCACGTGATGTAGAAGTAAGAAGGTTATGGTTGGACTTTTTAAGAAAATAAACATACCGCATAGAAAGCTGTAAAGTCCCCGAAATTAGAAATGTAAAACAATTCAAAACAGATGATTAACGGTCAAATGTATGTTAAAACAACAAAGATGATAAACAAAAAAAGGACAACCACTGAATTACAAGACCTCTTTCTTGGGACAGTCACATACAGGTACGATTAAAAATTTGTTTGGGCTCCCAACCCTTGCATTGTCTTGGACAGTAGTTTAGCAGCAAAAACATAAGAACAAACTTGATTAAGGTGTTACTCATCAGATCTACACCAAACACAGAACAAACAACTCACAAATAACTTAAGAATTACAGTATACATTTGAGAATACTCGTGGTTACTGACCATTAGCTAATTGCTGCCTATATAGTTATAGTTTTTTTTTCATTGTTTAAGGCTGTATAGATGTATATACTTGCTTACAACCCGTGTAGTTGAATTTATTATGGTCTCATTGGCAATCGTACCGCATCTCCTTATTTTTATTTGTACAACAAATGCATAATACAAATATATATCTCAGACTAAAATTTCAATCACTACATAGTCTGTTGATTAATGGAAAGACGTCATAAACGGGCAGAGACAAATACAGGTATCGACAAAATGTTGGATCATAAATGTAAAGTAGTAGGGAGGTTGAGAGCTCACAAAACATGTTTAACACAACCGCATTTTGTGTTCAGAGTTTTCGGAGTTTAGGCTTACGTCCGTTTTTGCTTGACTAGCGTAGTGTGTAGGGGCCAGTTAAAGTCCGCCTATGGATGATGAATTTACTATCTATTATGAACACCCATTAAAGACCTAGGCTATTGTTTACTCTTTGGTCGGTCTCTTTGACACATTCCCGTTTTCCATTCTTATCTATGTCTATATATTACGTCAGGAAAAGACAGAACATTGACACTTCATAGAGTGAAATAACCTAATGCCAGTAACACACATACACAAAAATTTAATTGAAACGTGTGCAGTCCATGTCATCATACAAAATATGCAGATTTGCTTTACAAAAAATATTGAACCCATTTTAAAAAATTGGATTTGTCTCGGAGGAAACAAAATGATAAAACATCAGTAATCGGCAGTCCATTGACTCATTAACGAAAATACCTTCACTGTAGATTATTGTAATTTGTGTGGTTGTAATAATGTTTGTTGTGCGGATTCATTGTAACAAAAAAACTGTAAAGCAATTTCCAACAAAGCGTATGATTCGGCTTTATATATATTTTTCTTCTATAACCAGTTTTAAACCTTGAATGGCATCCTGACATTGTCTGGAGTTATTAAAATGCTACTGACAAATACATTCAAAGAAATTGGCATACGCGTTAGCTGGAAACATTGAATCTACCATTTGAAGTTCAACTGGTGCTACTAAAGAATCACTCGAGACACGTATAACATCTACAAGCATGAATTGTCCCAGATTAACAAAACTCATCTTCTGGAATGAATTAAGATGCATCCATTGGTAATCCGATACAGAGGAGTAGGGGTACAATTTTTCCGGAGTACATTTCGATATAGAATACTTGATAATGTATAAACCTTTACTGTATTGTTTCGTCTTATAGAAAAGTGATGCTACCATCAACCATCCAGATACAGCATCATGATACACATTCTGTAGCAGGGTACTAAGACAGGATTTATACTGTTAGTTTTGGTATTTATTAATACTTCTTGCACTGTCCAGTGATATACGCTGTGCAAGTTCACTAGAATACATAGACATGAAGTATTTATTCATGTCTTTTACTGAATTCATTTATGGATTTTCTGTCGCACACGACACTGTCTGATTTACTAAATTAGTGTATATCGACTCCTTTTGAAGTACTTACTTGACATATGCAAAACATCTGAGCTTAGTTTTTTGTAGAAATCATTTACATATAAAGTATGCGGTTCGATGCGGAAATTCCACTTAGATACATAAAAGTTAGATATTTGAACTGATAAAAAGATGCATAGCCATCCATAACTATTTAATGTATAGAATTTTTCTAAAAGTATGTCACGACCGCGACCCTCTATTTTTTTCTCAAACATGTTATTCTCTGGAATGAAGTAATGCAAACAAACTGAATGTTCAACACAATAAATCAGCCTACTGAAACATCTCATAAAACAAGGTATAAGATTACTAGGTTTCTCTATTGGAGTGTGGAAGTTCTTCAGATATCCAAAACATAATAGATTTCAGAAAATAAGAACAGAGCAAATCTTTACATTCGGAATAGGTATCTATGACATCTTTTAAATGATTTTTAAGAGAGCATAGCACTATAATTGCGTGTGTGTAAATGTATGAATCAGAAGTTTTTCACCAACTGAAAAAGACATTCGCCATTGCATGTCTTCTTTTGGTGATCCTTTAACTCCAATCGGTACAAAAAGCACTCCATGTTTAATGATACTTTGCTGGACATCATAACTAGGCCATGAGTTACTTGGTCTTGTTATCCATTGTTGTGCAGGTGACACCCACATTTTACAGTGTAAAGAAACGGTAGCATCAAAAACCTCTTTGACTCTTATACATGGACCATGAATTGTACTACCTTTACCAAACATAAAGGTTTGTTTAACATTGCACTTGAAAAATATAGTTTATTATTGTGTACTTCACAGTTGTAACAATCTGTCGGAATTCTAATTAGTGCTTGTTTCAAAAAAGTAAAACAAGGTTTTTCATCGTCTATCGCCATTAAAAGATTTAGCATAAAAATATTAAAACGGGTTGGTAAATCTTCAAAAAACCCAATTTCTTTATGCATTACAAACATTATATCTAAGTCATTGCCTCGCATCTCAAGTCCGTCACTAAAGCTACCACTTGTTATAATTGTTGTAATCTTGCTACTTTGTATATTGTCCCTGACAGCCTTCAAATATCTAATTTGTTTAACATGATCTTCTGATTCTATACTATATGCTGACATAGATAACGACACAGTGCTATAGATGTGTTTGGATTTATACTGTTTGAAATATAGAAAATCAAATGAAACAAATGTAAATTCAGGAATGAAAACAAAAATATTATATATATATATATCAGTTTAACCACAAATTTTCTAATTTAACGTGTGGTTGTCGATGATATCCGAGAATGTTTTGTCTATTCTTGTCTTTAATGTTTTGCTAACATGCATGGTTTTTATCCCATTATATGCTTCCGTGTTACATATTTGTACGTTTTTTTTTACAGTGGTTAAGATTATAATACAAAATTGACTGCAGCATTTTTTACTTTTTACCTTTTAGGTCTGATTGTTTTGTTCACGCATCGTATGCCAATATAATGGAATATGATGATGTCATAAAAATGAGAAGTTTGGCTAGTTATAAAACTAGGTTCAGTCCACCATTTTCTACATAAGAAAATGCCTGTACCAAGTCAGGAATATGACAGTTGTTATCCATTGGTTAGATGTATTTTCTGTTTTTAATTTTTCTCGGGGTTCAGAATTTTTTTTTATCCTACTTTTGAAAATCGTCATAACCTTTAAAAGCTCTCTAGATGAAATAATATGCTAACATGTGTTTATGAAATCGATTACCAAAAATGAAAAATTATTTGATAATTATTAGATACACAGATGCTTACATCATGTACTTAGTTACTCGTGGATTATAGAACGTTTCCGGTTAAAATAGTTTAATCAGTAATTTTTAATATCTCGTTGACTTAATCCGATCATCTACTGGTACCAAAGTAAAATCCATATATGTGTGTACATACATTGTGATATACTCGAATAATGAGAGTCGGTTTTCATTAAGTGTTCACATAAGATTTTGAATTTGCGTGAGATAAACTAATTTATAGTTAATGAACTCACAAATTGATGATAAAGATATGTCGTGATGTAACTTATTACATGAGTTCGTCTTTTATATTTCTATTGTCTAAAGTACGTCTAGCTTATAGGTTACTTGGACTCCATCTAAACCATTGAATTTGTTTAGTCTCCCGCTCAAAATTTGATTGTTTTCTCGTTCAGTTATTAATTCCAGTTTTAGCAAAACTATGTCATAATTTGTTTCTGATTTGTTAAAAGATCTAACAATATTTTTTATCATAAGATATTACTCATCTATGTAAACTGCATAGAACATTTTTTATATTCATCCAGTATGATATGTCCGTATATGTCCAGAACTTGTACACGAAAGTCCTCTTTCATGACGCTATATATGTTAATTAATTTTTACACCGTTGTAGAATAATATGATGCGTGTTTGAAATAGAATCAAAAGGAATGAATAGTACCACCATCATATAAGTGAAAGCAGAAATGATATCACACACTAAATTGAAATTTTCAATATGTGGAAAAAAGTAAAAATAAAAAAGACTTTTTCTCCAATGAATTTTCATTTGAATATTACATGTCAGCTTATTGTTTCAATTAATTTATTGGTGACGAAAAATATCATATCGATAAATAACTATTACTGTTTATTCAGGAATTCATGATGTTTTTTGTTGTTGACAATTTGTTAATCTGAATAGAGTAAATAATGACTGTTAAAAAAAAAATCTTGCATGATAAGCAAAATTGAAGCAGTTTCATTTGAGAATGCTTTTTTATATGTTTACATTGATAGCAACGAATAATTACCGGTCGTTCATTAATGCAATGGTATCTCCGTATGTAATTTAAATTAAGCCGTGGCAGTTGTGGACATTTAAATCATTTTGGAAGCTTATTATAAAATGACATGAATATTGGTATATAAAGTAATAACTTACTAGATGTCTACTAAATAAAATACAATCATACTAAGATTAAAAAATAGCTTTATTATTATAAACGATTTAATGACAGTGTAATGAATCGAAAACAAAAATAGTTGTCACTGAATCGCTATCAATCCTAGATTATATTTAGATTCAATTTGTGAACCAGAACTTCAATCAATGTAATAAATTGAGAGGGAGAAAACAAACTGAAATTCAAACTGATGTTCCTTTAGTATGCAGCGATGTGTTATCGTGGTAGTCGAGTTTTGAAAAATGACCAAGGTTGAATGTATGGTGTAAAAGAGATTCTAAAAATACCAAAAAGGACACTCGAACTCACAAGTCGAAAACAAACTGACAACACCAAGGCAAAAAAACATAAAACAACAATACAAAGACAAAAACAGTACACAACACACCATAAAATACCACTTAAGATTAAAAAACACAAACCCACTCAAAAAAGGGGATCAACTCATGTGCTTTGAAATGATAAGCATATCCTGTTATATGTGTGGAACCCGTCTTGGTGATTATGTTAGTCAAGTCAAGTGATAGGTCTTATTCAAAATTGGACATGCAAAAGGGAAACAATGTTATGGTCTCAGGCTGTCTTTTCATGATTTAAATCCCAGTTCAACAGTAATTTATTGAATAACAAATTATGTTGCCAAGTGGAGGTGAGAGAAACCATTTCTACGAAAATGATTTATTGTTACGAGCCCGTTAAATAACTGTTTTTTACTAATTGACTACATGTACAACTTTTGTTTTTAAAGTAGTTATTTTATACCATTTAACGTGATTTCTAAATGATTCTCCATGCCCATATGTATTTTCAAAAACAAGAATATTTATTTCTAAGTCGCCTGCCAGCAGATATGAAACACTTTTTTTATAAATATTTATATTGCGTTGTACTTTTTCTATTTATGTAAAGTATATGCTTCATAACGAGGAATTTAGAGATAACCAAGATTTTCACTTTTGTTCTCTTATTTCCGAGTTTCTCTCTCAATCCGCAGTTTTCTATAATATGTTTTGTAAACCATAAGTCTTTTTACCATTTGTCTTTTGTCATGATACTGTTAGATCGTTTTGTTTTAAATATACGTTTGATATCTTCCGCCTCTCTGTTACTTTAAATTGACTATGTTGTGGGGAATGAATTTTCAATTATTGTCCATGTAATATCAAAATAATGTTAATATTAGTGTTGTCTAATCGTACACTTTTGTCTAACCGGTTACTCGTATAATCGTTCGACCGATTAACCTGTAAACCGGTAGTGTAAGTTAATGCTTGAAGGTCTTATCAATAGTACCCTACACATCGATAGAAGAAGATGTGGTATGAGTGTCAATGTGACTACATTCCATACATTTACTTTTTTTATAATACGATGAATTGAAGTTTGGCCTTTGTTTAATGAGGCTTGTTTGTGCAGATTTCTGTCGTAGTGTGACTTATTAATAATCAAATATACGGTATCAACTATGGCGTTTGTACTAACTTCAATATAAAAAATAAAAATAAAGTCTTGATTTCGAAGAATTGAATATATCTGAAACCAATGATTCTTCCATTTTGCCTTGATGTCTCCGATCATAATGTGAGGTCCTTCAATTAAAATAAATGGATTAATCCTGATATTCGTACCATCAAGTATACATTGATTACATTCAAGTTGGTTTGCGTTTTACAGTTTTTGAGTTATCATTTAGTTTGAAGTATGACAAAGACTTGCAAGACAGAGATTGCACATTAAGATGTAGGATCACACAATATAAGATCAACAATGAAATAATGAAGTAAATCATAAAATTTGATCGTACTACTGATTAAAAATTACTGTTAAAAAACATGAAACTAATTATGTTTCATTACGATCTTGCCTCCAGCTGAGAGACGGCTCTAATTAATTTTTGTATTTTTGGATTAACAATACCAATCAATATACTGGACAATTGATCCGTCAAATTATTTACCACGACGACGATTTAAAAAAAAACCAACTATTTAATGATTTCAATACAAATTTATATCAAATCTACTTAAATTGAAAAAAGTAAGGTTAACCGGTTAGCGTTTTTGGTATTCGGTATTCGGTCGTTCGAACGGTTAACCGGTTAACCGGTTAACCGTGAAACACAAACGTTAATATGATATACAACCTTAATAATGCCACTAGTAAGACTGTACAGAAATATATAGATTAAAGTTATTAGGGTTTTTAGCTTACCTGCCATCTTGTTAGCCTATTGAAGGTTATATTAAGTGCGTCATATGTTTTCCAAAAATAAATCCTCTTTTGTTTTTGTTTGGAAACAATGATTAAATACACACAATATTAGGTTGTATTCAAATTCCTATCTTGAATATCTAAAAGCCTGAGAAAATTCAGTATGTCATGATGTCTTTTTGTTTGGTGTTTAAAAAGGTATATATTCGACGCTAAGGTTAACAAATTTGACTTTAAATGTGGATATCTTATAAAACACAAAAGGGTTTAAAAATTTAAATTACCGGTGTATCAATTATCTCTTGTGTTTAAACTACAAAGTAAAGATGTCTGTAGGTATTTATTTATTATAATAAACGTCGCTTCAAACATAATTATAATAGACTAAATATTATTTATGGAACAAATATTTGATAATAATTATTCTGTGAAGATTAAAGAAATATACCCCATACTATTTCTTCAATTTGATATTTTTGAACTATGACAGAAGGCGAGATTATAACAGTAAAATGTGTCTGTTCCGACTGTAACAACATTAACTTAAAGGATCTTTGAAAAAGACATCTTTAACAATGTCAAACAGATTCCGGCAAAATTTTAGAACACTGACATTGTAATTTCTGATGGCTGAAATTGTCTGACCCGTTTGATCTGTCCATCAAACATCAAAAAAGTCCTCGTGTCAAATACACTCTAATTTGTGTATTTTATCTAACTATGACTAAGTATTTACAAAAAAAAAAACTTAACTTGACTACACATATTTCAAGAACGATAAGAATAATTTCAGATTCATACCCAGTAGTTTCCTGGAACAACAGCATGATGTTCTACAGTTTAATAGTCCTACATTTCCTCTAATTGCACTATTACCTGATAGCTACGCGCAGAATGATATCAGAAGGGAAAACTGAGCAATTGTTGTTCAGGCATTATGTATACATGTATGTGGAACACGCTATACAGCAGTTAAAAACTTTCCAAGTCAGTGTAAGCTTACGGAAACATAAAAAAAACACAACTGTGTTCATGGTTCACGAATGCCAAACTTGCACTACCATTTTCCATGTTCTGTAAACTGTAAAATTTGGGTAAACTCTAATTTGGTATCAAAGTATGAAGATCCTTTCAGAGAAAACTTGTGTGCTTATTTTCAAAGTGATTGGACTTCAACTTCATAGAAATAATTACCTTAACCAGAAACCTCAACCTGAAATGGGAAAAGATTGACGAACGAACGGAAGGACATACAAGGATGAGCCCAAACACCATAATTTTCCTCTACTGTCTCAGGTTTGGCATCCACAACACACGGACTGTAGAACTTTGCTTGGATTTTGCAGAGATGGATTTAATGTTGTTTGCTAACCGTTCAGTAACATATTTTTCATAACTTTTAAGGACGCGTACATAGATAACCTTAGCCGTATTTGGCACATGCACAACTTTTTGGAATTTATGATCCTCAATGCTCTTCAACTTTGTACTTGTTTGGCTTTATAGATATTTTGATATGATTGTCACTGATGAGTCTTATGCCGACGAAACGCGCGTCTGGCGTACTAAATTATAATCCTGGTACCTTTGATAACTATCATTAGTGGAGTGGCATTTTGCTATCGTAATTTATAAAGTGAAATGTAAAACTGGATAATTCTTCCATTTTGTGCAAATCTAGAAATGCACACTACAAAACGTACCCATCCCCCTAAAACACGTACATCTTTTCCATCACGTAACTACAAGCATTGTTTTTAGAAAATGTGTATTCTATTTTTTAATAAACCAAGAATTGGATAGGAAACCTGGTGCATGTGGTTAACATCACTCAAATTGAGTTTACCTGTTTTTATCGATAATCAATGTTTTTACACTATCCTCTCACTCAAAGTCTTATTTGTCAACATCACCGTCGAGTATATACCTTTTCGTATCACGTCTAATACTTGTCTAGGTGATCTTTGCTTCTTTGGCTTACATTTCAAATTAGCATTTATTGACCAATAATACAATGAATCATATAATAGCTAATACAGTGAATAAATATAAAACAAGCTTTTTTCTTGAGAATTTACATTCCTGCGTTTCTGATGACGTCAAAAACTTTTTTTTATTTTTCACGAAAAATCTTTAAAAAATGATAAATTTTGTAATTAAAATCGTCAAAATCTCTTATTTAGACATATTTTGGATGTAAAAATCAAAGCTTTAGAATAACATGAATGTAAATTCGCACATGTATCAGGTTTCCTATCCAATTCTTGGTTTATTAAAAAATAGAATACACATTTTCTAAAACCAAAGCTTTGGACCTTAATGTAAGCCAATTTAAATGGGGCTCAAAATTATAAAAAAAACTTAATACACAGTTAGCTGAAGCACATCAAAGAACCCCAGGATTTCAAATTTTGTTAAAAACAATCAATTTAGTTGGACCTTAATGTAGATCAATTTGAAAACGGGACCGTAAATTAAGAATCTAAATACACTGTTAGTTTTAGCATAAGGTCAACTAAAATTAATAAGTAGATTTTCATCCAAATTTTTGAAAAAAATGGGGCGGGTGGGAGGATTCTTTTTTTTAATTTTTTATTTCTTATGAAACCCTCTCGTGACATGTTTTTCACATATGCAAGTGTAATTATAAGCTTATATCATGTATATACATGTATGAGGAATCATACATAATTTTTCAAAACTCAAATAAAAATCTCTGATTGGCAACCCAGTGCCAGGCAGATTCAAAGAAGGGCCCAGGGGTTGGACCCCCCTTTTTGGAACAATCAACCCATTTAAATGGGGACATACAGTTATTTCATGCTCTTCTCTTAATCTATCTCTTTTTTCGGTAGATGATTTTGTCATCATAGAGCTGAAGAATCATTTTAGAATACTCAAAGAAATACGAAAACCGAAATTTGAAAATGGAAGCTTTGAAGGAAACGAAATTTTAAACGATTACCGGAAACAGAAATTAACAAAATCCAGAAATCGTAATTTTATCAACAACAAAAAACAGGGCAGGCGGGGATGAAAATCTATCAATTAATTTCAATTGGACCCCTTTAATTCAAATTTTTATGAAATCAAACAAAGTTTAATTTTTGACCCGTTGGACCTCGATTTTTTGTAGACCAATTTAAAAACCGTGCCATAAATCCAAAAATACACGGTCAGGTTCAGCATATTAAAGAATCAATTTTTAGGATTGACATATGTATAATTGGTTTCTTTTTACAAATTGTGACTTGGATGGAAGAGGTGTCATTGGCACTCATACCACATCTTCTTATATATATATTTTTTTTATGAGAAATAAGACAATACAGAAAATAATATGTTGTCAATACCAGTAAAGAAGATCTTACATAATTTTTTCTGGATTTTGATGATAGCTACACCAGTTAGCATCTTTACAATTTTCATGTGATCCAAAAATATGTGGTACAATTCTTTGCAGCCCAATCTTAATGTCATCTTCATTGTCACCTCCCTTAATGGCATACATAAAGCACCTCAATATATACTGTTTTGTTTCATCCTTTTGCAATTCTTTGTAACTGCAAAATAAGAAACATATAATGAATGTAAAAAAATTAAAACATATAATGAATGTAAAAAAATTAAAACATCTTTAGACTTTTATGGGCAAAGATGAAATCTTCAATCATGGAATCATGCATCTGCCTTTTAATTCTCAGAAAAAAAGGTCCTAGTTTTTATTTTTTTAATGTCTTCTTTTCTATTCTAAACTTAATATAGCCTCACTGAAAACTGTTTGGTTCTTCCATAAGCCATGAAGATTATTCTTATATGTATACTTATAGATCAGTATCGAGTTGAGATGACCAATAATAATATTGAGAATGGAAATGGGGAATGTGTCAAAGAGACAACAACCCGACTATAGGGCAGAAAATAATCTGTTTATCACTATTTTACCTACATTGTATGATGACATTGCCAATTTCATGTCAATTTCATTAGCAACGCCACATGCCTCTTTAGTTTCTGACCATAATTTTCCATCTCAAACGAGTAGCATGATATGGGAAATCATCACAAAAAAAGATCAAAGGAAAAATACACAAAATAGCGATAATATTATTATAATAGTTCTTTTAATTTTCAATGTAATGTTTGTGAATTCAGATAAAACAAAGATCTTTATATGTCTTTGAGCAATACAAAATTGAAATTTCATTGTAATGTTTTTTTTTTTAGAGTAAGTAGTCTTCACAGATCAATATAATAAGATCTTTACGTAAGATTTGATTTAGTTAAGGATGGGCTTTAGCCTTGTCATAGATCTGTAACACTAAAATTAATTTGTAAAATACCTCTTTGAAATATTATACTAGCTGGTTGATAACCCCTTCTTCACATGGTTTTGGTCATCTTTTTTTTTTTTGATATTTCCAAACTCCACTTCAAGTCTTGCTGTTGTTGATGCATCATTATCAGCATGTATGACTGGAATGACGATTGAATAATTATAAACTTACGAAAGGCAAAACAAGAGCGGCCAAGATATATACAACGGCAAGCATATTTTTTTTTATTTAGAAAATATTGAAAGCTGTTATATTCTGCCTTATTTAATTACATGTAGCTAATGTATTAATAAAGCAACTTAAATAAATATAAACTGTTTTTTTACATTACATTGGTCATGTTATATCATTTACCAAAAAATCAATTGATTCTATGTCATAAAAGTGTAAGAAAAAAATCCAAGTTTCCTGTAAAAATTAGTTAGACAATATACATATAGTGTTTTGAAATATGAAATTTATTTGTATGAGGTTTAGAAAGGGGGAAAATGCGAGGTTCTATCGAGCATTTTCGTGTTTCGTGCCGAATACAAATAAATTTCATATTTCAAGACACAATACGTATATTGTTTTTAGACTGAAATCGATAAAAAAAAATTAAGAAAATTAAAAATATGTATCAAATATTGTTAAAAAAAAGGGTTTTGGAATTTCCCTCTTAAGGGTACCATTTTGGGGTATTTCCCTATGAGCATAGTCTAGGCTGGAAGAAATTGAAATGATCAGAAATCAGAAAGAGAAAATAAACTTAATTTATAACATTTGATACGCATGGTATATAAATTAACAATTTGAAGATCTAACAAGTTTAAATATATAAAAGTTTGACCATTGTAACTACACGTTGTCATGGTTTGACGTGACGTTGTTGATAAAATACAGTAGTTCCGGTTAGTAGGCGGGGCTTATGGGTTAGTTGAGGTCCTTGACGTATAAAGCTAACGTTTATACGTATAGCTTTATCTGTATAGTAAAATAGCTGATTGCAGTATAAAAAATGATCACCTTTCAAATTTGAAAGGATTGTGGAAATAAGAGTTATTTCCATTTATATGATATTTTCAATGCAATTTGGGGAACTCTTTATTTTGAATATGAAACATACCATTAATTTCACATTCGCGATCTTTTAATGTGTGGGCCATTGACACCGCCATGTCTGCCTCCATGGATTTACTAGACCCATGCCAATTCAGATGGCACTCATGCTCTGGAACTGTCTCTTTTTTGTTTTGATGGAACTCACAAATCTTACATGTCTTGCTTCTTAAATCGAATGACAGCACCTTTCCTGTCTCCTTTCCAATAAAAGCTGCACGTCCTGCCAGAATAAAAAGAAAAAGGTATTACATTGACATAATGCAATTATAAATTAATAGTTAAGTAAATATTGTAATGAATTGAATAGGGTGTGAGATAAGGGATATTTTAATGAAATGCTAACAGAATGATGTCATGTTACAGATTAATATGAGGAACAGATATTGATAATAAAGAGCCTGTAGTTCAGTGGTTGTTAGTTTATATCTGTCATATTTTCTTCATAAATTGTTTTGTTATTAATTATGCTGTTAGTTTTTTTTCATTTGAATTGCTTGGTATTTTTCATGTTGGATATAACTTTTTCTCATTGTTGAAGGTTTTAAAGTTGTGTAGTTATAATTGTCTACTTTAAGTGTGAGCTCTGGTGGACAGTTGAGTCACTAACAATCATGTACAATGTAACACAACTAACTTCTATAATGTTTACAAAATGATGGCAAAAGCTCACCTATTTGCTATAACTGAACTAGGTAAGTTAAAGAGATCTACCCTAGCCTAGGGATTGAATAAATATAAGTATGGGAAGATATTTCTTTAACTACAGCTTCTCATATATATTTAAATAGTGAAATTCAGGCTTTGTCCAATTAAGTTAATTATATGAATAATTGATTCAACATACAGTAAGTAAATCATGAATGATAGACATTATATCATATAAATATGTTTTACCTGTATTACTATTATAATTCCAACCAGATCCTCTCTTTTGCCAGCCACCATCAAAACTTGCTTCAATCTTTTGTGTTGATGTCATAACTTCCAGATGGTCCTCTCTTCCCAAAATGCACATCAGTAACAGTATGACACAGTTTACAATCTACCATCAGTAGACCACCTAGCCCAAACAATCGTTCTCCAACAATATCTGACAGGTGAAGTGGACACTTGCAAGTACAGCAATACATTCCTTCCGCCAGGATTTTCCACTCTACAATTCTTCTCCCAATTGCCCAAGATTTTGATACATCAGACGTGTTATCACCTTCCAATTCAGCCTCGGCCCCAACATCAAGATACTCATAAACGTAATTGCCATGATCATTACGCAAGCCGACTTGCGGAGAATCTTCCAATTTCCTGCCATCATTTAACCATTTGAAGTAATCTGAACGACTCGATTTCTTATCGGCAGTTTTAGATCTCGTAAATTTACCAAACGTATTACGTTTACGCTGTTCCATTATGACAGTGATGTATCGTCTGCTTCATAACAACAGGTAAACAACTATTCCATGTCAATAAAACGCTTGTAATATGAGGCGTATTTTAAAACACTTAATTGACGTTAGTTAACTTATAATTTTAGTAAGAGTTATCTTTTCTTAGGTGTATGATACCCCCTTAAGGTTGCAGTCTTGTAATTGACTGCTCCATAGGCTTACATGTTAAACAACTGATCTTTGAAAATAAAAAAATAAAAAATGCTAAATAGAAAAAAAATTTCATGTTCATATCATGCATGTACTAATGTGAAATTGTGATTTAATCGAGAGAAAAAAAGAGGGTGTTGCCACGAAGAATAAAAAGTTACGCAATCCTGAAGTCAAAACATTTTTTTTCTACTTTCTGTTTGCTATTTTTACTAGGCCGCACCACTTCCAGTAAACATGATATCCTTCCACTTTCCTGGATTGATATCCCCAAAAGATGCAAGATTTTTTTAAAAGTCTATATATATGTTTCAATTCAGCATAAACCTATAATCAAACAGAAGAAATTGAGTTCAGAAAAAAATTCAGAAAAAAATGCACTATTTTGTTTCCCTCCATGTTTTGACATGCACCGGAAATTGGAGTTGTAATACAAGACTGGTACCTATAACATTCATGAAATGTCTTAAAAAAATAATTCATTTACTTAGTTTCATTAAGTAGTCATATTTGAACATAAAAAGTGCCATTATTAGAACTGTTTGGCTATATTAATGAAAATAACCCCACTATTTAAGCAGTACCCCTTTCTGAAAACAGGCAAAATTTGGAAATCAGTCATGTCTTCTAAATGATCTGTAAATCTCATTCTAGTCTATCTTCATGAATGTTTTTCTATTATTTGGATACTGTGGAGCTAGAAAAGTATTCTAATCTATTATTTTTATTTTGTTCCTCCTGTTTAAATGAACCACATTCAATAGTTTACCCCTCCCCCTTTTTTCAATGAAATCTACCCAAGTGGGCCTCTTGTTTAAGTCAAAATTGAAAAACTACCCAAAACTTTTTCATATTGAAGAATTTGCTACAATACAACTATCTGGACACAAGAAAGACCATACCTTTCTCTTGTTTGACTATACTGGTCTTTATACATGCCTACTATATCATGGTTTTTAGACTGTACTTGACCCACAAATGCATATAAAATTTGAAATAAAATTCAAGAAAAAACAAAATGAATACTCATGTGAGTGTTTTTGGTTAGAATATTGATTACTTGTCACACCTAATCACAAAAATCCATGTCATGATGAATAGTTTTAGAAAAATTGTACTTTTTAAACAAATTTTTAACCCAAATATGGAAATTTCAATTAACCATGCAGTGCCGCAGACAGGAAAAGAAGTATAGACTCATGAAAAATGAACATGTTATGAAAATCTTTTCACCAAAAGTTCATTTTATACATATTCTACCTAAATGTCAACAATTGAGCCATGAAAATAATAACCCTAAAGAAAAACAGTACTTTTGTATGTAGCTGTCTCTTCAACTTTGCTCTTATTTTGAATAAAACTGTGCTACTAAAAATTGCATCATAAGAAGATTTCATTGAGAAAAAAATCTTTCTATGTTCTTTTTAATTGAAAATCATGTATGTAATACCATCAAAATCTCAATTTGCCTCAAACTGTTGTGCTTTATATCTATTAATACTTTTGAATGGTGTCTAGTATGAAAATGCATACTTATTACATAATTTCAGTTTTTTTCAGTGTAACTTGATACCCCATAATTTTTTTCTCTTAAAAAGTTCTTAAATCATGATGTTTTATCATTCTGACCACACATAAGTCCACATGAACTACTTCTTTGCAGTGAACATATGAAAAAAATTACCCTATGCAGGTTGCAGTCTTGTAATTGACTGCTCCATAGGCTTACATGTTAAACAACTGATCTTTGAAAATAAAAAAATAAAAAATGCTACATAGAAAAAAAATTTCATGTTCATATCATGCATGTACTAATGTGAAATTGTGATTTAATCGAAAAAAAAGAGGGTGTTGCCACGAAGAATAAAAAGTTACGCAATCCTGAAGTCAAAACATTTTTTTTCTACTTTCTGTTTGCTATTTTTACTAGGCCGCACCACTTCCAGTAAACATGATATCCTTCCACTTTCCTGGATTGATATCCCCAAAAGATGCAAGATTTTTTTTAAAGTCTATATATATATGTTTCAATTCAGCATAAACCTATAATCAAACAGAAGAAATTGAGTTCAGAAAAAAATTCAGAAAAAAAATGCACTATTTTGTTTCCCTCCATGTTTTGACATGCACCGGAAATTGGAGTTGTAATACAAGACTGGTACCTTAACCTTCAGCTGAAATTAAACCATGGCATGCACACTTCTGTTTTCAGGGGAGAGTGGAGCAGCAGATTTTCGATTATATAGTTTCATTTTAAAAAATAGATTGATATCGACTTATTCTATATCAACTTCTGGGACACAAGCTAAAAAGTGTGAAGACCTATCGGTTTTCGAAGATAAAATAACATTATATACTAATTCGCCAGCTCAAACGAATATAAATTATCTAATAAATAAAACAACACATAAATAGGATAAGTGTGTCTACAGCTGTAGCAGCCTTTAATATTAACTTTACATTCAATATAATTCTCAAACTAAAGTCCTTCACTATAATTCAGACAAACTACCAATCAAATCATACAATAGCACAGTAATATACAGTTACACAATCAAAAACTATCTACAGAGGAGGAAAAAATCCTAATGATATAATGTAATATATGATACATATACTCCCATGAACGATAACCATCTCATAAAAGGGTGGTTTGGTGGGTAAACATAATAACGAATGCTGCTACTTTGAGCTATAGGCAAACTTTGAATAACTTTATTTTTTAAACTAACCCCTTAAGTACATTTTGTAATACTGAATCATGCTTTTCACGAAAATCATAAGGGCATATACCCGTAAAACCGGCACTACGGGTATATGCCATCCAATCAAATTGAACGTAAACACACACCATGTGTTTGATATAAACACACACGTGTTTATAGTAAAACAATCACTTGACCGTTACAACGTCATGTGACCAATAACTTTAATAAATATAAAAAAAATTATACTAAAAGCATTAACAAATTTTCTGCATATGACCTTTGATATTCAGTGATAAATTGCAGTTAACAAACAGATTAAAAAAGAAATGCATACAAGGAAGACTATCATCTAAATAAACTACTGTAAATTCAGAAATTAATGCGAGGTTTTTATGATGGCGAAAAATGCGACTGAGTTGTAAACGCAATAATTTAAACTCGCATTTTAAAATAATTTATATGAATTAAATAGGATTTAAAATTAAAATCGCATTTAAGCCTAAAATGACAAAATCGCAATAATAAATGCACGCAATAATTTCTGAATTTACAGTATATTGTTTCTGAATTGTGCGACTACTTTCAACATGATTTGGGTTTTCTGAACAATGTCCCTCTAGGTGCTTTTACATAATTAATCAATTTTAACAAATATTTCGGAGGAAAAATTAATTGATTGAAAAGGGGCACTAGCTACGAGATATATAAAAAATCTAAAGTATGATTTTTTTTTCAAATAATAAATAAAGTGAAATAGTGAAATAATAATTCGATTTTAGCAGCGAAAATGGTTATATTTGTCAAATTAAACTAATTAATATTAATAATGAATTATTAAATTCCAAGTGAATAAGTCGACCACATTAAATCTGTATTTATGTGAACTCCAAGTTGACCCCTTTACCAGAGATGGACAACGCATGCATTAAACATGGTTATTTAAATGAAACGAATGTCAACATTGAAATTGAAAAAAATGTCAATCATTTGATGACTGATTCGACCAAACAAAATCTTTTTTCTTCAAGTAAAAACGATGAGAAACGTATATTTATAATCTATAAAACAAATGAAACAGACCTTTGAAAATCCATTTGCACGTGTTTGCTTAATCTATTTATATCTATATTTAGGTTTACATTGCTTATATGGTCATCTGACGTCAACTTGACAGTTAATTAAGTGGTGTCTAGCCTAGAATAATCATGAAACAAAACTACAAATTATTGACCCTATGCCCTGTAAATTGTTTAGACTTTTGATTGTTTAGGAACGTTTTACATCGTTATAAATAAAATGTGATAATTTGAGTTAAATCGGTGACCATGAATTTGACAGCTAATCCCCGTTTAAGCAATCATTTTTCAATGATAAATTTAAAGTGTTATATTTACAAATACGCTTAGATATTGTTAAAATCTTACAGTGTATAATTAAGTGAATACTTCGTATCGTCAGACTCAAACGCACATAAATTACTCATACAATAAAACTAAACACTTGTATTAGAAATGAAATTTCCTGGCGAAAGTAGCAATTTCAGATGCAAATAAACTCATCATAGATACAAGGATTGAAATTTGATATTTACGGCAGCTGCGCGTTTTGTATACAAAAGACTCATCAAAGACGCTCGAAAAAAATGATGAATAGGCAAAATAAAGCACGAAGTTGAAGAGTATTGAGGACCAAAAATTTCAAAACGTTTTCCCATATACAACTAAGGTAATATATTCCTGAGGTAAAAAAGCTTTAGTATTTTAGAAATTCAACGTTGTGTTAACAGTTAATTTTTAATTATGAACATATCAAAGTGGTGACTACTGTGATGGTGATATATATCCCCACCAGCAGTGGCATCGACCTAGTGGTTGTAAATAAACTCATCAAAGATACCAGGATTAAAATTTATTTTAACGCCAGACACGCGTTTTGTCTACAAAAAACTCATCTGTGACGCTCAAATAAAAAAATGTTGAATAGGCCAAATAAAACATTTTTACGTTATCCAATGCTAGTCAAGCGTTCAATGTCAACTGAATGTCAGACTGAAAACAATGCAATAACTAATGAGATATCAGCAAGAATTGACACATTATTGTTTATAACAAACACCAGTAAAACAATTTGTTCATCATGTTCATATGTAGTATTTTAGTTATTCCAAATTTTTTGGGACAAAAGAAAACAACATCGTGTAACCTCATTTCCGAGTTTAATGCACGAGTCGCTTGTTCACATTTATATTTGCATTTAATACGGTGATAAGTATTACTATGAATATTGATCTATGTTCATAAATTAGAATATGTCTCATAGACCCAAGAAAATCAGCCAATTTCAGAAATTCATCTGAGTGCACATATGTCACAATCAAAGCATTTGTTTAATTTATCTTTACTGCACATTTATTTATAAATTGGTGTGGGGCTAGTTTAACAAATTGTAAGAATGCTTGTCATGCGGATTCATTGTGACTAATAACTGTATGGCAATTTCCAACAAACTGTACGATTCAGCTTTATACCTAGTTATTAAATAATTTTCTTCTATAACTAGGTTTAAACCTAGAACGACATCCTGACATTGTCTGACTTTGTTAAGATGATATTGACAAAGAAATTCAAGGAAATAAGCATATGCGGTGGCTGGAAACACACATATATTTTTTTAATTTGATTGAAGTTCATCTGGTGCTAACAAAGAATCACTTTTGAAACGTATATCATCTACAAGCATTAATTTTTCCAGATTAACAAAACTCGTCTTCTGGCAAGAATTAAGGTTTAACAACATGAACAATTGGTCATCTGATATAGTCGGATAGTGAAAATTTTTCAGGTGTACTTTTCGAAATAGAATATTTGATGATGTATAAAGCTTTACTGTATTGTTTTGTCTTATAGAAAAGCGATGCTAGCAGTAACCATCCAGATACAGCGTCATGATATACATTCTGTAGCAGGGTACTAAGACAGTATTTGTACTGTTTGTTTAGGTTTTTATTGTTATTGAGTGTACAGTCCAGTGATATACGATGTGCAAGTCCACTAGAACACATTGAAATAAAGTATTTATTTACATCTTTTATTGAAGGTTGCTGACAGCGCAAGGTCTGACATATTCCATTCTCGAACGTCTTTTGTACAGATTGAATTTCAAAGCGTGTATTAGTGCAATTCGTAAACTTTGAGTATAGTATTTTGTAAACTTCATCTACGTATACTATATGAGGTTCGAGTTGAAAATTCCTCATTGATACATGAAAGTGAGATATTTGATCTGAAAATAAGGCGCATTGCCATCCATAGCCATACAACGTAGATAGTTTTTCTAAAAGTATTTCACGACCACGACCCTCCATTATGTTCTCAAACATGTTGTTCTCTGGAATGAAGTAATGCAAACAAACTGAGTGTTCAACACAGTATATAAGCCTTCTAAAACATCTCATAAAACAAGGTATAAGATTGCCAGGTTTCCATATGGAGTGTGGCAGTTCTTCAGATATCCAAAACATAATAGTTTTAAGGAAATAAGAACAGAGTAAATCTTTACATTCGGAGTGAATAGCTATTACATCCTTCAAAATAATTTTCAAGAGAGCATAGCACAGTAATTGAGTGTGTGTAAATGTATTGATTAGAAATTTTTCTCCGACTGAAAAAGAAACTCGCCATTCTAGATTTTCTTTTTGTGATCCCTTATTAATTAGCTCCAATTGGTACAAAAAGTACTCCGTGATCTATAATACTTTGTTTGACTTCATGACTCGGCCATGAGTTACTTGATCTTGATACCCACTGAATTGCAGGTGATATCCACGTTTTACAATGTAAACAAACTGCAAAGTCAATTTGTCCTCCCTTGTCTGAAAAACATGGACCATGAATTATTTCAAGATTATCATTAGCTAAATTGTGTTTAAACAATGCACTTGAAAGATATTGTTTACCATTATGTTCATCACAGTCTCTCATAACTTCCGAACTTCTACTATATACTAATCTTAACAGAGTGTAACAAGGTTTCACATCGTCTCTTTCCATTAACAAATGTATTTTTTTGGGGTGAAAACGGTATTTTAATTCTTCATAAACGACACATCACTTTTGTACCATCATTACATCTAAGTCACTGCCTCGTATCTCAAGTCCTTCACCAAAGCTACCACATAAATGATTCATACTTGTTACTTTTTAAATTGTCCCTGACAGCGTTCATAGATCGGATGTGTTTAACATGATCCTCTGATCCTACTATATGTTGACAAAGATAACGATACAATGCTATCGATGTATTTGGATTTATACTGTCTGAAATAAAGAATATGATTTGTAAAAAGGTAAATATGAATTTAAAAAAATAATAATAAGCATATGAATTTATTTACATTATTATAGAACACGAGTTTGAAAGATTATAGATTCATCGTTGACTGCTGAACCTCTTTTTGACATTCATACCAATTAGGTCTCTTTGTTTTGTCAATATAACGATGATAGACGGAGAATTCAGGTGATTTTTGTCATGTGTAATAAAGTGCATATTAAATGAATAGATCAAAGGCAGTAGCTAGTTCGTTTTTCTTTTATAAAAATAAGACACTGAATATTTTCATTTCATTTTGAAAAACATATAAAACAAATACATGTTTTAATCAATCGAAAAATAAAACTATATTTTTCTTCAATTCAGGTCATTTTATTTTAACCAGAGCTCAATCAATAATAGAAAGCTTGATACCAGAGAGACATCCAATCTCATAGATCGAAAATAAACTGGCAACGCCATGTCTATAAAAAAACAGACAAATAATAGTTAATAAAACTCAACATAGAAAACTAAAATATAAGCAACACAAACCCCACCTAAAACATGGGGTGAATTCCGATGCTCCGGAAGGGTACGCAGATTCTGCTTCACATGTGGCTACCGTTGTGATACTCATATTACTTAAAACTAGATAATCAGTCTAATTCAGTGGGTCACATTCGAGAAAAGGAAACCGGTTACAGTTACGACATAAGAAACCCATTCAACATCATCTGTGAAACAGATATTCCATAATGGTTAACTAACTTGTGATGGCGTCTATAAAAAAATAAGAAGGGATGATTTCAACTTCATCATTTAGAAAGTTTTGTTTAATAGCTGTCTTGTAAAAATTAAAAACATTGTGAGATGATAGGAAATGCCAGCCCAGGAATATCGTATTGGAAGATATATACTCCGTATGCAGGAGTAAGTATACAGCGGTGCGTGATAGTAGTCATAAGCTTGTGAAAAAGAACAAAGATCAGTTGTTTGGTGTAATTAAAAGAGACAAGCATTTCAAACGAACATTCAAACTTTCAACATTCAAAATAAGTCGAAACAAATTCACACTGGAATTGCAAAAGACGAAGAAAACCAAATAAAATTGCAGATAACAAATTACAAAACACAAAGTAGAAAGTAGGCTAGAACCGAGTGTAGCAGAACTTGGTAATGACATACTTCAAGGCCGTCGCCTTTATAAAAGACTTCCATTTCAGAAACCTGCATCTCTGCGTCGTTTCTTAACAGAATATTTTAAAAATACACAGTTGCTTTTCTTAATTTCAGTCGCAGAGCTATTTTTCCTGTGTGATTGTCCATTAACAAGTCGGGCACTGCCACTAGCATGACTAGTGACAGTAGTGAAATACTAATTAGTCAAATCGGCACCTGATGTAGTAATTTTGGCACCCTTGTTCAATATGTTTAATAACAATTTTTCCCTCAGTATTTTAAGCAATTGACATGATTGAAATGCAAGTTGTCAAGTTGAGCAATTTTGCATGATTTTGTTCATTTTATGTTGGAAAATGCTGTTACAAGTGACAATTCTTACTAGTAGTTGTATAGAAAGACTACAAATATAACCACTGGCCTTGACTTATTATTGGCTTTATGACACTGCCTGTAAATTATCACGTTCTGATTGTTTTAATGCTGTAACGTTGTGACCCCCGTTTGGATACACCTTATCGCTAACCCGGCTTTCTATTGTGGCGTCAGATATTTTGTATTATGACATCAAAATTTTACGGAAACCTATGTGAAATCCAGTAAAGGCGGACAAATAGCAACAAGGTGTATCATAGAAGGGGTTAGTAAATTTCATAGGGGGTTTATGATGTCAAGTATACTGTCAACGGTAACGTCATCCATCAATGTTGTTGTGTTTTATTGTTAATTGTTGTATAAAAAAAAACACATCAGAAACAGACCTGTGGTGATTTAAAAGAAGCCAAGGCTCCGTGTTGAAGGCCGTACTTTAACCTATAATGGTTTACTTTTTATATTGTTATTTGGATGGAGAGTTGTCTCATTGGCACTCACACCACATCTTCCTATATCTGTCTTGCCTGTGTGCATTTAATCTGTTATAGGGTTTACAACTGACTAAGTGTTCCCTTCAGCAGTTAGGGGACGTGAACTTAAACAAGTGATTTTCTAAATCACTGATTCAAGTAACATTATTTCCATAAAGGTTTGAAGGTACAGTTTTCTTTCTTAAATAATCGCCTATTTAAGTAGTACAAATTAATCACTAGAAGAAGTGATTTAATTGTATTATAGCTTTACATATAGAATACTAATGATCCAGGGCCTTATTATGTTTCTAAACTTATCAGACCCAAATCTGTGTTGTCTAGGATGACCAGGTCTTTTCAGGTGATGACCTTGTACTGCATCTAGGATAATGACATAAGAATCACTTGTTTAAGTATCAGACCTCAATTTCTTTCCCAAAAACCACTTCTTTAAGTATTATTCTTTTAATAACCCCCACTATTTCAACACCCCGAACAGTGCATTTTTCTTTCGCGAACAGTAGAATTTTATTACATAATCTGAAAGATGAAACCTTGAACTTCACAAGTTAAATACTCCCACTGCTGTGAAAAATCTTTTAAAAAAGTATCAGTTTATTATGTAAAGCCATTATTAAAGCATTTTTTTCAACTAAAATAGAATTTTCAGCTAAATGATAGCATCAAAGGCATACTACTTAAAAGAAGCAAAAGGTTCATATTTTTAAAATTTTACTAATTAAAAGATCATTTTTAAACCTACATGTAAAGGTTTAAAATTTTGAAAAAACTACAAAATTCAAATTTGTGATAAAACCTCGAATTTGCTACTCAAAAAGGTGATTTAAAAATCACTTATTTCAGTGTCCCCTGACTGTTCAGATGTTTCATACACCATCCTGGTGAAAATGGAAATTTGAAAATACAAATGAACCATCGAGTTGTAATGAGTTTGAATTGATCATAGCATCACATCCATAACACAATCTATAACTTAAGAATATCAATTCAGATACATGTACATGAAGCAAACCATTACCGATATTAAAAGATCCTGCGGGAGAACACTAGTCATAGAGGGAGAATAAAATCCATCAGAAATTCAGCATTGGGCCTCACCCCACTGGTAATGTTTGTAGTCTTTCTATACAACTACTAGTAATTAGATGATAATCAGTGTCTTTTTTATCAAGTCCCAACTTAACCAGGTATTGATTTGAGTAGAATTCAATACTGACACTAGTGCCCAACCTGTTAATGGACATTCAAACATGAAAAAATAGCTGTGTGACTGAAAGTAAGAAGAATAACTGTGTGTCTAGGTATTTACCTTAAGAAACAAGGCAGAGATACAGGTTTCTGTTAAATAGTTTGGACCCACTGCATTTGTTTACCACATTGAGTGAAGGGATTACCCTGTATGAAACTGTTTGGTGGGTCACTACTAACATGACTAAGGTTTATCCATATACCTGACATGCACAAAGTGGCAAACAAATGCAGCAGGTCCAAACTCTTTTTTACACATGTTACAGGTGCCAACTTTTACCCTTATCTGAACCAGTAGTATAATATTTATTTGACATTACAACATAGAAAGGCACACTATAGAATTTCAATGGAACAAAAATCGAAACAAAAGAAATATTAGCAAAACAAGTAAACATACATGTCATGCATGTACATTGAATGAATACATTTGACACATGAACTCTTTTTGACAGGTTGTTGTCTCTTTCACACATTCCCCATTTAGGACAAAATCAAATTAAATATTTAGGTAACTTTAACATGTTTAAATATAATAATTTTGTTGTTGGAAGTACGTAAATATTTTTTACAAAAGAATTGTTTTTCATACATCTGTCATCATGTACATGTACAAAAACAGAGGTCAAATAAAAATATATCGTAATACATTTTGTAATACTCAACACTATACTTGCAGAACTAACAAACGATAGTACTTAACTATGTTAACCAGTTTTGTCAGATTATAATCATGATAATTTATCTCATTATTTTTTGATAATATAAAAAAATAAGGAGACGATTTATAACACAAAAAAAGAAAACATTGAATAACCAAATGCATCACAAACTATTGTCAACATGGTCAAATTAATATGTTTTAATTTTTTTTAATTTTTAGCTGATCTCAGCATGTGGTATAAGATATGCTATATTTTCACGATACTAACAATTATAACTCTTGGATATTATGCTTTGGTGGTTAATCCAGAGGAGGAATCAACACCAGAGTTTATACCCTATGATCATCTTAGAATTACAACAAGGGTAGGTAGTATTTGTCTCTTTCGTTGCAGGTTTCATCCAACCTTGACCTAATTGTTTTGGTTCATTAGCATGGTCAATGTGCATGTTAAGTTTGTGTGTTTTTGGTCGGTTTTTCAATTAGCAAATGCAATTGGCCTGACATTTCAACTATATTTGGTGTATTTGTCACAATTTATCTGTCCTTGACCTCATAATGATCAATGATGATAGATTTTTAAAAATGCTAAAAGTAAAGCTTTTAGTAAAATCTTTATCTGTACTACTTTCACAAAATGTTTATTTAGATGGGGACAAATGACAAAAAATATATATGATATATGCAACAACAAACAACAACCACTGAATCATGTAGATAACACATGGGTACCATTTACTTCAATCATATTTATAAATTTGGAACAGACACATACATTACTGAACGTTGCAGGGTTGGTTTGTATAAGTTTTTGGATTAAACATGTGAACTAATTTGATCTCATGATCACTAAAGAGACATTGGTAGACATGTACAATGATGTAAAATATGGAATAGTTATATTGGTTCTGTTTACTATTTGTGTTTTGCAGATTTTCCCATATCATGATGGCAAGAGGAACATGATGTATAACCCTGAAGTGAATGCTTTACAAGATGGCTACGAGTCTCGATCAACTCATGGAAGTCCATATTAAAGATAAACATTATGTTTGTGATACACAAAAAGAACTTTTCAACAGAAATTTGAACTTTAGTTTTGTATATATTTCTGTATTGAGGTTTATAGACCATTAAAAGAAATACTTGATACAGTTGTTTACTGTCATTGCTAGAATTAAGATAGCTAAAATATTGTAGTTAAATCTAGTTTTTCTACTATAAACAGTTCATTTCACGACTGGTACAATGACAAATATGTGACTTGTTGTTTTGCTCTTGTTGTGTCTTTATTTGGTTGTCAAGATTTTAATGCCCCCACTGAGTGGAGGGGGCATAAAGTTTTACCTTCTCCTTCTGTATGTCCAAAAATTAGTTTCCGTTCCTTTACTTTATATTGCCCCAACCAAATGGTACCAAACATACACACAATGCTTATTACCACAAAACACAGATCATGCATGCAATTTGGTGGGATCACTTTTGACGTTCTGGAGTTATGCCCCTTTACCGAAATAAAAAATGCTTTTTTTGTTTCCATTCTCTAACTTTAGTTTGCCTCAACCAAAATGTTATGAAATTTATACTTAATGCTCATTACCTCACAGATTTTTTTTTTGGAGGCATCACTTTTACCAGTTTAGAGTTGTGCCCCTTTTACAAATGAAAAACAATTGCTGAATTTTTATTGTTTCTGTTCTATAACTTAAGTTTGCCCCAATTAACATGATTAAACATTTTTGAAATGTATACACAATTCTTATTACAACAAAAGACATATTTAACATAAATCAATGAAATAAATAGCAAAAAGATAGTTGTTGTGACAAGAATGAGTGCAGAAATGGGGCAGCCAACTTAATTTTAAAATGAAAAATGTCTTTAACCCTAAGAAAATATGTATTCAAACAGAAAAATCATATAACTTGAACATAAGTGTTGAGTAATGTTGATTCCATCCAAACTCACTGATATTAGGTGCTCTGGAACTTACAGACATGAAGGGTTATGTTTTTCAAGCCAAGAAAGGTAAGTAAATGGGCACCAAAAACAGTTTATTACTATTTCACATAACAATGCAGTATACTAAATAATGAGCAACACAAGACTACAAAAACAGACTGAATTTGCTCATATAACTTGATTCATAGTGGAGCGGCGAAAGTTAAAAAAGTCGCTTAGTTAACGAGTTTAAATTACCTAAATACCTCATGGGATTTTAATGGCTTAAAATGTCTATCGATTATTCAACTTCTGAAAAATGTTTGTCGTCAAAATAAAATGTGGTACAAATGACGTTAAAAATAGCCTTAACTGACGTTACCCAACTTGCATCGTATACCCCACTGCTGATTCGGTACTCATATTTCATATCAAACACGTTCTAAAAAAATAATTTGTGAACGAAATTGGTAAATATAGTTATTCTTGAACTTCATACAATTTAAGAGCATTTTTAAAAAGTCCTATATGGAGAGCACAATGCATCTGAAAATGGTTGAAAATAACAGTGAAAAATCATCGTTTTTCACCTAGCATTATTTGCACGTGCAGTATAGTTGTATTTTAAAGGCACAACAATAAAGCCGTCGTATAATACTTCAATCGACTCGATTTACTTTTTGCAGTAAATTTCTTATAAGATAAATATTTGGCTAAATATCGGCTTTTTATTGAAATTTGAAGTCCGAATATTTGTCACAAATTTACCGACATTGTTGTGGTTTCTATTTATAGTCCAACATTCAGCAATTTTTCGAAGGTTGATTGTAGTCGTTTTCAAGCATATTTCTTGTTCATTTTGTAATTTCCGAAGCTTTGTGATTAATTTATATTGTTTGGTATTGTTGTGTATTAGATTTTGTTGAATTCAACGGGAAAAGTGAATATCATTGTAGGGTTTGTTTGGTTTTCAGGTGTGTTTGATTTGTTTCTTATTTCATCAAATGGACAATTTATCAGTCTCATTAAAACTAGTCCCTCCGAATGCCAAAAAAAGGAGAGTGGAAGTTGGTGTTGACAATTGCATTATCTGCAATTCTGTTGATGATGAAAATTTGATAACATCAACGGAATCTGGAAGAAAAAGCCTGATAAATGCTGCAGCAAAGAGACGTGATGATTTGTTCAGTTTTTTAATGAGTTCTGCTATGAAATATCTAGTAAATTACCCGTATTTAAGTACCATAGATCATGTTTTAAAAGCTACACAAGTAAACATAATTTAAAAGCAGTAGCATGTTCTTCAGCTGAAAAGGAAACACCAGATATAAATTACGATTTCTCTAATTCTTTGGTGCCTGGAAATTATGATCACCCTCTCGATACATCAAAGTGTATTATTTGCCGCGAAATGACACATAAAAGGGTGAAAACATTACATACCATTTCATCCGCTGAACGGTTAGCCAATCTTAAAGATGCTGCTATTAGAGCATGCGACGCTGAAATGATTGATCGAATAGAGATAGAGAATTTGCTCAATAAAGCAGTGTATCATGCAGCATGTCTGACTACATACTTGGCATATAGACCAAAATCAAATGATAAATCAGCGTATGATTTGGCATTTGAAAGAGTGGTTGAAATAATAAACAGAGACCTCATTTGTGACAAAAAGTATCTTCTATTGTCATCACTCTTGACAATGTACCAGTCTTTTTTACCTGATAAAATAAGTAAGACCTACTGTAATTCCTCCAAGCTTAAGGCTAAACTTGAGAAGCACTACAAGGATGCAATTGTATTTTTTGCTCAACAAGGAAAAGGTAAATCTAGTATTGTATTTGCTAGCGACATTTCCAATGGCGACGCTGTTAAGGCAGCTAATAGCATCAAAGCAGAATTAGAATTGTTTGAGATAAAAGCCGACTTGAGTACATGTAGCTCCACCAAAACCAATGAACAAACCGATATGCATGTACTCTATGCAGCCGCCTCAATATTAAGACAAAAAATAGAAAATGTATACATTTCTGGAGATAATTATCCTGCAAATGACGAAGCATCATTGGAAATGTCAGAAGCAATGTTGCCAACTAGTTTGATAAGTTTTATCACTTGGCTTCTTGACAAAAAGTCTTTTGAAACATTTTCTTCAGTATCAATGGATATTTCGCATGATATTCGAAGAAAATGTGCTGCTCTCGCAGAGTGCCTGGTGTCAAATTGTAGTAACATAATTACTCCATTTAGTCTTGGTCTTGCAGTACAGTTATATCATGAGTTTGGATCAAAGTCTTTGATTGAAAATTTAAATGCACATGGTTTCTGTGTCAAGTATGACGAGGTTCGGAGGTTTTTGACTAGTGTTGCAAATGCTGAAATAACAAAAAATTCAAGGTGGTTGTTATGTCCCGTCCGGTATAGCTAACTGTGGTTCCTTAATCCAAGAAGGTGTGGACAATATTGACATTAATACCGAAACGATTGACGGAAAAAACACATTTCACTCGATGGCGCGTGCTATATTTCAAAATTCAGTTCTACATGGAACATTCGGATTTAATACCCGACAACGGTTTGAACGGAAACAGGACAAAGCATTAGTCTATGACGAAAAGGTATCCTCGCTAATGCAGTGCTTACCCTTTACGAAACCAAAAATGAGGGGCGAACCGTTGAGACGTCAAAATGCACTGGAACTATTAAACAGTTGCACAGATCCAATCGGTCAGACTCCAGATTTGTTATGGGTTATTCGTAGAATGATATGCAAAGAGGGATCTGTTTTTCCACATGAATTGTCTAGTAATTGTACCGAACAATTTGTTCCATTTTGGTCTGGTTTCTTCAGCACACTTGCTGACTTTAAACCAGATAGAACAATTGTTGCTTATGGTCCTATAATTGACAATAAACCAAGCGACATGGCCACTGTATTTACTGCAATGCACAATTGTCAGAATTTGGCGACTACGTTGGGTCAAAAACATGCAATTCAGACAATGGATCAGCAGCTATATGCAGTTGCTCAACAAGTCAAATGGTCCCTAAAAGACAAATCTGCTGATCATATAATTAGACTCGGTGGTTTCCATGCCCTGTCTTGTTTTATTGCGGCAGTGGAAAAATTATGGTCGGAGGCCGGACTGAAAGACTTGCTTGCATTTGTTGACTCTGGTGTCTATGCAGGAACAACTGCAGAGCAAATGCTTAGCGGCAAACAGTTCAACAGGGCAGTTCGTGGGTTAACCCTTGTCTATGAAGCATTGATGCATGTTTTGTTGTCTCAGTTTTTCCAATATTGTGATTTAGAGGATCGATTGGCTGATGTACCAAAACATTTGTGGAGCAGGATGAAAGAGGCCAATTTACAGTTTGAATCTTCTGCATGTTCTGGTAACAGTCAGCCTGTTGATAATCTTACTGAAACATTTACGCAGTATGTGACTCCTGTTTTAACAGAGTATATTGGTTCTGCCAGTGAGAAATCACCAACTTTTAAATATTGGTTAATGCTGTTGCATGCCATCCAACTAATACTACACAATATTAAAGCAGAACGTGAAGGACATTGGCAACTGCATTTGTATACCATTTCTAAAATGCTACCTTATTTTTTATCACCAATCGTACAAACTATTCACGATGGGCACCTGTTTACCTTCTAGATATGTTAGAGTTACCACCAGAGGTTCAGCAACATTTTGACAATGGTGAATTCACCATTCGGCAGGTGTCTGGGAGATACAACGGGATTTGGAGCGATATGGCCGTGGTAAAAACTGTGATCAAGGATTCAAAAGGTAGTGGGGGTATAGCAAACGTTGCTGGACAGAAGTCTGCGTTAATCAGATGGTCATTATCTCGTCATGTCGTTGCTGATTTTGCTAGTACAATGCGCGTTCGATCAGGCATCAAGTCCGAGGCGGATCACATGCATGGGCAAACTCAAAAAGCTGCCATGAAACGCGACGAGGAGCATGTAAGGACGTTAATAAATCATCTAACCGAACTCATGACTAACCCATTTGATATCAGTTTACACCCTGAATGCTTGATAAACATTTCCACGGACATGCATGTGTCACCAGAAATTCAGAAATCCCTTCTAACTGCGATCGAAACAGGTGATAAAAATCTCCGATCCTTTGTAAACAACGCATTGCCAACCGATGGAAAGTCTGAGTTTCTATAGTCCCTTGTCGCGGTCTAATCTAAAAACATTTGCCGACATGTCCAAGAAAACCCCGTTTCGTTCTCGTACAGGAGACACTCTGCACATTCATGTTGACCCTGAGCTTGTGTTTCGAAGAGCCTTAACATTAAGTAGCTCACGTGATGACGTCTCCCTTCAAAAGATCATGGAGCATCCTATTGGCCCAGTCCCAACTTCAATTTTTCATGATGACGGATCAATGAGAAAATCGGTTAAAGCTGAGTTGCTCCACAAGCTCGAGGAAACTGCTTCGTCTGTTCCAGTGCTTCCTGATTTTGATAAGTCAAAAACAGTGTTTATCAGAGACGGAATGGCAATTGTTCAAACATTTCATGTGAAAAAAAGTTCAACTTTCGGTGACCTGGCTAATGACTATGTTGCCAGGGCTTTATCCAATTACCATCAAAGTGAAACTGTGATTGTTGTTTTTGACAGGTACGACGTGTTACTATCAGTCAAATCTAGTGAAAGAGAACGAAGGTCGTCAAAAACAGGATATTCAGGACTTTACCAGGTCATTGAAAGTCGACTTGTGCCAGACTGGAAACGATTTTTGTCTGTCTCTCAAAACAAAAAATCCTTTTTACATTTCCTTGGTGAATATGTTACATCAAATGTAAATACTAAATTTGACTTGCCGTTTCCAAACGCTTTGTACATGGCTGGTTGTTTTACTGATCCGTAAATTGCAAAAAAACTGACACATAGTAGTGTTATAAGTTGTCCGACATTGCGGTGTAACCATGAAGAAGCAGATACCAGAATGATTTTCATGCTTTTCACGCGGATGAAATGTTTGTTGGGAAAGACGTCAAGGGTAGAATTGTTATAAAATCAGATGATACTGATGTTCTTGTTCTGGCTGTACATTTCTACCCAATGCTTAAAAATACAAAAGAATTATGGGTTCAAACTGGTTCAATAGGTAGCTTGAAGGATAATAGACGTTTTATACCAGTTCACGACATTGTTTCGTCTATTGACCCAGTTGTCACCGGTATTCTGCCGGTCGTTCATGCTCTGAGTGGGTGTGATTCCACTTCAAGTTTTTTTTGGAATCGGTAAAAAGTCAGTATTCAACCTCCTGAGATTAAAACCAAGCCGTTTCAGTAATCTTGTAGCCTTAACACACAATGATGTTGATAGTGCGGTAGTTGCTGCTAGGGAGTTTGTTGCTGCTTTATACGACTCAAAGTACAAATTTAAGAAATGTCACAACGATTTAAATTTGCTGAGACATCAGTTGGCTATCAATAAAGATAAAAGTCTTATAAAGCTTCCGCCATGTGAATCCGTATTTAAACAACACGTACTGCGTGCAATCTGGCAAAGCAAAGTTTGGGTGTCGGCAAATTTGGCCAACCCAAATAATGGCTCCCCATGTGCTTTTGGTTGGAAAACTGCACAAAATGACAAGTTAGAGCCAGTTTTCTTTGAAGGACAAATGTCATCAGACTTTCTACAAGATCTTATTTGTTCGTGTAAGGGGAAAAAAGCATGCCAGGAAGCATGTGTTTGCAAGGAGCAGGGTCTTCCCTGCACTGATTTATGTTTTTGCCAAAATGTAGGAAATTGTAATAATGTCCAGTCAGTATCCGCTGACATAGCTGATGACACAGATGAAATATCATGAAAATAGTTCTTGTTACAATATTTGATAGTTTTATTTTGGTTTATTATGGGTTTTTTTCCCACGTTTCAATTTTATGAAATTAAACTCATCATAGATACTAGTACCAACATTAACGTTCATGCCTTAATGTTTGAATAATTTCTACAAAATGCTTGCTCTCATTGTGTAGTTTACAACTCCAATATCTATATTATATCAAAAGGTATCTTGTATTGAGAAAGTTCATTTAAGGAAAACTCAGTGACATGTCTTATCCTTCAAAACTGAAAGGAAATTTAGCACGGCTGCACTTATTTATTGTTTTATTTATAAACTATGCATTTCGGATACTCTTTTAAACACCTTTTTCCTAAAGTATTTAAGAAATGCTATTCTTCGAGGTGAAATATCAAGGTTATTTTGCTACTGGTTTTTATTAGGCTTTAAAATTTGTATACCACGGACTACCTTCAAAAAAGTTAAATATAACGTTCTTTTGACGTCAAGTCCAAATAAAAAAACCAAAGTTGTATGAACTAACACATTGATACATAGTAATACTCATTTAATTTATTGAATAGATTATTAATTTTGAAAAATATCAATGGTATTGTTTCTCGAGATGAAAATAAGATTTTTTTAGTGATGACCTTTGACCTTGATTTTCGGCATAATGGTACCAGCTTTCATATTGACGACACATATTTTCAAAAAGTACACGATTTCAGCTTTCCAATGAGATATTAAAAGTCCATGAGGTATTTAGGTAATTTAAATTTCTGAAATTGTCCGCTCCGCCGCTCCACTATCAGTGGTTAAACAAGTAATTCTTTTACATTGTCATATCAGGGCCCTTTATAGCTGACTATGCAGTATGAACTTTGCTTGTTGTTAAATGCTGTACAGTGACCTACAGTTGTTAATGTATGTGTCATTTTGGTCTCTTGTGGACAGTTGTCTCATTGGCAATCATACCACATCTTTTTTTATATGGAAGACATCTAAACATGAAGGGTGAAAATCAATAAAACGAGACAAAGTGATGCACTCTGAGGTAAATGTATTATTACAAAGTCAATGAAAGACTTTCTATTGTATTATTGTGTCTTAGAGACACAAACAATTCCATTGCAGATGCACATTTTACAATGGGAGCACATAGGTCTATTGAGTTATCCAGAAACTAATGCACCTCTCATACTCCAAAAAGTTCAATCATTTACCAAAAGAGCAAATATCAATAAAAATTAAAACCCTGACCACAGCTGTAATATATGCAATAATTGTACAATTACACGAGACTTACCTTAAGTCGAAATTTGATTGTAATTTTGTTGAACCTATTTATGCTGAGAGTTAACATGAGATGCGCACACAGATGGTTGAGGTCACTTTTCAGAGAATGTAACAGTCTAACATAAGCACATGATACACCGAAAGAAAATTGGGTGGGAATACGAGTGATAGAGAGGGCATGTTAACTTTCAGCATAAATAGGTTCAACAAAATTACAATCAAATTTCGACTTAAGGTAAGTCTCATTTAATTGTACAATTTTATTGAACCTATATGCTGAGAGTACCATGAGATTTCAGAGATATGTGATCTGTTACTCATGTTCATTTACAGCCTTATCAATCATGATTTATTATTAGGCTTTAAAAGCACAAGAAGTTATATCAACTTTGCATTCTATCAAAGTACAAAAGTAAATTAAATCAAACAAACATTGACATATAATGCACGATATGTTAAATTTTTAAAATGTCATTGATAGTAAAGCAAACATATGTATTATCATTATTATGTTATACATGAGACTTATCAGCATTTGATAAAATAAGACTTCACCCTATAATATTCATTATAATTTTGTTTTGATACAGTTCATTAAAATTTCCTGAACGTTGATTCATTTGACCAACCTGCCGTTTTTAAAATTGTATCATTTGAAGTAGCACACCGTAGTGCTGCAGATGTACTTGCTGATCTAGTACTATGTGGTTTATATACAGTTATGTCTACACCATCCGTTTGCAAAACAATTTTAACCCAACGTCCAAGCGTGTCTTTAGACACATGATAGTATGGTTTTATACAGCTGAAGATTAACTTTTGAGTTTTCCAAAAGCATGATTTTCTAGCTAAATACTCTTTTAGAACAGTTACAATACACAGACTTTTATCCTCAATAAAAGCTGGCAACTCTATTGATTGTAAATGTCTCCCTGGCTTTCAACATTTTAATAAACTTCTCACATCTATATATATCTTACTATTTGTAACAGTTATATCATCTAAATCTAAGCTATGAATGGTTTGTAACCTTTCACCTGTTAACAATAATAACTGTGTAACTAGCTTATAGGATAAAACACGCAAAGATAACATATAAACTGGTGTTAATGTTTTAAAATATTTAAACACGACTTCAACATCCCAGGTTCTTTGCTATCTGGGTAATGATGGTTTAAGATTGAATATGCCTTTCAGAAATCGCTTAACCAATGGCCAGTGTCCAACAGTTTTCTCTTGATTCACAGACATAAATGACGATAACATACTTCTGGCAGTATTAATAGCACTGTAACCTAATCTTTTTTCATAGAACGAAGTTAAAAATTCTAAAACATTTTACTCAGTGGCTTTAACTGAATTAGTTTTCCGTTCACTGCAAAATAACAACCATCTTTTGAAATATGTCCAATATTGTTGTCGAGTAGCTGGTTTCCAAGATGCACTGATGATTTCGAAAGATTCTTTTGATAACCCATAATTTTGCAAGATTTCCCCGATATCCTGAAAACTGCTAATCGCAATTTCACCAAATGATGCTCCTTTGTTGGATTCTGGGGTTGATACATAAGATTTTTTTCGATTGTTTATTATATATGACTGTGCCACAATCCGATGAAGTATTTGTGGAAACCAGTTCTGAGTGTTCCACAATGGTGCCACTAATGTCATGTCTGCTTGATCCTGGTCCACCTTTTGCAATATCTTCCCAATCCGACTGAAAGGTGTAAAACAATAACGATTAATATTTCTCCATTTTATACAAATATATCATGCTTACAAGGGGTATTTGCCAAAAATACCGGTTGAGAGGTACAAATTTTCAGAGCCGTTAGGCGAGGGAAATTTATTTACCTCGAAACCGGTATTTTTGGCAAATACCCCTTGTAAGCATGATATAATTGTTTAATTCCACCGAATGTTCCACCTAAGGAAGTTTATCATAATCAGGTATCATATAAAATTTCGACTTAAATGTATAACTTTTGTATACACTGCAGCTGTGATATTTGTGCAGTCAAATTGCATTCACCGTATAATCATTTCTTATCATTTTTGTATGTACAGTCACTGACTGTATATATATCTCCCTTTTTATGATAATACGCCAGTTCTGAGCTGACTACTACACTTTGTTCATACAAGTGGATTCCAGTTTTATGTGACCAGTTGGCAGTTTTATTTATGACGTCATTCCCAGAATTGTTTCGTCATTTGCACCAAATTCAATATAAATGATGATTTTTATCCTAAATATTTCATCTGGAACCATATATTTAGAATGACCATGATTTTTTCATATTGGAATAGAAATAATTCATTGAGTTATTTTTAGCCATGGTATTCCCCATCTGCCATAGTATTTGCTAGGGTATTTCCCATCTGCCATGGTATTTGCTAGCAAATACCCCGGCACATGGAATTCCCTAATGGCAAATACCCCGGGAGAGAAAAGAAAATCTCAATATATAAAAATTGGTGAAAAATACCATGGCTGTCATCCAATCAAATTACAGCATTATTACAAAAGGTGGAATTATACAGAAAAGACATCTACTGCTTCAGCATATTTATCAGGCAAATAAGAGAAATAACGTGGTTATTGATGATTAAATTTTGATGCAAATAAATCCACATCATGTGGTCCAAATAAACAATCAATAATATTAAAAACATCATCATGCAATTTCCACTCAATATCCACATTTATTGATCTTGATAGCCTATCTGCTTCTATACTAGTATTAGCAACTCCAGGCAAATGACAAGCAGTAACCCAAATTTTCCTTTGTATACACCAAATCCACAATTCCTTTGTCAAATTGTTTAACTTTACAATGCGGCCACCCATTTTATTAATGTAATTCACTGCGACCATGTTATCTAGATACACTTTTACATGAATGTTGTTTCTTGACGAACAAAACCAAATTAAAGCTAAATATGCTGCCTTAAGCTCTAGAAAATTAATATGGTTTTTCTGTTCTTCATATGACCAAAGACCCTTTGGTTTCGAACAATGTATCTTGCACACCTGCACCCCAACCAGTGTTTGAACTATCAGTGTTCAGAATAAATTGCGGATCTATTAAAGTCATTGGCTTGAAACTACTATTTGTATTATTAACCTACCAATTTAAATCTGAAATATTTCCATCTGACAAAGTCATTTTTGCATCAAAATTTCCATAATTTTGTTTTAACAATAAATCTTTTGTAATTTCTAAAGACTTTATGTATAATGGTGCATACTGTACACCTGGATCCGTTGCTACTAATTTTCCAATAACTTGTGCAAACTCTCTTATTGTAATCTCTTTCTTGAGAATTAACCGACTACATAATTCAATTATATTGTCTGCCTTTTCTGTTGTTACTCTAATACACATTGTTATTGAATTTATCACAAAACCCAAAAATACAATAACTTGAGTAGGTTGAAGTACAGATTTATCTGGGTGTATGGTAAAACCAAGATGATCTAATAATTGTACTGTGTCAATTATATTACTTTATATTACATCCAGAAAAGGTCTTGCTCACAAGTAAACTATCATCAATGTATGGTGTGTTGCAATGTCCTTTACATCTCAGTTTGGAAACTTTTAAAATTTTGGTGAAAATTCGCGGTGCTGTTGTTAATCCATTTGGCAAACTAGTGTATTCATACAGAACTTCATTCCAATAAATTTAAGATATTTCCTATCTTTTTCATTGATGCTAACAGAATAATATGCATCTTTTAAATCAACAGAACCAAACCAGCAATTTTGTGTAATATTTGTTGTTGCTGTTTTAAAAGTTTCCATTTTAAAATGTATTTGTTCAATATCAAAGTTTAATTGTTTTAAATTTAAAATTACTCGATAAGTACTATCTGTCTTGGGTCTCACAAAAATATTTGAAACATGCTGATCCTTAATTGGAGTAACAGGTTGAATAATGTTTTTTGAAATAAACTTATCTATTTCTGTTTGTACATATTCATATTTTTCACAGCTGAATACAAGTGGATATGGCGTTATAAGCTGTGTAGGAATGTTTTCAAATTCTAACTGATAACCTTTAATAATATTTAAAATCCAATAGTCTGATGTGAATTCCTTCCATCGATGTAAAACTTTGAAATTTTCCCCCCAATAAAATTATTAGGAAGATTTTGAATTTTTAATGTAGTTAAGTCAATCAAGTGATCATTTGTACTTACACCACTTTCAGAAATAACATGATCTACTATTTGTCTTTGTTTTTCTTCTTGTTGAATGTCTTAATTTTGCTGCGGTCTAAAAAAAACAATCATCATCATATTTTCTTGTTCTTTTGATTGGTTTTCCTCCATCAATTTGGCGTTTCCTTTTCCCAAACTTATGAGGAAATCCATGCCCTCCATGGCCGAGATGGCTACGTCCCCTGTTAGAAGACTGATATGAGTTCTTGGGATTATCATATGTATAATTATGGTCCTCTCCAACTTTTTTGCACACACTATGCTCTGCATCTAGTTCTTTGATTTTTTCCTTAATATCTTCCCCAAACAGCATGTCAGTGACTGGTGTGGTATCATCACATAGACCTTTATACTGGGGTTGAATGTCCTCTTTAATGAAACTCCTTCGCCTGAAGGTTATTTCGCTATAACAAGCTTGAAATAGCTGGTACGTATCTCTTCACGTAACTGCATATGCCTGCAGTTCCTCTCTAGACATTCCTTTTTTCTTTGAAGATTTTTCCACAAACATATCCATCATATACATCAATGAACACGCTGTTTTAGACAAGAGATTCTGTAATCGTTGTAATTTTATATCCACATCTTTACTTCGTAGTGACATTTGTTTCCAAATACCTAAAATTATAATATAAATTTAGTATATATATTCACTAAAAAGTTGATAGTGTGTTTGCAATGATTTTTACACAATATTCATACGTGTACATATTTCTCATAATTATAGCGAGTTTTTAATCATATTTATAAAACTATATTATTTATTACCATGTAAAGTATGGTTTGTTTTATAATAAACTGATATGCACACTTGATTTTTCAAAAAATATGAATTTTATTAAATTGCAATTTAATTGCATATAAAATCCTCACCTATGTTGACTCGTGGAACTTTTAGACTGCTCATATTGGCAAGCTTATCATATTTCTTTGTGAGGTCTTTGTATGTTTCCTCATTGACTCGTGTCCTCAGTCCCTGGTTCAGGTATGAGGCTAAACCAGGATTAATTTTTGGACCGGTCTTTTCGCCTGAACTAATGAAGTCTTTCATGGATTCAAAGACATTTTCATTTTCTGCCTTTTCAACATCCACTTCATTCTCAGAACATCCTTCATCATCACAATCGTAACGTTTGTCACTAGAAATATCTGAATATAATTCAGACGGTGCAGATATGATTTTAGTTTGGTTATTGTTCATATCATTATCAAACAAACTGTCCAATTCCGATTGGTAATCATCCTTTTTAGGTTTATTTTTAACGACCTTTCTTGGTCCGGCCATTGCTGCCGATTGTCTAGGGTTTACTTTTGTTGAACTTTGTATAGGATCAGTTTTTGAATTCTGATTTTTCATCAAAGTTTGGATATACAATTGATTTTGTAGTAGCATATTGTAAATATCAGGTATGACCACTTCCGGAGTGTGAGTGGCAGGAGCATTGCTTATGGCTCCTCCTCCTACATTAATGTTTTCAATGCTTGCTTGAAACCCCCTTATATTGTTATCATAACCTGGCGAAATAAGCTGTCTGTGGTCATTCATAATGCCAAAAATATTGTCACTTTTGGAACTTGTCTTGGCCGTGCCAGACAGTTCCGATACCGAGTCAATGCTCGAATGTTCAGCCATTTCATTAACAAATGTTTGCTGACAACTTGACAAATTATCTATCACCAACTACATCGTAAGACTATTAATCAATCCAAAAACTATATCAAATCGTAAAGTTTGTATTCCAAATGTCACAAATATATTAAATTCCAGTTCAAAACAATTAAGATATCCATTATTTTCAAATAAACAGAAGAGGGATAAATTCCATGACATTCACTTGACCTCATACGACCAAATACGCTAGTGGACCTCTACGATCTGCGTGCGCATCTCATGGTACTCTCAGCATATAGTTTCAATAAAACAGTCAACAAAGTGAAAACCTCCTAGCCTACAAACTAGGAGTAGTTATCTGGAACGCCATAGCTGTCTTATGTGATGATATTTATCATGTGATGCTGGGTTTTGCATTATATGATGTGGGTTTGTTATTATTTGCTGTGGGTTTGTTATTATATGCTGTGGGTTTGTTCCTATATGCTGTGGTTTTGTTATTATATGCTGTGGGTTTGTTATTATATGCTGTGGATTTGTCATAATATGCTGTGGTTCCGTCATTATGTGCTGTGGGTTTATCATTATATGCTGCGGGTTTGTTATTATATGCTGTGGGTTTGTTATTATATGCTGTGGGTTTGTTATTATATGCTGTGGGTTTTTTATTATATGCTGTGGTTACGTATTTATAGCCTTTTTTATGATCACTCTTCTTTATTATGAACACTCTTCTTTGTTATGATCGCTCTTCTTTATCATGATGAGGTAAAATTTTCCGGTTCTTCAGTTCCCGTATGTATGCAATGAAATTTTAGCAACTGACAAAAAAATGGGGGATTCAACCATGGAAACCATGGAACATGTATTGCAAGATTTAAATCTCAAAGCATATACTAAAACATTTATGGATGAAAAATAACGCCGGATATTGTCTGCAAATTGTCATCTCATGAAACGGAAGCTTTATGTGTTTTAAGCAAGGCAGACATGGTGAGATTACGTACAGAGTGTGTCAAGTACGGAACTGACAAACCCTAAAGGGCCCGGTCTCAGTGTGGTCCTTCCAACTTTGACTTTCCAAAATCTATCCTGGAAAATTTCCTTGAAAATGGCTGCGAAGTATCTTACATTTCAAAACTCCTGACGGTATCCCAAAGCACTATTTACCAGAGGATGGCAGCATTTGGATTAAGCAAAAGGAATTTTCACAAATAAATGACAATGAACTTGATGTAGAACTTGGCAAAATTTTGAAAGATTTTCTCTTGTGTGGAGAAAACCTCTTGAAACAGATTGTTCTTAAAAAAAAGAAATAGAGTGCCGAGGTGGAGATTAAGAGAAAGCGTCCATCGAATGGACAGTCGTGGTGTCCGTGAAAGAAAAAAATGGGAGAATTTACATGCGGGTCTACAACGTTATGGGACCAACCACCTTTGGCACATTGACACCAATCATAAACTTGTCCGTTGACGATTTGTTTTTGTGGGAGGGATCGATGGTTCTAGTCGACTGATTATGTTTTTAAAGTGCACGGATAACAATATTTCTGAAACTCTTTTGCAATGCTTATTATCAAGAATAGACAAATTTAGCATTCCGAATCGAGTCCTATCTGATAAAGGGATGGAAAATGAATCCGTGTCAGATTTCATGTTGTCTAAAAAGGGCCTCGATAGTATGATCACAGGGAAGAGCACACACAATCAGAGGATTGAGAGACTGTGGCGAGATGTGACAGATGTATATGATGGAGTCTTAAGTGTTTTTTACAACATATTTTAACACATGGAAGATCAGGGCATTCTTGATCCACTAAATCAGATCCATTTAGCTACCTTCCACTATATATTTATATCAGAAATTAACAAAAAACTAAAATGTGGGCGAAACACTTGGGCTGGCCATAGACTTTGTACCACAAGATCTTCGCCGTTGAATTAGTGGACATCTGGGCAACTGCAGAACCAGTTGGACTGTATGGTGCAGCAAATCTTCAAAATTATGGAGTTGAAGGATTTGTTGATCAAAATGACTGTGACGAAAAAGAGTTTCAGTATAAAGACTTAAACTTGAGTGTGTGTTCTTGTGTTTGTGCTTTGTTGTTTAGTGTCTACGTTTCACACGTCCACGGACGACAAATGCCAAGTATACTCTTTAACAGGGTGACCCTAAAAATCTCTGGTAGCGTGATTAAGGGAATCCTGGTCACATAAATAAATAAATGGATCCTGGTGTAGTCTGAACGAAGTCATGCAAGTTAACATAAACACAAAGTCGATTAAAAGTTCAATACTGTATTCTTCAAAATCCAAAGTACATGTAACAGTAATACAAGTTTACAACATCTTAACTGCAGGCTCAACAATACGGTGACATAATAAATCCTTAATCTCCTACGTACGCACCTCTCGTACACAAAATCGTCTCTTTCGTATATCGTATCTCGTATCACCAGTCACTACATATTTCTCTCTTTTATACTACCATAGTAACCTAATTCTAATATGGTTGAATGACTCTGAACAGAAATATTCTACAGGAGCTATATTACAGGAGCCCGGAGCCCGGAGCCCGGAGCTAAGGTCAACTGAAACTGAGGTCAACAGAGGCACCTGTATAAACAAAGCGGCACCAACTGATTAACATGATTGATTTGACATTTAACAAGTACAATCTGATAGAAGGCGATACAAATAGATTGTAAGGAATTTAATTACTATAACTGTTAATGAGAATAAGTAATCTGATTATGCAATGATAATAAAACCCAGTGATGTTTGCAATAAACGAAAAATGTTACATGACGTTGAAGATGGAGAACGACCCATTTTTGCATCTCTTATTACTAATTATTGCCCAAGAATTTATCAAGAATGGCAATAACTTCGGAATAGATGATTTTCTTAGGTGTTTAGAAATTGTAGAAAGATACAACTAGAATAACTACAACTTATACTGATTGTAATTATTATCTTAGTTACTTTTATATAATGAACCAAATGTCTACTTATAAAACACTTGTAGTAAAAGATGGTTTTGTGAACAAATATGTTATACTATGTTTAATTTTGTACATTACTGATAAAAATGTACATATGACTGACTCACTGAAAAAAGAAGAGGTATCCCTGATTTTGTACAACAAAAAACAAACAGTTGAACCAAAGAGTCACACATGAGCTAATATTGGGAAACATGTTCCTCTGGAAATATTTTTTTAGGTGAAAGAAAATTCCTTCATTTATATTGATATTGTTTGCTTATCTATACACCTATCGTCCACTATTAAGCAGATAAGTACAACAATTTTAGTGAACATATGTTCAAGATATGCCCTTTTTTAAGAGTTTTATATGACCAGAAGCACCGATATAATAGAGGTCCACATGGTCAAAGGTCAAACTCAATGTCATAGTGACCAAGTTTTGGTTTCTGACAGATTGCCTTCCTATGATGCATCCATAAAACAAGTTTGATCAAGGCTGAATGATATAATGGATATGCTCCAACACAAAATTACCACGGACAAGGTGACACTTCGTTTGTGGGAGTCTAATAATTTTAAAAGTGTCCATTTTCGGAACACATGTATATACTATATACCAGTAATAAAATGGCAAAATACTGCAATCACTTAACCTAGACATCGACTGTTCAACGCCAGTGACTACTAACTAGTATTTGTCATTTATCCTGTCCTTTGTTTTTGTTCTTGATTTGTTAGCCATTGGCTGATTGCCTGTGTGGAATTTTTTTTTATATGGATTGTTTTCTGTTAAACTTTTCTTTTTAAATCATTCAACTCAAAAAACATGTTTTGGTCCAATTGAAAATCATGATGCAACAGAAAACATTTATTTATACTTTTGAGTGCACAAAAACAACATTTAACTCAACATTTCACATACATTAAACTATAATTGCAAGAGAAGAAATATATAAAATATAATATTAAAATGCAAGATAGCTGACTAGAAAATAACACAATAGCTGTTCGAAACAGCAGATTCCACTGGCTGCTGAAACTTGACAGGTATTTGTCTTAGTAAAAATTTGGACTTTGTATAAAAGTGACACCTAACATCCAAGTATTCCAACATCAATCCGAATTCCGATAGCAAACAATCTTATTCGAAAGACTCCGTATACATACTATAAGTATTTTATTGTAATTATGTTACAACATATTGATCACATGATGCTAGTATTACTAGACTTGCAATTGCTTTATCTAAAGTTTACCGCATCATGATAAAGGAGAATGGTCATAATAAAGAAGAGTTATCATAATAAAGAAGAGTGATCATAAAGAAAAAGCGTATAATGACGTAACCACAGCATATAATAAAAAAAACACCCCACAGCATATACTAACAAACCCACAGCATATAATAACAAACCCACAGCACATAATAACAAACCCGCAGCATATTATGATAAACCCACGACACATAATGACGGAACCACAGCATATTATGACAAACCCACATCATATAATAACAAACCCACAACATATAATAACATACCCATATCATATAATGCAAAACCCACCATCACATAATGAATATTATCACATAAGACAGCTATGGCGTTCCATATATCTGGAATAACTGTACACCCATAATGGGACGGACAGAGATAAAACATCATGCCCCAAACTTTCAGTTGCAGAGGCTTAAAAATTACATATATGTATCTGATATAGGGAGATGTGGTATAGTTATCGATGACTGTCTAAAACGACATAGATTCATTTACTCCCCCGATAACAACCAATAACATTGAGAATTGAACGTGGCCGCATCCGTGTTCATCCTCAACCTTTATGATATATGGTATGTATTATCATCAAATACAACTTACATGTCACTATTAAGAATGAACACGAATGCGGCCACTTTCATTTAAGTCGGAAACCGCCTAATATTTAACTAAAATGCTAGAATTGTGAAGATTTCATGGACTTAATGATGCTAAAACCCGATATAATTTATGTGCATTGTATTGTCAAAACTGCCCATATTTATGTAGTAGAAGCATTCTACTTTTCAATAAAAAACTAAAAGTTTACATTTTTACAATTTTTTAAATTGCTATATTGTGAGGCTAAAAAGGGGTCTTACTGGACCTTCTCCTTTGGTTGCTAATATAGGGAATTACTGAAGCGTGACTGGACCGCCCCTCCACCTCTATATCAGTCAGCAGGCACCACCTTACAAAAAGTTCTGGATCCGCCACTGGTGCACTAACTAAATATTCATATAACATGCATAAAATAACAAACATTGTGTTCAAGATTTGGTGAAATCTTTATCAAATAAAAGAAACCTATATTTTGCGATGCACACTTTGATTTCAGAGATTTTATCATGCTGAAATTTATAATATTATGAAACCTCCAAAACAGTTACGTACCAACATGATCTGGCATGTAGCAAAACAACCTCTTTTCAAACATTCAAAGTTGATTATAAGCAGTCGTTGGGTCAAATGTAGTCTTCATGGTCTTACCTTATAAATTTGTGCACCCCATTTTCATAATTCGATTTGGTCTCGTACTAAAAACAATCAAACAACCCAATTTTAGTAGTTCCTATGAATTCACATCTTTCACACACTTTTTTCCTTTACAAAAGTCTTTTTACTGGAGATTGGAATCGTTTGTTTGGGAATCATTCAACAGACAAACTATAATATTGTAGGAAAGCTTGTCGTGCGGATTCATCGTGTCCTAATAACTGTAAAGCAGTTCCTAACAAAATGTAAGATTTTGCTTCTAGTGAAGTTATTAGATAATTTTCTTCTATAACAAGTTTTAAACCTTGAAGGGAATCTTGACATTGTCTATCATAATTGAGATGATAATGGCATAGAAATTCAAGGAAATATGCATACGCGGTCGATGGAAACAGAAGTAGATCATCCGAAATTGAATCTACCATTTCAAATTCATCTGGTGCTAACAAAGAGTTACTATTAAAACATATGTTATCTACAAGTATGATTTTTGCCAGATTAACAAAACTCGTCTTCTGAAATGAGTTAAGATTTAACAATTGATATTCCGATACCGTCGTAAAGTGACACAGTTTATCAGGAGTACATTTCGATAAAGAATATCTGATGATGTATAGTGCTTTACTGTATTGTTTTGTCTTAGAAAAGTGATGCTAGCATTAGCCATCCAGATACAGCGTCATGATACACATTCTGTAGCAAGGTACTAAGACAGTATTTGTACTGTTTGTATTGGTATTTGTTATTAATGAGTGTACTGTCCAGTGATATACGTTGTACAAGACCACTAGAACACATTGAAATAAAGTATTTATATACATCTTTTATTGAAGGTTGCTGACAGTGCAAGGTCTGACATAATCCATTATTGAACGTCTTTTGTACATATTGAGTTTCAAAGCGTATATTTTCATGATTCGTAAACTCTGAGTTAAGTGTTCTGTTAACGTCATATACGTATAATATATGAGGTTCGATGTTGATATTCCACATTGATGGATAAAAGTTAGATAATTGATCTGAAAATAAGATGCATCGCCATCCATAACTATATAACGTATAGAGTTTTTCTAAAAGTGTTTCACGACCGCGACCCTCTATTTTGTTCTCAAACATGTTGTTCTCTGGAATGAAGTAATGCAAACAAACTGAGTGTTCGACACAAAAAACCAGCCTGCTGAAACATCGCATAAAACAAGGTATAAGATTACAAGGTTTCCATATGGATTGTGGAAGTTCTTCAGATAACCAAAACATAATAGTTTTAAGGAAATAAGAACAGAGTAAATCTTTACATTCGGAATGAATAGCTATAACATCTTTCAAAACAATTTTAAATAGAGCATAGCACAGTAATTGAGTGTGTGTAAATGTATTGATAAGAAGTTTTTCTCCAACTGAAAAAGATACTCGCCATTCTATATCTTCCTTTGGTGATCCTTTAACTCCGGTAGGTACAAACAGAACTCCGTGTTTTATAATGCATTGTTTGATATTATTGCTCGGCCATGAGTTACTTGATCTTGTTATCCACTGTACTGCAGGTGACACCCACGTTTTACAATGCAAACAAACTGCAATGTCAATATCTCCGTTTTTGTCTGATAAACACGGACCATGAATTATTTCAAGTGTATCAGTATATAAACTTTGTTTAAACAATGCACTTGAAAGATATTGTCTACCATTATGTTCATCACAGTATCTAATAACGTCCGAACTTCTACTATATACTACTCTCAGCAGAGTATAACAAGGTTTCACATCGTCTCTTTCCATTAACAAATGTATTTTGTTGGGGTGATAACGGGATTTTAATTCTTCACAAACGTCAACCTTCTTTTGTACAATCATTATATCTAAGTCACTGCCTAGTATCTCAAGTCCTTCACCAAAGCTACCACTTGTTATAATTATTTCATCCTTGTAACTTCTAATATTGTCCCTGACTGCGTTCATATATCGGATGTGTTTAACATGATCTTCTGATCCTACTTTATTTTGACACAGATAACGATACAGTGCTATTGATGTGCTTGGATTTTTACTGTCTGAAATATAAAAAATGGAAGGTAAAAAGGTAAATATGCAGAAAAAAATAATCATATAAATACATTGCCTGTACCAAGTCAGGAATATGACAGTTCTTTTCCATTCGTTTTTGGTGTGTTTTGTTATTTGATTTTGCCATGTGATTATGGACTATCCGAATTGATTTTTCTTTAAGTTCAGTATTTTTGTGATTTTACTTTGTATGATTATAGGACATGCGTTTGCACGATTGCACATTATTTATAAATTTTAAGTATTTACTTCAAAAATACGGTATTTGAGTATATCTATAAATCCTTTCAAACTTAAAATAGGAATATTATTCATACCAGTTGTTATGATTTATCACTTTTTATTGCATTTTGATACATACAAACATTTTTTAATGATTTAGGAGGTGTATGTTGGTTTTATAATAAAAAATGTCACCAAACGGAAATGTAACATTTTTTTAAGTCAATGGTGTAACCAAAGGACAAATTAGTATGATAAGAGTTATCTTTCGCAATATTTGGGCATTTACAACAGTTTATACCTTAGCAATGTTACCTGTTGGCATGTTATGCAAAAGAAAACAAACAATTATGTTGAAAATTTAGTGAAAAAATCGTAAAAGTAAGTAAAAGTTATATCGTTATTGGAAATAGTGTCCTTGGTGTAACCTTTATAAAAATCATTTTTTGAAAACATTTCCTTAACTTTGAATAATGAAATATATTGAGTAAAGAAACATGCACCAGTAACAACATATAGAATAGGGGAATGAAGCACTTGTTTTGTAACTGAATCTTAAAACTGAATATATCATGACAATAAGCATTGTTTTGTGTTTTTTTCATGTTTAACAAGCGAAAAATCATATTATTTATGAAAATCAATACTGATTTAACAAATTTTTAACAATATCATGTATTAAATATACACAGTTTTCAAAAACTGAGTTATGCTGGTAACACCAAAGACACTATTTATTAACACTATTGACATTTTTAGTAATGAACATGGATAAAGCGCGAACCAGACGAACCCGAACTGGACACTTTGTCTGAATGGATCAAAGCTATTCGATCATGCATTCAGAGGCGCATACAAAAACTAAGATGTAATATGAGTACTAGAGTTTCTAACCCTTTCAAGAATCCGGAGGTTGTGGATGCTTTATCCTCTTTGCATGACAAATATGTCGTTGTTCCGGCAGATAAAGCCTCCAATAATATTGTCTTCATATGTAAAACACATTATTTGCAATGTCTCACTACAGAGCTTGGAATTGATCAAACTACTGGTAATCCTACATATTCTTTAACATCATTTACCAAGGATGAAATTTTACAAAATCATAAATCTGTCCTCCTTTCTTTTGGTATCAACATCAAAGAAAACGAAGAAAACTTGCCCTCATTATACTGGATACCTAAATTACACAAAACTCCATATAAAGAACGATACATAGCTGGGTCTTCAAAATGTTCGACTAAACATCTTTCTAAAGTATTGACTTCTATTCTTTCTACAGTTAAAGATGGGCTTCAAACATATTGTGAGGAGATATATTCTACCAGTGGTGTTAACCAGATGTGGATTCTCAAAAATTCCAAAGATCTACTGCTTAACCTTCAATCACAATCTTTGCAATTTTACAGCAACATAAAAACTTTTGATTTTTCTACGCTATATACTACTATTCCCCATGCTCAGTTGAAAGATCGACTTCACCAACTCATAAAACAGAGCTTTTTCTATAAAAATGGGAATCGTAGATACAAATTTCTTGTTTTGGGATACAATAATTCATATTTTGTGAAGAATCACACTGAATCTTCCAGAAAATATACTGAAGATGATATTATTAAAATGCTGGACTTTTTGATCGACAATATATTTGTTGAGTTTGGAGGATTTATATTTCAACAGACAGTCGGTATTCCAATGGGTACTAATTGTGCACCCCTGCTGGCTGATTTGTTTTTGTATTCGTATGAAGCAGAATTTATTCAGAACCTTCTAAAAGACAAAAAGAAAAAGCACCTTGCTAAATTCTTTAATTTTACTTTCCGATATATTGATGATGTTTTATCATTGAACAACCCATACTTCAGCCAATACTTACATCTCATATATATCCCAGTGAACTTGAAATTAAGGATACTACTGATACTAGAAGGACTGCTTCATACCTTGATCTTTTCCTCAATATTGACGTAGATGGACGACTTCACACAAAAATCTATGATAAACGGGACGATTTCAACTTCCCAATTATCAATTTCCCATTTTTCAGCAGTAACATACCCTCTGCCCCTTCGTATGGTGTTTACATATCACAATTGATCCGTTATTCACGTGCTTGTTCACACTATACGGACTTCATATACAGGAGTGTGCTCCTTACGCAGAAACTGCTCCAACAAAGTTATGAGGAGGACAGATTAAAATTGACCCTCCGTAAATTGTATGGACACCATCACGAATTGGTGGATCCATATGATGTCTCTTTAACCAAACTAGCTAACTACATTTTTACCACATGGTAGATTATGGTTTGTCATTATGTCGTCTAATCTTTTAATTACCAAACGTGACTTATTCCCGATTGTGACTGTTTTGCTGAATGTGAATTCGCATTACTATAAGACGTGTTTCTGTACTTGTTTATCCCAAATTCATGTATTTAGTTTACATGTTTAATGTTATATTTGTAATTCTCATTAGATTTCGTCAAATGTGTTGACGTCTTCTTATTATATATTTAGGTGTGACGTATAGAAAAATTAATCACCTCCTCTTTATTAATTATATTAAATTTTGTACGTTTATTTACGTTTGAAGTTGGATTCATAACAAACTGGAAATATATATATTACAGTTAACTACTATTAATAAGTATTGCAATATGCATTTTGTTTAAATGAATTATCAGTATTTAGTTCTAAATCAATCCTAATTCTATCTCATTTTTGAATGATAGTTTTTCATATGTGACGTCATGCTGTTTCTAAATTTCATAAATTCAAATGTGGCATAACGTTTCTGCCTTTTCGCCATCGTATGTGACGTCACATTTGTTTTAAATTACGTTGACGCCTGAACTGATTCGGATGTGTGTCTATTTTGTCATCAACTTGGGTTTAGTTTTCTGTGATTGGTTGGTGTTTCGGTTTCGTTGTGTGTATCGCTTTCGTGTTCGTTTGTTAAAATTTACTGGTTGCAATGGCATTCTATATTATAAGGATGTTCTTATCCCGTGCATAAAAACAATGCCGTGTTTGTCAAAACCTTTTCAACTTTTGATCTTCAGTGCTGTACAACTTTGTACCTTTTTCACGTTCGATCTTTTATATCTAGGCGTTATGTATTCAGGTTTAGTTTTCTGTAATTTTTAATACTTCAGTTTCTTTATGTATATCTCTTTCGTATTCATTTGATAAAGTTTACTGTTTGCAATAGCATGGATTGTTCTATATAATAAGAGTGTTCTTGTCCCGGGCATAAAAACAATGCCGTATTTGGCGAAACCTTTTCAACTTTTGATCTTCGGTGCTGTACAGCTTTGTACTTTTTTCACTTTTGGTCTTTTGTATCTGGGCGTCGCTGGTGGGTCTTGTGTGGACAAGGCGCGTTTTTGGCGTATTGAATTTTGGACCTGATGCTTTTTGTTGTCTATTGGTCGTGTTTTTCTTTGTCTAATATGTTCTCCTATTTATTTGTATTGTGGTCCTGTGATGTTGTGTTGTCGTTTCAATGTTGTATTTAATTTTGCCATTAAAGTGCGAGGTTTGGCATGCCATAAAACCAGGTTTAACCCACCACTTTTATTCCCCTTTAAAAGTGTCCTGTACCAAGTCAGGAAGATGGTCATTGTTATATTATTGTTCGTTTCTCTGTGTATTGCATTTTAACGTTGAGTCGTTTGTGTTTTCTCTTATTTTTGAGATATTGAGATAAGACGTGGCACGGTACTTGTCTATCCCAAATTCATGTGTTTGGTTTTCATGTTATATTTGTTATTCTCGTGGTGTTTTGTCTGATGATTGGTCAGTTTCTGTGTATGTTGCGTTTCGGTGTTGTGTCGTTGTTCTCCTCTTATATTTAATGCGTTTCGCTCGGTTTCGGTTTGTTACCCCGATTTTGTTTTTTTGTCCATGGATTTATGAGTTTTGAACAGCGGTATACTACTGTTGCCTTTATTTATGTTATATAATTTGAGATTTTTTAGCGTAAGAATTATTTTTTCATCTTTTTCTTTTGCCCGGTGATCTTGGCTTTGTGTTCAGTACTTGATACTGTTAAAATTTGAAATGTGATGTCAATGGTGATAATTTTGTGTCATTGGAGTTACTGAAGGGTCAGTGGTGTTACTCAGATATAAAAATGCGACATTTTTGTATCTTTATTCATAAATAAAAGTATTTTTGGGTCGTGTTCAAAGGATTAGGTATATCATTATCATTTAATCTTATACAATTCACATATATTCAGTTTGAGCATATTTAATAGTATTAAACGGCCATAATTAGGACAGCCATTTTTTTGTCCACAATGTATTCTGAAATTTATGTTAAAATAGAATGCACAGCTATATGAATAACGTCAATAAGTCGTAATTTGAACCTAAACAACAAATTGGAACAGTTGTTTGATGCTGAACAATAATATTTAGTACCTGAATGAATGCTTCAAATTGGTAACGCCATTGACACGATTCTATCAAAGAATGACCTTAAATTGTTAAAATCAAAGAAACTCTTTATTTTTCCCATTGCATATTTCTGAATATCTTTGCTACCATACTTTAGAATAGCGGGACACATTTAAATTTTGTAAGCAATAACATCATTTTTTAAATATTACCTCGTCGAAATTTGCACTTTTTTTGATAATGAAACATATATCCGACATCATCTGTGAAACGCATATTTCATAACGATTAACTAACTCATGACGGCGTCCGTGAAACAATTACGAAGAGATGATTTCAACTTTATCATTTAGAAACTTTTAACATTCAACTTTCAACATTCAAACTTTCAACATATAAACGTCCAACATTCAAACTTTCAACATTCAAACTTTCATCATTCAAACTTTCAACATTCAAAATAAATCGAAAAAAAATCACACTGTTATTGCCAAAGACGCCAAAAGCCAAATAAAAATGCACATAACAAATTACAAAACACAAAGTAGAAAGCTAGGCTAGATACTAGATACATACAAAGAGGGAAAACGGTTTTGGTAGATCTTTTTACGTGATGTCGATAGATGTTCAACTTTCTGTCCACTTGCATTATGGATTATATTGCCACATAAAGGAAAGAGAGAAAAAAATATTGATGCAAATAATTGAACCTATTGCAATAGAAAATAAGCCTTAGCAAAATTAATCATGGATTTAAAAAGGGAAATTATATTGGTTACTGAAAACGAACCGTGCAATTGACGTATTAAATAATAAGCCTGGTACATTTGATAACAATTTACTGCCTTGAAATGAAACAAAAAATGAGGGAAAGATTGATACACTCGGTATATTCCTTTATTGGCTACTTGATCATTTATGCCCATGTGATTTTCATAAACATGACAATTTAAATCGTATTCCAATGTCTGTACATATGTAACTTTATTTCCATACATTTGATATTGTGTTGTACTTTTTGTTTTATTATTCAAAAAAGATGCCACTTTACCATGTCTACAGCTAATGAGAAATTAAGCAAACTTTTTAATTGTAATTGTTATGTGCAGTGTACTCATATTATCATGCGGCTTACTCATTTGTTTTTTTTTAAATGCTATGTTTAGGTTTAAAGACAGCCTGTTTCTTTGTAATCTTTCTTTTTCTTCCATTTTATTCTCATTTCGCTTCATATGTTACATGTTTTGTCTCTTTCGTATATGTGATAATGCTACTGTGGATTCATTAATATTCGTTGGATACCATTTTTCGTGGATTTCGTTGGAACAGGGGAACCACGAATTTAAATGTTCAACGAATTACAAAATTTCAATAGAAATGTATGCGAACTTTTCTCAAACAACGAATTTAAATATTCACGAATATGCAAGTTTTCCGCAATCCACGAAAATTGGAACCCACGAAAATAAATGAATCCACAGTATCATAAATTAAAACCTTACTCAAGCTACTTGTAAGGATGTAAAAGATATAAACCTTCAGAATTTATTATTTACCTGCCATGATTTTAGTCTGTTGAGGGATAAATAAGTTGTAATGTGTTTTCCGAAAACAAATCTTCTTTCGTTTTTGTTTAAAACCACAATAACATACACGCAATATCAGGAAGTAAATTGTAGGTTAAAAAGTTTGATCAATCCTATTTATAGTTCGTCACGCTGTATTTTGTTACTGAACGAGATGAATCCGTCCTTGAAAAAATATATATTTTTGTATTATTATACACATAAAAATAATGATAATTTATTTATGTTAACATTAGACCTCAGTATTAACACAACATGTTCCTAAAATACAAATTAAGTAAACAGGTAAGAAGCCTTTAGGTAAACATCGGTTAATTACCATATCAAATATCTCCGTCATAAAGATATTGTGCATAAGGGATGTTTAAGTCCTGTTGCTGTCAATACGTTTGTTTGTCTGTCAACACTGCATAAGATAACTTAAATATGAATTTTAAAATTGAATGAAGAAAACTTCTTTTTCAATGTTGTCATCAAATAGATACGAGACTTCTACTGTGAGATGTAAGAAAGAACCGTTAATATAATTAGTTTGGTTTGCTCCTAACTATGCATTGTTGTTCATATAAATAAAAGGAAGTGCTTGGGTCTGTTTTTGACATGATTATTCGTATGTGTTATTGATACATAAAATTGAGAATGGAAATGGGGAATGTGTCAAAGAGACAACAACCCGACCAAATAAAAAAAACAACAGCAGAAGGTCACCAACAGGTCTTCAATGTAGCGAGAAATTCCCGCACCCGGAGGCGTCCTTCAGCTGGCCCCTAAACAAACATATACTAGTTCAGTGATAATGAACGCCATACTAATTTCCAAATTGTACACAAGAAACTAAAATTTAAATAATACAAGACTAACAAAGGCCAGAGGCTCCTGACTTGGAACAGGCGCAAAAATGCGGCGGGGTTAAACATGTTTGTGAGATCTCAACCCTCCCCCTATACCTCTAACCAATGTAGAAAAGTAAAAGCATAACAATACGCACATTAAAATTCAGTTCAAGAGAAGTCCGAGTCTGATGTCAGAAGATGTAACCAAAGAAAATAAACAAAATGACAATAATACATAATTTACAACAGACTACTAGCAGTTAACTGACATGCCAGCTCCAGACTTCAATTAAACTGACTGAAAGATTATGATTTCATCATATGAACATCAGGCACAATCCTTCCCGTAAGGGGTTTAGTATCATACCATCATAACATATATGAGAAGAACATAACCCGTGTCATGCCAACAACTGTTTTTAGAATAAATGTGTTTAGTTCCGACGCAAAGACCTTATCAGTGACTCAATATTAACGCCAACATATGCAATCTTTAATGACTTGACAACAGTATCGTAATTATATCCCTTCTTAATAAGTCTATTCAAAGGTTTTGTAAGTGTATGAGGTGAATACTGACACCTTTGTGCTTTATAAAGAATATTTCCATAAACAATTGGATGTGAAATACCTGAACGTATAAGAAGTCTGCATGTTGAGCTATATTTACGAATGATGTCTTTATACCGATGATAAAATTTAGTAAATGTTTTGACTAGTTTGTGATATCGAAAACCCTGTTGTAATAATTTGTCAGTAATACATAAATTTCTCTCGTTAAAATCTAAAACATTGTTACATACACGAGCGAATCGTACAAGTTGAGATATATAAACACCGTAAGATGGTGACAAGGGAACGTCACTATCTAAAAACGGATAATTAACGATAGGAAATGAAAAATCATCCCTTTTATCATAAATTTTAGTATTCAGCTTTCCGTTAGTGATATAGATATCAAGATCGAGGAAAAGGCAGTGGTCATTGTTAGTATTAGCTTTATTTAATGTAAGTTCACCAGGATAAATTTCATTAATATACATACTGAAGTCGTCATTATTGAGAGCCAAAATATCATCCAAATATCTAAAAGTATTATTAAATTTGTTTATCAGATGTTGTTTTGATGGGTCTTTGTTTATTTTTGTCATAAATTGTAACTCATAACAATACAAAAAAGAGGTCCGCAATAAGTGGTGCACAGTTAGTCCCCATTGGAATTCCGATAATCTGACGATATACGGAATCCCCAAAGCGAACAAAAATGTTATCTAGTTAAAATTCAAGGGCATATATAGTATCAAAGCATGTCCAATTAACATAGTTTTTTTGTTTATTGCTACTAAAAAATGACCTAAAAGAGTTTGAACATATATATTCACATTCTGATTTTTTGAATGCCTATTTAATTAGGTGTGTGAATTTTTTCTTAATGAGAGTGTGAGGCAATGTGGTATACAGGGTAGAAAAATCAAAACTTTGAACAGATTCAAAATCACCAATATAAGCATGCAATTTATCAAGTACTTCCAACGAGTTCTTGACACTCCAAAAGTAATTTATTCCACTATTTTCGAAGGCCTTATTTGAACAATTTATTATAAGGTTTTTAATTGTACCAAGTGTGCTGGTAAGAATAATAGACAATTTAGTAGTTGAACAATGGCTTGAAGACGAAATAAATCTATATTTGTAAGGGGTTTTGTGTAGCTTCGGAAGTCAATACATAGTTGGGACTTTCATTGTTTTTGGCTCTGCTTGTAAAGCGGTGGCTAAAAGTTTATGTTTGTTACAGATTATGTTTTCTGAAAATGGAGTCAGTTGAAATGTTGGTGAATTGGTGATTTCCTTTTTCAGAACCTCAATGTAAAATTTACGTCAAACAATAATAATATTATTAGCAGCTTTATCGGCCGGGACAAAAACAAATTCCTTGGCTAGTTCTTTTAGTTTATGTTTGATACGAGAAATAGGTTTATTGTGGTTATTGTTAATAGTAAAATGTTCTTTAAAATGTTGAATACGTATATCAACTATCTTCATTACTGAATTAAAAAAAGAGTCCAAAGATTTGTTGTCAGCTTTTTCCCGTTTTATCCATTTCATACAGTAAGTATGGAGTGAGTCGTGGATGATATTACGACACTCATTCCAATTAATAATTGACGGGGGACGATATTTAGGTCCTTTACTGAGAAATGATTTTAACTCTCGGTCTTGAACGATGTTAAGATCTCCTGTTATAACATGGGAAATGGGTCCATAAATATATTCGGAATTACTGCAATTACATGAAGTAGGTGTATTTTCACTGATATTAACATCTTTACACAATTGACTATAATTAAACACAAATTTCCGGGTAGATTTCTTGTAAATATAACAAATGAGAGGTAGCTCAGTATTGTCAAAATATCCAGGAATTTGTTCTTTAACAGAATGGTCGTTAAATATACTGGCAATATTTACAAAATCAAAGCCTTTATTGACATACTTAATTTTAATAAAATGTTTTTATGATCTTCAGGGCGATCAATTTTGGGAAATAATTTAGAATAACAATATGCCATAATAATTTGAACAATTTCATACTTAGGACTGCTATATGAAATTGTGTTGCAATCCTCCAAAATTTTATTTAACTTATTAACCGGTAACGAACAGAGTTTTGTTAACAGATAATGTCTGCCGTTGTTTTTTGAAAAAGAAATTAGGTCCGAAATATTGGTATGATTGGCCCGAAATTTTCTTTGATTGCGATTTGTTCTACAACCGTGAGAACGGTTTTTACGAACAGTTTTAGAAACAATATCCAAAATGTTAACGGAATTGGTTCTAGATATATTACCAATTCCCATGATATTATCATTTAGACCGAGAGGGTAAACTGTCTGTAATTTTTTAATCCAATTTAATTCAATTATTTTCCGTGATCGTACAAACTTTGAATGCGATTCACCAGGCTGCTTATTTACTACTTCTAAAGGTTGAACTGCTAAATATTTAAAAGGATGGTTGTGCTTCTTAAGGTGTTGGTAAATGATACTTTTGAATTTATTAGGTCTTTTAAAACGATACAGATGTTCTTGAGTGCTTTTTGATAAATATCTTCCAGTTTCTCCTACGTACTGAATACCACATCCAGGTTTGTTTCATGTGAGTAAATAAATAATACTGTTTGTTTTTCAAGTAATATCAGTTTCAAAATTTAAAGAAAATGTGCGACCATTAAACGTGGACCTTACCGTATTGTTGGTAGAAAGACGGGGACATGTAAGTCATTTTTGGCATGACATTTATCGATAGAAGGGTAACCACGATTTTTATTGTTAAAAATGTTAGCGATGGTAGTATTTTTAGATAACCGATTTTGAAGATTGAGACGTGTAGATACCCTTTGAACAAGTTTAGTATTTAGTATTTTTCCATTTCTAAGCTTCATAATTGTTTTGTTAGTGAATTACATAATAAAGGAGCAAAGATTGGCGTCCAGAATATGAACCAGCATACAATAATTAAGTTATGTAAAAGTGATAAATTTGTTCGTCTGAAAATGTCAAACGCTATCAGTATTAATTACCCGAAAAAGATAGTGTATATCAGGGTAGGACTGATGGCTGACCAAATAGTAGAATGGTGCTGAATATTGAAATACTACTTTTTGATAAACATTCCTAAAGTAATGAACTAGAGCAGTTCTCGCTCGGACACACACTCCATAATCTAGTATATTATAAGAGCATAAACCTGAAGCACGGGGAGGCACTCTACTGCCTCCACACGGCACTAAAGACAAACTCTGTAAAAAATAAAATTGAGAATGGAAATGGGGAATGTGTCAAAGAGACAACACGGATGTGGACTTGTTGGAAGGTGACAACATGTTAACATTGGTGAGGACATATTAAATTGATCCAAAATGCCAACAGATGTAAACATAATTTTTTATGTGGGTTACACTAGTGAATGTGCCACGCATCGTGCGAAAATCATTCGTAAATCGTGCGAATTTTTCACACGGAAAACTCCCAAATCGAACTACACCCGATAATCGTGCGTAAATTTACGCATGATTCCTGCACGAAAATATGCGTATAGAGCTACGTGCGTATTACATTGAATAAAATTACGCATGAGAATCATGCTTTAATCAAAACACATGATTATCGTGCGTAGTCATGATAAAACTCTGTAGTAAATTCTTCTATTGTTTTTATTGTCTGGGTTTGATAAGGTTTTTTTTAATGTTTTGACAACTTTTGGTATTTTCTATTTTCATTTTTATACAAATATAAAGTGATTTTCTGTTTTGATTTTTATGTCACAGTCGTATTGCTGGAACTTTCGATGAAATAGTCAATGTGTACTTTATTCTAAAGCAATATAATTGTTATCTGCATTTAATGAATGGCTATCATTTATTTTGAATTTATTGAACCATTAAATTAATTTTTGACTCTTCACATTGAATAATCTGCGAAGCGGATTATGTAAAATGTGAAAGGTCAATAATTAATTGTATGGTTCAATAAATTCAAAAAAAAATATTGCCATTCATTCAGTGATAGTGCAATATATGAACATTCTTAATTGGCGATTGGCGGGCAGACATATTTAATAGTTCCAAATATACGAATGCTCGACTCTATGTAATTCGAAAGATGTGACAAACAAATAATATACAAAAAAGTAATCGAATATTTTTCGAAGAAGCAGACTGAACAGCATCATGAGCAGGTGGTTTTCTCATTGCTGGCGGCTTGAAGGTTGTAGTTAACTGCTTTCATTTACCTTATTTAAATAGTTTGAACTTTGGTGATTAGTTGTTCTATTGACAAGCATATATCTCAATGTTTTATAGTGTTACACAATACAGCATCTTCAAACTTGATTAATGCATGGGTAAATGCACTGAAAAGTACTTTGTCTGAATTTTCAAAATTTTTGAACGTAAATGTATTTTATTTCTTTGTAAAAAAATTAATAAACTCGTCGTAGATGCAAGAATCGAAATTTTGTATTTGCGCCACATGCACGTTGTAGACAAAATGCGCATCTGGCTCAAATATTTAATTCAATTAGACCGTTGGTTTTCCCGTTTAAATGGTTTTACACTAGTAATTTTTGGGCCCTTTATAGCTTGTTGTTCGGTGTGAGCCGAGGCTCCGTGTTGAAGGCCGTACTTTAACCTATAATGGTTTAATTTTTAAATTGTTATTTGGATGGAGAGTTGTCTCATTGGCACTCACACCACATCTTCCTATATCTATTGGTATTTTTAATCAATTTATTAGTTTACAAAATTTCACCAGTGACGTTCAAATAAAAAAAAATATTTAAAAGCGTTAGTGTGTTTGCATATTTTGTTGCTCAATATTGCTTTTGATGATGTTTCGAACATGTGGAAGTATTTTTCGTCACGACAAGATTTGAGAACTGAGTAGGCATATGCGTACATTACCTGTGTAAAAACAGTATTCTGAGTGTTTCCTTTACATCATTAATTATGGTCGTGCACCATCGAATTAGGACTAATTAAGAGGTTATGGAATAACGATTAGAACAGATCATTATCATTCAATTGAAAAGGTGAAATCTTATCAAGGTAATCATTTGTTATTCGGGTCTTTCATTGATATGTTTTATTGTTCTGAATTACATTCATTAAAGAAAGAAAGACATTTTTTAAGGCCCAAAATGCATTCGTATTTGTTCGTTCTTTCCTTGCAAAACCCGGAGCAGTTTAGAACAAAGTTCGGATGTTTTAACTGTAGCATACGAAAGAACCTTGAAAGTAAGGAGAAATAAAAAGGAACTTGAATTTAATCAGAAATATTTTTAAATCTATATATATGTTACAGTAAATAGGTAAAATTAGGAATTACATGTAATTACTAAAATTAAGGAATTACAGGTACTTCCAGGTGCACTTAGTTAATACAAGTAATTCCTGAAACGGCCCAGTTTTTACCAGTAATTACTAATTTTAAAATGAGTTTTTACACCTATTTACTGACTGCCAAAACAATGTTGTATTATGGTCAGTTGATCAAAAGTTATGGTACTACTAACTAGAAGATCAGTTAGTACTATTAGAGTATTAAATGATTGGTTTGTATTCAAAATATCTTGAATAAATATGGACTTTCAAATATCTGGTTAAATGAGACTAACTTTAGTTTTAATTCAAAATGGTTAAAGTTGAGCATTATAAAGATATTTTTTTAACAATTTCAGCAGATATGGAACTCAGAAATGGAAAATTTTCCCAAAGCATTATATTTTAACCTTTTCAAAAAATCTTTTAGTTTGAGGAATATGTAGACTTATTACCTTATAAAGAACAGATAACGTTGTGAAGGTACTGGAATGAACTGTTATGTGCATTAGCTTCGAGATATGAAACAAATTTAATATATATTTGTTTTTTGTTAAATCTTTAATAAAAATGATATAGTGAAATTATAATTCACTTTTAGAAGCCAATCTAGTTCTATTTTGTTAAATTAGCTGAGAAACAAGGTTGATGAGTTGTGCAGTTGCAGGTGAATATTTGGACCTCATTTAATACGTATTCATGTGACATTCAATTTAATCCCTAGCTGAAGATGGGTTATCGATGTATTTAGCTATTAAAATTGTAAGGGTTTTGCAGAACAAATAGTCTCCCATACCGTTGCTGGTAATTGCAGGCTCAACAAACATTAGGAACAAAATTAAATTTTTCCTTTAGAAACTATCTTTTGACTAGTACTATAAGTAGCTTCTGTCAAAATTGGGTAAAAATCCAGGATGGTTTATAAAATCTAATGTTTTAAAAACTTTAACTGCAGAATGTATGTAATGTTAACTGGGGAAAGACTAGTCCATATATCATGTTTATAAGTAATATAGGGAAAAAAGGATTTTTTTTACAATCTTTACTTTCGGATATTATATTATGATCATAAACATTGAGCTTCTGTCCAAGTTTGATAGAAATCCAAGATATTTGGAGAATTTTTTTTTTTTAAGTTTTACACCACAGTGCATGATTGAGATAGTATGCATATATTTATGGAGTTTCAAGACCTATAAAACAACCATTTTCCAGTTTCAATTCACAAACACTAAAGAGTATGCACTTTTGATGTGCCTTATATTCCTACATCCTCAATTAAACTCCCTTAAAACCCCTACCCCTTTACTTTCTTATTTGGTATCTTGAGATATGTTTTTAATTTTAAAACAAAAACATCAAGTTAGTTAATAGCTGTAAAAATGACAAACAAAATCAGTAATTACCAGTAATCACTGAAACAACTAGTAAATACATGTAATTACTATATTGGCTAGTAATTACAGGTATTTACTGAAATGTTTAGTAATTACATTTAATTCCTAATTTCACCTATTTACTGTAACATATATATTGATATTGATAAACATATCAATTGCTTAATATTATATAATTCCCTGATACTTCAATTTGTAGTTACATAAACCTCCATCCTGTATCACCTTTTTTCAGTAACGGATATATCTTGATTTAAAAAAAAGTGACTTTGGTATGATTGTTTGTGAAATATTTTACCACCAGAGACCACTTAGAAGGTTGCATCTTTAGGTTAACACAAGGCCTTGAGCAACACCAAGTACTGCATATTAAACTATAAGGGCCCCAAAATGAGAAATGTAAAACAATTCAAACCATATAAGTAACAGTCTGATTGGTGATACACATAATAAAGGACAATATCAGAATAACAGAGCTCATGACTTGGGACAGTTACCCAAATAGGGTGGTGAGATTAAGCATGTATGCAGGCGCCCAACTCTTACATAACATGGGACATTCTAATGCAACAACGTTTGTAACGTTCATTTTGATTGGATAACGTCACTTTCTTACATGGCATCAATTGACAATTGATGCTATGGGACGTTCGCGCAAGCGCAGACGACATATGCCAGATTTTAAATACATGTTTTAACGTTGTTTTCTGTCAGTTTTATTAGAATGGAGATAACAATATTGTATTTTAGGCTCCGACGGCATCAATTTGGGATTTGATGGTCGCAAATACCCGCTAAAGCGTCGCCAGTAAACTTAATTTGCGATCATCAAATCCCCAATTGATGCCGTCGGAGCTTAAAATACAATACAGTTATCTCCTAAGTAGTGTAACAGCAAAACATAAGGATAAACCCTGAAAAACGCTTAACGGATCAGATCGATACAAAACACAAAAACAACTCACTAAAGGATATATTAGAGTACTCGTTATTACTGAAGTTTAGTTCAAAGCATAATGCCGACTACTCCGTATGGGTTTTTCAATGTTGAAAGCCGTACAATTGATAATAATTACCTACATTTACTTCATTTGAACGTTAGTGGATATTAGTATCGTTGGAAATTAAACCCCATCTTCTCATTTATTCATATCAACACAACTAAGGCGAATTTAATTTCTTGTTCGACAGATCCGCCCGCAATTATTTATTTTTAAACGGGAATGTTTTTTTATAAAATTTGCCGGTCCCAGCATCCGAAAAACTATATGCGTGAATTTCCCGCGCTGGTTTTTGTTGTTGTTAACATTAAAAAAGGAAACAGCGATCACCAGATCCTTTTATTCAACGACAAATCGCGACTCTTCAAAATGTTTCAAGCATTGACAAAGATTTCTTATCAAAGTAATTCAGAAAATAGTGCCTATTCTTAACATTAACAGAATTTCGTGGCATTTTCGTTGTTAAAAGCAGCAAAAGAGTTGTCTTCAACGTCAATATTGTTTTCCGGCGTTAGTTTTGCCATGCCTGTCTTTACATGTTATTTCTGAAGGCTGTTGTTCAGAATTGTCATTTGTTGGTATGGTTCTAAAGTGTTTCGCGTTGTGTATACAGATAAGGCCATTGTTTGAAATGTTTTCATTATTAATTTTGGAGCTCTTTTGAGCTTGCTGTTTGGTGTGAGCGGATGCATCGTATTGAAGGCCTTACTTTTACCTATAACTGTTATGTATAAACATTGATCCTTGGAAGAAGAGTTGTCTCATTGGCACTCATACATCATCTTTATCATACACAATTTGCTAAAGAACAAACATTATAACACCCAAAACGGCGAAGAATCAGACAACCCACATATTACACAAGAAACAAAAATGTACACACATGAACGAACAACAAAAACCCATAAAAACTGTTGGTGAACTCATATACTCCAGACGGATGAGCAGTGTCTGCTCCTTTCAAGACACCCACCATGTTGCTTCTTATGAGTCATGTCCGATAAAGGTATAATGACACCTATACCAACTCAATGGAGAGCATTTTAGTCAGTTAAAATAATTATTAAATTAATCAGTTCAACATTTTATGTCCTCAGAAAGTAACAGTAATATAACTTCACTAATAGACGTCATAAATATGTTGCAATTAAAAGTGGATACTTCATTTCTTGGTGAACAGGAAAAAACCCAACACTTCAGCAGTTTATAGATTAAACACACGTGAAAGTACAAGTGGTAAATCAAGTTCAATTTTAAATTTTTTGTCTTGGTGTTTACAAAAACAATTCGCTTGCCTTTATATTCTAAGCTTTGCATTCAAATTTGGCAAGCTCAATTATAGTTTAAATGTTTACCCCCTCCCTTTTCCCCGTTATGGAATATCATTTTCACAGATGATATCGGATGTGTTTCTTGTCTCTTAAAATATCAAGACTCCTGACTTGGGACAGTCACACAAAGAGGGTGGTGAGATTTAAAATTTGTGCGGGCGTCCAACCCTTGCATTATATAGGACTGTAGTATAACAGCATAACATATGAACAAAAAAGGCTTAAATAATCATATCTAAACAGAACACTGAAAAAAAACTAATTTAAGACGTACTGTACAGATCTTAGAGTTATTTCTGAAAGCTAGTTTAAAACATAATGCCAAAATTATGGTATTGGTTTTTCTCATTGTTAAAATTCCTACGATTGCTTTTATTGCTTACATGGTGGAGTTTTAATTCCCCGAGGGTACCATCAGCCCTGTAATCACTTCTGTGTTGACATGAATAATCATTGATATGGTCATATTTATAAATTAACCATTTACAAAACCTTTGAAATACTAAGAATTTTCTACTTCAAGAATAAATTACCTTAGCTGTATTTAGCAAAACTTTTAGGAATTTTGTTGCTTTTCAAACCTCGCGCTTTAGTGGCAAAGTTAAATACAACGCCTAAATGACAACATTAAATGACAAGACTAAAGTAAAAATAAATGCAAGAACATTCAGGATTAAATACACAAATAAGCGATACAATAGTACATTTCGGCATGTTAATAGTTATCAATGGTACCAGGATTATAATTTAATACGCCAAACGCACGTTTCGTCTACATAAGACTCACCAGTGCCACTCAGATCAAAATGGTAAAAAAGTCAAAAGAGTAAAAAGTTCAAGAGAAATAACTGCAAATACTGCATTAAGTGATAGCCAGTCATTTTGAAAGCTTTGTGCAATAAACTTAAAATCGTTGTGAAATCAACAAACTGAACTATATCCAACTAATGTCAGTTAACAGAAAAAAGAAATTTGACATTCTGTTAAAATTAAGATAAAATGAAATAACAGAAGGCTGTATTTTATTATTACAAACGGTGATTAGTTTTACTATACATATCGCATCAATTCTTAAATCTAACTTTGTCACGTAGACGTAGAATCCAAACAACACACTTTTGGTAGTTCATCTGACTTCACACATGTAACACTTTTAACTCCTATACAGAAGTCTATTTACATAGATTGCAAGTTATGTGATAGACAAATTAAGCAGATTGTACGATTACTCGTCTTGCGGATTCTTTTCGACTAAATAACTGCAAAGCATTTTCTAAAAAGTGTAGGAGTTTGCTTTTAGCAAAGGGTTATAAATGAAATAATCTTCTTCTATTACCAGGTGTAAACTCTGAAGGGAATCCTGACATTGTCTGACATTAATAAGATGAAAATGACATAGAAAATCGAGAAAATAAGCATACTAGTACTCTGTAGGTGAAAAGAAAAATACATAGAAATCGAATCTATCTTTTGAAGTTCTTCTGGTATTAACGAAGAATTACACTAGAAACGCATATCATCTACAAGCATTACTTTTTCCATTTGGATTAAACTCTTTCTCTTAAATGCATTCAGTTTTTTAAAAATCGATAATCCGACGTTGTCTTATTGTGGCACAATTTTTCGGGCGTACATTTCGTAATAGAACACCCGATAATGTGTAAAGCTTTACTGTATGGTTTTAATTTATAGAAAAGCGATGATATCATAAGCCACCCAGACACAGCGTCATGATACACATTCTGTAGCAGGGTACTAAGACAGGATTTGTACTGTTTGTATAGGTTCGTTTTATCACCAAGTAAACTGTCCAGTGATATACGTTGTGCAAGTCCACTAGAACACATTGAAATAAAATATTTATATACATCTTTTGTTGAAGGTTGCTTACAGTGCAAGGTCTGACATAAACATTCTCGAACGTCTTTTTTACAGATTGAGTTTTGAAAAATGTATTTTCCCAATTTTGAAGGATGAAAGTTAGATAATTGATCTGAAAATAAGACACATTGCCATCCATAGCTATACAACGTATATAGTTTTTCTAAAAGTATTTCACGACCGCGACCCTCTGTTTTGTTCTCAAACAGGTTATTCTCTGGAATGAAGTGATTCAAACCAACTTAATGTTTAACACAATACATCAGCTTTCTGAAACATCGCATAAAACAAGGTATTATATTATCAGGTTTCCATACGGATTGTTGAAGATCTTCAGATATCCAAACCATATATCTGATTTGTTTAATATGATCTTCTGGTCCTACTATATTTTTACACAGATAACGATACAGTGCAATTGATGTATATTTTTAATGTGTAAAGTACGTCAAGATCGTTAGACATTATTGACATTTCAACCATTGAAATTTTTTAGTTCGTCGCTCAAATAAACGTATTTACACTTTTGGTATTTAGCTGTATCTTGCCTCCAAATGACTTTACATCACCTCCAAATAACCTTTTGACGTCAAGCAACAATCACTTTTTAGTTGTGACGTCATATGTTTTGAATTATGAAATCAAAGTTTACGGGAACCTGTGTGATGTTATGTAATGGCGGACAAATTTGCATACAAGTGTAAATACGTCTATTGCGACCTTTTCTCGTTCAAATAAATAATTCAAACGTTAGCTGAACAGTAACAAACCTTATTTCTTATTTGGTGTGGTTTTATTCTACGTCCTTATATAAAAGAGGGACGAAAGACACCTAAGGGACAGTCAAACTCGTAAATCAAAAACAAACTGACAACGCCATGGCTAAAAATGAAAAAGACAAACAGAAAAACAATAGTACACATGACACAACATAGAAAACTAAAGAATAAACAACACGAACCCCACCAAAAACTAGGGGTGATCTCAGGTGCTCCGGAAGGGTAAGCAGATCCTGCTCCACATGCGGCACCCGTCGTGTTGCTTATGTGATTACAAATCCGGTAAATAGTCTAATTCGGTAGGTCAAATTCATGAAAGGGAAGGGGATTGTAGTTACGATGTAAGGAACATATCCGATATCATTTGTGAAACGGTTATTCCATAACGGTCAACCAACTCGTGATGGCGTCCGTCAACCAACTCGTGATGGCGTATATAAACTGAGTTTAAAACCTAGCCCACTCATAAAATATTAGTCATCTACATAAACTGCATAGTCAATTTTAGATTCATTGTTTCTGATTTGCCTGTCCAAGTACGTTGCTTATACACGAACGTCCTCTTTTACGATTTATAGATATTGATGAAACACCGGTGTTGAATACTATATAAGGATGCAACGGAATGAGTAGTGCCACAAAAAAAAAATTATTTTACTTACTAAATTTACAATACGTGGTAAAAAAAATAAAAATAAAACAACCAAAAACTAACGTACTTCAACGACAATTCAAAACGGAAAGTTTCCTTACAAATGTCAAAATAAAAAGCTACAACACATTGAAGGAGTATTTTGTTAACGCCAGTCCTTCTTGACAGTACCGCGTGTTATATTAGAGCACTACTTAAAGCTTACAACGAACAATTAATCCCGATCGTTTTGTTTGAAACCCGACGGAAACATTCATATACTGTTATTGTCTTCTATCGCACTTTGTTTCGCACTTTTCTTCGAAGAAGAAATTTTCATCTGAGGAATTACACGACAAGTAACGAAAAATATAATATCAATAAGTTACTTTAACTTTTTTTCTGGGTTTCATGATGTTTATTGGTTTCATATTTGCTAAGCTGAAAAATAAAGCCTGCTAATACTTTAGAAAAAAACCTTGCATAAATAATATTTAAAGTTGAAGCTTTTCTTGGAGGAGGAATCTTTTACATGTTTGTAAGGTAGTAACTAACTTTCTGTCTACTACATAAACATACAATGTTGTTAACTTAATATTTATTGAAACAAAAACTTTTTAAAACGAAAGATGATATGATATGAAAATTGAAATCAAAAACAAAAGTATATTTCATCGAACGGGTATACATAATCCTATTTAGATTCAAGTAAACAAGAATTCCAATCAATTAAAGGAATTGAGTAGGAGAATATCAAATGAAATACAAACTGACTTTTATAAAGTATGCAGCGGTGTGTGATCGTGGTAGTCATGGTTTGAAAAATTAAAAAGGTCGATTGTATGGTGTAAAAGAGATTCTAAAAATACCAAAAGGAACATTCCATCTCATAAGTCGAAAACAAACTGACAACGCCATGGCAAAAAAAAAAGACAAACAACAGTATACAAAACACAACACAGGATACTACTGTAGATTGAGCATCCGAACCTACCAATACGGAATGAATTCATGTGATCCAAAAGGGTGAGCAGATCCTGTTCTAATCGTTGCACCATTCGGGGTGCTCATGTAAGCATAGTCCATATAAAGGTCTTATTCGTAAGGAAACATGCTAAAGGGAAGACAATTGTTATGGCCCGGGGGAGAGGTCCTTTCTTGATTCAAACACATTTCAATTTTATTTTCTCATTGGATAGTTAATTATATTGTCAAGTAAAGGAAAGAAAGAAAACATTATTATGAAAATAATTTAACCCTTCGAAATCAAAACTTTCCCTTAGCAGTCATTTATAGAAAGAAGCAAATATTATTGGTACGGCTTTAAAAGGGAGCAACATCAGACAGAAATATGTATTGTTACACATTCGTTATGTTCCTTTTTATATTTCGTTGTACTTTCTATTTATGCAAAGAAGAGGCTTCTGTATGGGGAATGTTGAAATAACCCAGATTATCACATTTGTTTTCATTGTTTTCGTATTTTCATGTTAATCACTAAGCCTTCAGTCTCTATGTTGTGTGTGGTAAACAATTTGATTTTGTTTATTTTGTATTTTTGCCTTGATATTGTCATTTCCTTTCCACTTGTTTGATTATCCCTCTGGTACCTTCCGCTACTATTTTGCTTTCGTTTATTGGTTATATTGTGGTGAATTGATTTTCAATCATTGTCTATGCAAAATTCAAATAATGAAAATACGAAATAAAACCTTTCTTATGCCACGTGTAAGGCTCTGTAGATATGAATTAAAGGTATTCGCTTTTTCTTGCTTACCTGTTATCCTGTTAGTCGACTGTTGAGGGTTATATTAGGTGCGTAATTTGTTTTCCCTTAAACAAATCTTCTTCTGTTTCCCTTTGAAAACTATAAATAGATACACTCAATACAAAGTAGTATTAAAATCCCTATCCTTTATTGCTAAAAGCCTACTCAATTCTATTTATTGTATGTGACGCAGGTTGTTTTATTACCTATCCAGCTAATTTCTTCTTTTTTAACCTATAAACACACTTAATTTCTCATACGCATACACTAAAAAAGTCTAAAAGTCTGAAAAGACCAGTTTTTGTCTTAATTTACATTAACTTTTTCTCGACATTCTCCAGAAGTATGACTTGTGTTTTAATTTTTCTTGACAAATTCTCATTTATATCAAATTTGTATGAATGTCCTCGACATATTCTTGACATTCTAAATATGGTTTTAAAATTTCTTGCCAACTCTTGACATTTGAATACTGTCTTGAAATATCTCGACATATTCTCGACATTCTTATTTTTCTCAGTATGGCTTGACATATTCTGAACATTTTGAATTGTGTTTTACAAATCATGACCAATATGATATAACTTTAATCTTTATTTCTCTTTATATAACACTTCTTACAACAAAAATAAAAGTTGGGCATGTAAAATAATTGAAAATTTGGGTATAAAAATATTTTTATAAATTCAAATATGGCTATGGAATCTAATGTATAAAATAATTTAAATGTGGGTGTGTTGATATAAAATAATTTAAATAAATGTGGGTTTTACAAATTACAAATTTTAATTTCTAAATCCTATAAATGAAATGATTAAAACCAATCATACTGTGTAGTAGACATATTTCATTCATAATATTCAATGTCAATATGGTAAATAATTATTGTACCAAAATGTGGTTTATATAAATAGTAATTTGTGATGATGTACAAATCATTCATTTAACAGAAGAAAAAATGTGTAATGTCATCTATTGGAATACATATTAAGTATTACACATGGACAGAATGTTCCCCATAAAATAAAGGTATTCGACACCCCAGAGCACACGCAACTATCAAATAGAAATTACTGCTTTACCTGAAATCAGCCATACAACTTATCAGTTGATCGAGCGTGCCACTACAATTTAAAAAGTGTGTTGATAGATAAAAATGAAAATCATCACTTTGATGAAATAAAATTGAAATAAAATGGATTTTCTTCATCAAAATTATAAAGTTAATTATTTTAACATAAAAAAATATATTTCAATTTCAATTACTAGTCCCCTTGCTATCATTAAAAGCGATTGTCTTTATAAAAAAATATTCTCTCAACATGTTCTACATCTACCTGGGTTGATGGGTAGATCATATATTTCGTTTTCTGCATTATCGGCTAAATAATTGAATTGTTCAAATTGAAAAATTCTTCTTCATTAAAATTTGTCTTATGATTGAGCGCGTTTCAAAAATGTTGCACATCTTCAAATGTACAGAATGGCTGGCATAACATTTTTCGCTTAGAATATTAAAGCGAAATTTATTAAACTTTCTCAATAGAAATGATTCTGAATCTGAGTTGGGGGTATACTGTCTAATATTTTCAAACTTGAATATGAATCTGTTTTTAATTCATAATTTGTTTCATTTTATATATAAAACAACTTTATATTTTTTTATATTTTCGTTTACGGTTGAACTATCGTTCTTTAGCACATACAAGATCGCCACAAATGCAATAATTACAACTGAAACCAGCTAGGGACACCTTTTCGACGATATTGGTTTTATATGATGCGTGGCAAATTTGATAAGTTCCACAAAGGCAGGGGAAAATATAGATAACATGACTGATACTACCAGTGCTCTGATGGTGGCATGTGTCTGTCCCAAGTCAGGAGCTTGTAACTCAGTGGTTGTAGATTGTTGTTGTTTTCCGTTCATTATACGGCACATAAATCATGCAGGTGTTTTATTCCGTTTGAAATATTTTACATTTGTCATTTGGGGTTCGTTCTTTTATAGCTGAATATATAGTATGTATGAGTTTAAGTCATTATTGAAGGTCGTATACTTTCAAAACTTGAAATTGAATCTGTTTTTAATTTATAATTTGTTTCAGTTTATATATAAAACAACTGTATTTTCTATATTTTCGTTTACGGTTTATCTATCGTCTACATGTTTATTATAATATGTTTTGTTTAGTTTGCCCACTTCATATTAGTTGATAACATTTTAATGGTTAATTCATTTTGAAGTATGATATACAATAGTAAATACCTACTTTCCAGTGCCATAAAATTATGATTTACCTTGGTATACACTTAAATTAAGAAAACTTTACCCTTTTAGTGGTTTTTATCATACCTGCATAATGCAATGCCTGTACCTGAACTATGTCAGGAATATGACAGTTATTATCCATCCGTTTGATGTCTTTGAGCTTTTGATTTGGGACTTTCCTTTTTGAATTTTCTTCGGAGTTCAGTAATTTTGTAATTTTACTTTTTGCATGAAACGTCTTACACACAGTATTTCATTCGTAAAATATTAGTTGGCGTGAGTCACTCCCATTAGACCTAAGTGATATGCATACAATCCATTAAACTATGAAAACGCCTGATTATACTTAATTTACAAGGAAACTATCCCTAAAATTTTCAGAAGTATATCAAAGTCATTCGAAAGTATGCAGTTTGTCAGAAAATGAAAAGATTAGCTACAAGTTAATTATTGAATACTCAAATTAATAATATTTTGGTTGTTTTATTGCTAAATTTTAAGCACCATTACAATTGTCCTAGAATAACATATAATCAACAAAATAAAGAAATATAAGAATGAAGTTATATAATTTCTTTTTAGTCTCATAACTCAATCGTCTTATTGTGTATTCCGAAAAGTACTCAAACGTTTATACGCATAGAATCGTTGTTTTAGATGGCTTTGGATTCCTAGTGTTCGTGCTTACTAAGATAAATAACATTGAAAGTTATATTGTCAAACTACACCGCTTGGTATGGCTTTTTCGTACGAAAGGTATTGATAAAGCTTTAATGACATTATGGCATGCACACTTCTGTTTTCAAGGGAGAGAGGAACAGCAGATTTTCGATAACATAGTTCATTCTAATAAAGACAAAAACGTATCGGTATTCTAAGATTGAATAAAAAAAGTCTCATGATACTAAACGCGTTAACATTTTTGTTCATATGGCCTTTAATATTCAGTGATAATTTGCAGTTAACAAACATTTAAATATTTTCATACTAGGAAGACTATCATGAAAATTAATGATATCGTGTCTGAATTGTGTAATTACTTCCAACATGATTTGGGTCTGCTGAAGAATGTCCTTCTAAGCACTTTTAGATAATTGATCAATTTTGACCAATATTTAGGATAGTTACAGATTTCACTTGAAAGTTATCTATGACTAATGATAACTTAAACATATGTTTTATTTGTGACATATGTGCACTTTTATACAATAAATAAAAACTTTCATACAATAAAATTAAACACATGTAAAAGATAATGATATCTCCTGGTAAAAGTAGCGATTCAGATGTATACAATTTTAATATACCAACTTAGCCTGTTTAACCTTCTACAACACTAGTTAAGCGTTTAATTTCAACTGAATATCTGACAGTCAGACTTTAGTTTTGCATTTTAATACGGTGATTAGTTTTACTATAAATATTAATCTATGTTCATGGATTTAAGTTTGTCGCATGGTCAAAGACCCTAAAAAATCAAACAGTCAATTTTTGAAATTTATCTGAGTGCACATATGTCACTAATAAAACATGAGTTTACTTTATCTTTACTGCATTTATTTACAATTGATGTTGGGCTAGTTTGACAAATTGTAAGAATGCTTGTCGAGCGGATTCATTGTGACTAATAACTGTGAAGCAATTTCCAACAGAGTGCAGGATTCTGCTTTGAACATAGTTATTAAATAATTTTCTTCAATAACCAGTTTTAAACCTTGAATGGCATCCTCACATTGTCTGGCATTATGAAGATGATACTGACAAAGAAATTCAAGGAAATAAGCATACGCAGAGGCCGGGAAAACTTTTGAAATTGAATCTACCATTTGAAGTTCATCTGGTGCTAACGACGAATTTTTCGTGAAACGAATATCTTCTACCAGCATATATTTTCTCAGATTAACAAAACTCGTCTTCTGGAATGAGTGTAGATTTAACAATTGGTAATCCAATACAGTGGAGTAGTCGCACAGTTTTTCCGGAGTACATTTCAATATAGAATATCTGATGATGTATAAAGCTTTAGTGTATTGTTTTGTTTTATAGAAAAGCGATGCTAGTAGTAACCATCCAGATACAGCGTCATGATACACATTTTGTAGCAGGGTACTAAGACAGCGTTTGTACTGTTTGCAATGGTATATGTTATTACTACATGTACTGTCCAGTGCTATCAACTGTGCAAGTTCACTAGAATACATAGACATAAAGTATTTATACATGTCTTTTATGGAAGGTTTCAGACACGACACAGTCTGATAAACTGCATTCTTAAATATCGTCTCCTTGTAATAGAAACAAGTTTCAAAGGAAGTACGTATACGTAAAGCAATCAAAAACCTTGAGTTTATTTTTTTGTGTAAATCATCTACATATAAAGTATGTGGTTCGATGCGGAAATTCCAAATTGATACATAAAAATTAGATATTTGATCCGAAAATAAGATGCATCGCCATCCATAACTATACAAAGTAAAGAGTTTTTCTAAAAGTATTTTACGACCACGACCCTCTATTTTGTTCTCAAACATATTGTTCTCTGGAATGAAGTAATGCAAACAAACTGAGTGTTCAACACAATAAACCAGCCTGCTGAAACATCGCATAAAACAAGGTATCATATTGTTAGGTTTCCATACGGATTGTGGCAGTTCTTCAGATATCCAAAAAATTATTGTTTTCAAGAAATAAGAACAGAGTAAATCTTTACATCCGAAATATGTGGATATTACATCTTTCAAAAGAACTTTTAGGAGAGCATAGCACAGTAATTGAGTGTGTGTAAAAGAATTGATAAGAAGTTTTTCCCCAACCGAAAAAGATACACGCCATTCTATATCTTCTTTTGGTGATTCTTTAACTCCGATAGGTACAAAAAGTACTCCGTGTTTTAAAATACTTTGTTTGACACCATCACTCGGCCAAGAGTTACTTGATCTTGTTATCCACTGTACTGCAGGTGACACCCACGTTTTACAATGTAAACACGATGCAGAGTCAATATCCCCTTCTTTGTCTGATAAACACGGACCATGAATTATTGTAAAACCATCAGATACTAAATTTTGTTTATGTAATGCACTAGAAAAATAGTGTTTACCATTATGCTCTTTACAGTAGTTCAAAATGTCCGGATAGATATAATGTTCTAGTCTCAAATGAGCATAACAAGGTTTGACATCCTCTCTTTCAATTATAAAATGTGATATTTCTGGGTTTAAACGGGTTTTTATATTTTCAAAAACCTCACACAGTTTATGTGAGACCATCATTATATCTAAGTCACTGCCTCGTATCTCAAGTCCTTCCCCAAAGCTACCACTTGTTATAATTGTAAAATCCTTGTTACTTTGTAAATTGTCCCTGACAGTGTTCATAGATCGGATGTGTTTAACATGATCTTCTGTTCCTACTATATGTTGACACAGATAACGATACAGTGCTATTGATGTGTTTGGATTTATACTGTCTGAAATACAGAAAATGGATTGCAAAAGGTAAATATGAAAAACAAAAAAATACTTATAATCATATGAATACATTTATATGATTATAGGACATGAGTTTGAAAGATTGCACATTCAGTGTTGACTGCTGAACCCCTTTATGACATTCATACCAATTAGGTCTCTTTGTTTTGATCACACATCGTTGTCAATATGACGATGATAGATGGATAATTCAGATTAGTTTAGTCATGTGTAATTAAGTGCATATTAAAGGAATAGATAAAAAACAGTATATGGTTCGTTTTTCTTTTGCAAAATAAGACAATAAATATTTTTATTTCATTTTGAAAAAAAATTAAAAAAAAGTACATGTTTTAATCAATCGAAAACAAAAATAATATTGCATTTGATAACTATCCATTCTTCAATTCAGGTCAATTTTTTTTAACCAGAACTCATTCAATAAAAAAAATGATTGATACTAGAGGGACATTCAAACTCATAGATCGAAAATAAACTGAAAACGCCATGTCTATAAAAAAAACAGACAAATAATAGTTAATAAAACTCAACATAGAAAAACTAAAATATAAGCAACACACACCCCACCTAAAACAGGGGGTGAATGCCGGTGCTTCGGAAGGGTACGCAGTTTCTGCTTCACATGTGGTTACCGTTGTTATACTCATATTACTAAAAACTAGATAATCAGTCTAATTCAGTGGGTCACATTCGAGAAAAGGAAACGGATTACAGTTACGACAAAAGAAACACATCCAACAATATCTGTGAAATGGATATTTCATAACGGTTAACTAACTCGTGATGGCGTCCATAAAACATAAGAAAGGATGATTTAAACTTCATCATTTAGAATGTTTTGTGTAATAGCTATCTGGTTAGCAGGAACTCTCTATCAAGGAAATCATGATAGGAAATGCAAGCCTGGGAATATCGTATCAATTGGAAGATATATACTTCCTATGCGAAGTAAGTATACAGTGGTGCGTGATGGTAGTCATCGGCTTGTGAAAAAGAACAAAGATCAGTTGTTTCGTGTACTTAAAATAGAGACACTAATTCAAATGAACATTCAAATTTTCAACATTCAAAATAAGTCGAACAAAATTCACACTGTAATTGCAAAAGTGGAAGAAAACCAAAACAAACTGCAAATTACAAATTACAAAACACAAAGTAGATTATATTGCCACGTAAAGGAAAGAGAGAAAAAACATTCCTGAAAATAATTGAACCTATCGAAACAGAAAATAAGCCTTAGCAATATTAATCATTGATTTAAAAAAGGATATTATCTTGGTTACTGAAAACGAACCACGCAACTGGCGTATTAAATTATAAGCCCGGTATATTTGATAACTATTAACTGCCTTGAATTGAAACAACAAAACAAAGAGATAACGATTGATTGTTACACGCTTGGTATATTCCTTTATTGACGACTTGATCCTCTCTACCCATGTGATTTGTCATTGACATGACAGTTTAAATCGTATTCCAGTGTCTGTACATATGTACCTTTATTTCCCTACATTTTGTATTGTGTTGTACTTTTTGTTTTATTATTCAAAGAAGATGCCACTTATCCATGTTTACAGATAATGACAAATTAAGCAAACTTTTTAAGTTCATGTGCAGTGTACTCATATTTTCGTTTGGCTTACTCATGTTATTCTATGTTGTGGTTTGTAGACAGTGTGTCTTTTTGTAATGATTATCTTTCGTTTTGTTATATGGTATTCTCATTTCGTTTCATATTTTGCATGTTTTGTTTGCATATCTCTTTCGTATATGTGATAATGCTAACATAAATTAAACCCTTTTCAAGCTACGTGTAAGGATGTAAAAGATATAAACCTTCAGAATTATTTATTTACCTGCCATGTTATTAGTCTGTTGAAGGATATATTAGTTGTGTAATGTGTTTTCCGAAACAAATCTTCTTTCGTTTTCCTTTAAAACCACAATAACATACACGCAATATCCGGTAGTCATTTTAGATTTCAAAGTCTGATCAATCCTATTTATAGTTCGTCACGCTGTATTGTGTTACTACACAAGGTGAAACCTTTCCTGTAAAATAATATAAACTTTTGTTTTATCATTTTACACATACAAATAGTGAGAATTCAAGTATATGTTACCATCAGACCTCTGTATCGAGACAAATTGTTTCTTAAATACAAATCGACAGGTGAGAAGCCTCCTATGGTTACCCATAATATCGGTTAATTACCACATGCAATGTCTTCGTCATAAAAATATACGTATAAGGGTATATATAGTGCAGCTGTTTTCAGTTCGTTTCTTCGTGTGTTAACACTTTTTGTACGATAACTTGAACTTTGCTTTAACAAATTCGTATGCATTTTAAGATTGAATTCAGAAAACTCCTTTTTAATATTGAAAATAATTGATGTTGTCATCAAAGAGTTACGAGACTTTTACTGTCAGATGTAAGCAAAAAAATAAGTACAACTAGATTGGTTAGCTCCAAACTATCCATTGTTGTTCAAATTTATAAAAAGGAAGTTCGTTTTGATTTCACTTTGTTTCTGATCTGTCATTGACATGTCTATTCGTATATTTTATCGATACAACACAGGTGTGGACTTTTTGGATAAAGCCAACATCTTAACATGGGTGTTAAATCGATCAAAAATGCATTGAAAAGTACTTTGTTTGAACACTTTCAATGTGTTTGAACGTAAATGCACTTATGTATAGATAAACTCATCGTAGATACCAGGATCAAAATTTTGTATTTGCGCCAGATGCTCGTTGTAGACGAAATGTGCATCTGGTACAAATATTTAACTTCAATCCTGGTATTTTCGATTAGTTTATTAGTCTGTAAAATATTCATCAGTGACGTTCGAATAAAATAATATATTTAAATGGACAAATAAAATACGATATAGAGCAGTTTAAGCCATTACAATTTTGTATATTTACTCGACAAAACCTTAACCACATTTTAAAACAGAGGACCGCTTTTATAAAAATCCTGGACATACGAAACTGTATTTATTCTACAAATGTCATTCTCGATGCAATATCAATTTGTTTTTATAATTTTCTGTATATCAAAGGACATGTAAATTTCAAATATGCATTCCGTTGATATTCAAGTTGGTATGTTTTTCAAAATTGCTTTTTCTTTAATTTTAAAAATAAAATCATTCAAAAGTTAAATCAAACTTTTCAAGCATAAACTTATAATAAGGTTGATAGCTTTTATCACACATACGGGCATTCTTGTATGATCTTGTATATTTAGAATTAGTATTCATTTCATGTTTTACAAGACAAGAAGTCTGTTTTTGTACATATTTTATCTTATTCACTTGACAAAACATAATCATACTGTCAAAACACAATCAAATCACTCGCAAAAAAATAAACACCTGGCCGGAAACTAAATCTTTTTTGTGTTGGGAATATTTTATAATTCAGTCTGTTCCTTTAATAGATCACTGGTTTCTTTCTTACTTTATTTTACATGAGATTATCAGTTTTCTATACAAGGAATACAGCATCACTGTTAGTGGTATACGTTATGTTTTTAAGTTTGTCCTGTCCTGTTCCATCTGCAATACCATCGGATTTGTGAGGAATCCATGGTGACCTCGTATTTGTGTGTTTGTGTAATGTTTGCATGTGTTATGTTGTTTTCAATGTTTTCATATTTTTGTAAGAAATATTTAACATTATTGTATTGTCTATGCAATTAAGTGAGTGTGTGTTAGTGTTTGTGTGTTTGTATATTTTGTTGCACAATTATGCTTTTGATGATGTTTTAAATTTGGAACATGTGGAAGTAATTTTCGCCACGACCAGTATTGAGAACTGGGTATGCAAACGCGTACATTATCTGTGTTTTTACAGTATTCTGAATGTCTCCTTTACATCATTAATTATGGTCGTGCACCAACGAATTGGGACTAATTAAATGGTTATGGAAAAACGGTTAGAACAGAACATTAACATTCAATTGAAAAGGGAAACAAGGTAATCATTTTTTATTCGGTCTTTCATTAATATGTTTTTATGTTTTAATTTACATTTTTTTTCATTAAAAAAGAAAATCAGTTATTAAGGCCCACGTGTATTCATTTTTTGTTCGTTCTTTCCTTGCAAAACCCGGTGCAGTTTGGAACAAAGTTCAGATATTTCAACTGTAGCCTACGTAAAAAAAAAAACCTTGAAAATAAAGTGAAATAGATAGGAACTTGAATGTAATTAGAAATAAGTTAACATTAACAACACTGATATTCTTGAAACATAAGTGTAAATAGATTTGATTGGAGGTACATTTTTTTAATTTGATTAAAACTGGTTTGCATTAACGAAACAAGAACACGATTCAGCAGTCACTTTATCAACTGTAAATTGCAAAGAAAAGGAAAACAAATACTTAAATCTTAATATAACCTTTTTGTTGTTTTTAAAAAAAAACAAAAAACAAATTCAAATTATATTAGTGACATACACACACATTTAAATTTATATATATATTGATAATAAATTGATAAACATATAAATGGTACATTTAATATAATATAATTCCCTGATTTTTCAGTTTGTATTTACATACACCGCCATCATGTATCACCTTTTCAAGTAACCGATATATCTTGATTCAAATTAGTGACTTTCGTATGATTGTTTATGATACAACTTACCACCAGAGACTATTTAGAAGTTAGCAGCTTCAGGTTACCGTCAGGCCTTGAGGAACACCAAAACTGCATATAAAGCTATAAAAAAAAAACGAAATGAGAAACGTAAAACAATTCAAGCCAGATAAATAACAGTCTGATTGACTAAAAAAACAAAGATAATAAACAGAAAAAAGACAAACTCAAAATAACAAGGCTCCTGACTTGGGACAGTCACAAAAATAGGATGGTGAGATTTAACATTTATGCGGGTGCCCAACCATTACATGACATGGGACAGTAGTGTAACATCACAAAATAAGGATAAACCATGAAAAAGGCTTATCGGATCAAATCGAAACAAAACACAGAATCAATTTAAAAAAAGGACATATATGAGAGTACTCACTATTACCAAAATTTAGTTCACAGCATAATGCCGACTATTCCGTATGGGATTTTCTCATCGTTAAAGGCTGTACAATTGATAATAATTACCTACATCCTTTTCAATTAAACTTTCGTCGATAATAGTGTCGATGGAAATCAAACCCATTCTTCTGATGTATTTATTTCAACACAACTAAGGCTAAGCGAATTTAATTTCTCGTTCGACGGACTCGACAGCAATTATTTGTGAATTTTTCCCTTCCCAGCATCCGGAAAATTAAAAGTGCATATTTCCCGCTTCGGTTTTTGTTGTTGTTAACATTAAAAAAAGAGGATACAGTGATCACCAGATCCTTTTAGTCAACGACAAATCGCGAATCTTTAAAATCTATCAAGTATTGACACATATTTCTTATCAAAGTAATTCAGAAAATAATGTCTTTTTTTCACAATAACAGACGGATCCGCCCGCAAATATTTTTTTTAAACGGGAATATTTATTTCTATTAAATATACCCGGTCCCAGCATCCTAAATTAAAAGTGTGTATTTCCCGCTCTGGTTTTTGTTGTTGTAACATTACAAAAAAGACACAGCAATCACCAGATCCTTTTAGTCAACGACAAATTGCGACCCTTTAAAATGTTTTAAGCATTGACACAGATTTTATATCAAAGTAATTCAGAAAATAGTGGCAATTTTTAACAATAAAAGAATTTCGTGATATTTTCGTTGTTAGAAGCAGTAAAAGAGTTGTCTTCAACGGCAATATTGTTAACCGGCGTTTGTTTTGTCAATTTTCATGCCTGTCTTAACATATTATTTTGAGAGCCTGTTGTTCAGGATTGTCATTTGTTGGTGTGGTTCTGAGGTGTTTTGCGTTGTGTATACAGATTAGACCGTTGGGTATTTTGTTTGAATTGTTTTCATTACTAAGTTTGGAGTCCTTTAGAGCTTGCTGTATTGTGTGAGCGAACGCTCCGTGTTGAACGCCTTACTTTGACCTATAACTGTTAAATTTATATACATTGTGACTTTGATGGAGAGTTGTCTCTTTGACACTCCATGCATCATCTTTTTTATACACAATTTGCTAAGCAAAACAACAACAAAAGAACACCAACAACGGCGGAGACACAGACAACCAAGATATAAAACAAGAGACTAAAATGTACACACATCAACGAACAACAAAACCCCTAAAAACTGTCGGTGAACTCAGGTAATCCAGACGGATGAGCAGTTTCTGCTTCTTTCAAGACACCCACAATTTTCCTATTTTTAATTCATGTCCGATGGAGGTATAATGACATCTATGACAACTCAATGGAGATCATTTAAGGCAATTGAAATAATTATTCTATTACATGAATTATTCAGTTCAACATTTTATGTCCTCAGAAATTAATAATAATACAACTTCACTTAAAGACGTCATAAATATGTTGCATTTAAAAGTGGCTTCTACATTTCTGTGTGAACAGGGAAAAAACTACACTTTAGCAGTTGATAGATTAAAGAAATGTCAAAGTGCAAGTGGTAAAGCAAGTCGAGCATCACTGAAGAGACATGTATTGTCGAAATGCGCATCTGGTGCAGGAAAATTGGTACCGTTAATATTATTTTTACCACTGTGCCGATGCCTCCGCTGGTGGACTGTTAGTCCCCGATTGTATCACCAGCCCAGTAGCCAGTACTTCGGTTCTGGCATGGATATATGGATTTGTTGTGTTATTAAGATTTGCTGTAACAAAATGTTAGAAATTATTATAAAATAAGGAATTTATCTCCTTCATGCAAAGCTCTAATTCCTTTCACGGATTTGGCTATACTTTTTGGACCTTTTGGATTATAGCTCTTCATCTTTTATACAAGCTTTGGATTTCAAATATTTGGCCACGAGCATCACTTAAAAGACAGGTATTGTCGAAATGCGCATCTGGTGCAGGAAAATTGGTACCGCTAGAATTATACAGACCATCTTGTTTTGATCAATGTTGTCAGAATCTATATCTTTGTGTTTACAAAAAAATTCGGTCGCCCTTTAAATTTTAAGCTTTGCATTAAATTTTGGCAAATTAATTATAATTTAAATGTTTACCTCCTCCACTTCCCCCTTTATGGAATGTCCTTTTCACAGATGATTAGGATGTTTAGGCTGCTGACTTGGAACAGTCGCATAACGAGGGTGGTGTTAAACATGGAACAGTAGTGTAACAGCATTACTTAAGAACAAACCATGAAAAAGGCTGAACTGATTATATCGAAACAGAACACTGAAAAAAAACTAATTTAAGACGTACTGTATAGATATAAAACAGGGACGAAAGATGCCAGGTCATCAATCGAAAACAAACTGACATCGCCATGGCTAAAAATAAAAAAGACAAACAGACAAATAATAGTACACATGACACAACATAGAAAACTAAAGAATAAGCAACACCAACCCCACCAAAAACTAGGGGTGATATCAGGTGCTCCACAAGGGTAAGATCCTGCTTAACATGTGGCACCCATTGTGTTGCTCATATTATAACAAATCCGGTAAATAGTCTACATGTGGTAGGTCACATTTATGAAAGGGAAGTTGATTGTCGATACGACGTCAGGAACATATCCGATATCATTTGTGAAACGATTATTCCATATTACTGAAACTTAGTTTAAAACATAATGCCAACTATACTGTATGGGTTTTTCTCATTGCTAAAATCCATACGATTGCCTTTGATTGCTTACATAGTGGAGTTTTAATTCCCCGAATCTATCAGAACCCCAGTAATCACCACTTCAGTTCATTGATATGGTCATATTAATAAATTAACCATTTACAAAACTAATGGATTTTTGAAATACTAAAGTTTTTCTACATCATGAATAGATTACCTTACCTGTATTTGACAAACTTTTAGAAATGTTGGTTCTTAATGCTCTTTAACCTATTACTTCATTGGGTCTTTTTAACTTTTTAGGGTTCGAACGTGACTGATCAGTTTTTGGTAGACAAATTTCATCCTGGAATCTATGCTGAGTTTTTTCACATCCTCTTTATTTAAATTTTAGTGGATATTGGCCTTGTTAACAATCATACCACATCTTCTTATCTTTTTACTTACACAACTAATACAGAATTCATAGATATAAGACCAAAATATCATTCAGTACCTGTATATCCTACGGATTAATGGCATCAACTTCAATAACAGTCAGGGACAAACTTCAAAAATATTAAGGTATTGACAGAATGTAGGACCATAAATGTTCATAGCTAAAAGCCAATACTTTCATTTTTGATTAACAAAATTTTTGTTCCAAATATAATAATATTACCGTTTGAAATTGAAAAATTGAGAATCTTTAAACAATATTAAAAAAATATATGTAAAAGACCGATAAAATCGATAAGGACTGTCTGAAGATTTGCACCTTGATACTTTAGGCTAATTGTTTCGGTGTGTCATATCTCAACAATTTATAGTATGGGGTTTTTACAACAGCTTCGTGTTTAATATTCTTTACAAATGTAAATAAAGGCAACAGTAGATGAGTAGTATACTGCTGTTCCAAAGTCATCAATTGATCGAGAGAAAAGTAATCCGAGATACAAACTTAAACCGAAGAAAACACAAATTGCATGGGTCCTCAATGCTCTTCAAAATACCAGGCGGTCACTTAATGCATCATTTGCAGTTATTGCTATTCAGCTTTGTTCTTGTTTGGCTTTATAACTATTTTGATCTGAGCGTCACTGATGAGTCTTATGCAGACGAAACGCGCGTCTGGCGTAAAGAATTATAATCCTGGTACCTTTGATAATTACTAACTACAATCAACCATAAGGACAACAACGAAATAACAACAAAAATGCAACCAAAAACAAACGACAATGCAACACACATAGACACGAACTATAAGATACCAACTGTCATTTTTCTGACATGTTACAGGACATGTTAAGAAAAAGTGGTGGTTTTAAACTGGTTTTGTTGTTTTTCAAACCTCGCGCTATTATGGCAAAGTTAAATATAACACCTAAATAACAACATTACATGACAGGACTACAGTACCAATAAATTCAAGAACATTCAGGATAGAGAAATACACAAATGAACAATACAATATAACATTTCGACATGCTAATAGTTATCAAAGGTACCAGGGTAATCATTTGTTACGCCAAAATCACGTTTCGTCTACAGAAGACTCACCAGTGACGCTCAGATCAAAATAGTAACAGAAAATATGTTGATATTCTGTTTACATTAAGTTAAAAATGAAATAACTGAACGTTGTATTTTATTATTACTATACATATCGCACCAATTCTAAAATTTAACTTTGTCTCGTAGACAAAAAACAAATAAAACCCAAACAACACAATTTTGGAAGTTCATTTGACTGCATACAAGTCACACTTAATTCCTTTACATACATATATGTCTATATAATCCAACTTAATTGTGAGAATAATTCAACAGAGAGTACGAATGCTCGTCTTACGGATTCTTGTCGACCAAATAACTGTTAAGCATTTTCCAACAAAGTGTAGGAGTTTGCATTAGACATAGGGTTAGAAATAAAATAATTTTCTTCTATTACCAGTTGTAAACTCTGAAGGGAAACCTGACATTGTCTGACATTATAAAGATGATAATGACACAAAATGTCAAGGAAAAAAGCATACGAAGTAGATGGAAAAAGAAGAATAAAATCTTGAATTGACCCGATCATTTTAAGTTCTTAGGTATTAACACAGAATTACTCGTGAAATATGTTTCATTAACACACATTATTTTTTCCAGATGAACAAAACTCTGAAATGAATTCAGAGTTGACCATTGGTAATCCGATACAGTCGAATAGTAGCACAATTTTTCGAAAGTACATTTCGATATGGAATGTCTGATATAACACGGACCATGAATTGATAATGTATCATCTAAAAATCTTTGTAAATGCAATGCACTAGAATAAAAGTGTTTACCTTTATGTTCATAACAGTCGCTAATAATAACATGATCTTTGCTATATTCTAGATTGAGCAAAGTATAGCAAGGTTTTACATCTTCACTTTCCATAAACAAATATGTCATTTTGGGCTTAGAGCGTGATATTTTATCTTCACAAACTTCAATATATTTATTTAATACACTCATTATATCGAAGTCGTTGCCTCGCATCTCAAGACCTTCACCACAGCTACCACTTGTTATAATTGTATTCATGGTAGGTTCTATACTGTATATATTGTCTTTGACAGAGTTCCTATATCTGATTCGTTTAACATGATCTTCTGGTCCTACTATATTGTAACACATATAACGATACAGCGCTACTGATATGTTTGGATCTATAGTGTCTGCAATAGGGAAATTATAATGAAAAATGTATTTATAAAAAGTAACAAAGAAATTTATACAAATGCTGAAAATGTATTTATGTGTGGAGTGTGGAATGCAAAAAACGTTTAAAAGATTGAACAATGAATTAATAATGAATAGTTTAAATACGTTCAAAAACAATTGTTGTTATTCAATTTTGTGGAAACTGCGTGATTTTTTAGTTATCCAGGAATTGGTAGTGACAAACCCAGCAAACATGTGATAGTCAATTTGTTTTGTATCATTTTTTTTATATTGTTTATGTTCCTTAATCATGTTAATCGTGTGTAGGTAGCTTTAAAACGTTATAATACCTCATTTTTTTTTAATTAAGGTGAGGATATTTCTGTACTTATTCAGTTTTATTTGTTTGGCGTGTTAAAATATTTTTTGTCATTGAATGTGGTTCTTGGAGTTCGGTGATTCTGTTATTTTACTTTTTGGATAGTTTTTTTAGATTGTTTTTGATACAGAATACGTACAGGGCTCTTCCAATCAATAGCATAGTGTTCATAGAGACATTATATTCAAGTTTGGAAATTGAGGCCGAGGAGATTATCGGATTTTCAAATGAAAGTTAATGTGGTCACAACGCCCCTTAGTAACCAGTCATTAAGTTTATGGTTGATTGGAATTTTTGTAAGACGTGTACATAGTTACACGTGCTTTATTATTTTCGAATAGATTCAAAGATGCTCGAATATTATTACACATTAATATTTCACCTATAGCTCTTACGTCGATGAAGAGAAGTTTCTCTTAATAAAAAATTATGGAGAATGTACATGAAGCGCCTAACAGATAGGCACCCAGACAAACAGTCAGACAAGATTACACTACAACTTTCTTTGTAAAAAAGGAAAAAGAGAAATTTAAAAAGATACCGATGAGTGCCATGAACAATAGATTTAAGCTATTAAAGCGATTTTACGCATTGAAGTTTTTAGGCATAGTTTTTTTTTTTAAAACAGATAACACTTATGTTGTTTTTTTTTCATTTTAAAGAGGTGTATGCAAATCACAGAATCTAACCAAAATGAACATTTACCTGAATATAGTTAAGGACCGTATACACTTAGGTCTTTTAGATTATTAACTAATTGTAGGAAGAGTTTACTTACTGTTTTCATATTGTCTGGTCTTAACTAATATATATTCCATTTTCACTGACAGATTAAAAACTTCAAATGTATATAATAGATATAGGAAGATGTGGTGTGAGTGCCAATGAGACAACTCTCCATTCAAATAACAATTTAAAAAGTAAACCATTATAGGTTAAAATATAAGACGTTTTTGTGTGCAGAACATTCTTTGGTCAGTTGTTAATGATATATGTATAAGTTTTTGATTGACTAATTTATAAAATAGAAAATTGTTAATTTAAACAGTTGGAATTAGAAAAATATAAATTTATTCCTTAATTTTATACAACTAATAATATCCTATTGTGTATTTTTAATGCTAAAAAAACCCTATAAAGATACATAATTTAACACTATTAGTACTGTCATTTAATCGGTCTGTTTCCAATGCAATTATGTAGCAGTTATTTGCATGAGTACTATAGTTGAATAAATTATAACTCGTTCAATTCAGGGGAATTAGGTTTCTGAACATTGTTTGTTGTGTACTTTTTTTGTTTTGGACGGTCTGTAAGTCAGTAAAAGTTGAATGATTGAGTTATTGTTGACATTAAAAGACCTCCTCACAAAATGAACTGTTCAAATAGCAACACCCCTTTTTCTTTGTATGTTTTTTTTACATCAATATCAACTTATCAATGAAATAATACTTTAATGTATTGAATGTGCATGCTTACCTTCCATTGGATGAGCCTGTTGAGACCTATTCATAAATGGTGCGAAATGTATTTTCCGAAGAAAACAATAGTCTTTCTTTCCAATTTAAAAACTATAATAATATACAATATATACAAGGTAGTATTGTATTGAAACTCTCATTGGCAATCATACATCATCTCCTCTATTTTATATGAGAATTATATCAGATGCGAAATGTTTTTTCCGAAAACATAATCTTTCGTTTCCTTTTAAAAACATCGATAATAGAGATAGTAAGATACAATACACAGTATTCACTCTAGTATCTTATCAAAGCCTGGTCAACTACACAATTTTCTGTTTACATTTCCCTTTCTTATCATTGTAAAGGAATATGTTACTAGGTAATCTCCATCGCCAATGTCCAGTTTAACTGAATAAAATAGTCTGATATCATTTGTCATTGCTGTATCGTATTCATATTACAGATTAACGTGAGATCTTTTCCCTTAATGTATGAAATATTTAAGACAATGAATTAGGTCACATCCCCTGTTCTTCCATTATTGCACGGTATGTTATAACAGTGTTAAATAAAATATTGAATAGTGTTTGATTGAGATTAAGTTTTCCAGTGAATTCATTGAGTGTTAATACGCTATAAAAGATGTACGTATTATGGTATGTCAAAGTCCGGTTATCAGCCCGTTCGTCTATTCGTCTCTCAACACATCGTCTGATAACTCAAATTTGCTTTTACTAATTAATCAAAGGAGGATTTACCTTGTTTTTATTTAATACTTGGCTTCACAAAATTCAGACAAACAACGGAAAATTGTCGGCTCATCTGTATATTCGACAAGGGAATTGTCCATTAGATTAACAAAGTTCTGAACGCAGTGAAAAAGGGACTTCAAAATACTGTAAAAGAGGGACGAAAGATGCCAGAGGGACAGTCAAACTCATATATCGAAAATAAACTGACAACGCCATGGTTTTTTAGCTCACCTGGCCTAAAAGGCCATGTGAGCTTTTCTCATCACTTGGCGTCCGTCGTCGTCGTCGTCGTCTGTCGTCGTTAACAATTTTTCAAACATCTTCTCCTCTGAAACTACTGAATGGATTTGAATGAAACTTAGCATGATTGTTCCTTAGATTATCCTGCACAAAGTGTGTGCTTCGATTTTTGATCCGTCAAAAAAAAACATGGCCGCCGTTACTTAAAATAGAACATAGGGGTCAAATGCAGTTTTTGGCTTATATCTCAAAAACGAAAGCATTTAGAGCAAATCTGACAAGGTGTAAAAATGTTCATTAGGTCAAGATCTGTCAGCCCAAAAATTTTCAGATGAATCAAACAACCCATTGTTGGGTTGCTGCCACTTAATTGGTAATTTTAAGGAAATTTTGCAGTTTTTGGTCATTATCTTGAATATTATTATAGATAAATTTAAACTGAAAACAGCAAAATGATCAGCAAAGTAAGATCTACAAATAAGTTAATATGATCAAAATTGTCAATTGACCCCTTAAGGGGTTATTGTCCTTTAATGACAATTTTTCACAATTAATAGCAAAAATGTTAAGCAAAGTAAGATCTACAAATGATACAATTTGACCAAAATTTTCAATTGACCCCTTAAGGAGTTATTGCCCTTTAAAGACTTTTTTCACAATTTGTTCATCATGTTGACTTACTTTTAAAAAACTTCTCCTTTGAAACTGCTGTATCAATTTCAGCCAAACTTAGGCTAAATGAGTTTCAGAGTATCTAGTATAAATTTTATATTTCATTTCCTTGTATGTCAAGAAACATAGCTCCTATGGCTAAAATAGAACATAGGACGATTCAAAGAACATTTAAATAAATTGAAAAGCCAAAATAATCATTGATGAGAGATTTAACCAAAAAAAAATAAGGTGAGCGATTCAGGCTCTTGAGAGCCTTTTGTTTAAGCTGTTTACTTGCTAAGTGGTAATAACCATTTATGGATTCGATTTTTTTTTTTAGAACTTCTAGAAAATTAAAAATCATGATGTTTTTCTGAAATTAATTCTATAAAAACTGTTTATTTCTCAACCCTGTGTACCACCATCCCAAACGTGAAATTGGAAAATAATCGATAAAGCTTATCAACATAAAAATGGTAGTGTTACATATTTGTTTTTCGTTATTTTTTTTACATAAATGAGGCCGTTAGTTTTCTCGTTTGAACTTTTTTACATCGTCTTATCGGGGCCTTTTATAGCTGACTATGTGGTATGGGCTTTGCTCATTGTTGAAGGCCGTACGGTGACCTATAGTTGTTAATGTTTGAGTCATTTTGGTCTTTTGTGGATGGTTGTATTATTGGCAATCATACCACATCTTCTTTTTTTGTAGCGAACGCTATAAATTTATTACTTTATGATATCATACAGCATATTTTGTAAATAGTGCACAAAAAGGTAAAATATGCTTCACAGAGGAATATGTTTTTCTGTATTTTGAGTTCCTGCAGACACTTCTCGAAACAAAAAAATCATAGAACTGAGATAATTTCAATTCACATTCAGACATATCGATGATGTTCTTTCCATTAACAATCCAAACTTTTCTGATTGGGTCCCATTAATATATCCTCCACAACTTGAAATTAAAGAAATAAGAGACACGGCTTCGTTTGTCATATTTTAAAACTTATACATCGAATTTGACATAAGCAGCCAGCCAGGTATCATAATCTATGACAGACAAAGACCCCCTCCCTTAACTATGATTTAATCCAACTTATAACAATTGAGGATTAATGGCAATCGTTACACTTAACTATATATCTACATCTTAAGGGACATGTTAAGTTACGTGTTTCAAAATCTCATATATATTCAATATTCAATTGTACAATTAAGAAACCAGATAGAAATCGCGGATAATTCATCCCTAAAGAAATAAGACATATTGTAGTTATATGTAAGGCCAATAAAAGGCTCTTATATATCGCACTCATTCACTGCAGAAATATATAAACTGCTGATAAAAATGCATCCTGGTAGATTTTGCAGACAAATCGATTCAGAAAGTATTTCTACATGCTTCATGATCTGGAAATTTTACTTCATCCTCTTAGAATAAGCCTATCAAAAGTTGAACAGGTAACCTTATAGGTCTTGTTTTAAGACCTGACCAAGACATAAAATTTATATAAATTGCAATTATTTTGTTTTACACCATCTAAAATAATTAATTTTAATAAAATGAAATAAAATTATAACACTCTATTTGTTTTAGATTTGGAGTGTAGAAAAAAGAGCGCGTTCGAAGGATTTTCGGCATACATATCTCAAGGTTTTGTGGATGGCCACAGTAAATCTTTATCACTGGGTAAAACGCTGATCTTTGACATGACAGAAACCAACACTGATGGTATCTACAACACGAATACGGGTATCTTCAAAGCGCCATCTAGCGGAATGTATGCATCCACCTGGACAATCTGTGTGGACAGCTTTACAGATGATGATGGTTATGGAGAATTCGGAGTAGAGTTGGTTATTGATGGGGAAAAATGTGGAAAAATACATGCAGACACAGAAGTATACGCTCTGATGACCAATGTTCTACTGGATTTGTTATTAAATACATGACAGAAGGTGGCGCTGCTCGTCTGAGAAATATATACGGTATGAACACCAAGGTCGTCTTCTAAGCAACGAAAACCGAGCACGTACAACATTTACAGGATGGAAACTCAATTAGTTAATCTTGTACCTATCTAAATAAATATAAATAAAGAAAACATCGCGAAATCAAAATTTTTCTCATTTTTTTCATTAATTATTCGTTTAACTAAATTACCCGGTCTGGATTCAATCATCGGCATACTAACACTATTAGGTAACTTCAGCCATAAACGTGAAAAAGAACATGCATCAAAATAGATAGATTAATTAAATACTGGCTTGTGCTCTAATCGTGTGGAGCTATGTTATATGTATTCGAGGAAGTTTTAAGCAATATGAATGTAATTCGTTATAGAATTGTGCGTCCTATCATGGATGATTTCCGGTATAGAGGGTTACTTCTTGGACTTGGGAATTTTTATTTCTTTTTGATATCTTCTCACACGTTTTTCAGAATTAACTGTTATATCAAATATGTCGGGCATATTTAAATTGTGAAAGTATATTATTTATGTGCCTTTCCCAAGTCCTTTAATTCGGTGGTTGTCGTGTATTGATGTATTGCATATTTGTTTTTGGTTCATTTTGTTAACATAAATTAGGCCGTTAGTTTTCTCGTTTGAGTTGTTTTACGTTTGTCATTTTGGGACCTTTTATAGCTGACTATGCGGTTTTTGACTTTGCTCATTGTTGAAGGCCGTATGGTGACCAATTGTTGTTAATTTCTGTGTCATAACAACATAATAATATTTATTTATCAAATCTGACTTGTTACCAATTTCACCAATAGTCCAAACTTCTCTTGATTTACCCTGTTACACTCCACTGATTATCCAGGGAAATAAACAGCTGATCCGACTTATTAACTTATAAAAAATAATATAGAGGATGTACAATTGTCCTATACACAGACTTATCAATGCTAAGAATTCTTTTTAATTGACAATAACATTGAACATCTTGATTTGTATGTATCTTTAGCGAGCTATTGCTCCTGCTTCGAGCCAATATAAAAGAGAAGATGTGGTATGATTGCCAATGAGACAACTTTCTACAAAAGACCAACATGACACAAACATTAACAACTATAGGTCACCGTACGGCCTTCAACAATGAGCAAAGCCCATACCGCATAGTCAGCTATAAAAGGCCCCGATAAGACAATGTAAAACAATTCAAAAGAGTACACATACAGCTGATAATTAAAGACTCTAAACAGTTATTGTCTTGATCCTGCAATTAATTATTATATTTTTGTGTACTCTGAAAGACTGAAAAACTCACATTTTTGCATAAATTATTTTAGATTTAACATCCCTTGAGGCCTGCGTGGTAATATTAAAATCACACATTCAACTGAAGACGGTTTCGCAAAAAAAAAAAGAATCTCGAATGGTCAACAAAACATCGCTCAAAGTGAAAAAAATATTTATTCTAACAAATTAAAAAAAATCAAAAATTAAAAACAACATATTGTCCGATTTGAAACCAAAAGTGTACGAGTTGTCCTACGCTTCAGAATTTTGAACTAAACTTGACATCAACTTAACATGCATGCTGAAATTCAAAGTTGACATGATGTACATATTCTAGTTTTGAAATCTATGATTGGCGTCGTGGAAAATCCTACTGTTCATGCTTGTCTGTTATCAGAAAATGGGTTCAGTTCTTATTACTCTATAGAAATGCTTGAATACAAACAGAACGTATGAAAGTATTCGTTAGTCAGAATTTATGGCCAAGCATTACGTCATTGGAATGCGACTGCAATACACATTCTGAGGTCACACAGATTCATACAACACTCGTCAACAGCAATACACAAACGTAGTCCGTCAGTGGGCGGAGCTTTAAAGCGATATCTGTAAAATCCTAGTATACAGATACAGCATAGCGATATCCAGTGGCGAATCCAGAAATTTTCATAAGTTGAGGCCAACTGACTGACCTAAGAGGGGGCCCGCTCTAGTCACGCTTCAAGGATTCCCTATATAAGCAACCAAATGTTTTCCTTAAAAAGGGGACCCGAGCCCCCTGCGGCCCCTAAATCCGCCTCTGATATCTGTTGGGCTGTATATGTATGGTCAGACACCTGATTGCAGGATAAGATATTTATTGGTGGTATGTATTTTACTGTCTGTCATATTTGTTTTCCGTTAACTGTTTTGTCATAAAACAGGTGTTCTCGTTTGAATTGTATCACGTTATGTATTATTATACTTACATTTATGTTATAATGCCATATTTTGATTGGCTAATACGAGGGTGTTAATTTACATTATCACATGACTGAGAGTTTGGCAATTTTAAGGTAAAGATTGAATGAAATACAATCAAAACCTAATGGGACTGACTTGATGTCTAAATGTTCCAAGACAGATCACTACCTTTTTTGATACACAAAATAAAAGTGCATTGTATCTATACATACTATTCATGAATATTTCTAAAATTTTATCGATGTAATACATGCTCAGATATTCAAGGCATAAAATGATGAATCACGTGTCAAGAAACCTTTGCAAAGACCGGAATCTAATATATGTTTCTAAAAGTATAGAATTATGTCATTGTTAACCTCATCTATCAAAATTAGAGTTATCTTCCTTTGTCTAGAATAGCTGTTAAATCAGCTACAACCAATGCAATATTTGATTTTACTTCCCACTGATAAATTGAAGCAAACTTTATCATTCAGTGCTTTCAAGCACTTTGATTTTGATAGTCACCCTCTCGTTCAGACCAATCAAAAATCGATAGTTTAAAAGACAATGAATTGAATTTACATCGAGTTCTGGGACGACTAAAAAATCAATAAAGGAAAAAAATTGAAAAAACTAAGTGAATCAAGTTTTTTTTTTATCCTACATTGAACTTTTGATGTCATCCAGAAAGACAATGCGTAAGTTCTACATTTTAGCTCAGGTTATATTATTTGACTGTCAAAATAAAAAAATAAAACATCTTGCTTCACTTCTGTTGATGGTTCTAATATCTGTAACGTTGTATGTACCTGACGTCCAATCAAAATACTTTTAAATAAAATGTATCTGTAAAAGACAATAATGATAGGACATTAGTATAATAAATTAGATAACACATAGCTGAGAGAGGGTGATAGAATAGTTAGGTAACCCTCGACTTCGGATTTCGCCTCGGTTTAGTGTTTTCTCGGGGTACCAATCTATTCTATCACCCTCTCAACTATGTGTTATTTATATAATATCATGTCTTTGATTGCTTTCTTTTCGGTTTAAGTTTTACTGATTATTGAAGGCCGGTACGTTGACCTACATCAACATCATTTGCTCCTTGTTTGATACTTGTCGCATTGGCAACATGCATACCACATCTATCAGTTTCCCAATATAAAATAAACTCTAAATATTGGAGAAAATGTTGATACCCTGTGATGAATTCAAGGTGATTCTTTGATATTCCACGAAAGTATAACGGAACAGTCTGTTAAGGAAAAGGTACGATAAGGCCCGTTTTTTGCCCCCCCCCCCCCCCTATTTTCTCAGTTTTCATTTTTTTGGCGTGTGCACCTACGTGACCCGGAGAAAAGTATGGCGATTTAGACAGCAAAAACAGTTCTCATGCAATTGGAATAAAAAAAATCCTTGCGCAGGCACATAAAAACTAAAAATTAGTTGTACTAAACACCTTCAAATTTAATAATAATTACAGTATTTGAATAATAACAGAAATTATACCCCCTCACCTCACCCAGATGCAAAATTAAGTGGTTTTGAAGTATATCCAAACAAACTTCATATACCAGGGAATGTTTTAACATAAAAAGTAGCTTTCCAAAACAGACTTTAACTAGAGGCTCTAAAGAGCCTGTGTCGCTCACCTTGGCATATGTGAATTGAACAAAGGAAGCAGACAGTTCATGACAAAATTGTGTTTAGGTGATTGTGATGTGTTTGTACATCTTCCTTTACTGAACATTCTTGCTGCTTACAATTATCTCTATCTATAATGAACTTGTCTGTGTAGTTTCAGTGGAAAATGTTAGTAAAAATTTACAAATTTTATGAAAATTGTTAAAAATTGATTATAAAGGACAATAACTTCTTAGTGGGTCAATTGACCATTTTGGTCATTTTGACTTATTTTTTAGTCTTAAATTGCTGTACATTATTGCTGTTTACAGTTTATCTCTATCTATAATAATATTCAAGATAATAACCCAAAACAGCAAAATTTCCTTAAAATTACCAATTTAGGGGCAGCAACCTAACAACGAGTTGTCCGATTCATCTTAAAATTTCAGGGCAGATAGATCTTGACTTAATAAACAATTTTATCCCGTCAGATTTGCTCTAAATGCTTTGGTTTTTGAGTAATAACCAAAAACTGCATTTAACCTTCATGTTCTATTTTTAGCCGTGGCGGCCATCTTGGTTGGTTGGCCGGGTCAAAAAACACAATTTTTAAACTAGATACATCAATGGTGATTGTGGCTAAGTCTGGATTAATTTGGCCCGGTAGTTTCAGAGGAGAAGATTTTTGTAAACGATCATGGATATTTACGAAAAATGGTTAAAAATTGACTATAAAGGGCAATAACTCCTAAAGGGGTCAACTGACCATTTTGGTCATGTTGACTTATTTGTAAATCTTACTTTGCTGAACATTATTGCTGTTTACAGTTTATCTCCATCTATAATAATATTCAAGATAATAACCAAAAACAGTAAAATTTCCTTAAAATTACCAATTTAGGGGCAGCAACCCAACAATGGGTTGTCTGATTCATCTGAAAATTTCAGGGCAGATAGATCTTGACCTGATAAACAATTTTACTCCTGTCAGATTTGCTCTTAATACTTTGGTTTTTGAGTTATAAGCCAAAAACTGCATTTTACCCCTATGTTCTATTTTTAGCCGTAGCGGCCATCTTGGTTGGTTTGCCCGGTCACAAAACACAATTTTAAAACTAGATAGCCTAATAATGATTCTGGCTATGTTTGGTAAAATTTGGCCCAGTAGTTTCAGGAGAAGATTTTTGTAAAAGTTAACTAAGATTTACGAAAAATGGATAAAAATTGACTATAAAGGGCAATACCTCCTAAAGGGATCAACTGACCATTTTGGTCCTGTTGACTTATTTGTAAATCTTACTTTGCTGAACATTTTTGCTGTTTACAATTTATCTCTATCCATAATAATATTCAAGATAATATCCAAAAACAGCAAAATTTCCTTAAAATTACCAATTCAGGGGCAGCAACCCAACAACGGGTTGTCCCATTCATCTTAAAATTTCAGGGCAGATAGATCTTGACTTAATAAACAATTTTATCCCGTCAGATTTGCTCTAAATGCTTTGGTTTTTGAGTAATAACCAAAAACTGCATTTAACCTCCATGTTCTATTTTTAGCCGTGGCGGCCATCTTGGTTGGTTGGCCGGGTCAAAAAACACAAATTTTAAACTAGATACATCAATGATGATTGTGGCCAAGTTTGGATTAATTTGGCCCGGTAGTTTCAGAGGAGAAGATTTTTGTAAAAGATCAAGGAGATTTACGAAAAATGGTTAAAAATTGACTATAAAGGGCAATAACTCCTAAAGGGGTCAACTGACCATTTGGGTCATGTGACTTATTTGTAAATCTTACTTTGCTGAACATTATTGCTGTTTACAGTTTATCTCCATCTATAATAATATTCAAGATAATAACCAAAAACAGTAAAATTTCCTTAAAATTACCAATTTAGGGGCAGCAACCCAACAATGGGTTGTCTGATTCATCTGAAAATTTCAGGGCAGATAGACCTTGACCTGATGAACAATTTTACCCCTGTCTGATTTGCTCTAAATGCTTTGGTTTTTGAGTTATAAGCCAAAAACTGCATTTTACCCCTATGTTCTATTTTTAGCCATGGCGGCCATCTTGGTTGGTTGGCCGGGTCAAAAAACACAAATTTTTAACTAGATACATCAATGATGATTGTGGCCAAGTTTGGTTAAATTTGGCTCAGTAGTTTCAGAGGAGAAGATTTTTGTAAAAGTTAACGACGAACGACAGACGACGGACCACGGACGCCAAGTGATGAGAAAAGCTCACTTGGCCCTTCGGGCCCGGTGAGCTAAAAAAGCAGAAAATAGGGGGGGGGGCAAACACAGGCCTTATCCTTTGTATTTGACTGTAGTAGATTCTATGAAGAAAATTGTTTATCATATATTAACTGTTTTTCATCGTCGTTGAGTCTTGTGTGATTCTACTAATTGCTTTTGTATTCATCAACATCAATAAAAGAAAATTATTCAACTTGGTATTATAGATGGTATCAAAAAGCAAAATTTTGATTTCCAGCAAATTGAATAAAAATAATAATTTACTTTTCATTTACTTCAATCTGACATATTTTTATTTGTTTTATTTGTTTTAATCAAAATCTGATGATTACAATCATAAAGCGGTGTACCGGGCTATTGGGAAATCATTATTTTCTACTTTTTCATACGTACATTGATCATTTTGTCATATGTTTAAATGTTTTTCAATCATACGCATTTATGACTGATTGTTTTTGTATGTCTAGAAACTGTTTATAAATAATATGTAGTTAGTGTTGTTTTTTTTTGTTTTTTTGGCGTAATTTGTGTTGAGTAAAAAAGTTGTATGGGGTTGTCCGAGTGTAAGAGCTTAGTACGTACATATGGCATATGTATACACAATAAGCCCTAAAAATGCTTTTCATGTACTTTTACCTGGTTTTATCTATTCGATCGATAATTTAAAAGGGTCAAATTTACATTAAACATATTAAAAATTGAAATGAGATAGGTAGACGGAGACATCACATGATAACAAAATGGCAGCTGTTGAAAGGAATACATGTAGTTTAAATATGTCAACATAAAATATGTCAACATGGGCTGCTGTTTCTCTTCTGAGGTAAGATTCTAGATATTCTGATGCACAGAATAACGTTAAAAAAGAATATTAGGGGAACATAGAAAATATTGCCGGGTTCAGAAACTATATACACAACTTAATTCTTTTAATAATCGAGTACATATTTATAATCAGTTCAAATGCCGATAAGAATGTTTACTTGCAATATTTAAAGATCTTTAAAGAAATTTAACAATTTTTGTAGTATTGTGTTAAAATTTTACAATAATCGTAATGTAGTTTATTATCGTTAACATCTGTGACTATTATACTATGATAGTAAATAGTACAATGCTGAATCTTGAATCTATGATCATTAGTAAACAAGTAATTTTACTGGTACAGTAAACATGTTAATGATGCTGCAAAATTCTCTGCTTTGATTCTATTATACATGTATCAAATGTTTCAGGAAAACATATATAAAGTACATGTTGAAAAATGCAATTTGCATACTCTAAAGTGCATTGATTGAATAATATAAAGTGCCCAATAATTATCAACATAAAGCTATGGTGAAATTAAGTCATGTTGTCTGAAACCTACAACGGTCATGCATTCGTTAATAACTGAAAGGTAAAGTAACAAAAATACCGAACTCCGAGGAAAATTCAAAACGGAAAGTCCATAACCAAATGGCAAAATTTATTACGATGAGACACATTTCCTTTGACACCGTTTCGATTCTCATTTTTTTTTTTCATTAAAAGTAGTTTTTTTTTCCTTCAATTTTCTGTCGTTTTAATGGATGGTAAAGATGATCCGCAGGAAACAAGTTACTTTTTTCGAGCTTAAAATATATGATTATAAGGTTTGGAAATTGAAAAGAATTAAATCATAATTAAAGGTTGCTGATTAATTCAAAAGTTTCTGAAAGTAATCAGGTATTATCACAATGCCATTTTAACACCCACAGACACTTGTCTCGGAGTTCTTTTTCCTATATACATTAATATGTATAGAGAAAATTTTTCTAGTGCCTGTGATAAAGCCAGTCCGAAATACATAATATATTTGTCAAATCTACTGCCTATGGTTAACTTTTTTGTACATTCCATCTTAAAATGTGAAATATCTAGTTTAATTTCACTTTCATAACACGTATAAATTATGAACACTTAAGATGAGGAAACTTTACAAAGTTACACAGTAGAATATAAAACTAACTTCCGCTCTTCCGTTTGTTTAAATCAGTAGTTATTGACTATTTGACATTGATTGTGAAATGCGGAAGTTAATAAGATTTTTTCTTTCAAATAAATATTATAAACGTATATCAATATCTAAGCGGTATAAGTCAAAGTTCTTATGAAAAGAATTACATTCAAAATTAAATACCATTATTCTGGAAGTGTTAGTATTTTTGCTCGTTGAAGCACAACTTTCTACGAGAACGCAACTGCTCGCTTTTTCATAGTAACATTGTTCAATAAATTTACTCTATATAACCACATATAATTCACAATATTTACTCTTGACAGTAAATGTTTGATACATCACGCCGATTCTTATCATTTGGGCAGAAACGAAAAAAATAATTTATCTTGGCTTGCCCTATCCGTCACGTAATACACCCATCAGCTCGAATCAGTTAAATCTGTATATCAGTTAAATCTATTTATATAATTCCAGAATGGTTTGGAACCATCCTCTACATCAAGTTTATTGAGTAGTCCACAGCGTAAATATGTTGACAATACAGGGCCTCCTTCTTCAGCTAGACAATATAGGCCTCCTGACAGAAAAGACAGTAAGTAGTGTTTACTACAGGCAGTACATGTATATATTTGTTACGGGTAAATTTCAGTGGCGGATCCAGAAATGTTCATAAGTGGGGGTCCACTGACTGCCTAAAGAGGGGACCCGCTCTGTTCATGCTTCAGTAATTCCCCTCTCAATCCGCCTCTGAACTTTATATATATGTTCAAAGTAAAGCAGTTAATTAATTGTTAAATCGAATGCAATCCTTTTGAAGCAATTCTTCTTCTTTAAGTTTTCCAGTTTTCCATCTGAATAAAGATGATTAATAACTGGTGCATACGTGGCCTATTTATTAAAATTAAGTTAATATTTTAGTTATTTACAAACGGTGCAAAGAACATATGTAGTGATTAAAACTATGTACATGAGATGAAGTTTTTTTTAAATAATAGTGGAGAGAACAGCATATGTAAGCTGATCTCTGAAAGAGTCGACTGTCTGTGTATTTACTACTGAGGTTGGTAAAAGATTCCATTGAGTTATTGTGTATGGGGAAAATAAAAATCTGTACGAGTCTTTTGATGTATAAATGTGTCTGAAGGTGTGAGAATGATGTTTTCTGGTTCTTGAGTCTGATGGAATGAGAATTGTGCTAGATGGTATCGCAACAAGATGATGTGTGATCTTGTACATCATAACCAGTCGTGCACGCAGTCTGCGTTGTGTTAAAATAGGCCAGTTTAGTGTGTTCAGCATGTTTGATACACTACTAGTATTATGATACCTGTTGCAGTCATACCGAGCAGCTCGCCTTTGGACCATCTCTATCTTTGAGATAGATTCTGAAGTGTGGGGGTCCCAAACTGAGCAAGAGTATTCGAGTTTGGGACGGACAAGTGCTTGGTATGCCTGGCTCTTGATGTTTTGATTTGATGTTTTCAGGTTTCTTCGAAGGAAGCGGAGAGTTTTGTTGGCTTTCGAGATATTGTCATCTATGTGTTTGTCCCATTTAAGGTTTGATTGTAATGTGATGCCTAAGTACTTAGCAGATGTAACAATTTCTAGAATATGATTGTGGAGAGTGTAAGTATGTTGTAAAGGTTGACGTTTAGTTGTTACAGAGAGAAAATTATACTTGTCTGGGTGGAAGGCCATCAGCCAGTCCTCTTTCCATTTTGCAGCTGCGTTAAGGTCAGCTTGCAGTTTTAGGCAGTCACTCTGCCTTGGCAGGATTTGAATAAAAAAATATTTGCATTATTCATGTTGTATTCGGTGGTAACTTAAATATATACGGTACAAGTCCTTTTTGATTTAAATCATAAGATTAGTTTCTGAAGAAATGCATCGATCTCAACACACAAACATTCGGTTGTTCTTATTCTCATCCCGAGGTTCTGATGCTCGGTGTGAATTCATTGTCTATAAAATGAGAACTTGACTTCTGTGTTGTTTAACAGAGCATCTTGTCATTAGCAACAATATATGGCAAGCCGTTTTACTATTTATTCGAATTTCAAGATATCTCCTATAATATATAAGATATCTTATATAATATATAAGATATCTTATATAATATATAAGATATCTTATATAATATATAAGATATCTTATATAATATATAAGATATCTTATATAATATATAAGATATCTCCTTTAATATATAAGATATCTTATATAATTTCATTTTTATAAGATATCTCATATATAAGATGTCTTTAATGTTATATTAGATATCTCATAAAGTTTATATAATATCTTATATACTTTATAAGATGTATTCTAAAGTTTATAAGATATCTTATAAAGTATATGAGATATCTTATAAACAATTTTTACATAATATATCTTATATAATTCATAAGATATCTTATATAGTTTATAAGATATCTTATATAGTTTATAAGATATCTCATATAGTTTATAAGATATTTTATATAGTTTATGAGATATCTTATAAAGACAATTATATAATATATCTTAGAAAGTTTATGAGATATCTTGAAGATATCAATCAGTCAGCCAATACATCAGCTAACAGGGGCAGACAATCAATTAAATGTTTACAGTTTGAACGACTGATATGTAAACATGTACTGCAATAAATAAAAGTGACACATAAATTTCTCTCAATTATTTTCTGATTTTGTTTATTTACGACAGCAATTCCGGGAGATGATGATGGCCTGGTCGTATCAAAAATGAAACCAATCGTCATCCAATCGATGAACAAGACATTCCAAGTAAGTCAGATGTTTATAATTTTATAATGATGTTAAAGAAAGGATATGAAATAATGACATATAATCACTACAAGCACATAAAACAAAGGAACTAACCAATTGTTGTGCCTCACCCTCTCAACTTCTTTTGAGAATCTCTTGTCTATAACTTCAGATCTGTATTGTGTGAGTCTATGGTAACTTTCGAAATAACAAATATCTTTTTAAGTCTCCGGTTACTTCGAAATTAGATATGTCTTTTAGAGTCTCTGGAAACTTCGCATTTAGACCTGTCTTTGAGAGTCTATGGTTACTTGCAATTTGGAGCTGTCTTGAGGAGTCTCTTGTAACTTAGAATTTAGACCTTATGGTAACTTCAAATTTAGACCTGTCTCTGAGGGTTTATGGTTACTTCGAATTCATCTTGTCTTTGAGTGTCTCTGGAAACTTTGAATTAAAACCTGTCTTTGTGAGTCTCTGGTAACTTCGTATATAGACCTGTCTTTAAGAGTCTATGGTTAATTGCAATTTGGAGCTGTCTCTTGTAAGTTAGAATTTAGACCTTATGGTAACTTCGAATTTAGACCTGTCTTTGAGGGTTTATGGTTACTTCGAATTCAATCTTGTCTTTGAAAGTTTATGGTTACTTCGAATTGAGATAGGTGTTTGTGAGTTTCTAGTAACTTCGAATTTAGACCTTATGTTTACTTCAAATTTTGACCTGTACTTGAGAGTCTCTGGTAACTTGGACTTTAAACCTGTCTTTGTGAGTCTTTGGTAACTTCGAATGTAGACCTGTATTTGAGAGTCTTGGTAACTTCGAGTTTAGACCTGTCTCTGAGGGTTTCTGGTTACTTCGAATTCAAACGTGTCTTAATGAGTCTAAGGTTACTTAGACATTAGACCTCATGGTAACTTGGAATTAAGACCTGTACTTGAGGGTATCTGGTTACTTGGACTTCAGGCCTGTCTTTGTTAGTCTATGGTTTCTTAGAATTCAAACTGGTCTTTGTGCGTCTATGTTTACTCAGAATTAAGAGCTGTCTTTGAGAGTCTGTAGTTACGTAGAATTTAGACCTGTCTTTATGAGTCTCTGGTAACTTCGTATTTGGACCTGACTTTTTGGATCTAGGGTTACTTGGAATTTATAGCTGTCTTTAATTAAGAGTCTATGGTTACATGGAATTTAGAGAAAAAGATGGACGGAAGATACCAGAGGGGTAGCCAAACTCATAAATTGTAAATAAACTGACAACGCAACGGCTAAAAATAAAAAGACAGACAAATAATAGTACAGAAGATACAACATAGAAAGCTACAGACTAATCAACACGAACCCCACAAAGACTGGGGGTGATCTCAGATGCACCGGAAGGGTAAGCAGTGCCTGCTCCACATGTGGCACCCGTCGTTTTGCTTATGTTATTAGAAATCCGGTAAATAGTCCAATTCGTAGGTCAAATTCGTGAAACGGGAAGGGTATTGTAGTAACGACATAAATTATATATCTGATATCATCTGTGAAACGGTTATTCCATAACGGCCAACCAACTCATTATGACGTCCGTAAAATTTACGAAGGGGTGATTTCAACTTCACCACTTGGAACTCGTTAGTTTTATAGCTTCCTTGCGAGCAGCAATCCTCTATCAAGATAATCATGATAGGAAAAACAAGCCTGGGAATATCGTATCAATTAGGAGATATATACTCCGTATGCAGGCGCTGCTGGAATGTTGCTACATAGAAATGGAAAGTTCACAATAAGGAAATCATCTCTTTTGTCGTAAACTTTTGTTTTCAGACGACCCCACGTTGTCAATTTTTATATGTAAGTCAAGATATGAGGCAAACTTAACTGTATCTGTAATATCATTAAGAGCTGTCTTTGAGAGTCTCTGGTAACCTCGAATTTAGACCTGTCTTTGAGAGTCTCTGGTAACTACGAATTTAGATCTGTCTATGAGAGTCTATGGTTACTTCGAATTTAGATCTGTCTATGAGAGTCTATGGTTACTTCGAATTCAAACTTGTCTTTGAGAGTCTATGGTTACTTCGGATTCAAACTTGTTTTTCTGAGTCTATGGTTACTTTCAATTAAGAACTGTCTTTGAGAGTTTATGGTTACTTCGAATTTAGACCGGTCTTTGAGAGTTTATGGTTACTTCGGATTCAAACTTTTTTTTTGAGAGTCTGTGGTTACTTGCAATTTAGAGCTATCTTTTAGAGTCTATGGTTATTTCGAATTTAGACTCGTCTTTGAGAGTCTATGGTTACTTCGAATTCAAGCTTGTCTTTGAGAGTCTCAGGTATGTTCGAATTGAGAGCGGTCTTTGGGAGTCTATGGTAACTTCAAATTTTTATATGTGAAAGTCTATGGTCACTTAGAATTTAGAGCTGTCTTTGATAGTCTCTTGTAACTCGCATTAAAATTTGTCTTTGAGAGTCTATGGTTACTTAGAATTAAGATCGGTCTTTAAGAGTCTTTAGTATATTTGAATTCAGAGCTGTATTTGAGAGTCTATGTTAAATTCGAATTATAGCATTTGTCTTTGTGAGTCTCTGGTTACTTCAAATTTAGATCCGTCTTTCAGAATCCTTGTTAACTTCGAATTATAACATCTGTCTTTGAGGGTTGACCGTAACTTCGAACTTAGATCGGTCTTTGTGAGTCTTTGGTTACATCAAATTTAGATCCGTCTTTTAGAATCTATGTTAACTGCGAATTATAAGATCTGTCTTTAAGAGTCTCTGGTTACTTCGATTGCAGGCCTGTCTGTGAGAGTTCATGGTTACTTCAGATTTAGATCTATCTTTGTGAGTCTCTGGTTTCTTCGAATAATAAGATCTATCTTTTGGGGGTCTTTGGATACTTCGAATTTAAACCAGTCTTTGAGTCTCTGGTAACTTGGAATTCAGAATTGTCTAGGAAAATCGTTGGTAACTTCTAATTTAGACCTGTCTTCTCTTTTATAAACTTAATTTTCCATTTCATGTAACTAAATTTATTGACATTGTTTATTTACAAAAGTCAAAATTTTGCAACAAAATACAAAATACGAATGAGCAAGTCAGATGGCTTGGTCCTAATACATTTCAAAGTTGTATTGGTTTAAGATAATAACTACATGCTATTTAAGTATAAATGACAACTGTGTATCATTTCATAACTTAAGTTTCGTTTGTTTACCATTATTTTTTTTAAATCACAAAGCAAAAACAAAATGATAGTTGTTGCATGAAAGGATTTATCCCTCAAATATTTGATGGTTTTTTGTATGTATTATACATTATGTAGCTTAGGCATAGCAATCAATAGTGACCTTTTTATGATTAACAAAATGAATTGTATATTTTATTTAATTGATCCATTACATTTCTGATTTTGTAACGTTTGATATATATATATATATATACTGAATGTAATTCCTTTGATAGGACCATGAGAAGTTATATAATGATATATCAAAAAGTTACCAGGACATGTTGAATGAACTGCACTGTTTTAAATCAGCATTTGACAAAGAAACTTCAGGAATTCCAGAGATGACGAAGTGTGTTCGAATACTAGTCCATAGATGTGGTAAGCATTACATTTTATACAGCACTCTATAGCCTATACCTACGGTTTTAGGATCTACATGTACAAAGGTCTAGGTGGGCTCTACTGTATAAAAATATGCAATAAAAAAAAAGAATAGAAAATATTGTACAAAGAATTAGAAAACAGAAAATTGGCCAAAATAAATGACAACATCATAACAATTCCCATTAATAAAAATGCAAAAATACTGATGTGATTTTAAAATGCATAGCTAAGACTAAGTTTACTGCAAATACAATTTTGAATGGTATCAATAAGTGCTAAAAAAGTTGATGTATATTTCTTTTCTTCATACAATTTTCCATTATAGACGGACACCATTCTTGTGAGTGTTTATTAGTTCAAGCATCTTAAACTTTGCACAAATACTATTTAGTTTGAATTCGCTAAAAGACCCACAAGAAATTAATACCCACATATGTCAGGAAAGCAGAGATGGGTCCGATTACTTTCAATGTAATTGATTAAATTACAATTACTTTGTCATTTGTACCATTAAATTAAATTAATGATTACATCATTTCTGAAAGTATCTGATTAAATTAATGATTACATTGGCAAAGTAATCATGATTACATCTGATTACAATGAATTTAAAAACAAAACATTTTGAATGATGTGAATGAATAAACGTTCAATATAACCATAGCATTTTTGAGAAAGTATTTTATTTGGTTCAATTATAAAATGATAACTTCAAATTAAAATTCATCTATTTAAATAACACCAAATTTCACTACATATATACATTACACTTTATCACCAATGATCTCTGAATTATTTTGAATTAAATATAATAAAGATATATCATAATCAAGAGTTTTTTTGTTTGTCTTCTGACCTCTTTCATAATTTATATGTATTCCAAGTTGCAGTTTATGGAAGTTTAAATATGGATGAAATAAAGTTACCAGTTAAAACTATGTTAAATTTTAAAAGAAATGTTTAATCAAATTGTAAACAATATGTAAGTACTAAAAATCATTGCATTTTACATGTCCAGTCCAAATACATTTTTTTTAAATTTTAAACAATATATTTGTCCAACTTTTAATTTAGTTTGTGCTAATTAGATAAATTTTCATGTCTGATACTTTTATCATATATATTTCCCTACAGCTATACTCAATTGGTAATTGCAATAAAAACAAACCTTAATTAATCTCCTACCTGTCAATTCAAAGTTGACAAAAATTACAAAAATTAACAAAAGATTATAATTCAGGGTTAAAGAAAAGTATTACTTGAATAAATAACAGTTATCAAATATTAATATGAAGATCATTATAAAACGATGAATATACATGTACATGTATGTACAATATCTTTTAATAAGATAAAAGGTATATAGTTGTATTATATGTCTCTGCTTAGGCTAATGATGACTTTTCAATACTGTAACATTTTTTTTTTTAATGAAGTAGACATGCTTAAAGTAACCAAACCATTTTAGTATGTTCAAAATTTATCAAATATGAATAACAAAGAAGTTCATTTAATGACCAAAAACACAAATTTTTTTTCTGCATTGTAATCAGAATGTAATCAAAAAGTAATCATGATTACAGGGTATTTTGAAAAGTAATTGATTAAATTAAATTACATGTAATCAGATTTTTGGCTGATTAATGATTACACTGATTACTTGAAAAATTGTAATCAATTACAGCTGATTAACGATTACAATTACAATTACCCCAAGTCTGCAGGCAAGGAACTTTGTTAACTGATGTCATGACAGCCCAATCATTTGTACAGTAATAACTGCTATACAAATTCTTCAACAACCTGATCGTTTCATTTTCTTATTTGGAAAATTAATCTTTTATATATTCACAAATTTTATATTCAGGCATATTTAAATCTTGTCATAAGATATTAACAATGTTAGACTGAATACTGTCCTGTAGATGTCTGTTGGTAGTTTGTGTCATTAGGTTGCCGTCTAATTGAATATAATCTACATATATGTCTGACTACTTATACATTTAGTCCAAATAAACAACTATTTCGCTTTAGTTTCATATTTTATTATCCAACATTGGTAATTTTCTCTGTTTAGGTAAAACATCTCTAGAAGTAGAAAGACGAAAAAACTGTGTGCAGGTTATATTTTCTGAACAGACATTAATGAAAAATTCACTTAAAGATCCACAAGAAATCATATCCTCTCTCCAGCATTTCAACTCAATGAACAAACATTTAGAAAAAGTCCTAGAACGTTCTCATAGTATCCAGAACTCTATCAACATTTTATTAAAAGATGAAGAATCTATTCAGCGGCAAGTAACAAAGGAATGTCTACCAGCTGATCAAGGGCCCGGTGCTATGTATAATGTGAAAGAAAACATGAGAACATTAGAACAAATGCTGAAGAATATTGATGTCATCAAAGAAAAATCAGAAGCGAAATTAAAAGACGTTATAGAATCATCTAAAGGATTTTTTGAAAATGCTGAATGATGTAAAATGTACAATTGACATGTATTACTGTAATCTGTGATGTAAAATTTACAATTGACATGTATTACTGTAATCTGTGATGTAAAATGTACAGTTGACATGTATTACTGTAATCTGTGATGTAAAATGTACAGTTGACATGTATTACTGTAATCTGTGATGTAAAATGTACAATTGACATGTATTACTGTAATCTGTGATGTACACTGTACAATTGACATGTATAACTGTAATCTGTGATATCAAATTGTCTATTCGTTGAATTGCTATGACTTTGGATGAATATTTTATTATTTTTTTAATTTAACAATTTAAAAGAAATATTTAATCTATTTCTGTTTACACAAATGCAAAAAATATTTTAAGTAAATACTGTGTTTTTTTAATTTCTACTCACAATATTTAGATGTCTACTATGACTCTGGTTTTCTTTTGTTAAAAAAATAATTGATTCTGATTAAACATTGTTAATTATTCATCAAAATTCTTCCATCCACATAGTTTATTTTTCAACATGTTCTAAGTGTTATTATCTAATATTTTTCCCTTCTCACATGCTGTAAGTTAATTGTGTTTCCCTTATTGGAGAATATATCAATAATCATATATTTCTATCTTGTAATAAACTTTACTTTTACAAATCTTTTTATTATGGTATGATCTATGGGTCTTTCCAAATTGGTTTTACTTAAATTGTCATTATTACTGTATACTTTAGTAATTTAACTAAAAGAAAATGTGCTAAATTGTTAGGAAGAATATCATGTCATATTTCTCAGTAGAAATAATTAGTTTACACCTTCGATGTTCACCAAAATAAAAATAAATCTAGAATATCCAACATTTGCAGATACATAAATGTCTTTAAAAATGTGCCATAGTGGCTTATATAAACAACAAAATTCCAGAAGCAAAATTTAAGATATTTTTGAATTTTTGGTTGACTGGAATTGCATTAATTACATTGAGATCTAAATGGAGCAGATACATTAGCTTTACTATGACACATAGTTACAAGATATTAAAATATTTATATGGTACGGAGGTTTAATCCACCATTTTCTACATTTGGTACCAAGTCAGGAATATGACAGTTCTTGTCCATTCGTTTTTGATGCGTTTTGTTATTTGATTTTGCCATGTGATTATGGACTTTCCGAATTGATTTTCCTCTAAGTTCAGTATTTTTGTGATTTTACTTTTGAAAGAAACTATTCGATCAGCATTTTCATATATAGACGAGTCTAGTTGTTCAAACATACATGTTTTTTTGCCTTTCATCCTGAACAGGGATTTAGAACTGATGGAACACATGTTTTGGGATAGTTTTCGTATGTTTCTTCTTCATTATTTATCCTTTTAACATTGTTTAGACTTATAAATTCTTCGAATGATGCCATACTTAATAGTGTTTTTGATTATTAGCCGTACCGTATGAAATTAATGTTGTTATATGTATAATGGTCGGATTATCTTTTTGAAATATGAACTGATTGTCAGCTCAGACTTCAATAAAAATTTGATACGAATTGATATGGAATGGGGATGTCTTAGGCCCTATGTTGATCTTAACAATCATTGACGGGATTTCCTCATACCGCCATGTTAAACCAGAAGTTACTCACTCGATTAGTTGTACTTAACTCTATAATATATTTTACAAATATGTCCTTTTAGAGGGACCAATTAAATATATATATAGTCTAATATAAAAAAGAAGATGTGGTAAGGCATTTTAAAGTAAACATTTCTGCCAAATATGTTATCTTTAATCTTGACCTTATTTTCATGGTTCAAATTCAATGATTATCAAGCTGACCTATCAATTATTGTGTTTGTGTCAAAATTTTAGAAATTCGAAAAATGGTTAATGTAAGGTGTTGTAGCTTGTTAGAAATCATTTATGCTAGATTTTCACTGAGAACATATCAAATACATTACATAGTGTAAGGTGTACCTGTCCGACGAGGGTTAAGCATAAAGATTCATAGTTCATTAAACGGCATTAAGTTATTACAACTCTTCCTTATTATAAGGGATATCGTGGTTGTTATTTCACTTCCATGTCTTATCGGGACCTTTTATAGCTGACTATGCGGTATGGGCTTTGCTCATTGTTGAAGACCGTACGGTGACCTATAGTTGTTAATGTTTGTGTCATGTTGGTCTTTTGTGGATAGTTGTCTCATTGGCAATCATACCTAATCTTCTTTTTTATATTTATTGATAATTGCTTTTTTTTCGTCATTAAATCAGATGTGTAGTGTCGTAAGTGATAGGTCCCCTATATTTAGTTCATTCAATCTTTATAATTTATACATGTTCATCGTTCTGTCCTCAGTTTTAGAATTATTATGTTCACATGAAGTGTTTGTTATATGGTCAGTTTCTCTGTTACAAATAAGATAATTGTCTTACTTTTATAATTTTAATTGTAAGGTTTGTCTAATACTACTTTTACACAATGAGTGTTGCTTCACACAGTCCGTAATGACAAAACAAAAAAACTTTTATCATATTTCCAAGATTTTATTTCATATTTTTCCGTGAAAAACATTCCAAATGTACAAAAATATACATCCTGTTTTCACAATGAGTGTTGCTTCCCACAGTCCGTGAATAATAAAACAATAAACATTTATCATATTTCCAAGATTTAAATTTCATATTTTTCCGGGAAAAACATTCGAAATGTACAAAAATACACATAATGTGCCAAATATACAAATACTAATAATATAGTATATTAAAAGCAAGATAATTGGGGAATAAACAAACACTTAAATTGATTGTCTCAGGTTAAGAGTTTCGGACTTGACTTATTATTTTAAGCAGAACACGATAATTTTTAACCTATATTATTGATTATTTACATATAATATGAACTAAATCGTCAAGTAAAATATAGCCAACACATGAATATCTTTCGTTTGGGAATGTGGTCCGTGATATATTTAACAGATATATCATTTTATGGAGGGGTATTTGCGAAAAATACCAGTCAAGGGACCGTGAAATTTTCCGAACCGCAAGGCGAGGGACATTTTGCCCCAAGACTGGTATTTTAGTTAGAAATTCGAAAAATACTCTGGCTACCAACCAATCAAAATCTTGTATTCCTATATAAGGTGTAACTATGGAAAATAACACTAAATGTTTGGACAGAAAACTGTTAAATACCTTCTTGTTTACCCCGCTTGTTCCAAATTCTTGTACGACAAATATATAACTCTTTTGGTATATACTTAAACATAATTGGCAATATAGATGAAACGCAATAAAAGCAACAGGCTTATTTTTTTAAAAGTAGTTCAATGTAGATTCTTTCTGCTAAAAAGCAAATTTATAAATATTCTAAATAAGTTTAAAACCAAATACCTAAAGCAAGCTTTCATTTGAAAAAGGAATCATATTTTATGTAAACAACAGTGATGATATTATTCATTATTTTCCATAACGTGTGAATTTTACTTTATTTTGTAGCAACATAATATTTCCCACAGAAAATAAAGAAAAGTAAGTGTGCAGTGTAAGATCAATTTACTCATCATAGATATCAGGATTAAAATTTTGTAGGCCAGACGCGTTTTTCATCTACAAAAAAAATCATCAGTAACACTCGAATAAAAAAAGTTTTCAAGGCCAAATAATTTACGAAGTTGAAGAGCATTAAACTGACAATTCCGAAAGGGTTTTCGAAAAACATGTTTAACCATGCCACATTTTTATGCGCCTGTTTCAAGACAGAAGCCTACAGGTATTTTTGTTTCATGTGTAGCTGTCTGTCATATATGTTTTCCGTTAATTGTTTTGTCATCATACAGGTTTTCTCGATTGAATTGTATGGCATTTTGTAATATCGGACCTTTCATAGCTGACTTTTCGGTTTAAGTTTTGCTTATTGTTGTGCTCTGTGTGATATTTGTCGCATTGGCAACCATATACCACATCAATCATTTTCCCAGTATAAAATAAACTCTAACCATTTAAAAAAATGTTGGAACCCTGTGATGACTTCAATGTAATTCTTTAATTTTCAGCAAAGTATAATGAAACACAGTCTGTAAATTGTATTTGAATTAAGAAGATTCTATGCGTATTTATTATTTTTATCATAACTATTTTCCATCAAATTTAATCTTCTCGGAATCTGCTGTTTGCTTTTGTCTCCATCAATAGAAGAATGATAAAGATGCATCACATCACATCGATGCTTCAGTTAAAACCAATTCATTTACAACAAATTGAATAAACAGTTCATCTTTTCGTTTTGCTTCAATCTGAAACTTTAATTTTGCTCTCATTCTTGTCGAGACGTCGAGTTTGGTTGAAAACGCGAGACATAGCGATCCTACATTCTGTCGGCGTCGTCCACAAATATTTACTATGTGGTTAAAGTTTTTGAAATTTTAATAACTTTCTTAAACTATCCTGGATTTCTGTCAAACTTGGACAGAGGCTTGTTTGTGAGCATAAGAAAGTATCAAGAAGTAAATTTTGTAAAAAAACAATCTGGTTTTTTTTCGTATTGCACCAGCATATTGAGTATATGTGTCTCAATTGATTCGTTACTCTAGAGCTAGCTCAAAGTACGCTGATTTTGTTGAACGAGAACTACAGCTTTCTCAAAAGTTGCTTAGACAGGCCTATGAATCAATCAAATTCATCACTCAAGAAATTTTACGGTCGCCATCATGAGCTGATTGGCCATTATGACAAAAGTGTGTCAGAAATCATATCTGATATTCTTCCTCATAATAACCTTCCATCATTACCGGACTAAACAAAGAAATAACACGACCGGTGCCGTATACAGTGCAGGAAATGTTTACCCTTCCGGAGCACCTGATTTCACTCCTGGTTTTTAGTGGAGTTCGTGTTGTTTCTTAATTATTATTTATAACTGTTGATGTAAATGTCCTTTGGTTTTTGTGAGTCTTTGTTCACTCCATGGTTTTGATTGTTAATGTCTTACTTATAAAATGAACTTAGTTCTTTTGCCAGGAAACTTTAATTGTACCTGTTTATTGAGCTTTTGAACAGCGGTATACTACTGTTGCCTTTATTTACTTATAAATGAACTTAGCTTTCTTCCACTTAACATTACATACAGTCTGCAGTTAAAGTTTTAAAAACATTTATTAGATTCATAACATATTTCTGATTTTTACCAAACTTAAACAGAAGCTTCTTACAATCGAAAGATAGTATCAAGAAGAATATTTTTATTATTTTTTTCCTCATTTTTGTTGAGTAGAGAAAATATAGAAATATATATAGATTACTAATAAATCCAACATTTCCGGTATGAATTGTTTTATTATTATAGCTGGAATAAAACTATTCATACCGGAAAGTTAGATTTAATAGTAATCTCTCTCTCTATATATATATATACTTATAATTGAATTCTTCGTCCACACTAGCAGATATATAAATAAAGTTAAATTTTGAAATGCTCTCAAAGTCCAAATATACATTTTACTTATTAAAATTGAAATGATATGTTGAGCGGAAACAATACATGATAACAATATGACCGCAGTTGAAAGGAATACATGTAGTTTAAATATGTCAACATAAAATATGTCAACATGGGCTGTTGTTTCTCTTCCGAGGTAAGACTCTGTACATTCTGTTTTGCAGAATAACAATTAAAAAAAATATCAGGGTAAAATAGAAAAAAGTTGGAGTTCAGAACCTACAAAAAAAATATTGACACCTTATGTTTGTGGCATAACATCGTGGCCACAAGTTAATTTGTTTTCTGTTTAGTATTGAATTTATATTAAGATCCATTTTGTTACATCTTGTGATCAATTTTATTTGGCAATCGTCAATGGCAGTCAGCAGGGTAAAGTAACATCAGTTGTTAGTCAAATGCGTTTTTGCTTAAATATACTTTTTCACTTTTTTGGTCTTTTGAAAAATGTTGTTTGTGCTGTATTTAGGCCGTTCTACAACGAAATTTGTTTTACATGCACACGTATAAAAATTGCGGTTTTTATCCAACGCAATCATAGGTTTGAACGTAGTTTTCAATTTAGACTCGTAAATATATATACATGTATACACTCAACTGAAAATAAATTAATCGAGTACACATTTATAAACGGTTTAATGTCGATAAGAAGGTCTACTTGCAATAATTATAAAAACTTAACAAATTTTGTAGTATTGTGTTAAAATTTAAATTAATCGTAATGTAGTTATTGTGACAATGTTAATTTTACGATCATATTAAGTAAACAAGTAAATTCTGATGATGATATTGTTTGATTCCACAAAACCAGTATCAAATGTATCAGGAATACAACTATTGAGTTCGTGTTGAAAAGTGAAATTGCATACTCTAGAGTGCATTGATAGAATTATTTCATAAATTTCCAAAAATATATCATCTGTCAGCCTAGCTCGAAAGTCCTTTTGCCTGAAGAACCTACTACGATCTTTATGCAATAGTTTTGAAATAACTGAATTTATAAAAATATTTTATTTAAATTTTCTGTCTTTTGATAGTGGAATTAATGGCATTTAAAACAACTGTTATTTCTATCGTATCCTCGTGGGGAGGGCAAAGGGGGAGGGGACTTACTATCTAATGAGTGGTAGGGATGATCCGTTTAAATCGGTATAACTATTTCGAGCCTAAATCATATGATAACGCTGAGAATCAAGGTGAAATGTATATCAAAAGGTTGCCGATTAAAGCAAAAGATTCTAAAAATAACAAGTGTAATCAGTATAGATACTGGTGTATTTTTAATAAAAAAGATATATATATGACAGGGTATTTCTTTTGGTTAATTCATACATATACATAACGAAGAGGTTGTGGTATTGACCAATAATTATTGAAGAGATCAAACCCTCCCCGTCTAAATCCATGAGATCGTGTACAGCAGATTTAGATATGTGTTACATATAGAAGAGGGACGAAAGATACCACAGGGACAGTCAAACTCATAAATAGAAAATAAACAGACAACGACATGGCTGAAAATGAAAAAGACAAAAAGACAACCAATAGTACACATGACACAACTTAGAAAACTAAAGAATAAGCAACACGAACCCCATCAAAAACTAGGGGTGGTCTCAGGTGCTCCGGAAGGGTTAGCAGATTCTGGTCGACATGTGGCATCCGTCGTGTTGCTTATGTAATATCAAATCCTATAAATAGTCTAATTCGGAGGGTCACATTTATGAAAGAGAAGGGGGTTGTAGTTACGACATAAGGAACACATCCGATAATATTTGTAAAACAGTTATTCCATAACGGTCAACCAACTCGTGATGGCGTCTGTAAAATTTACGAAGGGATGATTTCAACTTAACTATTTGAAACTCTTGGTTTACTAGCTTCCTTGTGAGCAGTAACCCTCTATCAAGAAAATCATGATAGGATACGCAAGCATGGGAATAACGTATCAATTGGGAGATATATACCCCGTATGCATGTACTGCTGGAATGTTGCTACTTAGAAATGCAAAGTTCACAATTGGAAAGCTGAAATTCTCTTTTTTGTCGTAAAGTTTGTTTTTAACCTCATAAAGATAAAGAAACAAGTCCGCAAGAAGAGGGACACAATTTGATCCCATTGGAATAACGACAGTCTGTTGAAAAACACGTCCTCCGAACGTCACAAATATGTTGTCAATCATGAAATGAAGCATCTTGATAATATCCGTTTCCAAGCATTTTTTGTTTGAATCAGAGTGATCCTTCACAACGTAGGATTTATCCCTCCCTAAGACAAAATACTTGTATCTTCGTTTGTCATTCTTTTTTATGAAACAAAGCAATAGCAACTATTTCAATTTGTCTTTTTGTTTGGAATGTGGAATAATTGTGTAAAGAGTAAAAAAGTCCAATGTTTTAATACTATTACAAGATAAAAGAGAGTTATATTGAAGGTACTCTAACAGATCTTTGATATTTTCAAGTATCCACATCTGATTCACGCCACCTCTAGAATAGGCAGTTTCGCAATAACTTTGAAGCCCGTCTTTGATTGCTGATAAAACAGATGATAATAAATTAGAAAGAGGATTCGTTGAGCACTTGGAAGACCCATCAATATATCGTTGTTTGTAATGACACAAATGTACTTTAGGTATCCAATACAGGGATGGAAGATCCAGTTCTTCATCTTTGGTTGAAATTCTAAAGTAACATATAACAGACCTATGATTATCCAGGATTTCCTCTTTGGTAATTGTCGTGAGTGTATATGTTGAGTTTCCAAGTGAATTATCAATACCTATTCGTTAATCAAGCAGTTAATGTTATGAGTTTTACACACAAAAACTATGTTGTTTGGGGCTTTATCGACGGGGACAACAATATATTTGTCACGGGGTAGGATAAGTGTTTTGCAACATTTGGGTCCTTATAGATTAGCGTAGCATGGACATTGATAGACCCATTCAGTTTCTTAATTCTGATTTGTATCAACGTCAAATAGGGTATGATTATTCATAACAATCGACAATGTACTGTTCCCTTCAGATAGGTTTTCCTAAAATGTATGCCGTACGTATTGTATCAACATACTACATCCTTTCCAGACAACTATAAGGTTCAGCTCCTGAGGAGTGATCACGCGTGCCATACAATTAGCACCTGCTCCGATCCATATTCCGATCAAACTGAAATTACAATGCCTATCCCGAACGTTACACCACAAATGATATACAGTAATATTAACGACACAAGCCACAGATTACATGATTACAACGCCAAGATCACATAATGAAAAATAAAATCATAAAAGTACTGAACTCACAGGAAAATCCAATCGGATAGTCCATAATTACATGGCAAAATCAAACGACAAAACACATCAAAAACAGATGGACAAGAACTGTTAAATTCCTGACTTGGTACAGGCATTTTCAAATGTAGAAAATGGTGGATTAAACTTGGTTTTATAGCGTTAACACTCTCACTTTGTTGACAGTCTCATCAAATTCCGTTATACTTACAATGATGCGTGAACTAAACAGACATAATAAATAAAAAAGTCAAAATTTCAAAATGAATGACAAACTGTCTAAGTCTATACCTATAGTTCATATAGACTTTAGACTTGATAATAAAGATATAAGTTGGAAAAATTTGAAAACCACATATCCAAAATGAGCAATGATAAATGATGTTAGAAATGTTTAGCAGAAACACTCACAAACAATAAGTAAGCAAGACAATCATCATCTTAACATTGAAGATAGAGTGAGGAATACTGAAAGATCAAACAGACAATTCGAAAGTTAAAATATCGAGTTGAATGAAATATTTCTTGAAATCAATTACAATCCATATAAAGTATAACTGAATTTTTGGTGGTATACGAAATCAAGATGGTTATGAGGAAAATACAAAAGAAGTATTGAGGTCTTTTATTTCGGAAGAAATGGACATTCCTAAAGTTGGAGATATACAATTCCAAAATGTATACAGACTTGGTGAGCTGAAAGATGGCAAGGAATTAATCATTATAGCCCGTTTTCCTAGTTTCAATGATCGTGAGCGTGTTAACAGAGCGAGTAAACTAAAGAACAAACCACCAATTTCTAAATATCAGGAATACCCACGTGAAGTAAATGACAGGCGTAAAACACACTCATTCCGAAAGGAATTCCAAATGCAAAGACAACACGATAAACGTCTTGTAGACGGTGAAGTATACAACCCTAACGCCCATCGTGAACCCCGCCTACAATTCCAGGTCACTCGTTACCTAATATTGGTGGAGATTAGTAAATCAGTAGTTGATTAACATTGTGTAATGCAGAAGTTTATAAGTGTTTTTTCCAAATAAATGTTATCATGGTTATGACTAGTATATATTTGTTTGGGGGTCAGCTGAAGGACGCCTCCGGGTGCGGGAATTTCTCGCTATATTGAAGACCTGTTGGCGACCCTCCGCTGTTGTTTTTTATTTGGTTGGGTTGTTGTGGCGAAATCAGACTAACACGGAATCCTTTAATATCTTTAATCCAAATAACTAACAGTTATTTACAGTATGTACAGTTTGTAAAAGTTAATAAATACCACATTGGAGTAATCCGTCTTTTTCTTTCTAATTCAACTGATAATACTTCTATACTTCTGTTACTACTATTTTAACAATGATAATTATCCATAAAAACCCTTAACTTATATACTAAAATCATAAGAACATTCTAAATCTAGAACAAACTATAATTAACTAGAGAAATGGGAAATAATCTATTTTTAGTAACAGGGTAAATTCCGGAATTTGCCAACACTTTCTTGAACATAAATATATACAAGTATTTTCACTATCCATCTAGAATATTCTAGTATGATTCATTTACTATAATTAAAATAACAATGTAATTTTATATACACAATGTCAAAATAAAAGTCCAATGTCTTTATAATTGCGTACTTTCGCAACACTCCAGAGGCCAAAGAAAGTCTATCATGATTCCAATTGTTCTTGTATCTTCTTCATTGCTGTTCGGGCTGCTTGTCTTTGTGTTCTCTCTCGTATAGTACTAGTATTGTCATTTATCAACTCAGTATCCTTTTTCGTATCTGAGTTTTTTAAGCCCTCATCTAACTCTTCGCATTCTATAGGATAAAGCATATTCAGAGCTCTGTTTAATGTCTTTTTATTAGGTAGCATAACTTTTCCAGATCTTATTTGACCATCTCGACTGACTACTAATTGACATATACGGCCAATTTTCCAACTTCCTCGTGGAAGGTTTTCCTTAATTAACACTATGTCACCAACCTTAGCTGGAGTTTTGCTCTGAATTCTTCCACTCCTTAGTTTGTTGGTAGTTCTTTCACGTAGACTAAGGAGATACTCATCTCTCCATGTTTTCCAAAACATATTTAGATGTTTCTGTCCTTTCTTCCATGTCAATAGCAATTTTTTAGCACTACTGATTTGCGGTAAATATTCTGGATCTGTAGAATCGTCTTCATTATGATCTGGAAATCCTGTTTTAGGTTTCAGAGTTAGAAAGTGTGCTGGTGTAAGAATAATATTGGAATTTATGTCATCTCCAATATAAACAAGTGGTCTAGAATTCACCACTGCTTCAGATTCAGCTAAGAGAGTTCTAAATTGTTCATTTGTTAGACATAACTTTCCAATTGTTTTCCGTAAACATCGTTTCACAATACCAATTAATCTTTCATAAAATCCACCCATCCAAGGTGCTAACTCAACAATGAATTGCCACTGAATTCCTACATTTGCCATGTATGTTTGCACATCTGAATCGACTGTTACACCATTCCATGCTTCTTCTAAGGTTTTGCTAGCTAACTTGAACTGGGATCCATTATCTGAAATTATTTGTTTTGGGTTACCCCAGCGAGCAATGAACCTTCGAAAGCCTAGTAAGAATTCCTCTGCTGACATGTCTTGCATTAATTCCATATGTATGGCTCGAACCACTAGACATGTATATAAGCAAACCCATACTTTTTTGCTTCCAGTGTTTGATTTTACAAAAATTGGTCCAAAATAGTCTACTCCTGTATATGTAAATGGGGCTGACTCGTTTACTCGTTTCTTTGGTAGTGGAGGCATTAATGGCATTTTATATGGTCCGCCTTCACACCGTTTGCAGACTGTACATTTTTTCAAAACTCTTTTTACTTCTGAACGTCCTTGTGGAATCCAGTACGTTTGACGCATCGCAGATAAAGTTTGTGAGACACCAACATGAAAGTTTTTTCTGTGCATGCTTTCAATTAACAGTTCAGTAACTTTGTTTTTCTTTGGAAGTAATATTGGTGTTTTTGCCCCTTCTGACAGTTGAGCAGCTCCTAATCTACCAACACATCTGATCACATTTTCCTGGTCTAAAATGAGCCCTAACTGACTTACTAAGTTGTGTTTTTTATTTTCTTTAATTGCTATCATCACTTCACCAAAACATTGTTTTTGAACAGATTTTATCCACAATAACTTTGCGTGTTCTAGCTCTGCAGCTGTTAGAGGACCAGATATTGTCTCTTTATTTAACCGTTTAACAAATCTCAATACCCAAGCTGATACTCTGATCAAGCGGATAAATGAGGAAAATCTGCTACAATCAATGTCTAACAGATACCCAACACTAGATTTCGAATTTTCAACACTGTTTGTTTCTCCGTCAGGACCCTCTCCAGCAAGCAATTTTGCTTCATGTAATACTTTAGATACCTTGTATTCTGATTCAATCGAATTTTGATTGTCAACACTTATATTGTGAGGATCCCAACTAGGCCACTCAGTTCTGTGTTTAGTTAACCAAGAGGGACCATGCCACCATTGGCTGTTTTCTTTTAACAGTGATACTGTTGTGCCTCTGCTTGCAATATCAGCTGGATTTTCCTTCGTATAGACGTACTGAAAGTGAATGTCTTGTTGCTGCCTAATCTCCTTTATTCTATTATCAACAAATGTTGCAAGAGGTTTTTTCGATCCTATCCAGTGTAAAACACATTGAGAATCTGTCCACAAAATCGTCTCACAGATAGGAAGTTTTAATTGCTTCTTAACAAAGTCAATGCAACGGACACCAATGACAACTGCTAATAACTCAAGTCGTGGTAAAGTTATTTTCTTATTTGGTACCAAGCGTGTCTTGGAAAACAGTAAATCAATTTTACAGAAGTTATCTTCCCTGAGTTGATGTAGATAAACAGCAGAAGCATAGGCTTTGGTTGAAGCATCGCAAAAGCATAGTAATCTGAACGTAACTGTACCTGGTAGCCCAATAGCTCTAGGAATTTGATATTCCTGAATTTCATTTAAATCAACAGAGATTTCTTTCCATTGCTGAATATCTTCCTCTGTCAGTTGTTCATCCCATTCCATTTTCTTGTTCCACAACATTTGGAGGAAAAGCTTGGTTCTTAGAGTCACAGGTGTAAAAAATCCAATTGGATCAAACACAGAAGCCACTCTCTGTAATACTTCTCTTTTGGTGATTGGAAACATGTTATCATTTCTTGCACTGTTCACTGCTAATGTATCATCTTTTATTGTCCAAGTTAATCCAAGAACCTTTAATTTTTCTTTATTCACCTGGTCTTCCTTGGGAATGCATTTTAAAAATTGCTGTGAATTTGATGCCCATTCTCTTAAGTTCATTGATGCATCACTGAATATTTGTTTTGCCTCTTTATATAATGTAACTGCATTCTCTGTTGAATCTACTCCAGTAATTACATTATCCACATAAATGTTTTCTCTAATATTTGCTGCTGTTGCATTTTTGTATGTGTCAAGGTGATAGTCCAAAGTTGCTGCAAGTAGGAAAGGACTTGATATAACTCCAAATGGCACTCTGCAAAATCTGTAAACTTGTACATTGTTTTCTACAGTTGGATGATTAATGTTTCTTAGCCAAAAAAATCTAGTTGCATCTCTGTCATTTTTTTGTAGTTCAATTTGGAGAAATGCCTTTTCAATATCAGCAACTACTGCAATTTTGTTCATTCGAAAACGCAATAAGAGTCCACATAAATCTTGTAACATTACAGGTCCTCTGTGCAGGCAATCATTCAAACTTTTATTCTCTTGTTTTGATTTGGCAGACGCATCATAAACTATCCTTACTTTAGTTGTAGGTTTGGTTGGGTCAACTACTGCATGATGTGGTATGTAATGCTTGATTCCGGTATCCTTACTACATTGGTTTGACACCTTTTCTATGATGCCTTTTTTGCACTGGTCTTGAATAATCTCATCATACTTGTTTAATAGGTCAGGATTGTTCTTCATTTTCTGAAAAAGTGACTTTAGTCTTCCGTATGCAAGTTCCCTATTTTCAGGAAGTTCCGGTAATTTTTCTTTCCATGGCCAGGCTACTTGATATCTTCCATTTTCCATTTTGAGTGAGGTGACAAAGTTACTCAAAGTATTTTCGTCGTCTGATGTATATGGACAATCTTGTATTCCAATAGTTTCCAATTTCCAGAAATCTTCAATGGAAGGCTTGATTTGTAGACATGTGTCAATTGTAGAGTGAAGACAGCATTCTGTTATAGATAATAAGCCATTTACTGTCATGGTCATTTTGTTCTCTCTTTCTTCATCACTTAATTGTGACCTTCCTGTAAGGATCCATCCTAGCTTAGAGCCAAGTAGATAAAGCCCTTGTTGAATTTCTATTTTCTGTGGCAATATGATATCCAAATAATAATCATTTCCGATAAGAATCTCTATTGTTGAACTTTCTAAACAACTGGGCAGTGTGTCAGCAAGTTGCAGATTGTTACATAAGTATTTCACATTTTCACATACATCCATTTGTAAAGGTCTTCTTAGTATTGATCCTGTTATCTTAGGAACAACATTAGCATCAATGAGCATACAAACTCCATCTTTTAGTCTGATCTTTAATGACACCTTTTGTGTTCTTAATGTTTTTGGCTTATCTGCACCAAATGTTACAAGAGTTATCTCCTCTGTAGCTTTCTTCTTCAAGTTTAATCTCTTGGCCAAATTTTCTGTTATATATGTTCGCTGAGATCCGGAGTCCATTAATAGTCTTACTACTTCTGTTTCATTAACTTCAGTATTTGACACAGTTGTTTGAGCTGTCTGCATCAAAACTATATCTCCGGAGGACAACAAGCTATTCTCTGGTACGTTCTCTTCACTTGAAGCTATTTCACACATTTCATCAGCTAGATGTGAAACTTCTTTCTGTTGAGAGGGAATTTTCTTTGGGCATAGACTTCTATGGTGACCCTTTTTCTGTTTGCAATGATAGCATGCTTTTTCAAATTTACAGTCTCTACTAACATGTCCTGGTTTCAAGCATGTATAACAACTACCCTTGATTTTCTGCTTCCTGTCTTCAATTGTACTGAACTTTCTGCACTCATCACTCCAATGGTGTCCATCACAATATCGGCAAACCATTGAGTTTCCACTGCCTAAGTTTTTTCCAAATGGCTTTATTGTCATCAGAGCTTCTGCAGATAAGTGTTTTCTTGGTTGAAAATTACTGTTGTTCGACTGGATTTTAGACTGCTGCTTTTCTTCAGAACTGGGACTAGTATGTGTTTCCTTAGACTGACTTTCTGCAGCTTCCCTAGCAGTTATGTAATTATTGAAAAACTGTCTTAACTTCCCTACTGTCCATCTTTCATTGTTACCTTTCTGTATTTCAAGTTGAATAAGGACTTCCTTTGGTAGCTTAGATGTTATCATTGAGATGAATACATCTTGGGTTACATCTTGATGCATTGCGTCCAAACTACGTAAGTGTCGTTCCAAGTCATCATAAAGTCTACGTAAATGTGTAGTTTGATTTGAAGCTGACTGAAGGTTTATTAAATCTGAATAGTGCTTGTTGACAACAGATTGAACATTTCCAAATCTTTCCTTTAGTATTGAAATTGCTACATCGTAATTTTCATGGGAGAGCGTTAAGCCAGATATAGCAGAATTAGCTGTTCCAAAAAGTTTGCTTTTCAAGTAATTTAATTTCTCTATTTTTGTCAAGCTTTGATTTGTGTGCACTGCTGCTTCAAATGAATCCCAAAATTCTGTCCATTTTAACTTATCTCCATTGTACGAAACTAGGTCTAATTTAGGAAGTTTAACTGCACTTACTGTTGAAGGTTGACTTTTCCTCTGTAATTCTTGGAGTTGTAACTGTTGAAACTGTAATATCTGTTCTTGCATTTGTGTCTGTAATTGTAATAAATGCTCCACCTTGTGGTCCGTGGCCGATTCTGTTTTCTTAGTATCTGTAATTTTATCCTGAATTTCTTCCTCGAATATTTTTAATTCGTCTAAGCGCTGTGTTACACCGTCAAGCAATTTAAAATATATTTCACTTGCCTTTGTAAATTTTACAATTTCACCTTCTTTATCTTCTTTTTCCTCTAATATAAGTGAAATTTCCTTCATACTATCTTCCAGTTTTGCTGCAAAATCCTTTAATCGTCTCTCTGCTGATAAAACCTGCCTTAATTGTGTTGTCACGCTTTCATCTTGAATCCCTTGTGCTATTATATCTCCACTTTTATCTAATTCTTTAGCTAACAAATTATTGTACCTTGTACAGAGTCCTTTCAAATATGAGACTGCCATCTTTTCTGTGGTTACTTCTTTTCCGTTTTCTTTATAAATTTCTTTTTCTGTAACTCCCGGGTTCCGGCACCATACAATGTGGCGAAATCAGACTAACACGGAATCCTTTAATATCTTTAATCCAAATAACTAACAGTTATTTACAGTATGTACAGTTTGTAAAAGTTAATAAATACCACATTGGAGTAATCCGTCTTTTTCTTTCTAATTCAACTGATAATACTTCTATACTTCTGTTACTACTATTTTAACAATGATAATTATCCATAAAAACCCTTAACTTATATACTAAAATCATAAGAACATTCTAAATCTAGAACAAACTATAATTAACTAGAGAAATGGGAAATAATCTATTTTTAGTAACAGGGTAAATTCCGGAATTTGCCAACACTTTCTTGAACATAAATATATACAAGTATTTTCACTATCCATCTAGAATATTCTAGTATGATTCATTTACTATAATTAAAATAACAATGTAATTTTATATACACAATGTCAAAATAAAAGTCCAATGTCTTTATAATTGCGTACTTTCGCAACAGTTGTTGTCTCTTTGACACATTCCCCATTTCCATTCTCAATTTTATAACTATAGATCAGTATCTTAGCGGTATAAGAACGCGATTTATTGAAAATGTTTGAAGAACAACATTGAAATAAAAGTGTCATTATGTGATGAGTGTCAGTATTTTTTTTTATATGAGCGTCACACTGATGAGTCTTATGCAGACGAAACGCGCGTCTGGCGTACTAAATTGTAATCTTGGTACCTTTGATAACTATTTGCTTGTTGTTATATCACCAACATGATTACCTGTACATCGTGCCGATTCCAATATAATTTGGCATAAACGAACAAATATATTTATATTTGTTCTCGACTCGCCCTTAACGCCACCAATTACACATCTACTCGAAATAATTAAATCTGTTAATCAGTAAGCCTGTTCATTTAATTTCAGAATGATTTGGAACCATCTTCTTCATCAAAATTATTAAGTGCTCAACAACGTAAATATGTTGATGGTTCAGGGCCTCCTTCGTCAGCAAGACAACATCGGCCTCCTGACAGAAAAGACAGTGAGTAAACTAAATAAATGAAGCCCGCCATCTGGTGCTGGATTTTCTCGCTATGTTGAAGACCCATTGGTGGCCTTCTGTTGTTATCATTCTTTGGTAGGGTTGTTGTCTCTTTTACAAACTTCCCATTTTCATTATCAATTTTATATAATACATGTAGTGTATTTGTCCATTATTCTTTTGAAAGCCGATAAGTTCTTAAATCAAGCTATTTGAATAAGTTGTTTGGTTGTTATAAACGAATTTTATGCATGTTGCATTTGGGTGGTAGGTTATATTTATACCGTAACAAAACCGGTATGACAAGCGTATGTCCTTGGTTTTTTAAACTAAATAGTGTATATCAAAAGATTTTTTTTACTTTGGATCTCAATAGGCGAACATTTGATTACAATTACCGTGTGTGTGCACGATGTACATATATCTGAGATTATGGTCTTACTTTTCTATTGTCTAAAATATATTTAACGTGTATGTTGTGTAAACTAGCCGCTTATGGCTGGTAACAATACACTGGACCTAATCTGACCAGTAAATAACATCAGAACACAAAACACGAAAACTAAGGAAATTTAAACAGTTGAACCAAGAAAATATAGTTAGATATACTGTTCCCATGTTAAACAAAACAAAATGTAGATAAACAAAAATGTTTTACTATAACACACACAAACACACATACGTTCTGAATAAATTTCTTTGATATGATTCTAAAACAAACGATTTGTTTATATTTATGTAAGCAATTCCGGGAGATGATGATGGCCTGGACGTATCTAAAATGAAACCAATCGTCATCCAATCAATGAACAAGGCATTTCAAGTAAGTCAGATATTCGTGTTTATATATAGTAATGGAAAGAAAGGTGTACAACATTATTTATAACACAAAAGCACTACACGCACAAAATAAACAAGGAAAAATTATTAATATTAATGCTATTCTTCATCCTCACAACTTTTTTCAAGAGTCTTCGTTATCTTCAGATTTGTATTTGAGAGTCGCCGGTAACTTTGAATTCAGACTTGTCTTTGAGTGTGGTAACTTTGAATTCAAACTGGTCTTTTAATGTCTCTGGTAACTTTGAATTCAGACTTGTCTTTGAGTCTAGTAACTTCGAATTGAGACTAGTCTTTTAGAGTCTCTGGTAACTTTGAATTTAGACTTGTCTTTGAAAGTCTTTGATAACTTCGAATTTAGACTTGCTTTAAGAGTATCTGGTAACTTCGAACTCACTTGTTTTAAGATAACTTTGAGATGCCCGGGTAACTTCGAATTCAGACTTGGTATATGAGTGTATTTGAACTTCGAAGTCAAACTTGTCTATGAGATTATCGGGAAAATAAGAACTTGTCCTTGATTATGAGTCTCTAGTAACTTCGAATTCATCTGTTTTTAGATAACTGCAAATTCAGAATTGTTTGTAGAGTCCATGGTAACTTTGCGTTATGGCTTGTCTTTAAGAATCTCTGATCACTTCGAATTTAGAGAGCTACAGTTAATGTATGGTATGTCTTATCATTTACAAGAAACATGAGAGAAATGAGATTCCGTTCATAAAGTTAAAAAAAAAATAGTAACGAAAAACCAACATATGAATGAGAAAGTCGGTTTGCTATGGTCCAAAACAAAGTGCAGGCAACTTTCTTTTAATAATGACCATTTATAGACATGATAGATGCATGACTTCATCCAACCAACATCCACCACCATGAAAGTTTATGTTTGACATGTATGCACTAAGGTCAGTTTGGAGATGCATAATAATAGAAGGGACTAATATTGTATAATTAGTGCTTGTAAGGCAGTACTGAACGGTAAAGATTGCTTCAATTTATCTCTGGGAATTAAAATTAACCATTGCATTGGTTGAAGTTGATTTAACTGCAATTCAAGACAAAGGAAGATAACTCAAAATTTTTTGAAGATGATTTTAACAATGACTCCATTCTATTTTTAGATATGATTTTAGATTTATGTACCTTGCACAAGTTATGTAATATTCTTGACAAGTGTAACCTCATTTTGTGCAGTGAATATCTGAGCATATATTACATTAATAAATTTTAGGAAATATTCATGGATAGGATGTCTAGAATGTTATAAACAATGCAATATATTTTGTGTGTCAAAAAAGGTAGTGATAAGCCTTGGAACATTTAAATATCAAGTCAGTCCCATAAGGTTTGGATTGCAATCTTTACCTAAAAATATTCAAAATAATCTTTTCAGCATATATTTTGAAAAGTTGATATTTTCTTATTCAAAAGCGCCACATGATAATTTAGTATTAATGTCAGCTGTGTATTATGTAATTTATACAGTTTCGTTTGCTTAGCATGATTTTATTTTATCACATATCAAATAAGATTGATAGTTAATGCATTGCTGATTTAAAATTATGTTACAATCACTTTATATAATTAGTCAATACATTATGTAGGTTTAGTAATGGTTGAAAATTGAAAACAACTTGTTTAATAATTTCTTGCGTCCAAAGCGCTTTTCTGGATTAACCTTCATCAGTAACACTCAAAGCCAAACATTAAAAAGATTCAGAAAAAAATATTTATTTTATTTCATTGATCCATAACTATTCTGATTTTGCAACATTTGATACATTTAATACTGAATTTGATTCCTTTGAAAGGACCATGAGAAGTTATATGATGATATATCAAAGAGTTACCAGGACATGTTAAAAGAACTGCACTGTTTTAAATCAGCATTTGATGAAGATACTTCAGGCATTCCAGAATTGGCAACATGCGTTCGAATATTAGTCCATAGATGTGGTTAGTAATTTTAAAGGTTTTTTAAATTACTGTGTACCTACCATTTCTCCCATTTTAATTAATGAAGGTCTGGATGAGGTTTACAGATAATAGAATAATAGGGAGGATAGGGGGTTAGAAAAATATACAAGAAATAAAAATTGAAATAGGAAATATTAGAAAATAGAGAAAAATTTCCAAAATAAAAAAAAGAAACAGAACTGGAAATTGACAATGTCATAACAAAATACCAAACTCTTCTCAAAATTCAAAACAGAAAGTCCTTTTATCAAATGACAACAAGCTCAACTAATGGAAAACAATTGTAAAAGTCACATTAACTGAACTGCAAAATACTGATGTTACAAAACCAAAGACTGAGTTCACTACAAACTACAATTTTTCTTTGAGTAATCAGTTAAAACACCTCAAAACTATGTAAACACACTATTTACAGATTAAATACGATTAAGGACCAACAAGAAATTAATTCCCACATATTCATGCGCCTTTTTACATGTAAGAAACATCCTCAGCAGTCAGCAGGTATCTAATAACATCCCAATGGTTTTATTTTCATATTTGGAGAATTAGTTCTTTAAATTCAGTTAATATATTCACAAACTTTGTCATGAATATTTTAGAGAAATATTCATATTGTATAGTCATACTTATAGTGCAAATAAACCTCTATTTTGTTTAAGGTCAAACATCACTAGAAGTACACAGAAGAAAGTACTGTGTACAGATTATATTTTCTGAAGAGACATTAATGAAATATTCACTCAAAGACCCACAAGAAATCATATCCTCTCTCAAGCATTTCAACTCAATGAACAAACATTTAGAAAAAGTCCTAAAGGATTCTCATAGTATCCAGAAATCTATCAACATTTTATTAAAAGACAAAGAATCTATGCAACTACAAATAATTAAGGAATGTTTACCAGCAGATCAAGGACCTGGTGTTGTGTATAATGTTAAAGAAAACATGAGAACATTAGAACAAATACGGAAGAATATTGATGTCATAAAAAAGATATCGGAGGCTCAATTAAAAGACGTTATAGAATCATCCAAAGGATTTTTTGCAAATGTTGAATGATATAATTTTCAAAATATAAATGATATGAAAAGCTATAAAGTTTAAACTGTGATCAAATAGTGTAAATTCAGAAATTATAGCAATGTTTTTATTATTGCGAAAACTGCGACAGGGGTATAATCGCAATAATTTAAAACTGGCATTTGAAATTTTTATATGAATCAATTAGGATTTTTCTGAATATAGCAAAAATTAAAATTGCATTATAGTCTAAAATGACAAAATTGCAATAATAACTGCACACAATAATTTCTCACTTTACAGTAGAGTTTTTATATTTTTATTTAGTGGAAAAAAGAATTCAATCGACACAGACTCTCTGTTCTTTTGTTGCTTTTAAGTTAACATTGTACATCACTTATCACATTCTTTTCTTGAAGAATAAACATCATTGTATATTTCTATCTATTAGTGAACTTTTATTTTAATAACAAATCTTTCTTCATCATTATTGGGTTATGAAACTCAAATTGTCATTATTATTGTATATGGTAGTAAATTGATTGAAAGAAAATATAATAAATTAATCCTAAGAATATGAGTGTCACTGATGAGTCTTATGTAGACGAAACTCGCGTCTGGTGTACTAAATCCTAATCCTGGTACCTTTGATAACTATTTCCACCACTGGGTCGATGCCACTGCTGTTGGACGTTTTCTCCCAGAGGGTATCATCTGCCCAGTAGTCAGCACTTCGGTGCTGACATGAATATCAATTATGTGGTCATTTTTATAAATTTCCTGTTTACAAAAATTTGAATTTTTCGAAAAACTAAGTATTTTCTTATCCCAGGAATAGATTACCATAGCCATATTTGGCACAACATTTTTGGATCCTCTATGCTCTTCAACTTTGTATTTGTTTGGCTTTATTACTACTTTGATATGAGCGTCACTCATGAGTCTTATGTAGACGTAACGCGCGTCTGGCGTACTAAATTATAATCCTGGTACTTTTGATAACTATTATAAATTAATTGAAAGAATATTTTTAGTTTCTCAAAGGAAATAAACTAGAGGCTCTAAAGAGCCTGTGTCGCTCACCTTGGTCTATGTGCATATTAAACAAAGGACACAAATGGATTCATGACAAAATTGTATTTTGGTGATGGTGTTGTGTTTGAAGTTCTTACTTTACAGAACGATTTTGCTTCTTACAATTATATCTATAATGAACTTTGCCCATTAGTAACAGAGAACTATATTTGGTAAAAATTTACATAAATTTACCAAATTAATGAAAATTGTTAAAAATTGACTATAAAGGGCAATAACTCCTTAAGGGGTCAATTGACCATTTAGGTCATGTTAACTTATTTGTAGATCTTACTTTGCTGAACATTATTGCTGTTTACAGTTTATCGCTATCTATAATAGTATTCAAGATAACCAAAAACGGCAAAATTTCTTTAAAAATTACCAATTGGAGGGCAGCAACCCAACAACCAGTTGTCCAATTCATCTGAAAAATTCAGGGCAGATAGATATTGACTTGATTAACAATTTAACTTCTTAGATTTGCTCTAAATGCTTTGGTTTTTGAGTTATAAGCCCAAAACTGCATTTTACCCCTATGTTCTATTTTTAGCCGTGGCGGCCATCTTGGTTGGTTGACCGGGTCACGCCACACATTTTTTAAACTAGATACCCCAATGATGATTGTGGCCAAGTTTGGTTTGATTTGGCCCAGTAGTTTCAGAGGAGAAGATTTTTGTAAAAGCTAACGCCGGACGCCGGACGCAAAGTGATGAGAAAAGCTCACTTGGCCCTTTGGGCCAGGTGAGCTAATAATTTACATCAACATCACCAAATAAAAAAAAGCAAAACACCCAACATTTGCAGATAGTTACATACAATGATCAATAACAAAATAACTAATTGATCATATCATTTATTACAATTCATTATAAAATCCATAACAATTATTATCACAGATATTCATATACATTGTGCCGATTTCTACATTGAAAACAAATAATTCAAGAAGTCTTTTCATAAGAACATATAAAATCAAGTACTATCATGAACAGCTAGACATTTTTATTAATTTTTTTTACAAAATTAATATTAAAAAGGGCCCATTCCAAACACTACCTTTTCCCCTCCCATGTATTAACATTTTTTTAGTACATGTATATATTAAATATTAGATGAAATAGCCCTTTTAGTGTTTATTTGGACCACTATAACTAAATGTATTCTGACTCTTTGTTGCCGCCTACAATATTAAAGTGCAATGAAAAAATATCCGTCCAGTATAGCTGCTGAAAGCTAAACCCAAAAGTTAAAGTTTACCATAGTCGATCATGCATTATAATTGAGGTCAAGGTAACCCAAATTTTGTCTGAATCTTGCTTTCCGAATAAATTACCATCTAACATCCCTTTCTTTTCCCCAATAAAACAAACAAAACAAAAACAGGAATCTAAAAAAACATGATCTGAGAGAAAATATTCATAACAGGTAACATATATATTTGATTTATTCTATAATACAATAAATATGTTAAATCTTTTTTGATTATTTTTTTTTGATGAAGAAAATGATGAGTACAGGTAAACTGTTTATACTATCAAACTCTATCTGATGAAATATTTGCTGCTGGGCATTATGCAAAAACAATCAATCAATCAAAAACTATCATTGGCTTTGCTGACTGATCTCTTTTGAAAACCACATTATAAATACATCATTTTTTGCTACATGGAGATTTTATTCCAGCAGATATTGATCCCTGAGATAAACTGCCAATAGCAGTGTGGGAAAAATTGACATTGTATTATAATAAATCTAAAATATTGCTATAATTTCTAGTCATCCATCATTAAAAAAAATGAATTTTGTTTTCAGATGAAATATCAAATTTTGTAAGTTCCATATTGTTTTCTCTATTCAATCTTGTGTTCTCATTTAACAAACATACCTCCACTTAATAAAATATAACAATTAAATAAAACAACAAATAAAATGTCAGATGATTTTTATGATAAATACAGTGAAAACTCTTCTTCATTTGTTAATCCAATATCACGATAATTAACAATGAAAATTCTTCTCCATTTGTTATTCCAACATCATGATAATTCAAAGCCTGTATTAGATGATATTGCATATCGTAATTTCTCTCTCAAAGTACTTTTCTTTTGATAATTAGGTAATTTCAATAAGTTAAAACATGTAGATGATGTAGGTAGTCTCCCTACTGGGTCCCTTTTCCTAATGTTAAAAAATCCTTTCAATACACTTCCAACTGTGTCTCCTGTGTCCTGTTAAAAAAATAACAATATTGGTAAAATTTAAATATCTGGTATATTGATAAGTGTACAATACTATCTAACATTTTCTTATCATGGATACTGAAAATTCAGAAATTATTGCATGCATTTATCATTGCGATTTTGTCATTTTAGACTTAAATGCGATTTTAATTTTTACGATGTTGAGAAAAATCCTGTTTAATTCATATGAAATATTTCAAAATGCGAGTTTAAATTATTGAGTTTACAACTCAGTTGCATTTTTCACAATAATAAAAACCTAGCAATAATTTCTGAGTTTACAGTACATCAATTTTTCATTCTTGTTTGCCTGTATGTTGAAAGGTCAAAGGAGTTGCCTGTTAGTTTGGTTTGTTGTACTGTCCAATATTAATATCATAGGTATTTTTATGACAGTTTTGTATATATTGACTGTCAGAAATATATCACTGTATGTTTCTTGAAGCCAACCAATCAAGTTTTGTATTTTTGCCAACATAGTCTACAGAATATAATAATAGTTTAGATACATACTACTTATTTGTTCAGTTATAGTGTATACAGTTCAGATCTGTAAAATATTCTGTCCTATAAATCTGTGAATTTTGTTGAAATAATTTCAAATGAACAAACATATTTGAAAAATAACAGTGAGTGTACAGTGTATCTTTGAGCGACAACAAGCATGCATGGTCAGTGGAGTCAATTTAGGATAGATGTCATAACTAATGCTGCAATATAATTACCTGATCATCACTGACTTCAACACATCTGACAGAAAAGGGAGGTTCAAGATTAGAAAATCCTAACAGTGGGGGCTTGGAACAACTGGTTACAAACTAAAATAAACACATAAAGTGAAAACATGTTATTGACAATTACTACAATAAAAACTAGTGAAAGTGTGAGCTACTGCTCACTGATGATACCCCTGCCCAAATATTTCGGTAAACAGGAAGTTGTTGAGTCATGAATCTGAAAACACATCACACATTATAGCTGACTTATATAAACTCAGAAACCAAATTTCAGAAATCCTTGTATTGCAGTTCCTGAGAAAAATGTGACAAAAATTTTCAACTTAGCTATTATGTGTAAAATGAAACAAATGTTTGGTAAATAGAAAGTTGATGAGGAATGAATCGGAAAAACACATCACAAGGTATAGCTAACTCATGAAACCCTGAAACCTTATGATGAAGTTCCTGAGAAATATGTGACGAAAAATATTCATAGGACAAAAAGATGAACAGATGGCTGAATTGATGAACAGACAGAGGTAAAACAGTATACCCCGACTTCTATAAAGCCACTTTTTTAAAGCAGGTGTATAAAAAATATCAAGGTAAAATTTCTGCAAAAAGGATTCGTAAAAATAAAATGGCCAGCAGTTGATGCGAGTCTATTTTAACATCAAACAAATAATAGTTTTTAATGTTTCCTTTACTCCTCAGTTTTTATGAAATCCCTTAAAAAGTTCTGTTTTTCAATGATTTTCTCAGAGTAACTTCATTTATAAAATTTGAACATATAAGTCCCACATTCAATAAATGACTTTATGGTTGTTATGACAAAATCATGACCATTGTTACCTTTAGAAATAATCCTTTTTCTTCTCTGTTAAAATCTTTTCCTAATATATCCCACATCCAGTTAATGACTTTATGGTTGTTATGGTAACCACCATAATATTGAGTATTCCTTCTAAAATTTTAAATATGAAAAATCAATACATGTACTATCAAATTTAAAGAAGATGAATGATATTTCAGTTTAGGTCATGTCTTGGAATTTCAAGTTTTCGTTAAACTATAGAATTGTTCCATGTAATAAATCATTTGACATTTGCCTTATAATGTACAAAACAGATATTTTATCGTTTGAACTGAGAATTCCAAATTGTGGAAAGATAAAATTGAGAAAGGAAATGGGGAATGTGTCAGAGCGACAACAACCCGAACATAGAGCAGACAACAGCTGAAGGCCACCAATGGGTCTTTTAGCTGGCCCCTCAAAAAATATGTATACTAGTACAGTGATAATGGACATCATACTAAACTCAGAATTATACACAAGAAACTAAAATTAAAAGTCGTACAAGACTAACAAAGGCCAGAGGCTCCTGACTTGGGAGAGGTGCAAAATTGCATAGAATTTACATTTTATGAATGTTTACATATCTACCCATTTTTATTCATTAAATTGATTTTTTTTTAAATATTTTAACGAACTTTAACAATGTGTACAGAAAAATTAATCAAAATCACTTTTTGTACATGGAGTGGCTCATATGCAAAACCAGTGTATTCTTAAAACAAACAGCAGTTGCCATTTGATGATGTGTTATGGAATTTCTCGCTACATTGAAGACCTGTTGGTGACCCTCTGCTGTTGTTTTTTATTTGGTCGGGTTGTTGTCTCTTTGACACATTCCCCATTTCCATTCTCAATTTTACATATTTGTTTTTCGTTTATTTTTTTGTACATAAATTAGGCTGTTCTTTCTTTTGAATTGTTTAACATTTGTCATTTCTGGGCCTTTTATAGCTGACTATGTGGTATGGGCTTTGCTCATTGTTGAAGGCCATACAGAGACCTATAGTTGTTGATTTCTGTTGTCATTTGGTCTCTTCTGGAGAGTTTTCTCATTGGCAATCATAAAACATCTTCTTTTTTATCTGAAAATATTTCTTGCATTTTAAAAAAATATTGAAAATTCTTATTCCACCTTTGAACTATTACCTTAAATCTTGTATATCTAATTCTGCATTATCACCAGATACAAGTTTCTGTAATTCTGGAGCAGAGAGAATCAATAACCAATCAGAATTGATGACACCTTTAAATCCTCGAATGAATGCTTGTGTTTGGTCCTTTATCTGTTTATACATTCTAAAATGGGCCATCAGGTGCACATATCGAATTCTAAAAATAGAAAACGTGTTAAAAATTGCAGCACTATTTTTAAAGGTTTAATTTTACCATAAATATCTGTCAAAAAAGCACATGTGTTTAGGGGTTAAGGTATCTCCTAATAAAATTTTGTAAGCTTAAATCACAATCTGGTCTTCTGGTCTGGTTTTCTGGTCTGTGCTTCCATTCGTGACGTTCCTTCATTGGTCTGTTCGTTCGTCTGTCCGTCTGTCTGTCCTGCTTCAGGTTAAAGTTTTTGGTCAACATAGTTTTTGATGCATTGAAGTCCAATCAACTTGAAACTTAGTATACATGTTTCCTATGATATGATCTTTCTAATTTTAATGCCAAATTAGATTTTTTACCCCAATTTCGCAGTCCACTGAACATAGAAAATGATAATGCAGATGGGGGCCGGGCATCTGTGTACTAGGGACACATTCTTGTTTTTTTTTATATTTTCCATTGTTTAGGTATACTGGTCTAAATTTGCAATCAATAATAACAGCTTCATTTATTTATTGTGATTAGTTTCAAACTTTTGTTGGATATTTTTTATACATGTGGTATACCGTGAATTAATTATTATTTGTTGGATACCAATTTTCGAGGGTTTCGTGGGCACAGGTAAACCACAAAATCAAATATTCAAAGAATTATAGATTTTCAATAGGCTTGTATACAGAAATTGACAAAACCACAAAAATCAAATATCCACGAACATGCAAGTATAGCAATCCACGAAAAATTGATAACCAAGAAAATAAATGAATCCACAGCAGTTATAGTATTATGGGATGCCATACATTTGTAAGTCATGAACCGTGTCTGCTGCTCTGTTTTATTCGTGATTTTTTGCCATCTAATTCCAGTTTCTTAATGTCTTTTGTGAATAATCAAGCAGATTACAGAAAGTCTCTTTTGAATTCCTTCAAGACATGTTTAGATTTCAGGCTAAATAGAGCAAGTGACAATGTATCGATAATAGACACTTGTCCTATTCTAAAACTTTTAATTAGTGTTATCTTATCATTAGTTTTACTTTGTTGCTTGGTTAATGTCTCAATATTGTTTACTCATATATCTCTTTTTCTCCTATTGAAATATACATTCAATGACTCTTACAAAAATATTGACCAGAGAGATTCTTTTGTTAGACAAAAGTTTATAAAGTTTACGTTTCATTGTATATACTGCACTCACTTGTTTTCATTTGTGACTGGTATGGCTTTACCACCAGGAACCAGCTCATGAGTTTCTACCCTTCCCATAATATCCTCATCTAATGAGAAGGTCAACCCAAGGTCATCAACATCACCGTCATAATGCTGTAATACAAAAGAAACAGTAACCAATCTATTAAATAGGATCAAACTAAAGTTACGCCATTTAGTCAACATTAACTTCACCATACAAAAACACAGCAATAATATAAAACAGGGTCAAATCAAGGTCAGATCGATAGTGATAAACATCCTGAAGTTAAATTTCAGTCTTTGATAATTTTAAGCTGCAATTCCTTGTATTTCAAAGATTTTCTATATTTTTACCTGTTTTTAATTCTTGCATAAAATAAAGGTCTATGTTTCATACTAATTTTTCATATATCTTAATTTTAGATATTGTACACATTTGTGGTTAATACGTTTCTGATATGTTAGGTCAAGGGTACAACAGTTTTTTGAAAGTTTATATAAAATTGCATGCTAAAAGGAAATACTTATCTTTCTTTCAAAACATTAACATTATTGTTACCTTAACATATGACAAATTTTTAGCAAGTTCTGGGTCGAGTGATGGAAGTTCATCTAATGAACTGTAGGTGGCGCTCTGTTGGTGTCCTAACATCTGTGTCAGGAAAAATGGAGCAAATGGAACTTCCACAACTATTCCCTGAAAATGTCAAAACAAAAATAAATAATTTTATGACTGTAAGAAGTCTCTATCTAATTAATGAAGCCTAGCATATTGAGATTAATTAACACAGCATAAAACGCATTTTCTTTGATAATTAAATGTATAAGAATTTTAGTGTTAATTTATTCTGTGTCATAAAACAATTGTGTGTCTCATTTGTTCAAATCAACATGGCTTTATAAATATTTTTTCTTTTGAAAACTGATAGTAAACTATCAGTTAAAAAATTAAACTAAAGTCATTTTTTTTTTCAAATACTGAACGTCACATAAATCTAAATAAAACAATGATTGGATAAAAAAAGTAATACTTGTCATGGACACACAGTGTAATAGATGGACTAACCTCATAAACAGCTTTACCCAGCATTTTACCAACAAATTCAAATAAGGACAGGTGATTTTCTTGGATGTAAGATGTTGATGATGGATACAGTTTTTGTTCTGATGTCACCTGTAATTACCAAATAATAAACATATTGAACAATATGTTTAAGTTAGGAAAGATTGCAATACTGCACAAATGTATATTTTGTCTCATAATTTGGGAATTCATGACTAACACAAATTTGGAAAAGATTCATAAAATTCATTTTTTCAATCACTTCTTTTTATAATCTACTGTTCATGTAAGGCTAGTGTAATAAGGCTGGGGTGGGTCTCCTCTAACATATGTGTAGTAGAAGGTTGATTGCAAATGAGACAACTCTCCATTAGAGACCAAAATATATTTAAGACTGACATATGCTAATACTTCTATTGTTCCGTGAAAGGTAAACATCAATTTTCTAATGTTAAATATTAGTCTCAGAATGTGAAAAGCTAAGCATCAAATAGTACATATAAATATAATTTAACCTGGAGAGTAATAACAGAATTCTACAGATCATAAGTGATTGAAGGCTTCCTTTCCCTTGTTATTGGGTGGATTTGTGTTGTTCAGTCTTTACTTTTCTAAGTTGTGTTTATTTTAAAAACAGTTATGGTTTTAAGATTTGTTCTATGCTGTTGTCAGTTTTTGATTGACTTGTGAGTTGGGTATCATCATCTTTCTATATTTGCTCTGAAATCTTACCTTGAATAAGTTAAGTGAAGGATCAAACACTCGGCTGATAGTTTCCTCCAGAAATTCCTTAAATACTCCATCCTGGTCTATACCTGCTTCATCTAAACCCTATAATTGTACAGAAAAATGTATATATTATTGCCTAAATTATATGATTATGTTTATAAATACTGATGTCAGACAACAAATAATAGAACTTAATACAAAGACTTTACATATTCATTTCATCTCTGCTATCAACCACTATGCAATAAAATGTTGTTTTGGTCTGATCTAGGTCTGTGCCATTCATCATATAGGCCTTCTGACTTTAGACTGATATCAAATACTAGAAATTTAGAAATTATTGTGATTATTTTATTTATGCAAAAAATGCATTAGTATCAGGCTTGCAATTATAAAAAATTGCATCCCTAATTTCAGTAGAGATTTTTCTTTTCAAATTTTTTGCAATCACATAAATTTATAATTTAGCATTTTTACCATTTATTACAGTTCTTCTATTAAAGCATGCAAAACAAACAATTGATTAACTTGCTTGCTATATTTGTTTGGATGTTTGTAAACAACAGGTAGGTAGTCTATTTCAGTCTGTTTACTATTTACTGGAATATGATTGGACAATAAACATTAAATTCATTTCATTTCAATTATTATTGTCCAATCAAATCCCAGTATATATAAAAACTGACAGAAACTCCACCTACCTATTGTTTGCAAACAACCAAGCAAACATAGCAAGCAAGTTGATCAATGTTTTGTTGTGTATGCTTTTAAAGAAGAACTGTAATAATTTGCAATTATAAATGACAGCATTAAATTCTAAAACAGTATGTAAATTTTATGGCAACCTGCTTGCTTACTTTAACCCTTAGACTGCTACGCGCGACTATTGTCGTTCCGATAAAGCAGTCCGCTACTGCTACGCGCGACTATAGTCGTTTTCCGTAACTCGTTTGTTTACACAGTTACCATGGAATGGGCGGAGTCAATATTCATGAGATTGCGGCAGTTTCGACTTGTATGGATTCTGATTGGTTAAAAATCGGCGTTCTTTCGAGTGTCTCTTGACTTTAAATCAGTTATAAGCGATAAAACCGAAAGTGAAAATTTTTGATGCAAAAAGTGACAAAATGGCGGATATTATTTGGAGAAATGGCCAACACGTTCAGAAGTATTTCAATGATAACGATTTAACAGCGGCAGCCGATTAAACGGATTTGGACGAGAACAAAGATATAATAGATGGAAATAGAAACATTCTATCAAAACTGCGAACAGAAGACTTTTAAAGCGAGAAACACGGGGATTCCCAGACCTTGTTCAAAATGGATGACATGAAACAGGATTTGCGATGTTTATCATTTTGCCTTTCAAATGTGAATCAATATTGACTGACATAGACAGATTGGAACTTTAAGTTTGTCAAGATTATTTATTGATGAAAGCTATAACAATGAACTTGTCGTATAAATATATTTGTACATGGAAGTAAAAGTCGGCGCAGTGAAAGTCGGGAAAAAATACCGGAAAATATTTGCATAAAAAAGGCTGTTGGTCCGAGAAGAAACTTTTTTTTCTGATAATCACAATGGAACTAGTTCTTAAAAGAGATTTTTAACTATATTGGTTTAATTCGGAAGTCATGGATACTTTTACATTGATGGATTCGTTAATAAAACATGAAAAAAATAAGTTTACCTTTGTTTACCTCTATTTGCACCTGTACAGGTAAAAAATGACCCGCGACTCACACAAAAATAAAATAAATAAAAAATACAGAAGCTAACAATACTTTTTTATATAACTTTTATTGATGAATATTCAATATTTACAAAGATACAGCAATTGTAAGTGAACATATTTATTTCATCAGTGATTAAAATTTTATTCAGCAATACACAAAAGTACAATATAAATGAATGCAGCAGTCTAAGGGTTAAGTCTTGGTGGATAATATATCTTATGATGAAAACTTACCTGTTCATTTATAAATTTCACCCTTATGAGCCCCTTCATGGATTTAGTCGGTAACTGTGCAAGTTGTCTGTAACCGTCCTATAAATAGAATTTGTCAATAATCTTAGTTTTGTAGCTAAGTTTGTCATTTAATGAAAGAATATTTGAACTACTTCATTACTGATGAAGTATACAATTATGGTGTAATCAGGACTTATGACTTCACTTCATTCAACTGATAAAACCAATAATTGGATAATATTGTGTAATCACATTCATAACATAGTTTTATTACATAAAATATTCTGTTTCACTCTCAAGATTTTGTGAAATGTGTGTCCAAAATTAGGGAAACCCTTGTTTTGAGAGTTCCTCAAATGTTGGGTGATTTCGTGAATGCCTTCCTAAAATAGCTTATTTTGAATAAGGGAAAGATTTTATGCAATGAAATATATTTGAATTCGAACCGAACACACTGCCAAGGACTAAGAGCAAAATTTATTTCATTCTGATATGAATTTGACCTGAATAAAACAAATTTTATCTGATGATCATGATGTAATGTAATTAAAAGAAATTGGCTGAATATGGTAAATCACTGGATTTCAGTTCTAAATTAACTCTTATTCTTCTCTATCCCTTCAGGAGGCTAAAACATTTATAAGAACAATTTTATTTGTGTTATTGTACAGATATGACGAAATTAGCTAATGCGTCACATCACCTGTCGCACAGACATTGGGAACTCCACAGTTGTAAAGTGAATCAATTATTCAAACTGGGTGTGAATTTCGACAGATTTATTTCATATCATCTGTGGAAAGATTGATAGACTGATTAATTGATGGTGTTTAATGCCACTATATGGCACACAGGATATTTCATAGCAGCCATTTTGTATTGCTGGAGGTAGCCATATTACTTGAGAGATCTTTGCCAAGAAAACTGAGATAGATAAAATAAGTTTTCCTTTGACATTTCTATAATAAGAGGTGTTATAGTTTCATAGGAAAGATACTTAACATCTGTGTAATCATTCTTGGCTGCTAACTAACATCAATTAGACAAAAGTAAATGTAAAGTGAGAAACTTAAACAAGTGTTTTTTACCATATTTGGGTGTGGATAAGACATTACCTCTACAATCCTTGACCTGTGTACAGATATAAGTGTGGATTAAGACATTACCTCTACAATCCTTGACCTGTGTACAGATATAAGTGTAGACTGTGGAGAGGTACAGGCTGATTCTGTAAAACCCATTGCTTCTTTCTCTTTGTTAACATGTCTTCTGAATAATTTTACTCTCTAAAAAAAAGATACAAATTTAGAAATTAACTGAAGAACACAAGAGTATGGTAAAGGGTTATTATCCTACAATGTGTTTTGCCATTTTTATTTCACCTGCAGCCATGAATAAGGTTCATTATTCACTATGTTTTGTAAAATAGGTAAAAAGATTATTGTGCAAGAAATTTTTAATTGTTCGTTCATCTTGAAATGGCAATTTTATTTTACGTTTTTCGTGCAGATACCCCACCTTTACGCCCTTCACACAACATTGTACATTATTTGCAACTTATTGATTTAACAGTCTGTTATTAAACCATTTGGAAAACAAAGTTATTTTACAACATGCTTTCAAATAGGTCAATGACTCCAAAATCAATTATTAGTTTATAAAACAGATATTGTGCTCCTGTATATCAATCATAATATTCTGAAAATGATAAAATAGAAATCAAATTATGAATGTGGTAATTTATATGGTCTATGGTGTTTTACATCAATTTCTGCACTTATAATTTGCTATATTGTTGTGGTCAGTTTTTATTGGTGGAGGAAGACGGAGAACCTTTATGTTTGGCAAGAAAACTAAAAATCCCAGTGAATTTTAAATTATCTGATACACATATTTTTGGTTTTGACACACACCCCTGTGTTTACTGGCTAGAGGAACTACTAATATAAAGCCATTCAGCTACCTATTAACTTCTCATTGGACAGTTTATGTCTCAATAATTAGTAGTTTGCTACAAGAATATATATTCTAAAACAAAGTCAAAGAGCAAAAAATGTATTAAAGTTTCATCAAAGAAATTATCCACAAACAGTAACAGGTTCATAATGAAACAAGTGGACATGCAAACATCATTCAAGCCTACCTCTGAGAATGGAATGATGTGTGGTAATCTCTGCATCAGAAAAACTGCTGGCTTCTTTCCTTTCTCCAACTCAGCCATAAAAACTGACGGCTTTACATCCCTACAATTCAACAAATGGAAATTATCAATACAATTTGGTTGGCATTTCACAAATAATCTATTAAATTTATTCAAGTATTTTCCTAGCCTCAGGGTGTTTTACAACTAGACATATAGTATGGGCACCTGTAAATTGTTAAATACTTATATGATGTAAGTAACCTGTTATCTGGTTATTTATTGCATGTTGTTGGATTGCTGTCTCATTGAGGAATATAACGCAACTCCTTTTTTCATCTCAAAATGTGTCTGAAAAATATAAATCCAATGTTTGAATATCTATTTGTTATCATCAATGGGTTTAAATTTCATAAATATTTATCTCTTTGCAGCCATATAACCAGTGATTCTACAAGGTTTTGATAAGTTTTTTTGATTTCCTTGATTATTTACATGATTACTGAACACTCTAAATTTCCTTTATTCTTGTTTGTTCTGTTGTAAATTGACAATCTAAAATCTTGATTTAAGGAATGAATGAAATATTTTCCGGTCTATGAAGAAAATAACATAAATCAAAGCACTGTAAGTGTTATGAGCAGTTAATCAAAAACCAAGGCAAAAACAAAGATGGAAACTCTGGAAGAGTTGGTTTAATTGTTTATCACAGCTTGTTTTATCTCATTTTTTGTGTACATGTAGTGCACTGATTATCTCTATCCTACATATTTGATGGAATTTTTAACAATTGTCATTTCAGGGTCTTTTATTGCTTACTATATGCCATCTGGTTTTGCTCATTGTTACATACCTGATTAACAATATTTAGAAGTCCATGAGTTGATCCAAACACCATAGACATTAATGCTGTAGTTAGGTACATACCTGATTAACCAGTGATTAGGAGGGGTATAACTCCGTCTACAATCTCTCTCATAGAGAATATTTAGAAGTCCACGAGTTGATCCAAACACATCAGATGTCAATGCTGCTGTGGTGTCTATCAATAAAACAGTATCTTGTATTATAAGTGGTTATATATAAGGTAAAATATAATGCTTCAGAGAAATAAGATATATCATAACATAAAACATTGCAGGAAATCTTTCAAGATATCAAGATAACTGTAAAATCAGGAAAAACTGACATTTCTTGGTGGTATTATTTGTGTGGAGTATTTTTGCAAATCACAATAATAAATGCACTCTATAGTTTCTGAATTTACAGGATATTGTATGTTAGATAATCGTGTGAAAATAAGATTTGGTATGATAGCTAATGAGGCAATCCACCAGATGTGACAGAATGACATTGAAGATTACTCTAAGTACCTTAGTATATATAGCTTCAATGTTTGTTTAAAGAGATAGTTGAACACATTCTAATTCCTTCAGAAATATATTTTATTGAACTCTGCAATCGAGGCAAGATTATTATTTTTAAAATATAAAAAATGTGAAACATTTCAAAAGAGAATTCAGCAAAAGAAAAACCAATAAGGTAGAGAGTGACCATTGGCAAACTTATAACCGGTTTCTAACTTGATTAACCATGTATTTGGTCAAGGCTCCTTGAATAGTGCACTTTTGAAATATGGTATGGGTTTTTCTCAATGCTGAAGGTCAAACAGTGACCATAATTGCTTTTACCTTACAGTGAGTTGCTTATAGGTGTTACTGTAAAAGTTTACCTATAGCTCAACCTGTTTTTAAAATTGACAATACAATAGGGACATTTAAATTGACCAGTTGGTATTGTTAGATTTAAATCTACCTTGATGCTACCTGTAAAAAATTTTATTCACCTAACTCAAAGTTTCAGCATGCTTTTTTCCTGAACTTTTTCTTACCTAGGATTATTCTATTGAGAGATTTTTATTTTACTGTCATTCAAAATATTAGGAGTTATCAAGCCAAACAAGAATGACTATATCATATATGTTATTTTCTTGCAGTTTATTTAAAATTGCATGACCTAAAATGCACTACATTTCATCTTAATGTTTGCATAGCCACTACTACAGTGTTTAATACCCTAAATAATCCAGTCGTAATATTTCAATCATCTTAAGTTTGTAATAGATCCCGTGTTTTTAAAATCACATTTAAAGCCACAGAAACATGTTGGATGAACTCACACTATATCTCCTACTTGAATTCCAATTTTGAAATTTTTTAATCTTTAACATAACTAAATCCCATCGTATGAAAATTTGAATTTCCTTGAGCAAACACAGCATTTTATGCACAAAAGTCCCACTAATATTATAATAGATTTCAAAGAAAAACACAGCAAGGTATACTCCAAACTTATTTTCGAATTTTACATGTACAACATCATATGTAAGCCCCACAAAACAGTTTGAATGAATTATTTCCTCCTTGATGTCCTTCATGACAATAAAATCTTGAAAAAAACACATCACATTTTAAGAAGCAAAATTGCTATAAAAAATCTAAGAAGTGAATTCAAATAAAATAAATCCAATATTGTATGCACAATGACACCAAAAGATTTCAAACATTGCAAATAATAATCCAAAATGAGAATCTTGAAGGTACATGTGAAGAAATGAACAACATATCCATCTGAAAATTTAAACTGTAAACACCTGAACAGCTATTTCTTGTTTCACTGGCAGCTGGACAATACTATATATAAGGGTTAGAATTTTAATGAAGCATTTAGTGTGTAAAAACAGTTTAATTTTCAAACATAGTAATACATATTTAATTTAATCTTTTACTGATTTAGAATTTTAGGTAAAAAATAGATAAATTATATATATCAGGGATTTAAAACAATGAAAACCAAAACTATTTTCTTCCCTATCAATTTTTTAATAGAATAATCCTAGGTAAGAAAAAGTTCAGGAAAAAAGCATGCTGAAACTTTGGGTTAGGTGAATAAAAATCTTTACAGGTAGCATCAAGGTAGATTTAAATCTAACAATACCAACTGGTCAATTTAAATGTCCCTATTGTATTGCCAATTTTAAAAACAAGTTGAACTATAGGTAAACTTTTACAGTAACACCTATAAGCAACTCACTGTAAATCATTTGATATTGTGTTGAGAGTTAATTCATTGGTAATCATACCACATCGGTTTTTTCTTATATAAACTGTGATAATATGACAGCCTCATCCTAGAACTTACCTATCAAATTGTTCCAGATAACACGGAAAACAAAACAGTTCAGGAACTCACTGATTTTTACATAATCCTCAAGTTTGAATAATCTGCCTTGTTCATACATTTCAATATCATCCAATGTTCTACAAAACATACAAAATAACAGTATAACTAATGCTCCAAAAAATCACTTCTTTACAGTAATTCACTATATATCCAATTCACTATATACATGATATACCTTGCTTTTTTCTGCAGTCTTCTCAATAAACTTTTCAATCTTCAGGTTCAATTCATGAAAATTTTGTAAGATTCTGTTGGCAATTTTACAAGCCTGGGTTGCTAGACCTGTGTTTAAGCATGAAGACATTTATTGCTGCTGTGAATTCATTTATTTTTTTCGTGGATTATATATATATACACAAGAACCTACACAATAATTCAACATTCCTGATAGACAGGCCACACATACTTACATAATAAAGTGACTAGCAGCATCACAGAACACGGTCAGTAGACTAAATACTGGATGAATAGTACTGTTGGGGGCTTGACTAAGAAGCTCTAAAAAGCTCTTTAATCCACAGTTTGGTCCAAGGTCCACTAAAAACTTCCACAAAATTGGTAATAGTACATCATTGTAACTTAAACCTATAAAATAGAAATATATCTATAGTGTATATGATGGTGTACAGGGACTTGTTTCATTAGCAAGACAGTGATCTCATTAACTTTCATCACAAGAAACCCATCTGATTGATTGATTGTTAGTTGCTTAACGTCCACTGGCAAATTGAAACCCATCTGTCGTACTAAATTTGAGCAATTGGCTAATTATATTGACCTATTAAATCATAACTATAATTATGCAATTTATTTTAATATAGACAACTTAACTCAAAGACACTAAGTGTAACCTTATCTTTCAATAGGCAACTAAACTCAAAGACACTAAGTGTAACCTTATCTTTCAATAGGCAACTTAACTCAAAGACACAAATTGTAACCTTATCTTTCAATAGGCAACTTAACTCAAAGACACAAAGTGTAACCTTATCTTTCAATAGGCAACTAAACTCAAAGACACAAAGTGTAACCTTATCTTTCAATAGGCAACTTAACTCAAAGACACAAAGTGTAACCTTATCTTTCAATAGGCAACTTAACTCAAAGACACTAAGTGTAACCTTATCTTTCAATAGGCAACTTAACTCAAAGACACAAAGTGTAACCTTATCTTTCAATAGGCAACTTAACTCAAAGACACAAATTGTAACCTTATCTTTCAATAGGCAACTTAACTCAAAGACACTAAGTGTAACCTTATCTTTCAATAGGCAACTTAACTCAAAGACACTAAGTGTAACCTTATCTTTCAATAGGCAACTTAACTCAAAGACACTAAGTGTAACCTTATCTTTCAATAGGCAAATTAAATCAAAGACACTAAGTATATATCAATTCTGAATTATAATAGGGTGCAGTGTTCTAGGATTCCCATTACCCGTTACCCGGGGTAAGTGGATTAGGACAACGGGTAAGTCATTTTTTAGCCTTTGTCACCCGGTGGTAAGTCAATTTTCAAGTTCGGGGAAGCCGAAAAACTCTTGAAATTTCCCGGTCCTCTTCAATTTTCCCATATCTGCTTTTTATTTTTATTAAATCACGAGAAAAAACTTTGATATAGATCGAAGATTTTGTCGATGTCTATCGGCGCTTTTATTCAAGCACTCGTTTACTAGGTGTAATCAAGCGCAAAAGAGACCACATTCTTCTATCATTCTAAAAGTCGGTCACGGTGTCGGTAAAATCGGAAAATCCGGATTGATAACTGGTGCTTAAATCGGGACATAAACGATTTTTTTTCTTGTCATCGGAGGAAAATAAACTTACAGTTGCATTTATTATAGCTCTTAATAAATGACATAGTAATAACTATAACATATTTGTCAAATTTAGTAAGAAATCGGTTTTTTTTAAATTTTGTACAAAATTCAATCGTATCCGAATCCAGCTTTGTTCAGTAAATTACAATATTCAAAGTTATTATGGCGGAAAATTCAAACTGAATCTGTAGATCATGAGTTTGCATAAGTTTGGATTTACTTCAAAAAGGCTAAACGATATAAATCAAGCATCACCCCCACCAAAAAAGCCCAAACTTGACAAAAAGCAGAGAGACAAACTGTATGATGTTGAAAAAAGGACCAGGGGGTATGCTTTGCGCCGTCCGCATTGGTTGGCGGATTTAACTTTTAGATGTGGGTAAGTAATTTTTTTATTGATCTTACCCGTGGTAAGTCAAGGTGCCAAAAAAATCCTAGAACACTGAGGGTGTTAATTCATCTCATATCAAGATCACCATTAAGAATTGTGATATAAAGTGTTGACCTATCCTTTCTGATGAGTTATATAATTTATAGATTATTGATGATTCTTCAAACAATGGGTTTGTTTCAGCTACAATTTCCTTAAAGTGAGATAGCTCTGAAATGAGAAGTAGCCTTCTTGTGTTTTTTGCTCTTTGGTTGAGTTCTTATCTCTTTGACAAATATCCCATTTCTATTCTCAAATTTAAGTTTTTCTTAATATTCTTTCAATCTCCAATATTTAAAACAAGAGGCTCTCAAGAGCCTGAATCGCTCACCTGAATTTTTTTGGTTTAATCTCTCATCAATGATTATTTTGGCTTTTCAATTTATTTAAATGTTCTTTGAATCGTCCTATTTTCTTCAAAAGCAAAAAAAAATCATTTTCTCCTATGTTCTATTTTAGCCATAGGAGCTATGTTTCTTGACATACAAGGAAATGAAATATAAAATTTATACTAGATACTCTGAAACTCTGAAACTCATTTAGCCTAAGTTTGGCTGAAATTGATACAGCAGTTTCATAAGAGAAGATTTTTTAAAGTAAGTCAACATGATGAACAAATTGTGAAAAAAGTCTTTAAAGGGCAATAACTCCTAAAGAGGTCAATTGACAATTTTGGTCATATTGACTTATTTGTAGATCTTACTTTGCTGATCATATTTGCTGTTTACAGTTTATCTTTATCTATAATAATATTCAAGATAATGACCAAAAACTGCAAAATTTCCTTAAAATTACCAATTAAGTGGCAGCAACCCAACAATTGGATGTTTGATTCATCTGAAAATTTCAGGGCTGATAGATATTGACCTAATGAACATTTTTACTCTATGTCAGATTTGCTCTTAATGCTTTCGTTTTTGAGATATAAGCCAAAAACTGCATTTGACCCCTATGTTCTATTTTAAGTAACGGCGGCCATGTTTTTTGACGGATCAAAAATCAAAGCACACACTTTGTGCAGGATAATCTAAGGAACAACCATGCTAAGTTTTAACCAAATCCATTCAGTAGTTTCAGAGGAGAAGATTTTTTAAAGTTAGCAAATATGATGAACAAATTGTGAAAAATTGTCATTAAAGGACAATAACCCCTTAAGGGGTCAATTGACAATTTTGGTCATATTAACTTATTTGTAGATCTTACTTTGCTGATCTTTTTTGCTGTTTACAGTTTATCTTTATCTATAATAATATTCAAGATAATGACCAAAAACTGCAAAATTTCCTTAAAATTACCAATTAAGTGGCAGCAACCCAACAATTGGATGTTTGATTCATCTGAAAATTTCAGGGCTGATAGATATTGACCTAATGAACATTTTTACTCTATGTCAGATTTGCTCTTAATGCTTTCGTTTTTGAGATATAAGCCAAGAACTGCATTTGACCCCTATGTTCTATTTTAAGTAACGGCGGCCATGTTTTTTGACGGATCAAAAATCAAAGCACACACTTTGTGCAGGATAATCTAAGGAACAACCATGCTAAGTTTTAACCAAATCCATTCAGTAGTTTCAGAGGAGAAGATTTTTTAAAGTTAGCAAATATGATGAACAAATTGTGAAAAATTGTCATTAAAGGACAATAACCCCTTAAGGGGTCAATTGACAATTTTGGTCATATTAACTTATTTGTAGATCTTACTTTGCTGATCTTTTTTGCTGTTTACAGTTTATCTTTATCTATAATAATATTCAAGATAATGACCAAAAACTGCAAAATTTCCTTAAAATTACCAATTAAGTGGCAGCAACCCAACAATGGTTTGTTTGATTCATCTGAAAATTTCAGGGCTGATAGATATTGACCTAATGAACATTTTTACTCCATGTCAGATTTGCTCTTAATGCTTTCGTTTTTGAGATATAAGCCAAGAACTGCATTTGACCCCTATGTTCTATTTTAAGTAACGGCGGCCATGTTTTTTGACGGATCAAAAATCAAAGCACACACTTTGTGCAGGATAATCTAAGGAACAACCATGCTAAGTTTTAACCAAATCCATTCAGTAGTTTCAGAGGAGAAGATTTTTTAAAGTTAGCAAATATGATGAACAAATTGTGAAAAATTGTCATTAAAGGACAATAACCCCTTAAGGGGTCAATTGACAATTTTGGTCATATTAACTTATTTGTAGATCTTACTTTGCTGATCTTTTTTGCTGTTTACAGTTTATCTTTATCTATAATAATATTCAAGATAATGACCAAAAACTGCAAAATTTCCTTAAAATTACCAATTAAGTGGCAGCAACCCAACAATGGTTTGTTTGATTCATCTGAAAATTTCAGGGCTGATAGATCTTGACCTAATGAACATTTTTACCCCATGTCAGATTTGCTCTAAATGCTTTCGTTTTTGAGATATAAGCCAAAAACTGCATTTGACCCCTATGTTCTATTTTAAGTAACGGCGGCCATGTTTTTTGACGGATCAAAAATCGAAGCGCACATTTTGTGCAGGATATACTAAGGAACAATCATGTTAAGTTTCATTCAAATCCATTCAGTAGTTTCAGAGGAGAAGATGTTTGAAAAATTGTTAACGACGACAGACGACGACGGACGCCAAGTGATGAGAAAAGCTCACATGGCCTTTTAGGCCAGGTGAGCTAAAAATATTGATTGATATAAGATATAAGTATAAGTGCCAATGAGCCAACTATTCATCCAATTCACACATTTGTAAAAAGAAAACCATTTAAGGTCAACAATTTGTAAAAGGAAAACCATTATAGATCAAGGTATGGTCTTTGACACAGAACCTTGGCTCACATCTAACAGTAAGCTATATAAATATGTATACAGGGCCCCTTATATGACTTGTGTAAAAACATTCAAAGGGGAAAACCAATGGTCTAATCTATATAAAAAACTAGAAACAAGAAACACTTATGAACCACATAATCTGTGTAATGCTGTTTTCCTAGGCAACTTCAATGAGGTAATCACATGACATAGTAAATTCTCTTTTTACTCAAGTTCTAATTACACATATCACTCAAAGTCCTATGATATGAAAAATCATCACATTAAAGATCAAAGCATAGTTTTTGTAAATAACAGTAAAGTGTCTATCTTACCTCCCAGTATATCCATCCTGAGTTGTGATAAAGTGTTAATTGTTCTCTGGTACAGGACACATGGTAGACATGTAGACGTGCTAACAGAACTATCCAACTTTATTTTAGATCCAGATGATTTTGTTGAAGCTTTATCTAGTGCTTTCTTTATTATATCTATAAATACATAACATCAATATGGATTATAAAATATTTCCTGCACCTTCTATGCATAAATTTTCTTGTCAATTAATCTACAATTACCTTCTTTTGAAAGGAATTGCTTTTTTCTGTTTGTTGCAAGATCTGCACCAATATGCAAGTGAAGATACAAAAGATTATTTAAGAAAATGTAATTCTTGTTTGCTTTCTCTCTAGAAAGATTATGTTATGATATAGAGAAATAAAATGAGTTAATCATGTTTATAATTGTTCCTTTTAAATAGAAATTTCTATGACGATTTTAGATGCAATACTTTAATTCTCTAAGATAAGGATTATTTTGTTGGCACTTTACAGTTTTTTCTATGTAAATCAAAATAATGTGAGGCATTTTATTGACTCTTTTAGCAAAAGTGTAATTAATTGAAATGCTGAGACTGCATTTTGGGAAATGCTATATATTTGTTTTCTCTTAAATATGATGCATTTCCCTTTGTATTTTTACAGATTTATATAAATTATTCAATGAAGATAAAGAATGAGGTGACCTACTTTTAGAAGGTGAAGGATTTTTACTAGCTTTCTCTGTATCTATTTCTATGTAGATTAAGAGATCAGCAAACATCAGTCTTATCATCTTCTCACTCCACAATAACTGTAGCTGTTTAACTACAAATGGCATGGAGGCATGCAAACTAAACATAGAAAACATTAGATTAAAAAATATGTTCATAAATTTGATTAAGCAATAACTTTATTAGTAATGGCAGTCATTTTGGAGTATATGACAGCTAAACACTCTAAAAAAGCATTGCAATGTAAACAGATCCCAACAGTTGAAAGGAAATGACTGTCCAATGTGTCAATGGTAAACAGTGCTGATGAGACATCTTTCCTGTCATGGCTTTTCAATTAAAAGTATGTGGGAGTGTAGGAAGGGAAATTCATGGGTCTTTTTTCAGTATGTGTCTATATATTACCATTAATCAAAATTATCTAAAAAATGGTTATTGGTTGTAGAGTTATTTTGAAAGTCCCTTCCTATTTACATTTTGATGGAATAACCCTCATCTAAACTACTGTGAATTTAGAAAAATATTGATTGTTGAACAATGATAAAAATGTGACATCAACTATAAAGGTGATTTCAAAACTGTTACAAATAATGCTGTCTAAATCTAATTTTTTTTTTTTTTTTTTTTATCAACCTATCCTGTCATATAGATCATCAAAAATAATTTAACTTTAAAAAGGGAAATCTCATTCATTATCCTCCTACCTTGGATCTGTCTTCTGGGAAAACCAGCCCAGAACAGGATGCCAGTGAGTTAAACTGGATTTTTTATTCTGTACATATTTCTTACAGTTTTCCAGAAGCCGAATAACAACTGTCTATAAAAAGAAATGATACTTATGCAACATTTAATTAAGCAACTAACAGGTATTTCACATCCAATTTTTTATGGAAATATTCTTTATAAAGCACAAAGGTATCAGTATTCACCTCAGAAACTTACAAAACCTTTGAATAGACTTATTAAGAAGGGATATAATTACGATACTGTTGTCAAGTCATTAAAGATTGCATATTTTGGCGTTAATATTGAGTCACTGATAAGGTCTTTGCATCGGAACTAAACACATTTATTCTAAAAACAGTTGTTGGCATGACACGGGTTATGTTCTTCTCATATATGTTATGATGGTATGATACTAAACCCCTAACGGGAAGGATTGTGCCTGATGTTCATATGATGAAATCATAATCTTTCAGTCAGTTTAATTGAAGTCTGGAGCTGGCATGTCAGTTAACTGCTAGTAGTCTGTTGTTATTTATGTATTATTGTCATTTTGTTTATTTTCTTTGGTTACATCTTCTGACATCAGACTCGGACTTCTCTTGAACTGAATTTTAATGTACATATTGTTATGCGTTTACTTTTCTACATTGGTTAGAGGTATAGGGGGAGGGTTGAGATCTCACAAACATGTTTAACCCCGCCGCATTTTTGCGCCTGTCCCAAGTCAGGAGCCTCTGGCCTTTGTTAGTCTTGTATTATTTTAATTTTAGTTTCTTGTGTACAATTTGGAAATTAGTATGGCGTTCATTATCACTGGACTAGTATATATTTGTTTAGGGCCCAGCTGAAGGACGCCTCCGGGTGCAGGAATTTCTCGCTACATTGAAGACCTGTTGGTGACCCTCTGCTGTTGTTTTTTATTTGGTCGGGTTGTTGTCTCTTTGACACATTCCCCATTTTCATTCTCAATTTTATTGACCATTAAACAACTTCATACGCTTAAAGTTTCAAATAACAAAACTGAATGATTAAAATAAAACAATTAATTATGAAAAACTGACCAGAATGGCTGATTGCTTATAATATACTATACACCAGAGCTTGGATTGATGAAACAGTTCAGCATTCGATTTTCTCATGTTTTATTGACTTCCACTTTTTGAATTTATTATGGAGTTTTTTGTTAGCCTTTCTACCACAAGCAACAATCAATCAATCAATCAATCAATCACTCAATCACAGTCAATCAATCAATCAATCAATCAATCAAAGTATCTTCCTTTAATTATAAAAACATATCATTGAAATAACAAATTAAACAAAACTATTTTACACTTATTCACTTACCATAAATTTGATTGTATTTTCAACAAGACCCTGAAAAAATAATTATTTTCGTTCATGAAATGTTGAAATACGTACTAAATATTAAAAGTCGCCTGTATTTTTAAGTAACTGCCAATGTTTAAACAACAATACTGCAATTGATTGATGTTCAACATCACCTTCAGCTATTTGATGACAGTTAGTTTTTATTGGTATAGGAAGCAAATTTGGCAGTTTGTTATTGATTATCAGTTTGAATATTCCTTTGGTATCTTTTGCCTCTTTTATAGTTTTTATAACAATAATGAAAATAGGAAATACTACCCCAAAAAGCACTATTAAAGCTACATGTATTTCACAACCTAATAATAGTTCCCTAAGTTGATTTTAGGTCCGATGTGTATCTTGTACTTTTGTTGGTCTTGTGGAAAACAAACTCATTGCATTCTTGCTCATTATATAAACACAAAGACTTACCTCTAATTCTACAAAACCAAGATGTACCATGTTTGCTGTAAAGGAGAAAAACAAATTTTACAACTTCATACCATAAAATTACTCTTAAAAAGAGAGAAAGTGGCAAATTCTTTTACATTTCTGTTTCAGACATAAAAACACTAAAATTGAGAATGGAAATGGGGAATATGCCAAAGAGACAACAACCCGACCATAGAAAAAAACAACAGCAGAAGGTCACCAACAGGTCTTCAATGTAGCGAGAAATTCCCGCACCCAGAGGCGTCCTTCAGCTGGCCCCTAAACAAATATATGCTAGTTCAGTGATAATGAACGCCATACTAATTTCCAAATTGTACACAAGAAACTAAAATTAAAAATAATACAAGACTAACAAAGGCCAGAGACTCCTGACTTGGGACAGGCGCAAAAATGCGGCGGCGTTAAACATGTTTGTGAGATCTCAACCCTCCCCCTATACCTCTAGCCAATGTAGAAAAGTAAACGCATAACTATACGCACATTAAAATTCAGTTCAAGCGAAGTCTGAGTCTGATGTCAGAAGATGTAACCAAAGAAAATAAACAAAATGACAATAATACATAAATAACAACAGACTACTAGCAGTTAACTGACATGCCAGCTCCAGACTTCAATTAAACTGACTGAAAGATTATGATTTCATCATATGAACATCAGGCACAATCCTTCCCGTTAGGGGTTTAGTATCATACCATCATAACATATATGAGAAGATCATAACCCGTGTCATGCCAACAACTGGTTTTTGAATAAATGTGTTTAGTTCCGATGCAAAGACCCTATAAGTGAATCAATATTAACGCCAAAATATGCAATCTTTAATGACCTGACAACAGTATCGTAACTATATCCCTTCTTAATAAGTCTATTCAAAGGTTTTGTTAGTTTTTGAGGTGAATACTGACACCTTTGTGCTTTATAAAGAATATTTCCATAAAAAATTGGATGTGAAATACCTGAACGTATAAGAAGTCTGTTTACATTTGACATCGGCCCAATTTATAACAATACAATTAACTTTTGTTTATTTTCAAAAGGAGTAAGTCCAGTAAGGGCCATATTCGGCCCCAATTATAAATTTGAATGGTACAAGATAAAATATGGTTTAAGTTGTTTTAAAGACATGTGAGAAAGTAAAATATAACTGTTTGTGTCAAAGTTTTATTCTAAAGCGTTAGTTTCTACATCCAAAATAAGTCAAAATAAGAGATTTTGACGAAATTTGACAAAATTGGCTGGATTTCAACCAAATGTAGGCCCAAGAAACATAGAGCGCAGGCGTCGACAAACTAAATATTCAAGTTAAACATGCAAAATGTCATTACAAACATTATGTTCAAAGATCTTTTTTGTCGACGTATGCCCTATGTTTCCTGTCCAATAATCAATGCAAAATTTACCAATTTTCATTGATTTTTCGTGGAAAATAAAAATGAGTACGGTATGTGACGTCATCAGTACAACGCAGGAACACAATTTTTAACAATAAGTCTTCTTTCCTATCTAGCCAAAGTATTAGCTATGATTCATTGTGATATTGGTCAATAAACCCTAATTTGAAAATTAAGGTAAAAAAGAGGGCCATATTAGGGCCTTCATGAACCCACTCCTTTACAAGTAGAGTGGGGTGTTTATTTTCGCCTTAACTTTTCATGTTTTCTGCAGTTTATGTTCAGGTCTTTATGTTTTTGAAGTATACTGATATTTCTATATGAAGAAAACATCAAGATCAAAATATTCTTTACTTGAAAATGTGTTTCTTTGGGAAAAAATCATCTGAAAAGTTAGATTAAAGGCTATTTGAAATTTCCTGATGTTTTGTCAAAAGGGGACACATATTCACCGTTTTTATACATCTATTTGAAACCGAATAACTGCAGCATTAAACAATAAATATCAAATCAATTTCATTATCGATGAATAGCAGACATTTCAAATGTGTAAAGAACTGAAATTTAGGGCAATCAGTCAAAGAATTACTAAGAAATACTTCTTTCAAATCATGTTTTCATTCAGGAAATTGGCCGAAAATCATTGTCTGTTTTTCGGTCCATTGCGATAAGTGCCAAAATTTTGTCTAAGTTTAAAAAATAATCATATTTGTTATATTAATATGATTTACCGGCATATTTCTTCCATTTCACCTATCCTTTGAAGTTTTAACACCTCAAAATCATAAAATGGCGAAATTGTGTCCCCTGCGAATATGAGAGCCCCACTCTAAGCATCTTAGAGATAAACTGTACCTTCTTGGTATGCATCTAAAAATGCTATTCAAATTAGTTTTCAAATTTCCTTGCATGTTGAATAAAAGAATCTGGCTGTAAAGTTATAGACTGAAAATGGCTGTCACAATTGTTTTCATAGGACTAAAACAAATACTCTTTCAGTGAGAAAATTCTACTATTATTTTTACATTCCTTTCAGTATATAACTTCACATGTATTGTTTTTAGGTGTCAAATCTAGAGCAATCCTAATAGTTTAATATGAAGATCCGATCTATTGCAGGTACACTGGTATCTTCTTGAATGTAAATTGATAAATATCCTTGCCCTATCCTATAAGCATGTATTTTTGTTTTATTATTTTAAAGAAGCTGAAACCAACATTTAAATTAGGTGACAGCAGCTGCCCATATTAAATTAAACAATAATTGATCCAATACAGCTACTTTTTGATTGTTGAGCATGATCTTTAAATAAATCACTAAATACCCACCCAGCAAACACAGTGCATAGTTTCCTTCTAGTGTATTGAAGATAATTCTGGTACTCTGTTCATTGGACAGCAGATCTAGGGATCTCTTAAATAGCCTGTGAGTTACCAGTAGAGTCAAACACTGAAAAATATATTGGCCTCAACTATCAATTAATTGTTTTATAAGACAAAATGTCATGGGAAACATGAAAATTATTTGTCATTAAACAAACAGCTGTCTGTTGTCTTATTAAAACTAATCAGTCAAACACTTTTCAACTGGTTATGTCACCCGATCGACAATGTCGGGTGACATATTGCTTTTCCTCTATTATTATTATTTTTCTTCCACCTAATTTTGTCCGGCAGTTTTCTCAGAGCCAAACGAACCAATCTGAATGATGGTGCACTATAACAAGGAACCCTGACTTTCCAGTTGCAGTGCAACTTTGGAACTAAAAAATGGCTGCCATCACCATGGAAACGGAAAAATGGTGAAAAAATATAATTTTGGAGAAAGGTGAATTGTTTGAGAATGCTTTACCTTAAAATCTTTAGATTTTAATACAATGTAGGTGCCCACTATATACTGCTTTGGGATGATTTTGGCAATCATTGGAACTGATATGTTGCCATGGATACTACACCAAAAATTTCCAAAATATGGAAATGCTCCAAATTTTATAAAACTTCACAGTAACGATGAGCAACATTGGTAGAGGTGGAATTTGGCGTTGGAATTTCGAAAATGTCTGCTGTTACCATGGAAACAATGCAAAACAGGTCAAAATGGTCCAAAAACCTTAAAGTGGCATTTACTTTCTTAAAATGGTAGGTCAAATTGATCGAAACTTTGATGGTATGGTCCCTCTCATGTACCAATGTGGTATATGCCATTAAATTTTGGGAATGGTCTCTGTTGCCATAGGAACCATCACAAATGTCAAAAATTTCAAAAATTTCAAAATGCTTCAAAATTGATGAAACTTCATATATGATTGTAGACTATCAAGTCTGCATGAGACTTTTGAAGTTGGAATTTCCAAAATGGCTACCGTTGTCATGGAAACTGGAAAAATGTCAAATATTTTTGAAATGCTCCAAACTTAATGAAACTTAATATTATTGTAAACTGGCATGTATAAATGAGACTTTTGACTTTGAAACTTTCAAAATGGCTGCCGTTGCCATGGAAACAGCAAAAATGTCATGTTTTTTTTTAAATGATCTAAATGTACTGAAAATTTACAGAAAAATGTATAGCCATGCAAATATGTGCATTCACTGTTAAAAGTTTTTGAAATGGCTGCCGCTTAGTGGCAATGGGGGGGGGGAGGGTGACATCCGCTATTGCTTGCAATAGCAATTCTAGTTTTAATTTTGTTCTTTTATAATGCTTTTCAAGGTTAGGCGAGATTGAGCACTCATAAACATGTTAGACCCTGCCAAATTCTGAATGCACTTGTTCCCAGCCAGTAGCATGTAAGCCAGTAGTTATCCATATAATTGTAATTCATTCATTGTTTACATATTAATCAGTGTGTTAGGTTTCTGGTTTCAATTGTTTCATATTTTGTCATCTCCAGGGCTTTTATCGCTTTACATACAATCAAACAAACATTTTATTTGCCAATCACAGCACCCAAAAGGAGCAGAGTATATGTTGTTTATTAATTGCTCATTGTTGAAAGGTGTTCAGTGAGCTGTAATGGTTCACATCCTTGTATTTCGGAGTATAGATGTCTCATACATCGCAACTTTTTCACACTAACAATAATTAAATTACAACTGTGACAAAAAACTGAATATACTCAAAGTAAGATGTATGACAACAAAAACAGATATATTTACCTCTTGTGACAGATTGGACACATGATGTATAACAGCAGGGACAGACATAATGTTTAATACAAACACTGTCAGTAGATTGTCTGAAAAGTTGGCTGCTATCAGTGGTCTACAAAAATGTAAAACAATATACACATCAGTACAAACACATTAAAGATTTAAAGTTTGTTTACATTTAAATGCAAGAAAGTTACAAACTGAATTAAGCTTTTTTTTTTTACAATACTAGTAGTTCTATGCATTGTTGCAATGGTGTAGTGGAGAGCATGGGCAGTCACTGATGTTTTGTTTTATAATTGGAAATAATATGTCACATCATGTTGTTGTTGTTAGTCAATACAAAAGATGGATTCCATATAAAAGATCAACATGAAATAATTATAGAACACCTTTGTCCTATTAATACTGTATACAAGGCAAACATTCTATTGTCTTTAATATAAATATCCATGATCATTGCTTATCATACGATCTTTAGTTTATATACATTCTTAAATTTACCTAAAACCAATTGAAGTACACAGCCACTCATAGTAAAACAAGCTCTTTATAGTATCATATTGGTGTTCAAGCTACTATAGATAGGAACAATGTTCATGATGTTTGGTTCAAAGCAATATTTTTTTCAAATATTTTTCTGTTTGTTTTCTGTTTTTCCAGCATTCTAAATCTTAAGACTATATGATATTTTTCCCTTTATTATATAATGACTTTTGTAATTTAGTTCCTAGCAGATGACAACTTTAGTTTTATAGTTGTCTTGATTTATATGATTTACTGACCTTAAAGCTATAGTGAACATAGCTGAAAGTGAGGTCTGGTTAAAAGTTGTCTTGGTTTATATGATTTACTGACCTTAAAGCTATAGTGACCATAGCTGAAAGTGAGGTCTGGTTAAAAGCACATTTGGTTCTGGAGAGACCTCTTGTTAATAAACCCTACAAAAATAATGACACTTTGAATGAAATCAAACAATATTTCATAAAATTCACTTTTTTGGATGAATTACTTTTAGCTGTACATGTGACATACTCATTTCAAGTCTATGGGAAGTTTCAATTGAAAGCACTGACTGACAAAAAAACATGTGTTATTTCAGTGGACATGGTATTTAATAATTCTATGAGATAATTGTGTGTGAATCTCAAGCACAGAGAAATTAAAACAAATTAGGTTTCGACAATGTTTACAAAAAATGTGTTTTTATATGAGATAATATGGGAATTTAGAATAGGTTAAACACTTTTGACCTGAGACTGAATATATTGATTTGGTGCTGCCTAAGTGATAGAGTTCTCTGATTATAAGATTACCCACAATAAAATACACACCTATAATGTAGGGTAGGGTAGAGTTGTCTTGTCTTAAAGTTTCTAATGAAAAAAATACTAACCTGTAATATAGGGTAGAGTCCTCTAGTATTAAGGTCACCCATAATATTGTTACATAGTTGATTTAAACCAGGTGCAAGTGCTGAAAAACATTTATTTCTGATATAGAGTTGATGATGGATTGTATGATGCAAATAATTTATCATGTAGGCTAATGCAGCAAAATACCTTAAGTTTACCACCTTAAGTAATGTTTTGATATATGTACAGAAAAAGAATCAATAAAGAAACAAATTGCAAGCTTTAGACAAAAGTGAGTGTTGATTTCTATATCTGCTCAAAGACAGAATTGAAATTTCTATTCTCTTTTCACATTCAGAAGTTTTAATCAAAAAGTCATGCATTGTTTTTGAAAAGAGAAACTTTGCTTTTACGCTAGGGCATTATATAGTAAACCCTTTTTTCTCTTTCATGTTTAAACGGTCAAATTCAATTTTATTTGATTTTTTTATTTTATATCATGGTTCAAAAATAAAATTTAAAAGTCATATTATGCATGGAAAAATCATGTGGAATACCTAATGTAAATTTTAAGATATTAACCTGGTGTACTTTTAACTATTTTCCATGTAGATGTACTGGTAAATACAATTAAAACTCTCAACAGTAACATCATCACACTAAAATCAACATGGTTCTCTGGCTAAAAATAGAACAATTTAGATCATGTCATGATTAACAGTACACACAGGGTGATTTTGTTAAATAATACTCTAGTAGACCTGTGCTGTTTGATTATGATCACAGTGAAAGCTGGTGTTCTAAGGTGAGTACACTATGATATATAAGCAAGATATGTATTTCCTATATATGAAATACAGACGAACCCCAGCCCCCCCCCCCCTTGAAAACAAATAAACATTGTTAATGTCAATGTTCTGTTTGAATTGTGACTGTTAAAGGCGAGTTCGTGGGTCCAAATAACCCCCTCTTAGAAATTCCTGGCTACGGGCCTGCTTGGTTGCATTGTACAATACTATCCTGTCAAATATTTCAAAAATAAAGTGATGTGCTACAATTGGCAATGCACTCAACTATCAAACTACCCAACAGAGACATACCATGAGCATGAAATTAATTATAGGCCACTGTACTGTCTAAAACAATGGCAAAACCAACACTGTTTATCACACGTTCATAAATTTAAACGTTAACCATGAAATAGATTATATAATGACTATGATGTGAAAATGAAGAAATGTGTGAATTTTATTTTTTATGTATTGTTCAATATTTTTGGTAATTACGGTATTGTAGTAACGTATCACTTTGGTTGTCCATGAAATGATCATACATATGTCTCATAAAACAAAGTATGTGTATTCCTATAACATGGTAGCTTCTCTATATCCTAGCTTCTTTAAAATACAAAATATTTGGCTGATATCTCTATCAGAAATCTAAATGCATGACATGGTCAACTATTTATTTCAAAGTGAAATTCAAATAGTAATAAATACTTATTACAAAATCATATCAATACTTATTCAATCATGAATAAATACATGCTAGCACAGTATCCATGGTAACTAAATGTTTAATGACTTACCTTTAATTCTCTTAAATAACAACAGCATTTCCAGTTGATATCTTTGACTTGTTGTATCCATGACAACACAAATTCTTTCTTTAAAGCCACAGCAATATAACAAACCTGAAAAAGATTTGTACATAAAACTTATATTCTATATTGAATAGACGTATTTACACTTGTATGCAAATTTGTCCGCCATTACGTAAAATCACACAGGTTCCTGTAAACTTTGACATCATAATTTAAAATACTTGACGTCATAATTTAAAAGTGATTGTTGCTTGACCTCAAAAGGTGATTCGGAGTCGATCTAAGGTCATTCGAAGGCAGGATACAGATAAATACCAAAAGTGTAAATACGTTTATTTCAAACCATATAAAGAAGAAGGGGCAAACAAATGGTATGCATGGGTTTAACATTCGATACAAATATTTTTGTGTAATTTAAATAAAAAAACATTCAAGCTACTTAATGCTAAGAAGTTGTACAATTATCTCTTAATTTCAATGAAAGAAATCACTGTTTAAAGTAATAATTAATACTGTCGTTCAAAAAGTATTACAGTAATACACTGATAGCTTACACATTACAGCAAAATAAGGATGATTTCTATAACAGTCTGTGGACTTCTTGATAAACTGATATAAAAAAGAAGATGTAGCATGATTGCCAATGAGACAACTGTCCACAAGAGACCAAAATGACACAGACATTAACAACTATAGGTCACCGTACAGCTTATTTGTAATGTTGTAGAATGCAATGTATGCATATATAAATGTGTAATTAGAATCATGTAAACAACACAGTCGTCTTCTTTAAGCCTGAAAATTACATGCAAAGTACATTTCATCCTCTTGGACTTGAACATAAAAGAGCGTTTTTTTATGAAATAAAATTGAGAATGGAAATGGGGAATGTGCCAAAGAGACAACAACCCGACCATAGAAAAAAACAACAGCAGAAGGTCACCAACAGGTCTTCAATGTAGCGAAGAATTCCCGCACCCGGAGGCGTCCTTCAGCTGGCCCCTAAATGTCTGAATATAAAATTAATTTAGTTGATTGGATTTTATTAATACTATGAGTACTATATATAAACTTTTAATTTTTTAATCTAATCATATATTTAATAACATGATATTGATCCTCTAAAAGTCTTAAGATAAATTTAATGTGAAAATCTTGATCATGAAGATATTACTGAATAAATGGTAGTCAACTTTCAGGACAGCATTCACTTGTCTTAAAATGTATATTACTAGTAACCTTTATATCATCTGAATCCATGGAACATAAAAGGTAGCGACACAGGTATAAAAATGTCTGAAAAGAAAATAAACTTATGTATAACATATAATGAAAACTAGAATGAATAAAGATAGACAAAAGTAAAACCTAAGGGAAAATTAGGTTATCATGGTTATGTAAATAGTTATCAAAGGTACCAGGATTATAATTTAGTACGCCAGACGCGCGTTTCGTCTACATAAGACTCTTCAATGACGCTCATATCAAAATGTAAAGCTTGTTCTTAACATGCATGAAATATTTGATGCTGTACAAAAACAATCAATAAGATATATAGTCTAATGCAACATTGTTGTTACATTCATTTTGATTGGATAACTCTAAAAAATTTCATAAAATCAATTTAATGATTGATTGCTTTAACCTGTTATCACGCATGACATCACTAAACTCTAGTTGAGACCACTGGTAATTGAGGGCAACAAATTTTCAAATACACTACCGACTAAATTTTATAAAATGTAATAGCAAAAAATACCAAAGATAGTTTCTCTGTTCAATAATTATGAGTATAAAGATGGACAGTTTTATAATTGAAAATTGCAATGACAATATCAATATCTAGTTCTTAATTTTTATTCCTGATAATAAAACGACTGAAACATAGTTCTTGACTTAAGTCATAGGTTTAATACCTCTTTGTCATCATCTTCTTTAAACTTGTATAAAACTCTCTTGATAGTCTTGTAAACTTCAACAGCTGTTTATAAAAATCGATATAAATTATTTTACAATAAAATATCTTCACATTTAAATTCATCATAACATAAAGTATAGTTTACGCTTTTATGGCAAACTAATGTGATCTTGTTCAGTTTGATTTCACAAACATGGTATCAACATTGTGAAAATCTTCCTTTTCTCTGATTTCTTCCACTTTTAACTTCAATAATAATAGGCATATAGTGCCAGCTTTGGCTTTACTTTTAGATTTAACAGCCCTTCATGATCAGCATTTTGGATTAGGTTTTGAATTTTCAAATATTTCAACCTCAATCATCTCTGAAGAGAACACTTGTTGAAAAGTGGATCTATAATGATATAACTGATACTGTTTTTGTAAGTAAAAATGGCTATGCAGGTGCTTGAAGGTATGGAATCATTGGGGTTTTTTAACAAAAAAGGAAGATAAACACACACACAAAATTTTGCGTATGTCGATAAAAATCTCCAGTTATGAGGCCCAAATTCCAGCTGAAAATTTCCAAATCTCCAGTTGTGGCTTGACAACTCTGTCACATGTATGTTATCGTTACCTGGCTTCATCTTTGGATGATATTCACTGTCTTTGTCTGTAGGAATCTGTAACAAGCCAGATACTTCATTTCTGTAATCAAACATACAACAGTTAAGTAATGCAGTCATGTATTTATGTATATATAAAATGATGTTTAGGGGAGATAAGTCATTAATAAACAAGAAATAAACTTAAATTATTATGATGACCATGCTAACAGTAAACAGTAAACAGAATACAATTTCAAATAAACATGGTTATATTAAATATTTTTTTTCTTTTTTTTTTTCAAAAGTATGGTACGAAAATCTACTGAATAAGACATTTATTGGAATCATTTTACAAAAGGAGCTGGGATAGAAATCATCCTTAGTCAGATGAACATATACAAGATTTGATTGATTTTGGAACATTCAAATACGAAATGAATAATACATGACACGGTAGTTAATAAAACTTTTAAAAGTGTTACCACCTTAATAATCAAGGACCAATTAATATCACCAGAGGTGGATTTAGATGGTTTTCCAAGGAGCCCCTCCTTTTTGTGGTAAAAATTTGGAAGATTATTTCGGGAATCACTGAAGCATAACTAAAGCGGCTCTCCTCTTAAGTACATTGCAGTCAGTGAAAATTTTTTGATCAGCCACTGATCACAGGTTATTACTCAATAATTATCTTATTTTAGGGTATATTTGTTGACCAACAGATCACAATGGATCATGAGATGTCATTTTGGTTTTTTATTTTTGTATTAAATAGCAATTTTATTCATGTTAACACAGATATCCTTTTACTATAGTATGCAATGTGCAGATTTATATGATAGGAAAATTTGTTTATTTTTCTTACTTTATTGATTGTTTTAGTCTACGTCTTTCAAGGAATCCTCTAACCACACTCTGTAAAAAAAATGTAAAACAGATTTAGCCTTGTCTCTATCAGTATCATGTGTACATGCCCAATAATATTAGTTACACAGTGTGCAATTGTCCTAATACGAGAATTTATCGGGTCAATAAAACTCATATCGGGTGAGGCGAAGCCAAACCTGATATGAATTTTATTGACCCAATAAATTCTGTATTAGGCACTGTGTAATGAATTTATCCTGATTTTGTTATATTACATATTATTATATTCAAATTCAATTTTAGGACAATATCAATAATATATTTTAGATATTTAATCTAAAACTGTGAAAAATCAAAAATATTATGACTATAAAGCAACTCAATTTTTTATTTCTCTTTATTAGGTCAATGGTATAAGGGAGATAATTCCAATTGACGTAATAAATAAGGGAGATAATTCCAATTGACGTGATAAAAAATTGTACTGAAATTTATTAGGACAATATCAGCCAATCAAAATGCGATAAATTACTCTAAATCAGGATAATTGTTTTTATTCTATCTAGATCTGTTATTGGTCTAAAGTTTTAAATCTTTTTTTTTTTTAATTAACAATTTATACAATTCAATTCATATGAATTCTACAAAGTTCATATACATGTATAATTTGTTGATATGTGATCCGTACATTCATGCATTATGATATGATCATTTCAAAGTTGACTCCCAAGTTACAAGTTCTTCATTCATCATTAATACAAACCTTTGATCAGAAAAAAAGACCTGTAAAATTGAATAGGAGAGCATAGAATTTATAAAAATATTAATGGACAGGTACATGTATGTGAACCTTTTTCTAGAGCAGACATGTTAGAGGAGGGTTAACCAATGCTGTTATCATGGTTATGTCTTCATAATCATAAGTTCTGGTTTTAAATTTGATTGCATGCATGGATTCCTGTACTGTTTATAATAGTGTATGTCATCTATTTTTACGACTCACAAATACTAGTTGAAGGGTGGATTGATTTCGTGAAAGCAGGTTTAATACTTTGTACTTGTTATCAGTACCAAAACAAAACTTTATGTAGAAGATATCATATTTTTAACAAAGTATTAAAATGATTTTAATTCATGTAATTTTCAATGAAAAACTAGACAATTACAATTTGAAACAAATAGGATATATACATGTTCTTTACAATACATTGATAAAAGACTTCAAAATGTGTTTAATATTAAAAACAGAAAGTTCAACTTAGAGAATGTCAATTAAATTAATAAGATCATGAAGATACAATAAATCTGAACATGGCAAGCAATTCAAATGGTTGCAACACTGCAATTTACTATATACACCAAGGGCTTTATCATGATACAATTTATATTTTTCGTTTTTTTGGTTTTTCTTACCTGAATTTTGATAACTGCAATCTGTCTCTTCTTCTCATAGGCTCTGTCATCTCTTTGTGCTTTTGCTTGGTCTAAAAAACTTTTCTTCTGAGCATCTACCTTGCCAAACATTCTGAAATGTACATGTTACAGCCATGATACAGAGAACACAAGTTACAAAAGTAAGGTTATTCAATGTAAAATAGTGCATTTCTTTGTAGAATTTAATCATCAATAGATAAACCACAGACACTACGTACAATGGACAAATAAGGCCGAATTTTTAACTGAAAAATTACTCTGTGTGCAGATGAACATATACAAAATTTTCAAGATTGATTTTGAAACATTCAAATACGAAATGAATAATCAGTCAGGGGACTTACTTAAATGAGTGATTTTCTAAATCACTGATTTAAGTAACATTATTTCCATAAAGATTGGAAGAAAGAGTTGTCTTTCTTTAATAATCACCTATTTAAGTAGTACAAATTAATCACTAGAAGTAGTGATTTAATTTTATGATAGCTTTAAATATAGAATACTAATGATCCAGGGACTAATTATGTTTCTAAAATTATCAGAACCAACATCTGTGTTGTCTAGGATGACCAGGTCATTTCAGGTGATGACCTTGTACTGAATCTAGGATAATGACATTAAAATCACTTGTTTAAGTATCATACCTCAATTTCCTTCCCAAAAATCACTTATTTAAGTATCATTATTTTAATAACCCCAACTAATTTCAACACCCCCAACAGTGAAATTTTTATCGTGAACAGTAGAATTTTATTACATAATCTGAAAGATGAAAATTGAACTTTACAGGAAAATTACTGAATCCGGGTCTGTTCGCGCCCATTCACATTCGCACCCGATCACGTTCGCGCCCTTTCACTTTCGCACCCTACATGTTCGCGCCCAATTTTTATTGGTTTTGTGTTTGATAACTTTATAACCCGCAAGTTTTGGCAAGTGTATTCCTATTAGTATATTTGTTGTCATTGTCTCAAAATAAAGTGAGACAACATGTTTTTTGTGTTGAATATAAATCTTAATCATGTTTTGGATAGTGTATTATTAAAATATTTTTAATCATTGTTTTTAAATAAAGTGAGATTCTGACGACCGGGATTTTTGGGTGGAATAAATCTTAAATATTAATCAATTTTGGTTAGTGTATTGCTATAATTTTTTATTTAATTGTTTCAGATCAAAGGGGCCAATCTGTTAAAAAAACAATTATTTTTTTGTGTTTTTCATTTAAAAATTTCAATGTTTTACTCATACGAAGCTAAATACATGCAGTATTTAAATCAAGACAACAATTATGATTTTCTAATTATTCAACTGGACTGACTTGATTTTAAATTGGGTGCGAACGTGCGAGGTGCGAACATGTAGGGTGCGAAAGTGTATTGGGCGCGAACGGACCTGATACCAAAATTACTCCCACTGCTGGGAAAAATCTGTTCAGAAAGTATCAGTTCATTATGTAAAGCCATTATTATAGCATTTTTTCAACTAAAATAGAATTTGCAGATAAATGATAGCATCAAAGGCATAAACCTTGCTACATAAAAGAAGCAAAATGTTCATTTTTTTCCAATTTTATTAATGAAAAGATATTATTTAAACCTATGTGTTTAAAATTTTGGTAAAACTACAAAATCACAATTTGTGACAAAACTTCAAATTTGCTACTCAAATAAGTGATTTAAAAATCACTTATTTCAGTAAGTCCCCTGACTGATAATACATGACAGGGTAGTTATTACCACCCAATATCTCAAACCAAACCTCTACAGTCAACTTTAAGAATACACCTTGTGGCTAATCCCAGCTGACCCGGCTGCTTGAAGTTTTGACATAAACAATCACTTTCCATTGTGGTGTCAGATATTTTGTTTTATGACGTCAAATTTTACGGGAACATGTGTGATATCCAGTAATGGTGGACAAATAGCGATAAGGTGTATGCACTCACTCATGAGGTGCTCTTTAAAACATACTCTTATCTAAGCTAAATTTGCTTATTGTTTTTATCTTATACATGTTATACATGTATGTAGTTATAAAGAAAAAAATGTAAAAATTGAAAATTTCATAAATAAATAAATGTAAAAAAATGAAAATGAATTTATGCACCGGAAAATAATCCTCAAAAAGTTTATGGTATTCCGTAACTAAAGAAGATATAGCGAAAATTATGGAAATTATTTATAAATTATAGTCAAATTTAATTCTTTTTAATTCTACAGCTGTAGTTTTGTAGATTAAACAGAAGATTCACAATTTCCACAGCATCATTTCTTGTTAAACGAACATTTGTCTTCATTTTTTACATGAAACATTGTTTGTTACCTAATTTTCTCTCATTTCGTATTGTATTTGTTTTGTTGTCAATTTTTCTTCCACTTTTTCCAATATTGATTATCTCCCTTTTCAAGGTTACACTAAAGACCTAATAACAGTAATAAACATAGACCAGAAAGACCTTTATATGATTTGATTTATTAAAATTACGTAACTTTTCTTGTGGATCTTTTTTTTTTACAAATTTGAACATTAATACATTATCATATAAAATCGAAAATAAAAATGTTATGAATAAAATTCATTTTTTATAACAAAACTCCGACCTGTTTTCTCCCCACTGGAATCAATCAATCAATTAATCAATTAGACGAAAATGTCAATACAATCAGGGCCGTAACTACATTGAGGCAAATGAGGCAAATGCCTCATGTTGGAAATTTCAAAAAAAAAAAAAAAAAACGGAAACAAAATATTGTCTTCATATCAAATTGTTTCCACTGAAAGTCTCTTGCAAGAAGCACGTTTTCTTTACTATATCTGTTGTCGCCCCTGCATGTTTTCGTGATCCATGTTTCTATTTTACTTTTGGTTTTCAGAGTAGATGGTTTATTGTTTGTACTTCCGTGTCCCGGGTTTTTCTTTTGTTTGTACTTCCGTGTCTCGGGTTTGTCTTTTGTTCATTTATTGTCCTACTTTATGACTATAGTCTGCATGAGTGGTGATTTTCATTTGTAAGCATTTGGTTTTGCAATGTTGCATGTCCACCGATGTCCAGACATTGTGTGAGAAAATATTTTAAGAATATACGATGCTATACTGGACACAGCAAAAAAACTGTTTCTGCATGGAGAATTGAACTTGATATCAAAGAAAATTGGCTCTTTTTTGTAGAAAAAAATAGATAGCTGACATGGTTTAAATTAAAGTAAGACCTCTAATTTCCCCGTATCAAGTCATCTATATCAATTATAAAAACATCAATGCATTGCAATATGACCTTTTACATTGTAGGGTTAAACTTGCATTAAGTTCAGATCCTTTAACAGAAAATAAAGGAACATGGAGTAAACGTGCACGGAACCTAATCTCACACAAAGTCAATGCATAGAAACAAATACAATGATCAATGGTCAAAGTTTTTATTCTTGTTCTTCATCTTGATAGTTATTGGAGGGTCTTCAACAATAAAAGAATCATTAATACCGTAAAACAAGATCAAGATGGTCTTAAGTGACGACTTTTCAGTACTAGTATAATTATAATACTGCACTGTCACTATATTTAAATCTAGTAAAAAAAATAATAAAAAAAGTCTAAGCACTATACAAGACAACAACAGATCGACAGACAGATCCGGTTTTAATGATTAAGAGATTATGAGATTTACGATTTTTGCTTTATCCTACATATCGGTCTATTTTTAATGTTGTCCCTGTGAAACCTAAAAGTCTTAAATTACAATTAATCTATGTTTTAGCTTTGAGACCAGAATATTGTCGAAAAAATAGCTAAAAATTAATTGCGTTTCAATGTAAAAAAAAAGTCTGGGAAACGCTCAGAATGCACGATTTTGCGTTATTTTTCTCAGAGCTTCAGACCCCTCGCCAAATTTTTTTTCGCCTCGCTACGCTCGGCAAATATATTTTGCCTCACTATTAAAAGAGGCTAGTTACGGACCTGACAATGGTAACTAGTGTGCAAGCTTTTAGTGAAATGTATGATCAGGGAAAAACTGAATAGTAAACTTAATCAGAGAAATAAGCGCTCTTTATAAAAAAAAAATGTTAATAATACCCTTAGCTTCGGAGTATATTTTTAATCATTGAGTTTTAAAGATGTTTAGAAATCAGACGGACTTATGTCTATTTCGATTGTCAGGATACTGCAGTATTTTAGACCTCTATGCAAGTCATCACAAGGATCCATTCAACAATTGAATGTATGGACAATTGCAATAGACCTCTTTCGACTGACTTCATCCGTCTCCGGAAAAAAAAACTCGTCAATATTATGCGCGCCTTTATGACGTTATTTACCAGATAGAGGGGATCGCCTGTATCTCTGCACTATCAACGTTCATCAAGCGTCTTAGTGATCGTCATTGCCGGTGCAGGATCAACTAGAAAATATGTTTGTTTTGTATGTATCTAATCACAATTCCCTAATGACAGCAGTGCTGATTGTCAATTACAATAATTTAATTTGCATTATAGTTTTCCAACCATTGCACATGACTAGCTCAACATTGGAACGGAAGTGCCGCAGACGATGCCCCTAAACGCACGAATTATGTTCACTTCAACCAGAGTTTTTGACGAATGCATCGAACTCGAAAGTTGTCTATTGCCTCTACAATGATTACAAGTGCGAAAGTACCACGATACGACCGACAAAGCTCTTATTCATTCTGAGTTTGAATTAATTTTAAAGTGACTGCCAAAGATCTGCCGCATCAAAACAGGACTATGTATCGCCATCAAGGACGTTGTATGTTTTCTTACAAACTCCTTGCTGCACATTAAACATTCTATTCTATGTCTTTCTATAATTTATAAATAAAAAAATAATAATAGCGGGTTTTTTTTTTATTTTGCCTAACACAGCTTTTTACTACAAGCTTTTTTTTTGAAACTTATATAGACATACAGTGTATTTTCTGTCCTAAATGTATGTTTTTATAAAATATATGTAATAATAAGGTTCTTTTTCGTTTTTTTTTTTTTTTTTTTTTTTTGTGTGTGTCTCACTCAGTTTTGTCCAGAAGTTTTCTTTGTTATACTTAAATATTGTGTATTTTGTGAAAATTTTAGATCAATCTAAGAGAAAGGAACTGACAAAGTATAAGCTATATTTATTAAATTATCTGGTTAAATCGGGGTCCGTCAACTGCCGCTGCTCTGTGTCGACCAGTGTAATTTAAGACACATTTTCTCTTGAACTTATCGTCTTCAAATCAAAGTAGCTGCTATGGCTTAAAACAGCACTGATGACGTTAACCGCCTTCAAATAAGGACTTAGGTTTTTAACATTACTTTAAATGGAAATACCATGCGACATATCCTGAGTAAATAATTCTAGTTTTAATAGGCTTGTAACTTTCTTCAAAAACGAAAAGGAGTAACACTACTTTAGTATTTGAATTTGATCTTTTCAGTATCATAAAACATTATATAAATAAAGGTAGTTTAAAGGAATTCATTTACGTGCAAACTCGGTTGTTTCGCGGCTACTCAAAACCTAGATAATAAGTTATTATAAATCAGTCTTACATAAATAACGTAAAAACGTGAATATTGATTGCTTATTCTTCCAATGAAAATTAAATGCTTTCAAATTAGTGTTTGTATTATTCATATTCTAATATCGCATAGGTAGGGAACGACCGTTTAACTTTAAAAAAGGGGGAGGGGTAATGATTTTTTTCCTTTAAAAATATTCTGAACCCAATTTGATAGGAAAAAGTATTGTGGTAAAGCAGATGACACAAAAAATATTCTGAACCAGATTTCTTCCATGCCTTAATTATATAGTGGTAAATTTTGAAAAATATAATTTGATTGATAGCGTCGAAAAACTTGAAGTTAAATGGTTGCTCCCTTATAATAAAAAAAGTTAAATACTTAAACACTTGCACTTATGTGATAACTTGAGTAGTAATGCTGTAAGGGTGCAGCAAGACCTATATGTTATGTCCTGTCAAATGAAAGTACATAAATTTGGAGAAGCTAAACTTTATATTGATATATAAACAGATTTTAAATCAACTATCTTTGATTTTTATCAACATGAATAAATATAACATGCAATAAATTAATATAAAGAGAATAAACTGTATACTTTTAAAATACTTTAACAGTTTACATTAGAATGATATTGTAAACTGCGCAGAGTTTATAGCACTTGGTTGTTGACTGAGATGTCACGACCCCTCATAATTAAATTAAACTACGTCACTCACAGGTGCCCGTTTTTGTCGTAATTAGCTTATGTGACAATCACGAAATGGAGGAACAAGAAAAAGCAGCTATTGACAGAAACTATGATTTATTGATAAATAATATAATATTAACGGATGAGTTTTATAATCAACTAAGATGGAATCAAGTTTTACCAGAATCAATGATTGCTGATGTTCAGGTAAGTCATTGTATTTTTGTTACGTTGAGATCGTTTGCCTTGTAACTTTATTATAACAGTTGATTTTTTGTATATAATACAAATAATTGGCATTTACACACATGTTCCCATTTTTCAAGGAAAAGCATTGCCACTAACTGACATCTCTATTTTTCGTCATTTACTTTAAATTTACAGATTTCGAATTTCTAAATGAAGATGAAACTATACGTGTATACATACTAAATGTAGTTTAAAGCAGACAAACAGTATTTAAATTATTTCATGTTAAATTAACTCACTGTTCTTCTTGAAACTTTTTATAAAGACGATTTTATGTATGATAAGGCCACTCTTGACCTCATATGAAATATTTATCGTTTGGGATACTTAAAAGCTTCGATTTAACAATTTAAGCGTGGTCAAAACTTTTTTCGATTCACAGACTTAGTGTCTTAAAAAAGTTTGTACTTTGTATACCAATATTGCATCTTGATTGTTTGGTCGTTGGCTGAAAATATTACAAGAACAATATTAAATAAACTTAAGATTTTGAATTAAAATGACACAGAACAAGGCAGAGGGAACAAGACATGACAGCAGTATATCAAAATATTTTATTGTCAAGACATTTATATTTGTTGTGATGCGCTCTCAATCCTTTAAAGAAAATAATATCTTTCTCTCTGTCACATGATATATATTGAGTTTATCATTCATAATACGAAATGTAAAAATATCTTCCTTCATAATATACATGTAGTGTCTAAACAACAAAATTTAGTGCAACTCCAACTCCAATTTGAACCGTTGAAAACATCAAATGACAAAAAAATATCATTTGTTTCCAGTGAATATTTCCAGTTTTTTTTAATTTTTATATCAATTGTTGGCGATAATAATGATGATGGATAGGAGTTAATTGTTCTGCTTCAAATGTTTCTCTTGCTCAATAAAGAGAGGAAAACACAAACGTTTTGAATTTTTCACCACTTCACTTCATTTCATTTTTTAAAAAGTTTTTTCGTACTTTATCGACCATGACATCGTCCAGCGACAAACAGTATAAAACAGTATACTTTTTTTTAATTTTTAATAGGAATATTTTTTAGAATTCTTCAGAAGTATCAACTTCATATGTTCTTGTGTGTATTTTTTTTTAGCCCATGGTGTATTAACTACACAAAATTACAGTTGTCCTCCTTTAACCACAAAATAGAGAATATAAAAAAGAATATGTGGTATGATTGCCAATGAGAAAACTGTCCACAAGAGACCAAAATATATATTTATGATATTTGTAGGTACATGAAAATGACCAAAACTATTTGACGAAACAACAGTACCACATCAACCACCAGATAAACTACAACGAACCAGAGAGACTCTGGTGGGATTAAATATTGTTTTAGTACGAACAAGACTTTTATACTAGTATACCATATGAAGTAAATGTTTATTGAGATTTTTATTTTATTTAAATAGGAAAAAACAAGATAAGATGCATTGATTCAGGACACAAATCCATTAAAAGCTATTATCGCTATTTTGTGCATTTTTCCTTTGATCTTTTTTTGTGATAATTTTCATATCATGCTTCTCGCTTGAGATGGAAAAAATATCGCTAGAAACTAAGGAGGCCACGTGGCGTTGCTAACGAAACTGACATGAAATTGACAACGTCGTCATAGGTAAAATAGCGATAAACAGATTATCATTGGTCATCTCAACTCGATTGCTTTTCTCACTTTCGCTGTACCAGCTCAAGCGAGAAAATCAATCTCGTTGAGATGATCAACGATAATCTATAAATATCTACATTTCGATATCTGCTCTTATACATTGCAGGCATGTAAGACGAAAGAAGAAAGAATAAAACAGTTGTTGCATACCCTAAAATTAAGAGGGGCTGATGCTTTCCGGAAGTTACGTCATGTACTACATATCACAGGTCATAACTTTTTAGCAGACCAACTCTACGAAGAAGGTATAATATCTTCATGGTTTTTCTTTCAGTATAGATATAGACATTACCCATGTAAAACACGCAAGTGTTAATTCTTATTTGAAATTTCCCTCGAAACAAACACTGCATGATAAAGGAACAATGGTATTTATGAATAAAAGTAGTTGAAAGATTATAAAAAAGCTAGAAATGATCTCAGGTGCTTCATCGATCACATGAAGACTTAACATTGGTTCAGGGAAAGTTTATGATAACAATATAATAAAATAACATGCATGCTATATTATTTTAGCAGATGTGTGCTCACAATTTGGAGGATGACACCTAAATTCTAAATGTCCTAAATTTTCCCCACCTTATTAGCATTATACCAACTTTACCGGCATATGGGATATATATTTCCCAACTTATTCGATATTCAAGAGCTTGCAGCTCCTACTCAGACTTTGTAAAACGTCATCAGTGTCTGAGTAGAAAGTTGATGAACCAGGGGTATGTCAAAGAACGTCTCGTCCTTTTTCTAAAAAATTTCATCGGAAGGTACCAAGACCATGTTGATAAATATTCCGTATCAACTTCACAAATAATACATGATGTCTTGCTGTATAGATTCTTCGTACTGATGTTGTTTATCATCCCAACAACATGTTATATTGTTCTTTTATTTGTCTTTGTTCTATTATTAATATTACTTTTACTGTTGGATTGTTTTATGTGATATCCACTTAACGTGGCTCGGTACTTAAACATCCCGTCAATGTGTTTGTATTATCTTTCATTTTTTGCTGGTGTGTTTTGTATATGCGACTGTTTGTGTTTCTTTGGTTCTTATAACGTGACTCTGTACTCTTAAAGATCCCGTCAGTATGATATTGTTCTATTTCATGTCATTATGATATATTTCTATTATGAGTTACAAAACACGTTGAACCACAAACGTCAAAATTATTCAATCGCGTAGTGGAATAAACTATTTGTGAATTCTTATAAATTCTATATAACTTTTGGACTATTTTAAATCTCGGTCTATTTCTGAAATTAATTCTTACATACTTTGATTCTTTAATCCTGAATGCTAACATTGCCCGTGTGAAATTTTAAAATTGTTTGTATATACATTGAACGACGCATGTGACGTATAAAATGTTCTGACGTCAGACACGCGAATCAATGAATGTGTTTGTAGATAGATGTTTTTGCAATTGTGTTCTGTTAAATTGTTCTGTTTAAAATTGTTACACGATGATGACTGCTGTACCCATATTTTGACTATTTTATTTATTATGTCTGTTTAGTTCAAGCATCATTGTAAATATAACGGAATTTGATGAGTCTGTCATCAAAGTGAGAGGTTTAGCGCTTTAAAACCAGGTTTAATCCACCATTTTCTACATGTAAAAATGCCTGTATCAAGTCAGGAATATGACAGTTTTTGTGCATTCGTTTTTCATGTATTTTGTTATTTGATTTTGCCATGTGCTTATGGACTTTCCGATTAGATTTTTCTCTAAGTTCATTATTTTTGTGATTTTACTTCTTGATACTGAAGTTTCGGATTTGAACCTGAACAAAAAAAACAATCAAGACAAAAATGCATTTCTGACCCAGAAAAAGCACCAAACAGCACTAATAAAAAATAAAACCGCATTCTGTTTTTAATTATTATTTTTTCTTTGCAGATAACGACATCAGTATTATCAAGGCTAACGATCTGTTCAACAAGTTTCCATCTATCTTCAATCAAGTCTGTGATGATCTGAAAAGTAAATTTATAAAATATCTTGAAACCAAGGTAAGAATAGCTATTTGCAACATTAACTACAACAAGTGGATTACACAGTGACGAATAAAATGTAAAATTAACACAAATAGAAAAAGATCCATTGAAATATCCTTATAACCAATTCTTTATCTACGTAATCTCGTGTGACTTTTCGCTACATTTATTGAGTCATAAATGGAATTGATTTCTTAAAAGATTCAAGTAGTCAGTTTTGAAATGGTTAATTATTATATCTGCGAAACGGTTAACATCTGTACTGTTGACTAATTTTGCGACATGATTTCACCGTATTTTGCAATTTGTTATGTTACGACCTCTGAATTTATCAGATCATGGAACTAGTGTACATTTGTCCTATAGGAAAGAAGTGGACGACAACTCCTTTGTTTTTATATTAATCTAAACCTTTCATCAAATAAAAGACATGCAATCCAGTACTGGATTAGTTGAGGACTGTTTTACATTTGAATTAATCTAATTTCTGTTTTCTACAGGTAAAAGAAAAGGCCCTTGCAAAATTTTGGAACAAGTTATCATTAGAGAGATTAGAGGGACTGGAGAATAAGAAGACATGTTTCCTTCAAGAAAAAGACATACGAGTTAAGCTCGAACATAAAAGAAAACAGGTATAACTTCCACAGTGGTTTTTTTTTCTTTCTTTCTTTCTTTTTCTTTCTTTCCCTCTTTCTTTCTCTCTTTTTTCTTTCTTTCTTTCTCTCATTTTCTTTCTTTCTTTCTTTCCTTCTTTTTTTTCTTTCTTTCTCTCTTTCTTTTTTCATCTTTTCTTTCTTTCTTTCTTTCTTTCTTTCTTTCTTTCTTTCTTTCTTTCTGTATTGTAAACGTAAGTACTATTTACTGTGACACTACTATTACCAGATAACTTTTTATTCAATCGAATTCCAAAGTCTGTGTCATGTTTTAGAAAGTTGCAGGTTAATAATATCATAGTTCTTTAGTTACATTTCAATGAATTTCATAAAGAACGCAAAATAATGTAAACCTATTTTGAATGCTTAATGTTCATATCGCTGAAGTTATTATTTCTAGAACGTTTTTTTTTAAACCCAAAGCATCATTGTTTTCGTTTTTCTGGTCCCTAAAAATGACCAATTAACTTTTATAGCGGCGGGCTGGGGCATTTATTCAATCTAATAACAAAAATCGTACCTTGTGCGCAAGTATTGAGTTGTCGTTATCTAAAGATAAGATTATTACGTAGCTCACTCACGACAAATGCATTTTTTCAGGTTAGTTGCCTAAAGGAGGAATTAACGGACATGGACGGAAAGTTAAGGAAGAGAGAACTGGAAATTCAAGTTTTTGAAAGAGAAAGAGACGAAACAAGAAAAAGATTCAAGACGGAGCTTGCAGTCCAAGCTAGATTCAATGCAGCAAACAATAGTTCAATAATACGACTCAGGGAGAAATTTATCTCTTTTAACGAAAAAGTAAAAATCTTGAATAGGCAAATTGCAGAATTCTTATCAGTAAACGAAAATTTAAACGACAACCAGGATAACGAAAAACTTTCACGATTAGAGCAAAATGTGAAGACAATACTTCACATTGTAAAACAACAGCAAGATGCAGTAGAGAGTAAGACAACTGAACGTGAATCAGTCCTCGCCCTACTAAAAAAATCAACAAACAAATCAGAGCCTCTTTCTGATATTATCAAACGCTACTTAGAAAAAGAGGAAAAAGCAAAATCAGTTGTAAATAGGGAGATAGAGAAGCTGATCGAAATTCTACGTAAATCGAATAAACAGCAATATAAAAACAAGTCAAATGCTGGTACTGACATGAAACATCTACGGAACATGGTAGCCACTGTGCGGGTTGAAGTTGAACATCTTAAGAAAAAATTGGATTGGAAAGACGACCAAATTACGGATCTAATCAAAGAAACCATGATGCTTAGACAATACCAGAAGACAAAGGATAATAACTCTGTTAGTGAAACATTGAAAGGGGCTATTGTAACCTCACCTGTATCATCTCCGGATTCTACCTATGAAATGCAGTTGGCATATAAGAAGTTTGATAATTATCTGTCTAGTAACCCTGCCCTTCCGAATAGAAATCGTCGCCGAGGGTCACTAGCAGATGTTGACTTAGAACCCGATCCGAACGAGACAGACATATCATTTGTCGATAACAAAGATTATCAGGCACCGGAATCACCACGTGTGAAGTTCCCTGAATTAGAATTGGCTAAAGTTGAGAGTACCCCGAGATCTAAAGCGTTTTCCCGAAGGTATTCTGTAATGTCTGAACAAGATCTAGCAACAATACTAGAAACTGACGACAATGTAGAATTTGAAAGGCTAATGACATTCATCGCAAAGAAAACACAGCCAGCAAAATTACCACTTATCTGTAAAGATGCAATGTCAATTGATTTTTCCCAGGAGTCATTTGAAACTGAGAACATTTAACCCTTGTTCCTAAACGAAATATTTTTTATTCTTACGGTTTTTGACACGTGTTATCAATTCAAGTATTGTTCTGTTGTTTATTTATTACACATACCATGTTGATATAAATTACATTACAGTGATTTGTGTCTTACAAATAAAAACCAATAAAGCTCCCAAGACACTCTGACCTGTAATTGCTCACCTGAATGGCCGAAGTCCCAATTTGAGGAAACACAGATCTTAATTTGAAATACGCATGCTGTTTAGGTCATTTCTGCTTCATACGTGCATTGGGTTAGATTTGGGTTGATTGGTGTATATTTTGGTGTGGTTGATTTTAATTAAGTTATTTTTCTTTTGTCATTTGTTTTCTTTTGATATTTATATTCTTTTTATTGTGAAGGTTTTGGTTTCAGTCTGCTCTCTGTTAATTTTGAACTTTTCTTATTTTACATAGAAGTATAAATGAAAGAACTGTTAAGGTAGATAGGTTGTCTTCCTCCATCTTGGATTTTGAAATACCAAAAAACAAGGTCTAGATCTTTGATAAAAAGTGCAAATTTTGAGAGTAGCAGGTAATTCATGTGTAAGAATTTTCATTAAAATATAGAAAATGCCTTGTTTGATCATATTTATGGTTGTATTTTACAAAAAAAACGAATGCTTTTGTTAATTCAACTTTCTCCAACTTTGCCAAATAAGGGGATGCAACTCAAATGCAAGGGCAGATAATTTAGATAGTGTTACTTTTACAATAGAATGCGTTAAGAATTTACCCATTCTATTATGTATCAAGAAAACGAGTCCGGTGACCCCGTTTTTTCTTTTTCTTATCTGAAAGCATAATATTGGAGCTATCTTCTCACATTTTATCTCAAAATTCTATGGTGTAGTTTTCGTTTTATGGCGGAAAATTGGGTTTTCCATGCATAATCTATACAAAATCTGACAATTTTGCACAACCTGTATTGTGAAAATAAGTCCTGTGACCCATTCTTTTTATTGGTGTTTTTAAACAAGCAGGATATTAACTACATTTTCGCAAATTATTAAAAAAAAAATATGGATTATAATTTAGACACCCCATCTACCTTAATCATATTACTCATTAACCAGATTGCAATTAAGTGTAGAATTGTCGAAATAAAAGAGGGACGAAAGATACCAGAGGGACAGTCAAACTCATAAATCGACAATAAACAGACAACGCCATGGCTAAAAATGACAAGGACAAACAGACAAACAATAGTACACATAACACAGAAAACCAAAGAATAAACAACACGAACCCCACCAAAAACTAGGGGTGATCTCAGGTGCTCCGGAAGGGTAACTGTTTTCTAAGGAAGTATAAAAGATAATACACAAATGAATAAAAACAAAAATCAACAAAAAGAGCCCAAAAGAAATTCAAGAAGGGAATTTACAAATAAAACAAGCTGGAAAGGAAAAAAAAATACCATACTCGAAACATCAGTCAATATGATCTTTAAACCAAAATCAGGGGTGATACTTGGTGCTAGAGATTGGTAAAATAACATCTTGATTCGCGTGCAGTACTTCCTCGTATTGCATAGTGGACTAAATATGACAGCTTCAAGGTACATAAATCATTTCAGATTTGACTGCGCACAACTTCGACTTAGCAGTTCATGCGATATTTTTTCAGTCTTTTTTTTTTCTTTCTGTGTGGTGCTTTGTGGATTGTTATTTGTGTATTTGTTGTCTTTCTTTGTTACTCAAAGTGTCTTTAATGGCACCTTGGTATTTTCACTTTTTTATTGTGTAATGAGGATATTGTGATCATAGCTGATGTCCAAGAAACAACACAGACCGTCCAAAAGAGATCCCAATTCGATGTTCCTGGTAATTCACAATGATAAGCGATTTCTGCTGCCACCCACCAGGTTGCTCAAGGTAGGTACAAAACGGGAGATAAATAACATTTGCCGATAGTCATAAGCGGATAACCAAAACATCACCGTAACAGGATCAGAAAGACAAATATTTCTTTTCTTTTTTACTTATTCATCATGTTCCAATGGTGAATTAAAAACTTCTCAGGAACAGCTGGATAAATTTTCTTCTTATATGAAAACGTTTCTGTTAATTTATATATAATAGCGATATATGTTTAATTATCACATGTCATTGTAATTATCTTCTAGCTAGTCTCTTATTCTGTATTGATGATCAGACATATATGTTGTATGTGTTTTTTCACCAGACAGGTATTGTTCTATATGTCATCGACATCCTTAAAGGACAAGTAATTGATGATCAGTATGTATTTGTATTCTAATGTTTGTTGTATTATGCATTTGAACGTCAGTATTTTGAATAAGTTCAATAACTTAATAAATGCTGTACCAGTGAATTAGAGACGCTTTCAAAAGGATAGTACATCTTTATAAACAGTTGACCTAATGCCAAAAACAATTTGAAGCACTTATAAACGTGGTACACATATCCAATTATTAGTCTCTGTCAGTCCAACTTGATAAGAATTGTATCCCGAGAGAAATTATGCCATTTGCTTCGGTAATGTTCCTTTTTTCATTAACTTTACGTATGTGTCAATCAATATGAGTTTCGTTAATCGTTTATAAGGCTGAACGTCATGACCGAAATAACTGCAGGTCAACAAGAAGGGATCAGAAAAGACTAAAATATCAAATGCAGACATTAAATTCAAACAATCTCATATTCTTTTCAAAAATGATTTATTTTCATGTTAGGAACGCATGTCCGGCATATTGAAACCGAGGTGCACATATACTAGTATACAAAAATGTCCATCTGCTTTAATGGACTTCCCAGTTTCTTTATCTGGCTTGTAAACAAGTAGTCAGCACGACGATGTTGACATGAATTATTATTGGTATATTGTCATATTTATAAATCAACTTCTTATAAAATTGAATTTTTCGATATACAGAGTTTTTCAGTCAAACCAAATGATGTTTTTTACTACTTTACCATTTACAAACCTTGATGAACCTAAATTTTTCTGGACAGAGTAAACCTATATCAAAGAAATCATGATAACTGAGAGATACCATATATGCAGGCACTGATTGAATGCTATTACATAGAAATTGAAAGTTCAAAATGGAAAATTGAAATCTTTTATTTTGTCGAAAAGTGTAAGTCTCATCAGATCTTTATTATCAGTGTCTAGATGTTGGGATGTTTAAAGCAGTTTTAAATATGTTTATGGTATTCCGTTTTTAAAGTTCATTGCAGAACCCGCTGTCAACATGTTTTGTTTGGATTTTGTAGCCATTTGTTTTATATCTCTTTGATGTATGTTCACAAAGTTTAACTTTGTCAACTAAATCCAAATAAAGTGCTAGCACTGTGCTGGTGATACCCAGTATGTCTGTTTGGATTGCTCACCTTATTTTGTCAATGTAACGGAATTATGAACAACTTTCAAAAATATTAGGTTAAGCTAGCTATACAACCAGGGTTTTCCCACCATCACCTTTGACAAAGTGCATATACCAAGTAATGAATATGGCAGTGGGTTGTCACATGCTCAATTGATTGATCGCATTTGATTTTGTCAGTTTTTAATGGACGTTTCCTTTTTGAATTTGCCCTGAAGTTTGGTATTTTTTTTAAACTTTTTATAACAACATTATTTAGTGAAATGAGTTAACGGTTACTGCAATCTATGTCTTCTTTTATATAAAGTCTTCCATATAAGAAATAAGGAACAAGTCGGCATGTAGAAGAGTACAACAGATTCCAATAGGAATGCCGATTGTCTGAATTAAAATACGTCCTTCTAGCGTAACAAAATGGTGTCAATAACGCAATCTATCATCTAGATAATGTCAGATTTAGTCAACTTTATATTTCAAACAGCGTTTCCTTTCACAAAGTAGAATTTGTAAGATAGGAATGAGGAATATATATTAAGAATAAGTATATGTTGTACAACTGTACGAAAAGAGACATGTATCGTTATTGCATCTGCTTTACATCGATAATAGATGTAGAAGTGGAGTGACCAAGCCAACAGTTTTTCAACTTTTATGGACCACCATACCTGCGGGCTAAATTATGACTTTTTGGAAAGAGAAATGTTTATTCTTTAATTTTTGTCTGGTCGTAGAATTGAAATATGATGGATTTTTTTTTGAATAAGGTCAAAGGTTAGTGATTAAATTTTTCAGTATTGTCAATTTATTTCACAGGTTATAAAAAGTCTCCAAAAGACATCTGAATTGTTACTAAACAAGAAATTCATAATGAAATAAACTGTGACGTTTCATTTTCAACTTAATTTGAAAATAATGAAACCACCAAATCCACATTTTAAAGGGAATTCAGACTAGCAACAAAATTGAAGATGGAACAACCGAGTCTCAATTCATTTGTTTTTTTTACATCGTATGCACTTCTAAAGATTTATTTCTGAATTTAACGGCATTTATAAAAAGAATCAAAGTCAATTTGGTTTTTGCTTTGATGCATATTTATTGCCAGTCACAAATATTTCACAAGGCAATTAAATCAAATGAGTTTAAGGATGGACTAAAGTTTCAGTGTATATTCTAGCTCTATGAACTTTTTAGGTTTAACGTGTCTTTGCCTTATAAAAGCACACATGGACCCCTTAGAAAGAGTGGTTGTTTGGTGTATTTTAACAAACAAAGGGCATGTCAACTTTAAAAAACCTGACATCAGTCATCGTCGTCTTCTTCCAATATTGCTCGGTGAGTTAAATAATTTCTACAACCATCAGACCCTTCACATGAAGAAATATTGGTATACGCGGGTTTCTGTTGGTAGCATACACAGTTGTTATTGCAAGCTTTTTTTCCGTTGTCCGTATACGTACAAACAAGGTCTTGAAGTAAATCTACTGATATAGGTTTCTCAAAGAAAACCGAGACCAAATCGTTTTACCCTCTTACCACACAGAGTCTTTTGAAAGTAGGATGAATGGTTATGTGAAAGTTTATCCAAACTTGCGTTTGAAGCATTGCACGTGGAATGTACTGTAAAAAGTGTTTTCACATTGGAGAATTTTCACAAGACTAGCATCCTTTGTGGCGGTAAACTCCACCCTAAACTTGTTTAGATAATCAAGAAGATACCTGAACTTTCCCTTCCAAACATACAATAAGGCAATAAATGCACTTCCAATGTTAACGGCGACTCCTAATCTCCCGTTTGAAAACTTATCGGATTTGACACATCTTTTTGGAATTTTTGCCCTCAATGCTCTTCAACTTTATACTTGTTTGGCTTTCTAACTATTTTGATCTGAGCGTCACTGATGAGTCTTATGTAGACGAAACGTGCGTCTGGCGTGTCTAGTTATAAGACTGGTACCTTTGATGAATATTATTATAACTTGGATGATTGGAAGAAGAGCAAATTTCATTTCAAGGAGATGCATCATATCACATTTACAACATTTCCACATGGTACCACCACCGTGGAACAGATCTGAAGGAATGGGACCAATCCATCAAGTACAGCGTTTTTTTCCTTGTCAGTCCTATGATGCCTCTACAATTTTTATAATCTTTAATAATAGTTTTGTTCTGTAGCTATATCACTCCAGATACTATTTAAGGCTCCATGTTTATGTCTGATTGAAAACTCACATGATTTAAAGACGGATTTTACCGTTTCAGACAGATTCAACATATCCAATATGTAGGCTGGTGTCCACCTAGCATAGTCCTTCCGATTGATAATGAAAATGCATAGCAACATTGCAGCTACCATTTTTAAATGTAAAAGCCACTTCCCATTCCGTTCAGCCTTAATGTTCTGTAACAATATCTCAACTGCACGAAGAAACATATCCCAACATGCAAAGGGTGGTGGTAGTTTACAAGAGTGTATTCTTCAAAAATGACAACATATGATCTTAAAAATTAGGAAAAAAAATGTGCAATACCTTCAGCGCTTTTGGGTGTTTCAGCAAATGAACTGTGACACACATTTGGTTCAATATTAATTAACGATTTATATCTTAACACCAATTGAAGAATGCTTTTAAATGAAACTAAAGAGTCAGGGAGCTAGCCTTATATACCAAAGTTCATCATCGAACACATCTGGAATAGACCATTTTACATTTGGGCAACAGCGAACAATTGTCAAATGTTTGCACAGCATATACATTGTAGTTGACGTTTTGACATATCTTAGTATATCTTCATAGTTGTAAATACTATTGCCATGTCGAGGCTAAGCATCTATAACCGGAGCATAGGCTACAAACGAAATTTCAGATTTAGCCTTTTGTAAGAACCGGTCCAAAAATGGAACAATTTGTTCAGTGCATTCTGCAGAAAATGGAATCGAATCTAAGTTTTGTCTCGAAAGACGTCGCAGAAATGCCAAAGACAGGAAGATTTATCTCGGTTTTCGATGAAACAAGACACTCTTTCCATAAACATTAGAATAACGAGGAGGTCCATACCGTTCTATAGGCTTGTCGAAAAGTTAACATGCCATAAGATTGGTATTCGAATCATTCAACATCAAAGATCTTTCTAGCCCCCGTTTAACCTTTATGGAACTCATGTGGCATATGGCGATTCGTTTTGATACTGAGATACAACTCTATAGCTAGCCATGGAGTGAAATGTATTTGTACCATCGATTGTTTCAGCATTTAAATCAATATTTTCTGCTCCCTCCTGTATAATCCAACCACCTTTTTTACAGCAATACCATTAGGTACATAAAACATGTCTTGGATTCTGTCTATTTCCACATTTGCTAAACTAGTCCATATCTACGTACTTTAGAATATGATGCACAAAAACTATGAGAGTTTGGATTTTTAATAAATGTTTTAGAGCCAAACTCATGTTGTAATTGTATTGCCAAAGCAAGATTAAATGGGGTTATCAGGTTTATGTTTAAAACAAGTATGTTATTGCCAGGACTTTTCGCAGTTTATCTACCGCTTCTTTGTGTGTTAGGTTTTATGGACCATCTCTTTCAGAGTTATCTTGTTGTTCTGTTTTTTTTTTTTTATGTAAATACATTTTTTGTCAATTTGATGTGATTGAATAACTCTTTTGTATCTTTCGTCTCTCTTTTAATGATTAGGATGGACATTTGTGACAGTGGTTTAATATCATAATTTGAATAAAAGCTTGAAGTTCATTTAGATGGATCTCTTTTCAAGTTCGTTCTGTACTATGACGATGACCACGGCTGCGTTTTAACAGAAGTGTAAATATTCAACTCATTCAACGAACTGTAGGAGGACTACATTGAATACCCATATCATCAATTTTATCATGATTAGGATTTTACAGTTCCTGAATCCATTATTCGTCTTTGTGTCTAAGGTGTGGATTGTTTTAGAAATATTTGGGTTATTTTTAGATTGTGACACAGTGATTACTGCTATACCAATATTTTGACTATTCAACCTTTTATGTCTGTTTTGTTCACGCATCGTTGTAACTATCACGGAAACGCTATAAAACCAGGTTCAATCCACCATTGTCTACATTTGAAAATACCTGTACCAAGTCAGGAATATGACAGTTGTTGTCTATTCGTTTGATGTGTTTTATCATTTGATTTTGCCATTTGATTAGGGACTTTCCGTTTTGAATTTTTGTCGGTTTCAGTATTTTTGTGATATTATTTTTTATCAGTGCAATGATATAGTTCTTTGTTGATACGAACTCATATAAAAAAGATTGAATGTTACAAAAAAACTAAATTGGTGATAAACTACTATAACATCTGCATTATTAATGTTTTTGGCCACTTATTCGTTTATTTGACCCTTAATGAGATGTCGTATTAATATTATTGTTGCAGAAGTTTGTAGTCTGCTTTCTTTTTCCTTTTCTATAAGGTGTTATATTGATTGTCTTGATGTCTTGGATCTGTTGTATGTTTTGAAATAAAAAAGCATGGACATACAATTGAAATAACCAAAAAAGTGTGTCGAAGACTGTACCATCATTACCATGAAAAACAAACGAAAGACTATAACTTCAGAGGAAAATATTGCATGAACAGGTACGACGTAGTCATCAATACCTAATATGTTTTCAGCGGGAACTCGCACTGGTGCAATCAAGTGGTTTAATACTGGAATCTTCAAAATTGAATCTTGAAACACGTTGGTTATAGTACACAATTTTGTTTAAATTAAGTGTGGTAAAGATGCAAGCGATGATTTAGACAGACTGATATTAAAACTAAGGATGTTTATATATTTGAATAATTTATAATAAAGAATTGTCATAATCAACGACATAAAGGCGGTTGTATGCATAGGGTAGTTTATGTAGACTAAACGAGCGGCGACAAAAGAAATAAATCTGGTATATTTGATGAGGTATTAACAGTGAAATCATGGTTTAGAAGCTACATGTAAATGTTTTCTTATATTTATAAGTTGCATAGTTTCTTGCTATAAATAGTTCGAGGATTGTAGGTCAAAACAAAATTATTTAATTCTTATAAATGGTCTGTTTCGGTTGAACTAGTGATTTCTTTTTTTCAAATGATCTTAATTTGTTAATCCTTCTTTCAGAGGCACTCATATAGTACCGATGGGCGATTGGAAGAAATCAGGCAAACATAACTACCTCCCTTACTGCTATCAAAGAACTGGTTATCAAAATGTGTAATAAAGCTTATGAAAATAATGGTATTAATTATTTTTGGAGTGTTACAAATTCTTTAGAGGTTTTAGATAAAATACATGATTTCGATGGTCTTAACCCCGCCACATTATTTATGTATGTGCCTGTCCCAAGTCAGGAGCCTGTAATTCAGTGGTTGTCGTTTGTTTATGTGTTACATATTTGTTTTTCTTTTATTTTTTTTTACATAAATAAGGCCGTTAGTTTTCTCGTTTGAATTGTTTTACATTGTCTTATCGGGGTCTTTTATAGCTAACTATGAGGTATGGGCTTTGCTCATTGTTGAAGGCCGTACGGTAACCTATAGTTGTTAATGTCTGTGTCATTTTGGACTTTTGTGGATAGTTGTCTCATTTGCAATCATACCACATCTTCTTTTTTATATTACAATTCTGTTGACAGTTATGATTTTTCTACTTTGTTCACTACACTTCCACACAATCTTATAAAGAAAAAGTTTTTATATTTGATAAAATGGTCTTTCGAAAATTCTCACTGTACTTTTATTTGCTGTAACTCGTTTAACGCCTTTTTCTGTAACGAAAAAGGAAAGTATGCTAGATACACTTACTGGAAATGTGAGGATATGATTGAAGCTTTAAATTTTCCGCTAGATAACATTTATGTACGTTTCGGCGATAAAGTGTATCGTCAAGTAGTAGGTATTCCTATGGGCACCAACTTTGCCCCTTTAATAACAGATTTATTTTGATATTGATATGAATCCCAGTTTATGACCAAACCCAGTAAAGACCCATCATTGTTATATTTGGTTGATACATTCAAAAATACCTACCGTTATCTGGATGATATTTTTTCGTTGAATAATCCAGAGTTCTCTAAATATACTTCAGAAAATTACCCAAAAGAACTTACTTTAACTAAATCTAACATAAACAGCAGCAGTTGTCCTTTTCTAGATTTAGACATTTCAATTTCAAACGGGAAACTTCATGCTAAAATTTACGACAAAAGAGACGATTTTTCATTTCCTATTGTTAATTTTCCTTTTTTAGACGGCGATGTGCCTTTGGCTCCATCATACGGTGTTTATATATCCAAACTCGTTCGGTTTGCCCGTGTGTGTTCGGATGTCATAGATTTTAACGAACGTAATCAATGCATCACTTGGAAATTGCTGTGTCAGGGATTTCGATACCAATAATTACTTAAAACTTTTACTAAATTCTTTCATAGATACAAAGATTTCATTAGTAAATTTGGCTATACCTGTAGAAAACTTATCAAAAATGGTATTTCACATCCTAAATTTGATGATAATATTGTACTTAAAGCGAGGAAATCACTATGTGATCCGTGTAAACTCATCGAACCTTTAAACAAACTTATAAGTAAAGGTTATCGTACAAATATTGTAATTAGATCTCTGAATATAGTTTACATTGGCACTAATATCGATTTTGTCATTAGCAAATTAAAACATAACTAAATTGTATCTTCTTTTGAGGCGGGATGTAAAGAGACACAGACACGTTAATTGTTATCTCTATAGAAGTCGCTCCTCACTATCCTACTACCTGTTGATACATTTATTTTTGGCATTGCACACGTCATGTCTTCTCTGACTGTTCATGACGTTAAAATACTAAATCCCTAGGATGCATGATTTTTTTTATTATTAATTGTTTTGGCTTTTAACTAGCTGTCAGTAACTGCGAGTACTCTCAAATCGTATTTTCTTGTTAATTTGACCTGTTGATACTGTTTATAATGCTTTTTTGTTATTTTATATTTATATGGATCTTGTCTATATACCAGCTTTGATTATTTGGAATATATTCTAAGTTTCACTTCTTCTTACTACATTTGTATAAACTTCAAGATTTACCTGTATTTTTTAAAAAAGTGTTTTTTTCTAAAGTGAATATTTTCGAACGGTTAAGGGAGCTACCATTTGATTTTTATGGGGGGGGGGGGGGGGGGGGGGGGGGGGCTAAGATGAAAAAATGTGTCCTGCATTTTTTTTTTATAGTTGTAATCTCTGTCCTGCATTTTTATTTTTCACTCTATCCGGTCCTTTTTTTTTTTTTTAGTTTATCCTGACTTTTTTTACATAAATTGTCATCCTGACTTTTGTTTTTTTTTTTTTGCAAGTGTCTCATCCTGCCTTTTTTTTTATACTCAAAACTCCTGTCCTGCCCATTTTTTTCAAATTTCATCCTAGCAACCCCCCCCCCCCCCCCCCTAAAAAATCAAATGGTAACTCCCTAAATATTTCGCAGTGGTGACTTGTCATGGCTTTGTTTGGACTTGTTTGTTTGCTTTTTTGCCTTGAATGTTTGTCCCTAATATTTTATTAACTGTGCATTTGCATTCAGATATCGCAGATCGAATTTATTCGTTTATAGTGTATTAATGTACGTTTTTTGATTGAGTTAAGCCTGCCAATTGATATTTTAATGTGTGTTTTTCTATGTTGTGATGTTATGCTATTGTTTCAGAAAAAGCGAGAAGGTTTGGATCCATTAAAACGTTTAATCCCGCTGCAAATGCTTGCACCTGTCCTAAGTCAGAAATCTGATGTACATTAGTTGTCGTTTGTTTATGTAATTTATACGTGTTTCTCGTTTCTCGTTTTTTTTTAAATTTATTTTATATAGATTAAACCGTTAGATTTTCCCGTTTGAATGGTCTTACACTAGTAATTTTGGGGCCCTTTATAGCTTGTTGTTCGGTGTAAGCCAAGGCTCCGTGTTGAAGACCGTACATTGACCTATAATGATTTACCTTTTTTTAAATTGTTATTTGGATGGAGAGTTGTCTCATTGGCACTCACACCACATCTTCCTATATCTATATACATTATTTCTATCAGGTTAATACATGTAGATATAAGGAACCCATTTGATTGTTGACACTCTCAGGAAGTAAACATGATAAAAGAAAGAAAGCTAAATATAATGAGAAATTACTTGTAATAAGTATGCATATTGTAGTATAATACATTTTGAAAGATGTGTTTTATTTAAGACTTTTTAATTAATATTGTGTTTATATTCATACCGAACCGAAAAGGAAACTCGGTATTAAATGCTAAGTTGTTTGAATTACTGCACAGTCTGTAGATCGTAACATTGATAAGAATATTTCTAAACATATCCTAATTTGTTGTTTGAAAATAATCATGTTTAACACTAAACGAACAATTTGTCAGATGCTGTATAAGCCTATCTGACGATAAAGCTATATGATGGGCTCATCTTATGATGAGTATATCCAATTATAATGGCCTGATAATGAGTATATTCGATTGGGGGTGTACGATGATGAGTTAATCTGATTAAGATGGCCTGTTGATGAGCACATTCCTTGAGATGGCCTGATGATGATGATTACATTCCTTAAGGAGTGTATGACGATGAGTATATCCAATTAGGATGGCCGAATGATGCGTCTATCCTATTAAAATTGTCTGATGATGAGTATATCAAATTGACAGTGCCCGTTGAGTCGATCCAAATAAGAGGGCCCGATATATATCATATCTAATAAGAATAGTCCAGTGATGAGTCTGTCCGATTAAATTGGCCTGATTGATGATTGATGATGAGTGTATCCGATTGGTCGTGTCCGTGGATGCATCTATTCGAATAAGAGGGCCTGATGATTATAAATATATCTGTTTAAAATGGTCCGATGATGAGCCCATCTGATTACGATAGTCATATGATGAGCATATTCGATTAGTTATATCCTATAAGTTGTTTCCAGTCATGATGGTCCACTTGAAAAGTGAATACAGCCTTTCCAATTAAGAAGTTTCACTTTACATCATACTGAATTATGCTTTCCATTTATGATGTTTCACCTAAAAGACAGGCTGAAGTATGCTTTCCAATGATTATATATTATTTTGGTATATATCATACCGTATTAAGCCTTTCTAGTTTTACGATCACACTGTGGAACATACAGTATATAACGTTTCTTGTTATGATAGTTTAATGTTGACACTTGTAGCTTATGACGGTTATTTACACATTACACACACTTTCCATAGTCTGATAACGGACGTTCTGAGCTTTTCAGATTTTGGCTTTTGTATTTTTAAGCATACTTTTATAGTCTTTATGACTGTGATAGTTGATGATTATATATAATATATAAAATTCATGAGTCTGACAAAAACCTGGAGCGAAATTCGACACGCTGTATGTAGTTTGACCAATTATTTTTACTTGTTCCAAAATGAGTAGGTCTATGAAATACCTGGTATTGACATGTATTATTGCTTGATTTTGATTTGGGAATTTTACCTCAATGGAAACAATATGTCCTTGGTTTCGTTCATTTATTGTTCCCTTTTTTAAGCCATTTCAATGAAAGTCAATCCTACAGTATTATGTGTGGCATGATTTAACACTATGCAATTCACAAACATCCCATCTCTTGGTACTCATATGTACATAAGATATCATGATTCACAATTACTCTTACATTGTTTTAAAGTAATTATTATAACTCAATATTTACAACGACATTTATTTGCGTTTGACGTCATAATTGTCTCATGGATTTCACACATATCGATATCATTTTTGTTTAAATGAACCATTATTCAAGTTTTGAATATTGTAATTTGACATTGATCGAGTACAATCTTGTGAGTAAGAACTTGTAACGGAACATAAAATACAAGTGTTGGAATATGATTATAAGGTTTCGCATGCCACCATGTACATTTATGATACTGAGCGGTATAAAATCATTGCAAATTTTATTGTCCATGCTGTGTGGTAATTATATTAAGTCAGAATACAATGAAAGATTGATGATCTTTTATCGCAGATAACCTTATCTGATAGGCTTTTACCATTGTAAACGTGCCTCAGTCGGTTAATTCTAGTATGCAAACTTCCTACTTTCTGGAATAGAACGCCATTTGCAAGTTATTTAGTAATACTATCACATGATGTATTTACTAATTACTTTCAATAATACCGATCTTTTCTCCCAACCATCGGAACTTTGCTCGAACCTCTTCCTGCATCAAATTAAAACACATGGCAATCATAGACAATCCAAATATAAGATATACGCTACATATTATCATCTTTTCCTGATTATCAAATGATCCGCTGTTTGATCCGGGAACAAAATCACCAAACCCTATAGTAGACAATGTTATGAAGCAAAAATAGGATCCGATTAATAAATCCCAATCGTCTTCCCATGTAGCAAATATCACGGCCCCCGCTAAAATGTAAGATCCTATCAATAATAAACTAACAAAGATCGGAACACGGACTCGTTCTTCCTTTCCGGCATTGAAGCCTTTGACTTTATTTTCGTTTTTGTTGAGATTATTGATGTCTAGTTCTGGAATGTTGGAGAGATTCTTTGATCGTCGTTTTGCATACCACTGGGCTTGTTGTGGACAGCATAAACATATTACTATTTTACAAAAGTGTTTGTACAAAAACCGGAAACAGTTGCCCATCGAGCTTCCGAGATTTGCTAAACACAATAAAGTAAGAGGTATTCCAAAAATAGCATAGATTATGGTGATGAGACGCCCTAAATTGGTTTTTGGTGCTGTGTTACCATAACCTGAAAAGATGAGATATTTAATCAAACGGTGAATAGATACAGTACACTTGGCATTGGCTTACTTGAATAAATGTTAACTTGAAATTAAACTTTGCGAAACGTATTATATAATTTCATTTATTACTGAACAGTAGATACCGTCAACCATAAAATAAAACAATGCAAAGTGTTTATATTCTACTTTTTTCATGCAATTCCATCATACTTGTGGTCCTCGTGCTTTACAACTTTATTAACTCGTTGACTTACTCAAGATTACGGTAGTGTGATTGTATGACTTTGTCTGAACTTAACATTTTGAATGATTTTAATTTCAAATCGGATATCACATCGTGATGTTGTTTACGGAGCTCGTTGGTTTAGATTCGATTTATGTAAACGAACGGATCGTTTAATAAACATATTCTTAAAGGTAAGTTATCAATTTTACACTGTTGTAAGATCTTCCAATGTTGTCTTCCTGATTAAAAATTTATTGTTTGTGATAAACTGAAACAGGACTAAATGTGATTAGCCACTTACGGCACTATGCATAGTACTGATCGATCTTTTTCAGTGGAAAAAAGATTTATTTTTAAACTGAAAATATAATGTTTTTGTATAATCTAATTAATTTGATTATTATATAACAAGTCTGTTAGGTAAACCGGAAACAACAAATAGAAAGTGATTTTGAATAGTTATTTTTGAAATATCCAAAAATAGAATTCTAAAAACCCCTATGTGACACAATTATAACAACCAGTTTAGTGAGTTTGTGCTTCACTTCAGGCATATTGACAATGATAGTATATCAAATACAGTCGTTGAATGAGTCAATACAAGAACAGTATATCAACCTCAGATTTCGTCTTCAATTGATATAAAAATTACATGACGATATATGCTCGTATCGACCTCATACAAAGGCTACTATTGTTCTATTGTCGAACTTGCTTTCAGTAACTGGGAGTATTATTGAGCAACTGAGCAATTATTGTATTCTTTTAATTAAATTGATCAGGAATTGGTTCCCCGATTTACTTTATCCTCTTTTAGACTTACATATGATTAGAGCAGGACATAATCCTTGAACCCTATAGTCTTTTGCTTCAGGGGTAGGGATAATATTCCAACATGCTTCTTTTTAACAATCACAAGACATACAATCATCATAAGATGATTGATGCATTACTTTAGAAAGTGTTTTCCCTTGAGTATTTTTTAGATACATGTCACATAACATTATATTTCGAAACTAGCTTCCGGGCGATTTTTGGCATATTGCATGGTTTTCTCATAGACAAGCTCTTAAGGACTGAAGATTTTACAGTTTGCAATGAAAAAAAAAAGCACTCAAAAATCCCAAAGAAACAAACGACAAACAACATAACGAACAGTATTTTGGTTTTGTAAAATGGGACATTTTCGAAATTTAAGCAATGAAATTGATACATACATGTTACATGTATAAACCTTTTTCCAGGTACTTCCATTTATGGCACTAATACTACTTTTACTCACCTATAGTAGTTATAACAGTTATAGAGTATAACAAAGAGCTAGAGAAAGTCCATTGTAATTCTCCTTTTTCTTTTTTACCATCCCATCCTTTCTCTTTTGTTGCCATGTAAATTTCTGTCTGGAATTCTAACAAAAGGCGTTCTGCATCAATGGTCCAATTTTCTTTACTAAATATATTATGCAGTTGTGCTATATTCCATAATTTAGCTATTTTTGATTGTCGTTGACTTTCCACCTGATGACGAATTATTAACTCTTCTGGTGCTTCAATTTCTTTAAATATAAATCCGCCCATGATCGCATAAGCCACTACCAAAGAACACAGTCCAATACGAGAGAATAGAAATGCTAGAAATCGTTTGCAACAGTAACAACACCGGTTACAACGACTGGTTTGGTACCTCGACGACGTTGCACGGTTTTGTGTACTCTTCATTTTTTCTGACATGTTTGTACCTTTTCTGTTACGTTTTCTATGACAACACAAACAAGCACAACAACAACATTTCTTTTTCTTGTTTTCGTCATGATTTTCTTTCGATTCAAATTCTTCTTCTTCTATTTCAACCTTTGGGTTATCTTTTTTCATTGATGTATCCCTCACTATACCATTGTCCTCGGTTATCGTATCGTCTGCTAAAATCGCGTGCACACTTATGTCATCGTGATCATCTTCTTTAACCAGTTTTTCTGTTTCATCAGGTGGTTGCTCTTCTTCGTATTTTTCATTGCTTTCTTCCTCATCATATTCATTAATGTTGATATTAATCTGTTCTGGTAATAAATTTACAACCGTCTGATCGTTTTGCTCTGCGCGTGCGGGTTCCATCTTACGTATGTCGCAGTGGAATGCTTTTCATCGATGAAATTAACGTCATATATAATATAATTTAATCAGGAAATTTAGAGACCCTGATCAAATACTATTATTCTTTATTTCTTTTCACTGCTATTCTATATGATAGGACCCACAGCTTCATTGTTGTATCTTTTTGCTTCAGTACAAAGTTTAAATTGTACTAATCGCTACATGACTTTGAACTCTTTGAACACACCACGTTGTTACCTTTCTACAAATGAAATCAATAAAACTAAATTATAAATAAAAATTATATTGACATCTGCTTTATCTGCTCATCGACAGAGTTTATGTATTAGTTTATATACTAAAGGAAAGTCTGTCGCCATTGTTGTCACTATCTATTACGATAATCGACCCGTTTGCGACAGACGAGACTTACGTACAGTTTAAATTGAGGCAGACGCACAAAAACATGTTTTGTGTTTGTTACACAAGTGACCTGCCTTCCTGTTATTATCATTACGAACTTAATTTCTATTTAGAGTAATGACTCCTGTGGTTTCCTGAGACGGACTGTCTTTATTAATGTGGCTTTTCATACAGACTAATACGCGTTGGTTATTTATATCCGCTACAAAACTTTTTTTCTGTAAAGGAAGAATGATGAGTTTGCTGTTTTATGTTGGTCAGACAATGAGACAATTGGCCTAGTTTTAGTCCCCAAATATACAGTTTATATATTTTTAATGGTCATAAGATATATGTTATTGTAACGGATACAAACATATGGCTTTGATTGAATCACGAGACAATCTGATAACCCTATCTGACTGTTATAGTTTCTCTGTATATATGTTTATGTGATATTGTTTCATTAAAGTCTATCTGATATCAATGAAATAGGTTTGTGGTCTCTATGATTGAATAACAGAATAAGGTCACATTTAACGTGTTAAAACAGTATAAAAAAGAATGCTCCATATTGACCTTCTAAAGTATAACACTACAACCAATATTTAATTAAATACAGAAATGAATGGCAAGCTTTTTCTGCAATTTCATGTGAAATTAAAAGCGTTTACCTAAGCCCAAGTGCATATACAAATGTGCGCACGAGTCTGTCGACCAAAGCTTTTACAACCCTATAAACTATGAAGAAAGCATCCAATATTATATTTATAATAACATTTTTATTTTATAACCATGAAATAACCAATTTAATAACGTTTCCTGTTTGTTTCTACTGAGACGAGCACGTGTCGAGTTTTTATGGAAAACAAACTATTAATTTAAAATTGGAATACTTCGCGAGTGTTGTTTTCTTATCAAAATGTATGTAATTCATATTTAGTCATGAATCAAACTCTGTAAATCGAACACTATGATAAACGACATCACAAATAATAGTTTCTGATTCATGTCATAATTTTTTCATAAGATGGGCGATAATATATATGGTATAATATATTTCATCACGTTCCGCCCTCTATTAGGTTCGATCGAGTTAACATTATGTAACTACGATCTCATGGGAATAACGATATGCTTTTATTTTTAAAAAATAAGTTATAAACTATACAAGCGATATTACTTTATTGTCGCCTGGGATTTGATTACTTCATTAGGCGTCGTTGCTAACTTTCACTGAACCACTCCGCTGACGACGGGAAAACCTTTTGTAGAAAAATAAAACGATTTAAAGTAATTTTAAAACAGGTAATCAAGATTTAAAGTCAACAGTATCAAAAACGCTTTTATTAAAACAATCAAAGCAATAGCGTCTATGCTAATTCAATTCCGGATTTTTAAAACAGTCAAGTCATATCTTATGATTTTTGCTTACACCACAATCGCTTCAAGACATCAGCAACGTGTAGACATGATTTTGCAGAAATGTTTCATTGAGTTTTGTGCATTAGGAGATGCATTACAACAGTCACTGAGCTTCCTAGTAAAGAGACCCTGCGTTGTTGCAAGAGCTTTTATCTTAACATTTTTACATTGCTGTCCCTTTGGTATTTTTCGTCCCTCTTTCACATGTTCCATCCAAGGTACCTGTTCAGAGAACTACTTAAATGACCACGTGGACTAATGTATATTCCTAAAATCACACCAATTGACAAAAGCACAGTAATAGATAAGTGCGGAATGAAACTAGCTATCAAAAAGTATGCGATTTATTAAAAATATTGCTATACGTATTTATATGTGCACCATTTTCTACGCGTGATGTCGTATTACTGTACGATGTATTTAGTTTTGAAGTGTGCATGCTGTATGTGAATTATTGTGCTGTTTGACTTTAGTCTGAACATTGGTGGATGCTCATAGTTGTCTCAATGGCAAGCATGCAACATCTAATGTTTATAGTGTTCATATAACTATGTAGTTTTATTTGAAGTTAATATACCAACTACTTCCCGCTTGAAGCTTTGAATCGACTACTTATGTGTAGCATAGAGAATATTCCTACATTAGGCCACACAAATTTAATTTCTTGTTCTATGGATTTTTTGACTTCAACAATTGGGGCGAGCATTTGAAAGTTTTAATAAAAAAATATTTAATTTGAATTTTTTTTAGGCGAAGCTGGAAAAGTAAAGGCGAGCGATTATATTTTTTTTTGTAAACATAAAATAGTAAGTTTTGACAATATTAAAACTCAATTTATGACTTGTACTTTGACATTTCTTTAATCAATGAAGTATTTTTTCCCTGTTCACCATGTTCACCAAGAAATAATTGTATAATTAAATCTGGTCTATGTATTTGTGACTGACAATGGGCCAATTCGCCATCTACATTAAGTCATAATCAGGTTGGGAACAACCCCTTAATGTGATAATGTAAATATCCCTTTTATGAGGGGTCAATATATTAAAGTCATAATATATTTCTTTGTAAAAAACATCTTTTAGTACAAAAGGGCTCATCAAAAATGCCATCACTTAAAGTAAGACGCCTAAGAACCATGGCAATAGAGGTCTTTAGAACAGTCAATCATGAAAATCCAGTGTACCTCCATGATCTTATAAATATTAAAAAAACAAAATATTCTTTCAGATACCAAAATTTAGCTGAAATACCTGACGTAAGAACAACAAGGTATGGCTTGAAATCTTTCAGATATTCTGCTGCCAAACTATGGAATGAGTTGCCAAACCACTTTAGAACTGAAACATCTTTTACCCAATTCAAGAGTCTAATAAACTCATGGAATGGCAACTCATGCCATTGCAATGCATGTGCTTAGTTTTATTTATTTTATGTTACAGCTTGAAATATAATAGTGCTGCTTTTTGTGAATGTTTGCTTAGCTTTTTATAATTTGTGAATGCTGTGCTTTAGTTTTTATGTTTGCTTTTAGTGCTTATTCTTATGCATGTATAGAATATAGTATTTAAATAGTGCAGCCTAAATGTGCATGAAATGTATGTTCTATGTCTTTTATGTTTTAATATTTGTATTGTGTATGTTTGTTATGTAAATGTATGCATTTGTCGGTTATAAAAGCTCAGAGAGCTTATGTTTATTTGTTATGTAACATGCCGACTATAAATAAAGCTTTGAATTGAATTGAATTGAAATGTTGATATCTTTTTATAATATTTACAAAAAAAAAAAAAAAACACGGTGCGGGAAATGGACATGATTACATTTCCGGATGCGGGAAGCGGGAATATAAAAAAAATAAAAAAATTCTGTTTTGAAAAAAATAGGTGCGGGCGGGTCCGTCGAAGAAGGAATTAAATGTGTGGCCTTACCGGAAGATATAAAATTATTTGCACTCTCGGATATCAAAAGTGCTCCGTAAGCCTTGCTTTCTTCCTTTTACTAAAATTAATACAAATTAGTTAAGTTTTCTCCGTTATAATCACATACTTAAAGTGAAATCAAGCTTTTCAGTGATTAACATTATTATAAGCCTTTGAACTTTTTCCTGTAAATTTGTCAAAATTTTATGAAAAGTAATGTAGCCATGGCAAAAGTGTTGGGTACCCCCTTACGTTTTATATTATTGGCATAATTAGGAATGTTAAAGGGAATAATGTTACCCTTGAAGTAATCTGTATTTAAAGAAACAACTATTTATGTTTAGCAATGTATATAAGTTGATTTTTGTGTGTACACTGGTATATATTGACAGCATCTTAGAAATGCCGGGGACGGTCTATAACTTTCAAGACTTGTTCTATTTTCATACCCTGTGTTTGCCATTATTTCTGCAAACATGAGAATGCAATTGTTTTTTCTCTTCGATATATAAAAGGATTACAAATATTTTCTGTAAAATAAATCGATTACAATTATTTTTCTCACATATAAAAGGATTACAATTATTTTTTCCAATAAAAATTGATTGCAGTTATTTTTCTCCGATATAAAAATGGTTTTGTTCTAATGAAACAGATTCTGACAAGTTTATATTTATGTCTTTCTATGTTAAGTTTAGACATATTTATTTATAGTGGATTGAGAAACAAGTTTTGCAACTTATATTAATCCCTTTCCACTTTGCGGGTGCGAGTGCTGTCTTGTAGCGGCATTAGCCTGCTCTTTTTCGAAATCTACAAGGGTGTCTTTAACGTGCAAGAGATATGGCTCTCTCTGAACACTGGTCAGCCATTTATCGTCCCCTTCCGACATATTTTCATTGTTTCCTCAAGACCATACTCGCAAATGGTCTCAAGGGAGAGCATAAAATTCAGTCCCTGAATGTTTTCATCCCAGACTTTCTATGTTGTGATGCTACACTATTGTTTCAGGTAGAGTGAAGTTGGCGCCTATTACCTGCTGCATTTGTTTGCACCTATCCAAGTCAGGAACTTTATGTTCAGTGGTTGTCGTTTGTTGATGTGGTTTAAAGTGTTCATCGTTTATTGTTTTTTATATAGATTAGACCGGTGGTTTTCCTGTTTGAATGGTTTAACACTAGTAATTTTGGGGGCCCTTTATAGCTTGCTGTTCGGTTTGAGCCAAGGCTCCGTGTTAAACCCTGTACTTTGACCTATAATAGTTTACTTTTACAAATTATTACTCGAATGGAGAGTTACATCTCATTGCCACTCATACCTCATCTTCTCATATCTATGGAGATGCAAAGAAGGATGACACTAGCTAATTGTCCATGTAAAAATATTTCTTATTGATCCTTAGTTTGACAAACTGACAAAGCACAGAAAGAAAATACATTGTATGTGTTTCTCTCTTGAAAACAACTTTAAATAAAAAAAACTCTTAACACTCAGATTGTATCCAAATATTTCCTTAATAGCCGAAAACGTTTTTTGGAAAAAGGTTACCGGAAATACAAGTTATTGCATTATTAATCGAAACATGTTTCAATATATTCTTGTGTGACATTTTTGTATCTTAAATTGCTTATTCAGATAACTTATTTAGTTTAATTCAATTTTGCAATTCAATAATTCGGCATCCATTGATATTCATAAAATTTAGAAGTTTATACCATTTATGTTTAAGATATATTATACATACAAGAAAACATATACTTACAGTGTATTTCATAAGCTTTCTGTTATTAAATCCATCAATGCAATTACCTGAAAAAGAGTTAAAAAGTAAGCTATATAATTCCTGCCTTTAATGCTTCGATGCATAACCATATATGTTTCATATGAATATATATATATATATATATATCTGTCTGTATTAGCTTATATTGATCGGAAAAGTGAGGTTATAGAGAACTTTTAAATCTACCTAAACAGGACAACTAAACAGCTTGCTCATGTCAAAGTTTGCTATAGTTCAATATTCTGACCAAAGAAACAGATAGTGATTGAGAGAGTGAACGAGGGAAAGAGATGACCATGCTTATACCATTTATGAATAGACATTTGAAATATACGCTGATGATAAAAAAAAAGTTTGGAAAGCGCAATATATATGCAACTTTGAGAGTATATATCATCAACACTGTTACATAAAACAGCAACTATTGTCATAGACATGCTGACTGTTTCTCTAGAGTGCATATCTGAAAGAATTGAAAACTGTGATGTTTGCTATTGCGTTTGAAAAAAATACTAAAAGACTTCATGAACTAGCTAAATACTCAGTAAATTAATTTAAAACTTAATTAATTTGTAATTATAAACGGCATCGTTTCACTTTTAATCTAAAACACATTTTTCCGTGAACCAAGTAAACATTATAATCGTTTACATCAGAGGAATCGTCAGGACACTCAGAACCCTGCTAACAATATACAATTAATTAGAGAAATAATCAATTCCTTTATTAACAGGATGACACGCGTTTATCAATTAGTTTCTATACAATCCCAATGACGGACAATTACTTCTGTTTATAATCCGGAAATTATGTATACATTGTCAATATTTGTCCACAAGAATACATGTTTAGAAAGAGTGGTTCATTTAGTTCAATCACCAACACCGGAGTATGAACGATTTTTTTCACCGATTTCTTTGCTAATGAGTAGTACAAGCCGCAGAAGTGCATGGAAAGAAACTACGAAAGAGTAATCCGGGACAATTTAAAATCTTAAGTCAAGAAAAATAAACAAAACATGTATAATTGTAAAGCAAACACAAAAAAAAAAAAACAACAACAACACAATTAAAAAATCTAAAGACTGAGCAAGATGAACTGCACAACAAAACCAACGATGAGTAAAGGTGTTTCGAAGGGATAAACAGATACTGCTACACTAGCGGCATCTATAGTGCTGCTCATGGAATGTAAAACAGGGGTGCTTGGAAACTGTATTTTGCCCCTTCTGATGTGTTGGTATTTGTGTCTTTGTGTTTCCGTTTCATTTAGGCTTTAAAATACACAACGTCACCTCTTTTTTACAAACACTTATGGTATTAAACTACTTATTCGGGCGGGGCCCTGTCTAAAATAACAAGCAAGAAAGAAGTACGCAATTTAAACAATATAGTTTGTATGCAGATGATAACTGTGTCAATAAGTAAAATATTTGGACATAATTGGTATTAATGTAAGGCAGTGGATTTTTGTTTTTTTGCATAGTAAGAAAATATTTGAAATCAAAAAGGAGGACATATTCGCCCTGTTTTTAATATCAGAAGTACCTGTTTTGTTCTATCATAATACTTCCTGGAACCCGTGCGCCCTAATACGCAATTAAAGTGTGCTGAATGTTTCAGATCAAGTCAGAATAAGGTATAGTTTTGACATGAAATGACTGTTACTTTATTTTAGCTTATGACACAAAAGATACATATAAACGCTTATAGATGCAGATTTTAACATAGAAAGCAATGGGTCTGTGAAATTATGTCCTTATATATAGCATTTAATCTTTTAAAGATCAAGGTCTATGCAAGCTAACACACAAGAGATCCAGTTTTCAACATGATTTTTACATTTTCGTCATTAACGAACGATTTCTCCTGGCATGCCTTAAATAGGATAATGCATTTAAAGCATGTTGAAATGTGTTTATCAAATCAATTACAGAAGTCTGATGTTAATGCTTTATAGTTTGATATGAGCGTCACTAATGAGTCTTATGTAGATGAAACGCGCGTCTGGCGTACTAAATTATAATCCTGATACCTTTGACTATTGCCTCCATTATATTATAAAGTAATACATTTATTCCATTATATTATAAAGTAATACATTTCTGATCATTGTAAGATATAAAGAAGCATGACGATTGCACAGAATTATGGATATAAAGTCGTAACAATTTACATTTTACATTACAGATGGTGCAATACAGTACAATGAATGTCGAATTTTATTTGTTTTGTATATATTGTAAATATTGTACATATGTATTTCTCTATACCTTGTCATCATGGTGGTTTATTGAGAATAAAGATATATATGTTAGAAAGTTGTTATGACCTATGGGATTAATTAAACAAAATTCACTGTATGATTGATGCTGATTAAGAAACACTTATTTGCGTCTTTGCGGTTTAAATTTTTCGTTTTTTAAATGTATATAATATTTAAAAAACGAAAAATAAATTATATAATAGTTGTGGTTTTTTTTATACATATAGGTACTCAACTATTATGTTACTATTGAAAATTAAGAATATAAAAAACTATGATATCGACATTCCTTTTAGGGACCAGTTGAAGTGCGCCTTTGGTTGCCTTCCGATGTTTTAGTCAGGTTGTTGTCTCTTTGTCACTTTCCCCTACATTCTCTATTATAGTATTGTTCAAAGTTTTACAAGTTCAAAACTAAATGATATGCCTTATGCTTTATTCGTATATAGTTTAATTTGGGTAAACCGTGATGACATAATCTAAATGAGCCAGGAAATGCAAAGATACAAATAACCCTGTTAAAAAGTTGTATACCGCAACTATTTGCGCAGCCAAAGTACGTTGACCGACTTGTGATGTAGTCACCGACAATATAACGACATGTATGGGACGTTGATAATGCGTAACTGCAGAGTTTTATTATTGACACAAAAAAAGAATTTAGGTCCACGAAATATTTGCATTCAAATTGATGAATTTTAACCAAAATATTTCATTTGGAACTACTGTTATTAGAGTTCACTATACAAAGAGAAATGTAAATTTCATTAGAACTCAGCTCGAATCAGGAATGCACGACAATGTCTTAAAAATAATAACTTTTATTTGTATTCAGCTCGAAATAAAACTTAAAGCATGGCATTCCACCTGTTTATGTGAAGTGGTGTACATAAGATTTTTTATTTTCTATCTAAAGACAATTTATAATTATTCTTATCCGTATATGAACTTAGACGAAAAAATGCTACAGTTTTAAAAGTGCAGAAAACCTCGTTCATTTCTTCAATTTAAACACACATGGTTGATTGACATGCACGTATCTTTTTATTTCCCATTCATGATAAAACTGCTGTTAACTGTGAATCCCTGGGTTGTTCAGAGATCAATACCAATTTAAGCATGTAATTTGTGCAATATCCGATCAGTATAGAAAATTTAATACATAATTCATATAATATAGTCAGCTGACACTTTGTCAAACATTAGTATATTTGGTAAATTAAAACGTTTGGAGAATGGAGATAACAGTATAATGAGAATAGCAGAATAGCCTATACATATTTCATGTTGTTTTGATTAACAAAAGTGCTAACCATTATATGTTTACAGTTTTAAAAGAATTACAGTTGAATAATTTATAAGAAAACAAACTCAAAGAGAATCTGCGGGATTCACGATACAAATCGCTACAAAAACAAAAAAAATGTGTCTTATGACACGTTTGCCCCGAATAAAAGCTTTTGCAGTTTTCAAAGTGATAAAGTTACATAACTCATGAACAGTCAATGACTTAGTGTCTGAATTCTGCCTGCGAGGTTTTGTTGTTGACAATGTGTATTAGTTTCATAAAATGGGACTTAAGTTAGATTTCAGAAATGAAAAAATGCAATTTTCCAAGTTATAAAGGGGCATGATTCTAGAACAGTGAATGATGTATTGCCAAAAATGCACGGCAAACTTAACTCAAAGTGCGGAAACGAAACTGAGACTAACGCACGAAATACGGACGGTCAAGAGTTATACTTAAAGGCTCTGCTGCATACGGCAAGGCCATAACAATTAAAACTGAGAAAAATTAGCAAACATATAAATAATACTTTTAATATCATAGTGCTGCTGTTGAATTTATATCGTGTTGGCGTCATCAAATAAGATAAATGTTTGCACGCTTTTGCCTTAACGTATAAAGCAAAATACACAATAGAGAAATACATATGCCTTCTTGAAGATATAGGGCAGGCCAAAACAAACTAGGTCAACTAATTTGTTCTAGTGCACATGCATATTGAGAAGTGATTTTCAAGTATTGTGTTATTGTTACGCAGCTTCTAATTTTAAAACAAATGTTATCAATAACCTCGAATACTGCATTGTCAGACACAATGTTATAAAAATGAGATTTAGTACAAAACGTATTGGAACTGTACGCTTAAATTCAAATATTTAAACTGTAAAAGTAATTTATTTTCGTCTAGAACTGTTTATTCAAACACCATTTATCTAAAAGATAAACCGGTAATAGAATCTTGGTAAACAGTATACAATAGAAAGAGAAAACTAATGTTATATTTGCTTTGTAACAACATTACTATAAAAGCAATGCGATACTTTGTATCAAAAACGAATCCAAGATATTTTTTAAACGAATTTAACCAACAAATAATTGATTTACCACGTACTTTTCTAGTTTTGCAGCACATGTATAGCACGAGACGCGCTTATACTGTTAATGCACACTGTCTCGCACGTTGCGCTTATCCTGTCAACCACACTGTCTAAAACAATGCGCTTATTCTGTCAATCCACATGGTTTTGCACAAAGCGCTTTTCCTTTCAATCCCACTGACTCACACAATGCGCTTATCCTGTCAATCACACCGTCTCGCACGAGGCGCTTAGTCGGTCTACCACACTGTCTCGCACGAGACGTTTAGCCGGTCAATCACACTGTCTTGCAAGTTCAAGATTTAAACATCAGTAAAATAGTGTTGACTTAATTTGTCATTTAAAATGAAAACACTTTTTACAAAACACTGTCCATGTCTTTTAAGATCATACTTTACTACAGAGAAAAAAAGCATTCATAAATCTGAAATTATTATATGTATTTATCGAACGTCAAATGCAAAACAATGACCTTATTGTAACCTTTAAAATTTCACGTTACAGCAGTCTTCCCAAGGTGTTAATCCTATTTACATAACGTAACATATGAGGCGAAATGTTTTTTGATGATTTCCATAAATAAAATACAATTATTCCAGCTGGATCCCTACAGATATTAGACAGATCAATTGAATTTCGTATGTATGCACACAAGAAGATTATAAATTTTATTTCAAGACGATTTGCAAGATAAATTGGCACAGTATGATTTTTCCTTCCTGTACGAGTGAAAGAATGGAAGACTTAATTATTTCTGAATTGGAACATTATTTAATTCTTTCGACATCGTGTGTGATGTCCCATGAAGTTGTCTTTTTCATTAATTCATTAAGGCTATAGTTTTTATTTATTTCATGTTTTTAATTCCAAGCACAGCTACAATGCATATTCCATGTATAAAAATGGAACACTGAGAACCACTAAAGTACAATATTAAATACAGTTATATTAAAATGTTATAAACTCAAATGAACAAAAGAGACTTCACAGTTAATTTAGAGGGTATCTGATAACAACTGTTTCATTGGTCAACATGAAATCTTTTTTTCTGTTGAGTATAAGGTATCTTTTATATGTAGTTGTTAGTACACTGCTTAGTAAAACAGTACTATACTTAGTATATCCCTGTACGTTATATTTAATTATGTTGGTAGCATAGTTGCAATATACTCTATAAGAAATATCATTATAAGTCTATAGTGCGCCGTATTTTGTTGGTCAATACAAGATTTTGAATGTGACTGGTGAGAAAAATATATTGATATATGTGTATTGTTTTTGTAAGAAGTGATTGAAAAGTATTGATATTTCAATGTGGTTGCTAGTTTATGTATTAAAGAACGTATATCTTACTGAAAATAAAAGTACCAATGAACTGATTTCCATATGTAAACCCAAAGAAAAAGCTCATATATACATGCATTTGCATTTTCCAGTATAAAATGAGATGATGCGATATGATTGCCAATGAGATATTTATCCACCAGAGACCAAATAAAGTAGAAGTTAAGAGAACTACTAGGTCATTTCTCTTTAACCCTAATGATGACCTTATATGGTATAAAATGTTGCAGAACATCTAAATAATTGACAGAACATCTAAATAATTGACAGAGTATACATAATACGTATTATTCAAAATTCGCCTCTATGGGGCGTCTCAAAACTTAGTGTTATAGCTGCATTAATGTATGGCAAGCCGTTTTCGTCAAAACTATGTTTAAACCATTTTTTTGAAAAATTTACACACTGAGAATTACAACAATGTACACTGAGATTTAAAAACTTCAAAACGCACACTGAGAATTGAAAATTACACACTGAGAATTGAAAATTACACACTGAGAATTAAAAATTACACACTGAGATTTCATAAAGACGCACTGAGATTACAAAAATGAAAAACGCACACTGAGAATTGAAAATTACACACTGAGAATTGAAAAATACACACTGAGATTTCAAAAAGACACACTGAGAATAAATAAACTGAAAACACACACTGAGAATTTGAAATTACACACTGAGAATTTAAAATTACACACTGAGATTTGTACGCACTTTTTATGCGCACATATCTAATTAACATACTTCATCTGAATCTATTACAACCTTAAAACAACAAGGGGACAGAACACGTTAGTCCTTCGATTTGGTTTCAAATTATTAATAAAAAAAACTTTAGAAATACAAGAACAAGAAAAATACCCACTTACTCTTATTACAAAATATAACCAAATGGTGAAAAACTTTATTAAAGGTATAAGAAAACATTGGAACAATCTGCAAAAGAATGCAGTGGGTACATTTTTAATTAATTAAAAACACTTAATTCCATCTCGGATGCTTTCGACATTACTCGTTACCTTTCGACATTACTCGTTACCTGTTTGTACAAAATTTATCGTTCGTAATTTAATCGCATTTGATTGGTTAATAGAAATACCTGTTCACTTCAGGTAAATTTTCATACAAATATTCCCTGGTCATTTCGAATTGTGTACTGGTCAATTCAACACGTTAAATTTACCCACCCTCCCGCCCATTTCATTTTGTATTATTTGATTTTTGTACATGAGTTCAGTGTATACCTTATTAAATCGAAGAAGTTCTTTTTCAGGTAATGCAGATTGATGAATGTGATGTCTGTTTGGGAAGTGACTAGTGCATTTATATATTTTGGAAATTAATAATTATCAAGATTATGGACTTAAAATGAGAAATTATTTATGACATATGTATGATTGTAATTTTTTTTATTTATGCCAAAATATGATTATCATTACTTATGTGTTGAGTTTTGTTTTATTACATCGAAATGGGAGTGGAGGGAATTAAATTTTTACTCACGTGTCTATTATAGCATATAAACGTAACAAAAATATAAAAGATTAACTAGCGAAATCAGGGAAACAGTTGGAAGACTTTTGAAAAGGGACCCATGTTTAATTACTGGTAGTAATGATCAGAATTATAGGCAACAAACTAACTTATGAATATAAGCGATGTTAAGTCTTGAAATTTATTACGAATGTTGGTTGAAGGAATCGCATTTCATTATAATGACAAGAGTTCTTGAGATCAAGATATTAATCTGTTGAATTATTCATCTCATGAATATTCATTAGTAATTTGCATATTAATCTCAGTGTGTATTTTTGAAATCTCAGTGTGTAATTAACAATTCTCAGTGTGTGTTTTTCAATTTATTTCATCTCAGTGTGTCTTTTTAAAATCTCAGTGTGTAATTTTGAATTCTCAGTGTGTGTTTTTTTATTTTTTTAAATCTCAGTGTGTAATTTCGATTTTTCAGTGTGTTATTTTAGGTTTTTAAATCTCAGTGTGTATTTTTTTCGAAAAAAGGGTTTAAACATAGTTTTGACGAGAACGGCTTGCCATATTAATGCATCTGTTAAATCCTTATGATTAACAACAACTCTTGTGTCCTACAAATAGACCATTACTAAATAAAAGTGTTCATGTTCAACTTGCGAGACTGCACAACAATATCGGTTATTTCTGTTATAATTGTTCATTCCATTTTCTATTAGAGAAACCAGACTGTCAATTGATATTGTTAGTTTTAGAATTGAATATTTATGCTTCAATATATATTTATTATAATGATACAACTGCATGACGTCCTCGTGTGCAACATGTTTATTCTTTCCAATACATGTCATTAGGTGCGATTTAATAGACTTAAAATATGGAAACTTTAAATATAAAGAACACAAGAACCAAAACCGGCATAAAGAAAACAAAGCAAAATTAACTGTGTGGTTCCTGTTCAGACACAGCTGTGATACCAGTTGAGACAATATATTAAGAATGGTGTTTTCAGTTTCAATCTTTGTCAACATTAATGATTATTACCACGCATCTTGATTGATTTTCAGAATATCATTGCATAATCCCAAAGTAATAGAATATATTCCACAAGTCTAGGGTTCGTGTTAGACATTACTTACTTAAGATGATGCAATACCAGAGATGACGTTTTTTTAATCATGAACTAGTCACCGTGCCGATTACGTGCCATCACCTCGTAATTTTCTCATCCCCTTAATTTGTCTGGAACAATATTATGATAACCTTTGAAGTATTAAGACCAAAGACAAGACAACTAAGAATACAAGAGAAATACTACAAAATTTAAAGAAGTTAATTGATACGACTTATATACTTTGCTCTGTCAAGTAATATCAGCTCATAAGCTTGGTTTTGACATTTGGAACAAAATACAGTACTTCTTTCTAATACTGAATAATGTTTTTGGTATTATTGTATAAATACCCCATATTGTCGTTGACTTATCTGTTCTCATATCGCACTCTCTAATGACATAAGTATGCATGCATAAGGGACTAAAACAACCCTTATTTAACCTCAACATTTAACGAGCTTGTGAAGACAATTGCTGTTCCCTTTATTGAAATTAGTGATTTAATTTCATATCGACAAGTGCCAAATCAATGTCTAATTAAATTTCCCATCAAATCATTGCTATTGAACAGGATATTGACCTATCAATGGATTACACGGTAAAGGTGGAATACCAATGAGTTGTATATTGTTCTTGTTATGTCATCATGGTGGAGAAATCAGCCCATTATTGATAGTTAATAACCTGACATTCTCTTAATGACAATCAGCAAAAAGTCGTTAATCCTTAATCCTTTGATACAAACTGTATTGTATGCAGAAATATTGCTAAAGTAAAAATAATTGAATAGTACTTCTAGTAGGTCGGGATGATATGTTATGTCAACATCTTCTTTGCTTTCTAGAATAAGGTCCCCCTATTTTGATACTTCCTAAAATCTTTCCTTTTAATGTGTTTCTTTCAATAAAGTGTTGGCCATGTTTGTTGCTTTCTCAAATGTGGTCCCCCTATTTTAGTGCTTCCTAAAAGATGGTCCTTCTCACTTCGTTATTTTCTCAAAAGTGATGGCCATCTTTGTTGCTTTCTAAAATGCGGTCTCCCTTTAGTTGCTTTCTCAAATGTGGTCTCCTAATATGATTTCTACCTCAAAGTTGTTCCCCCTTTTTTTGTTCATCGAACGTACACCGGCAAGTTTCACGTAAATTTGAATTAATGAGAATCTTGCGTGAAATTCACGTGAATTTCACCTCAAACACGCTTATACGTTAAACTCACGTGAAATCAGTTCTCGTGAGTTAATTCAATTTCAAGTCAGTTTCATGAATAAACTCGTTTGAGGTGAATCTCAAGTGAAATTTTCAACGTGAATTTCACGTGAGCAAAATTTTCCTGTACAAATGTAGTCCCCTGTTTTGTTGTTTTCTAAGAATTGATCCTCTAAATTTCTTGCTTTCTCAAATGTGGTCCTTAAATATTGTTTACAGATGTTTTCTGTTTTTTTGTTGTTCAGTTTAGACGCTTCAATACAGAAAGAACCCATATTTGTAGGACACTTATCGTTCCAGTATACGATGATGTGCGGTATTAATGCGATAGCAACCAATCACACAGAACAAAACAACTTAAAAGACAATCATTTATCAGTGTATAATCGTCAACAATGGGGACGTCTGGAGTTGTTGGGATGGTTTGTTGCTCGTTATCTTAAAAAAGAGCCAGTTTCCTTCCGAGGTTCAGGGTTGTAGTAGAAAAGTTGATTAAACCAAGTTTTAAAAATCATTTTGAAGGTTTTCCAACAATTTTGAATATTATCTCAAATTTTGAAATGTCATTCAGCCTTGCACTTTGCTTTTAATTCCGATAAGATCTTAAATACTTTAGAAAATTTAGATAATGAATATACACAACAAAACACAGCTTAAATTAATTCGCATTTAAAAGAAAACAGCAAAAAGATAAATAACATTTTTGATAGGTATTTGGTATTTCCCTCATCAATTCTTAGATAAATGCTTGCAATTTATCAAAATTACAGTTTTGTGCTGCCGTGAGCATTTATTACAAAATGTATTCGTCAGATAAAAAATTCAAGTAGAAATATTATATCATGCTATTGTCTGAACATTAAAGTACATACAGCGATAGTATACTTTTAATTTTAGTAAAGTGCAGAAAATTTATGTTCGGTTATAACTTATAAAGGGGGAATTAACCTATCCCTAGAGATTTATGCTACTCTTTTACAGTTCAATTAAATTTTGTTAGACGTTAGCAAATAATACTCATCAGCACAATGCAAATACAATATTTATTTAAATACGAAATGATTAATTTATACATAACTGTTAAATACCACTACATCTGAGAAGAATGATGAGCTAAATATTAAGAATTGTAGAAAAGTCCGTTCTACGTTTACATGCACAGAAAAGAAAAATAAGGTTTTTGTTAAGTCCCAACAGTAGAAAACATTGTCGGCAGGGTTTAACCTGACTTGATATAACAATATTGAAACATAACCCAAAGTTCACGATGCTTTTAATGCAAACTCAACTGTCTGATAACTATTTAGTCACCTTTCATAATATATTTTGAGTAGCTATGCTGTCGTATTGACAACTCGTTTTGAGAATGATGAATATATGTTTTAATTTTGGATGTACATGTCTTCTGATTTGCTGACGTTATTTTGTTATCAGCCCATAGACATAATTTAGTCATGTGACCGTGACGTCAACGTTTTTTCATGGTTTTCTACGGTTTAAAATGGAATTTAGAATTAAATTATCAGGAATGACTGTAATATTTTTTCTGTCTATTCAAAATAACATAAAAAAATGTGGTGCTACGCGTTATTTCTTCATAGACAGAAAACATATGACAGTCATTCCTTAAATGTTTCACATGCAAGCACTTTGCTATCGTATTAACAATATTGTTCTTCGTGGTAGTATATAAATATTGCAAATGCAAGCACTAACGAAGAGAGAGAGAGGCAAATCCATGTATTCCAATTGAAGACGGACAAATTCTGCAGATGAGGCTTTGAATAGATCAGCATTTTTGTTTCATGTATAAGCTCGTTTAAAGTTAACTCAATGTGACATTTTTACCGTGAATTGTGTTGCTTTCTTAGATTTGAACCCCCGTATTTTCTTGCTTTCTGAAATTGTTTATTATGTTTTCTGTTGTTTTTTTTTTTGTTAAAGTCATATGAAACGAGTGAATGGTGAAAAATAATGTTTATCCAATTATTGAACCAGTGCATGTATATATATCATAAACTTAGTCCTCTGTGCCCGATTTTTTTCCCTTTTTTACGCAAATATATCGTATAATCGTCAATTTTTTTTCTCTCTGTCTGTTATGATTTAACACATATGGCTGCTCATTAAATGTCGTGTTTTTAAGCCGAAGTTTACCGATTGTCACCTTAAAGTAAACAAATAACAAAAAGCATGGGCATTGAGCACGTGTTTAACATGTACAATCAGATAATTGTTTATTTTAATGACAGATCCATGCGTATTGCGATCACCGGATTTTTACGAGGAGGGTTATGCTCAGGTCACTATGCATACGGAAAATATGTCGGCGAATTGCTTCCTGGAAGCAAGCAATTAAAAATAAGTAAACTTCTTCTAAATGTGGACAAATTGAAGAATTTTCCTCAGAAAAAAAAGTATATTGTACATAATAAGTTGTATAGTGAAAACTATCCATTTAGTTATAAAAAAACATGTTCATATTTTTTTTTAATTTGAGGTTTCTTATGACTTTAAGATTAGACGTTAACAATACAGAAAGAACCTAGTATACGAAGATGTGCGGTATTAATGTGACAGCAACCAACCACAAAACAAAACAACTTAAAAGACATTAATTTATCAGTATATGATCGTCTACAAAAGGAAAGTATGGGGTTGTTGTCATGGTTTAGTGCACGTTATCTAAAAAAGAAAAGGGCAAGTTTCCTTCCGAGGTTCAGAATGTTTTCCAACCGAAGACGGACAAATTCTGCAGATGAGGCTTTGAACGGATCAGCATTTGTGTGATCAAAGATTCAAGTGTAGTAAAAGGTATCAAAACACAAATATCTAGAAACAGAAATCAACTCAAGTTTTACCATCATGAATATATTGGATGAAGATTCAACCTTAAAAGCGTTTGAACAACACATAATCATAGCGATAAAAAGGCATAGTGGTGGCGTTAAATTTTTGAAATCTGATTGAGTTAATATTTCTACAAAACAGTTTCAGTTAGAAGAACACCTTAATTTATGAAATGTCACATCAACATGTTTGAAAAAGCAGATGTTACCAAGGGGCAATACAAACCATACACTTTTGTAAGTCGATGACAGAAAAAAATGTACAGTCGAAACAGAACACAAGACTAAGGTCTCAACGCAGTATTCACAAATGTATTGTCGGAACTGAACATAAGAAAGAGGTATAAGTAATCACATGGTATGTATTGTCGGAACTGAACATAAGAAAGATGTCTAAGTAATCACATGGCATTCTTTGTCGGAACTAAACATAAGAAAGAGGTATAAGTAATCACATGGTATTCATTGTCGGAACTGAACATAAGAAAGATGTATAAGTAATCACATGGTATTCATTGTTGGAGCTGAATATAAGAAAGAGGTTTAAGTAATCACATGGTATTCATTGTCGGAACTTAACATTAGAAAGAGGTCTAAGTAACCACAATGTACGTTATATCGGAGCTAAGCATTAGATAGAGAACTTAGAAATCTGTGACTTAATAAGTACTGTCGGAAGTGAAAATTGTACTTCGCAAAAACTTTATTCAATAAGTGACTGTATTGAGTATGTCTTTGTTATGCAGTTCTATTGCTTAATGCACACAGAAGAGAAAAATAATACAAGCTGTAATTAGCACTTTCTTAACATTTGAATCAAAATTACAAATAAATAGAAATTGTTGATAGTAATAGAATTTAATGAAAGCCTTAGAAAATTTTCTCATAATGTAGAAACTAATATTCTAAAGGAATCATCATGAATTTCCGTTGTTCAAGAATTACTTGCATCAATCTATTCCGCCATTGAGTCATCCTAATTAAATCAAAACGTATTAGACGACTTTCGATGCAACAAACCTATTCCTTATATGTTACGTCATGCTAATATTTTCAAATCAAACTTAATTTGTTCTCGCTTCAGTTCGTCAAGCGTAAATAAGGAGCAACTAACTTAAAGGAGTGTTAGCTTAAATAGAAAGATGATATGACGACAACTGAGTCTTTATGTTGTAATCTTTCAATTTGTGCAGTCAACATAGTCAAAATGCGCTGACTGTGTAATTTTATGTGATATACCGTCAATATTCGTTATAATGTTTTAAGTCAGTCCTATCAATCTATAGCTAAAATTCGTATTGAAATTAACACACATTTCCTCAAGTCGGTCATCGACAAAATCTAGTTTCTGGACATTTCTCTTAGAAAAATTAAAACACAAGTTCTTGTTTTTGTTCTAACATATTGTTTATAAAATTGTATAGATTATTACGTTTATTGATGATTGTTGAAGTGGATTTATGTTTTCATTGTGTAGTCTTGATATATATACTAGAGCTGGTTTGTTTATGCATGATTCTTAAGGTAATCTGCCAAACTCTGCATGAAAATGGATGCCTTTCTGAAAAGATTAATCAATAAACTTACATATGTAAACTTCGGTGTTTCTCTTTTGTTGGCTCAATCATAATTTAAATACAAATTCATAATAAGGAATATCACCATCAGCAGTTCTTAAATTTAGCATTTAATGACGCAGTGGGGTTCGTGTTGCTAAGTCATTTGTTTTCTATGTTTGGTATTCTGTACTATTATTTGTCTGTATGCCTTTTTTTTATTTGTTAGCCATGTCGTTGTCAGTTTACTTGCAATCTATGAGTTGGACTGTCCATCTGGTATCTTACGTTCCTCTTTTTAAGTCAATGAAAATAAGGATATTTCTAAACTTTTGAAATATATGTATGAATCAAAAATTATTAGAATAAGATATCTATAAAAAAAAAAAATCAGGAGATTTCCATTTATTTGTCTATAACTATTATTATTATTTCTATGATAAAATGCAATGTATAATAGTCTCAATTACATTTGATATCGGGGTTGATACACGGACACAACAAAACTAATAACTCTGGGAAGATAAATGGCTGCTTATTTATTGTGATATAACATTCCAACTTCGTTTATTAATTGTTGGCGTTGGTGTTGATTGATTTAATTCGAATCTAATTATAAATGATGGTATGTGCAATTTATTATCATTATCCTTGATCTGTTTGACATGTGCTTGAATTAATGGCTTCTTAACGAGGCATATAGTAAAACGTTGTCTGGCTTAAGTCATTGGACTAAGGTAGTGAAGTATAACTCAAGGACCAGCTTAAAATACTGTCATACATTTTAAATACTTTCATAAACTTAATTTCGTGTTCCTTTATTTGTCTTTGCAAATTATTAGCCTTTACTGTTTAATCCATTTTAGTCGTGGCTCGGTATTTGTACATCCCGCCATTGTGTTATTGTGCAATGGACAATGTGGGTGTTCATGCTTTCTTTTTTGCTTATGTGCTTTGTCGAAATGCCAATTTTTTCTTTGTTGACATATTTGATTGCTTAAATGGTGATTAAGATTGTAACACTATGCTGACTGCTGTACCCCTATAGTTGACATTTTTGTTCTCATATTGTTGTCAATATAATGGAATTTAATGCGACTGTCATACAAGTGAGAGGTTGAGCTAACTATGAAACAAGGTTAGATCCACTATTTTCCACTTAAGTAAATGCCTGTACTAAGTCAGAAATATAACAGTTGTCATGGTTCCACATAAGTAAATGCCTGAACCAAGTCAGAAATATAACAGTTGTCATGGTTCCACATAAGTAAATGCCTGTACCAAGTCAGAAATATAACAGTTGTTATGGTTGTTATCCATTCGTATGATGTGTTTGAGGTTTTGCTTTTGTTATTTGGTAAAGGACTTTCTGTTTTGGATTTTTCTTGCGGTTCGATATTTCTGTTATCATACTCTTTTTTATACATTGCTTGCTTTATTTTTTTGTCTTGATCACTTCTGTTCTATGGGGAAGGTAAATTTTACTTCATAAAAACAGTTATTGTCAGATCTCAGATATTCGCTGTTTAATCCATTTGGCATTTGGTTTTAGTATACTAGTACACAGACTATTACCAACTTGAAATCATATATTTTTATTTTTTCAATAAAAACAAAATGATTGTGCTAAACCTTTTTATTTTTGTATCCTTACTGAACTCTAAATTCAAAAAGTCCATTATTGAGCCTTAATAATATATTATGTCAGAGGTTTCCGTTACCCAGGTTTGTAAACAGATCTGAAGGACATCAGCCATTAATACACTTTACATAATACACAATTATTTTTTTTAATAATTTAAATATTCATGAAGGGTGTATATCATCAACCTTTAACAGATAGCAAACAATTTCTTAATTAATTGCAGGCTCAATTCATACCGTACTACAGCGTGTAGATTTTGTATTACTCATAAAATAGAATTAAGACAATGCAGTATTAATGCCAACGCGACAACTTTCCAATAGAGACCAAAATGACGTAAACATTGGCAATCATATGCCATCGTACGAACTATAACAATTAACAAATCCGATATCACATAGCAATATGTAAATCAATGCAAACGAGAAAAATAAAGGATTATATACATTGTATGTACAAAGAAAAACACAAAAACAAATACAGCAACATACGACAACCACATAAATATAATTTCTAATCTGAAATTGAACCAAAAATGACCGTTGTTGTATTGGCGCGACATGTAGCAATGATTCTACTATTCATAGTAGTTGGATAATGAGCTTTGGGAACTTAAAAATAGCTTTAAAGGTATCAAATGTTTTGCACACGATGCCTATTTCTACAATAAAAGTATCTTAGCTGATGCTCTGAACCAAAATATTTGAAAATCCAAAGGTTGAAAAAAAAAAAAAAAAAAAATGAAGAGCTTATAAAGGACAAAAAGTATAGCCAATGTTGGACAAGGAATCAAACTTTTGCATGAGGGAGATATATTTTTTAATCAAAAAAAAATTCTCATTGCAAAATTAAAAAAAAAACATATTCCTTCCCACTCTTGCGTTCTCATTGGCAGATTTTTTTTATTCCATTGTATAATTCGCCATTTCAGAATCTAAAGGACATTGTTCGTACACTAAAATGAAATAAACAAACGCTACGTCATTGGTTGAATTTCAATTGTATAGAACGTTTTTAACCAATGAACACGTTTTGATTAACTCTTTTGAAAATATTACCCAAAATGCAATAGATTTCTGAAACGGTGAATTACGGTCCATTCCTGGCATTACATCACATACTACCACTTGAACGACTACACATTTAACACGCACAGATGTATCATGTAAATTCTTCTTGACCTTTATCTACAGGAAGCTTGTAAAGTGCTAATGACGTTTCTATGTAGTTATGTCTTACTGGAATCTCAATGCAGTTTATTACATACTTAATTGTAATCAAATTGTGCAACAACGGTAGCGTCTGGAATGTGTATTGGAATGATTGATATTTCTGCCACTTAAAACATCTTGTCATAAATTTCCTGACAGAAACCAGCATTATTTGATAATCTCATTTAGTTAATTTCGCGATAGAAAATGGAAAACTTTAATTAGGAGTATTAACGCTAGAACTAATACTTTAAATACCAATGTTAATTCAGCACCGTAGGTTTGTTGTTAGATACTTGTAAAAATTGCTCTGACTCTGTGGGTATACTAGCTTAATCATTCCAGTATGTTGAATTAAGATAAATAAATTAGTGTTGAAGAAGTTTTTCATATAATCCAAATTTACTCTTATAACTTAATGAATGTACGACCTTTGATTTCAGTCTGTTTTAGTGTAAAACATACATATACTGCATGGATTTTTTTATTGTTGAAGTCTGAACTATTATGTAAATGTACCTGTAAAAAGTTCTTACATCAGTAGATCTACACGAAACACAAAATATATTTAAAAAATTGCGCAAGACCTTTTAAAACTCTGTATAATAAAAATAAATCTTAAGAAAGTTAACTTCTTTTGATCTTTAAGAAGCTTCTATCCAAAATTTTTCCTAAAACTGTTAGAAGGGTTTTCAAAATTATTGATGCGTAAATAGTTTTAATTTAAGATGTAATACCACCATTGATTTCCCCTATTAGTCTTTGTTGAATTCGCACTTTTCAAAAAAATGTGTAGAACTTATCTTTGTTTCAAATAAAGAAATACTTAACTTGAATAAAGTTTTATCCTGTCTAGTACTATAGAAAAAAAAATTCACGTAACATTTCATTACATATATGAAAATAACCATCACTGGAAGTTAACCAATCAAATGTCTCCCCTTATGGTGTTTAGTCACCATGTAACCTGAAGATTACAAAATATTCTTTAGAAATCCCAAATAAAAAAAATAATGATGTTTTGAAATACCCAAGACATATGTTTATGACACAGAAATATTTTATTGCAATAAAATGTAGGATTATTAACCTACAACTGTCAAATTCAAGGGAATTTTTTTTTCCACCTATTTTCGTATACAATTGGATGTGACGTACCATGATTTGGTGATATTACACCTAAAACACGCGGCAAAAAATAAATAATCAAATATATTTCGACGTTTTACTCTCACTGTCTTTTATCATAAAGAAGCTTTTGTCTAAGTTTTGTAAAATTCCCATAAAGGTTTGACACAGGCTGAACCTAACTGACGACACAGAAGACGCCTGAATACAGGATCGTTATGTCTTGCTCCCTCGACATTCGTTTAGGACGCGACAAAAACCTTTATACTTAAAAACCTGTGAAAAATACGTCATTTAGCTCAAACAACACATAACAAGTCAGAGAACAATAGGTCTAATGAAAACACGTTTTAGTTTGTAAAAAACATACAAAAAACAAGGAAGTGTGAAAAGATTTTCTTTACGATATGACACATAAAAAAGAAAAATGCCTTTATCAACTTTCATCAACATTTCCTTCTTGTTAGAAAAAAGTCAGTCATGCTGCGACCATTTTAAAGCTTTCAACTCTGACATTCTGTCAGTATACAACACAGTAATATACAAGAAGGCTAGCAATTTTCTCTTTATATGTTATGGAATAAAATAAATTCTCTATTTCCAATAGCTGTCATTTCTAACGCGTTTTCAAGGGTAGTTTGATTTGTTGTTATGTAAAAATCCATTTATCTAAATTGAGATCAAAATTCTACCATATACCGTTATAATATGATTCTCTATACGATACTATGAAAATAGTATAGCACTGTCGCAACATAAGGCATCAATGTCAGTCTGTGATTTAAGGATTGATAACTTTACAATTTATAACTGGGAAAATAAAAGATAATATGTAAAAAGTATAACAAACAAAAAAATCACAAAAATACTAAATTCCGAGGAAAATTCAAAACGGAAAGAACCTAATCAAATGTCAAAATTAAAAGCTCAAACATTCACAACCAACGTCTTTTACTTATAGAGAGGACACATTACATGTGGTGGGTCTTAACATAAGTCTCGAATTAAAGTAAAACACACACTAAAACTCTACACAGTTAAGTTCCATCATGGCGACATATGTCACATATAACATTAAAAAGAAAAGACGATTGACAATTTTGAAAACTTACATCTAGCAAAACATTAGTAAATTTTCCAACCTCAGGGACATCGCCACACGTATTTTGTTGATTTACAGTAACCGTTATAGTTACTAGTATTTTTTTTTTTTTATATTTTAACTCAAATGTTTCTATACTCTCTTGTAATCTACACTGGTAGAAAAAGGAAGCAGAACACACAAAAAAAAGGGACAACCATATGTAATAAATTCTTTGGAAGGGTTTGAAGATCCTATTTCACATGCGGCACTCGTACATTCAATGCATATACATTTTCAACTTTATGAAATCAACAGTACTATACTTAAGATATACATATCTCTGTTCAGTTATGATTTTGTTGAGTTTCTATTGCATTGATGTAAATCTATATATTCTTACAGTCATAATGAACAATTGAAAATGAAATTGATTACTTTAAATTCATAGAGAATTGTTTTGATTTATAATAGCAAATGCCTATTGTAAAAGACTATACTAAAGGTAAATAAACCCCAACATGAAGGTTTAATTCAGGTCATGCAACTGTTGTGGTATATTTGTAATTTGTTTGTGACTTGAAAAAAAGCGTTCATGCACACATCACAATATTTTTATTCTTACAATTTTATATTACAAATGCCATTAAAATTAAGAACAGATAATTCGATCAAATAAGTGCAAAAGATTGCACCATATTCATCTTAAAGTATGACATGTCCTTGTATATAATTCTTTCCCTATTAACTAACACTTCTTAATTTCATTTCTTTGTTTAAGCGTTTTAAGCACGATTGCTTATAACACGAGATATTTGAATTTATTAAGTTTTAATTCTTCTACGATAAAAAAGATAAATGTTTTTGATGATCAGTAACCGGAAGAAGTCGTGTTACTTCATTGTAGTTACAGTACGACCGAACGGCAAAGACGATATAATTATGTTCAATAAACTTCAGTTTCAGTCATCAAAGTTGTGAATTCACAATTAAATATTGTTAACTGTTATACTCAAGGACAAAACCCGAACAGTAGTTGAAGGTCATATTACTGTTTGCTTTAAAACTTGTGCGTGTCTGTTTTATGATTTATACAATGAAATCATTTATACAAACATGAACATCTTTATTGTCTTCAAAATTTCATAGAAGGCCAGTAGAATTAAGTAGAAAGTTCGTATTAGTGCAACAGTTTATGCAGCTATTCAAATTACCAAAAAGATTCATCTTCACTGAAATGTTATCAATGATATTTTTGTTCTTTCAAACTTGTTCCATTTTATGCCTTTATGAATGCGTTTTGAGCGCGACTGTTTCTAACACGATAAATTCAATACGACTGAACGGCAAAGCTAAAGCTGTATTCGCCATCTTTGATTTTCAGTCAACAAAGCCACAATAAGCAAGCCATACACTCATTATCAAGAATAAACGGGCATAAAAGATTCAGCTAATATGTAGAAACCATGCGATGTAGCTGTAATCTTCTAAACACATGTATACGTACGTGTTTCTTTGAACGTTATATAAAGACATAACACAAATTACGAACACGAAGGTAAATTCAAATTTGAAAGTCAGTAAAATCTGACAGAATCAAACGTTATCAACTAACAAGTGAATTACAACTCATGACAATGAGCAGGGTTAAAACAAAAGTTATACTTGTAGCTAGATGAACCTCCCGCTTGTTTGAAAGTTGTTTATAGTTCCGTTATGTTCACAAAATTGAGCGAGCAAAGTCAAACAGACAGACTAGATATAGGAAGATGTGATGTGAATGCCAATGAGACAACTCTCCATCCAAAAAAACAATTTATAAAAGTAAACCATTATAGTTCAATGTACGGCCTTCAACGCGGAGCCTTGGCTCACACCGACAACAAGCTATAAAGGGCCCCAAAATTACTAGTGTAAAACCATTCAAACGGGAAAACCAACTGTCTAATAGACTATATTGATATTACAATAATCGGGATCCAATTGTTAAAACTGTGTAAACATACATTACGGACAAACAACATTACTGGCTAAAAATTTCAAACAAGCATACAAATAAATTCAACAAAGAAGCCAATAAAGTACAAGTGTAATTGACAGTAAATTTGACACCAACAAAAAAGTGTATGCAGTTGATAGTGTGTAATAGACAATTTTCTGTGCATGCAATTAATCATCAATTGTTAACACAGGCAGTGTGTTAATTGTTAAAGGTAACAGATACTATTAAATATCAGTTGACCATGCTCAACGTACAAAGATATCCGCAGAATGCATTTAGCATAACGCAAACGTATCCACACAATCATTATAAAACAGTCCAGGTGATTTATCAGATTTAATTTATTATTTGATATTTTCCCTTAAAATAATGGAATTAATGAATGACAATCATACATTGTATATATATTTCCTTTTACAAATTTCAATGAGAAAAGTTTAAAAACAAACGTTTTTTTAAAGTTTTGACCAAACAGAAAGAAAGGGACAACTGACTCGAAGATAGGCTGACAAAATTTGTGCAATTCTAACAAAACTTTAGCAAATATCTCTTTGGAAGAATTCGTGACAAGGTGAGAGCCTTCACTTCAAGAAGTTAAAACATAGCGTAAAAGTTCGGGAGTCTTTTAAAAGAGAAAATATGACATTTTGATAGTTAAAGTTTTAAATTACAACAAATAAACTTACCTTTCACTTAAAATTTGAAGCGACGTTAATAGTTTCACTGTTTACTGCTAATTTATCCTGATCGTTGAGTAGCGATATCATCGGAGTATAGTGATGATTTGATCGAGATCAATAGCATGGATCAGATATATTTATACCGCGTTGATAACAATATTTTACTCATTAAAGTTAATTTGAACTATATGTTTAACAGATGATCTGGTATAATATATCAATACATTCCATCAATACAAAGTATTGTTCCTTTTTAGTTTGAGAAAAATGAATTTTGATTGTAAAAAGCATCTCAACTCTCCACTTGGGACTGCGAACAACACATACGATAATTACGATTCTTTTAATTCTTTTTATTTTTAATTGTTTGAAAAGAGGCTAATTTTTTATTTCTAATTATCAATATTATCTTTCTAAACTAAATGCGGGAAGAATTTTAAACCACCGAACACATCATTGAACTTGACAGATACAGTTTAAAACCAGTTATAGGAATTAAATAACAATTGGTTCTGGTGAAATAACAGTAATAGTGTTTTTTTTTTATAGCTATAAGATATTGTTTTCGGATTCTATAGAAATTTCTAAACTATGATAAATCATACTCAGCAGAATTATAATGGTCATTAATGGTTCTAAAGTATTAGCTGCCTCAAAACGATCTTATAACTGCTCTGAGATATAAAAATAATAAAATTGGATTAAGGAATTTGTCAAAAAATCAACAACCCGATCAAAAAGCAGACGACAGCCGAAGGCCGCCAAAGGGTCTTCAACACAGTGAGAAGATCTTGCACAATGAGGCGGTCTACAGCTGACCACCAAATAAAAATGTGCACGAGTTAAGTGAAAGAATCAAAGCACCAACAAAGAAAAACTTAGAACATTAAACAAGACTACAAATGTACGTTTGTGGGATAAACATAAAAATTAGGTATTTTTGTGTTTATGTTTTGCACACAAAAAAAAAATATCAAGCTACCTTTATTTTTCGTAAAATCGCGAGTAATTAACTCTTCACTGAAATTGTCTGTACTTGAATTGACAGTGTTGGTTATTTTTCCCTTTTGAAAGAGGCTATTATTTTGTATTACCAGTAGCTCATTTGTACTCCCGTTGACGTTGAATTTTTCAGGTTTCTGTATTTCTCCTCAAAATAAGATTTTTCCTACGATAAGACTATATCAAATCTGTCAAATACTGAAAACGGAGCTTTCTGTATCTTATAAGTTAGTTATCTTGCGAGAAATATAAGTAATGACTATTCAATTTGACGATAAACTTGCAATGTCATAAATGACTTGTGAAAAGGATTTGTTTGTTCTTATGATTGCATTTTATTTTTCTTGTCGGATATATAGATTTCCTGTTTTTCGTATTCCATTCAATATTCCTATCCATGTACGACGAATTACTGTATTTAAAAAATTCATGCGAATTTCACATGAAATTTTTTACGTGATTTTTATGTGAAACTCACAAAAACTGATTTCACGTGAGTTTCACGTATCAGTTCGTTTGAGGTGAAATTGATGTGAATTTCACGTGAGATTCACATGAATTTAAATTCACGTGAAATTGATGTGAGTGAAATTTGCCAGTGTAAAGCTCTGTTTTGGCTTTTGGAACTTGTAAATTTTTGCAAGAGGCATGATTTCTCAAACAATATTGGTTTATTTCTGTCATTTCTTTAAATTTTTTAGTGAGATATACAGGGGCTTCATTCTTCAGGCATTTATGAATCAAAACTGATTTGTGGTATGAGATTCTGTTCTCTACTGTCATCCATCCAAGCTGTTTAAACAGTGGAGCTGATGATGAAAATGGATCAGCATCTAAAATAAGGCCCGCAGCCTTTTTCTCCAATTTTATTATTCTGACTAGCTAATTTTAAACACAACCACTCCAAATAATACAACAATAATCTAACAGTGGGAGAATTTAACCATTATAAAATAATTTTCTTAGATCAATATTTAGAAATTTCTTGATTTTAGAGAGTAAAAAAAGTCTAGATGAAATTGATGAACATAAGTAATTTATATGGCCTGTCCAGGACAGATTAGAGTCAATTCTAACACCTAAAAGTTTTTCAAATGATGATTTTTGAAGAATATTATTCTCAATAGTTAGAACTGGTTCTGCTTGATTTAAACGCAGTATTTGAGAATAAGACAACTAACCTTTGATACCAAAGGACACTGAAGATTTCAAGTTTAACTGCTCATAGTAGCAGTAACTATATTCGACCGTTGGTTTCCGTTTGAATGGTTTTACACTAGTAATTTTGGGGCCCTTTATAGCTTATTGTTCGGTGTGAGCCAAGGCTCCGTGTTGAAGGCCGTACAATGACCTATAATGGTTTACTTTTATAAATTGTTAATTTGATAGAGAGTTGTCTCATTGGCACTCACACCACTTCTTCCTATATCTAAGGATTGAAAAATATATGTACAACTATTTCTATGAAAAAATTGTAGTATTCTTGCTAGAACAAAAAGAAATAAATTGTGTCACTTCAAACTTTTCGTTAACTTCATTCTTTATACCACAGATCCTCTCTTAACAACCTGATAATCTTCTTAAAATCGCTGATAATTCACTTTTCATGAACAAACCCCTTCTTGAGTTGACAGCCAGGGTTATTGACCTCGATTGAAAGTGGCCATCATTTAGTATATTAGTAATACCATTATATTAGTTATACTCCCGTTGACGGTTGTAATTTTCGTGTTTTCTGTATTCTTCCCCAAAATAAGATTTTTGCTATGATAAATCTATATTAAAGCTGTCAAATACAGAAAATTAAACCTTCTGTGTTTTATAAGTTAGTTAAGTTGCGGGAATTATTTCTAATAACTTTACAATTTGACGATAAACTTCCAATGTCATAAATGACTGGTGAAAAATATTTGTTTGTTCTTATGATTACATTGTATGTCCTTGTCAGATACAATTTAAAATTTGTCTCTTTATACAATGTATTTAAACTTTAGATAAATTGCTTGGGGACCCTACCACTCACAGGTTTCATAATGTTATAGTCATTAGAATTTTATTTTCTATAAATGTAATTTGATAGTCATTTAGCAAAGCAAGCTATTAAATGCCCCGACATAACATTTGAAACAATTTAAACGAAAAAAACAGCCCGACTTTTGACATTAACAGATAACCGATACTAGTAACTGATACAATGTATAACAAAAAGCTACCAACAACAATCACCGAATGACAGAATAAGATTGTTTTTAAGAAACTTCGTTTAAAATTATTGAAGTGAAACAACATCAATAGATGAATAATTCTTTTTGTTTACAACATACTTTTTACTGTACAAAAATTAGAAATTGCAAAAAGCCAATAACCCTGAAGACAAAAGGACAAGGACATAATTTAGTTCATTTGAAACCATATCAAATTCAACTGCTAGTAGTGGGTAGTTTCTAGTACTATACTTTACAATATGATTATACCGCATATGCAAACTTTTGGTAAATTTAAAGATAGATGGTTTTTACAGCAACAAGCAATAATCTGCAGAAAGGCTATAAATCACGTGTTAAATTAGAAGGCACGAGTTTATAATTAAGCCGCAAAGATGAAAGTTATTAATTGATAGCCCTTTATCTTATCGGAATGGAATGAGAGTTGGTTGTCCAATAAAGCTACTTTGGTGATTTATAAACGAATTAAGGAGTAAATTGATATTATGATTTGAGAGTTGTAATAGAGGTTATAAATAATAAGCATATAGTAAATAGTGTTTTCCTTCAATAAAAGGCTCTTCATCATAATCTTTATAATGGTTTGAAAAATGAAGAAAAGTATATAAATAATTACAAATATAATTAAAAACGATAAATTGATTCTTTTTTGTCATATGTTTATTTTCAAAACTCAGTGTAAAAACATATTCAATATGTTTTGTTGCTTTCATTCTCATCAATTCTTAATTAAAAGTATACAGTTGTTGATGTCTTATGTCGACAACTGAAAATCATTTAAAAAAGAAGTAGAAACAATATGTTTAAGAGGAGCAATAGATACTAGAGGGACAGTCAAACTCATAGATCGAAAATAAACTAACATCGCCAATGCTTGAAAATAAATAAATAAATTATAGTCCACAAGACATAACATAGAAAACTAAAGACTTAGAAACACGAACCCCACCAAAACCTGGGGTTTATCTCATGTGCTCCGGAAGGGTAATACGATCCTGCTCTACATGTGGCATCCGTCGTTTTGCTCATGTTATTTCAAACCCGGTAAATAGTCTAATTCGGTAGGTCACATTCGTGGTGAAAAGGGAAGTGGATTGTATTTACGACATAAGGAACATATCCGATATCATCTGTGAAACGGTTATTTCATAACTCTCTCTTCTATTTTTGTTAAGTATTTGGAAATAATTATTAAGATCTAGAATAGTTTTGCTTTCTTTTCAAATCAGTTATGTTGAAATATACCTGACATTTCTATAAATATCTAGTTTGAGTTAAGGATTATCTTATCTTTCTATTTTAAACAATTTAAATGAATATATGATATGATATAGTTAATTAAATATGACAGAGAATGTTATTATCTTATCCAGTTAACTTATATTGTTTATTATGATGAAGCTGCGAACATCTGTTTCTCAGGCTGAAATAGACGATGTATTATTGGAGGTCTGCATATATTCATAAAACGAAAAAGAAAATAATAAGAAAAATATTGAATAGCAAAGGAAACCTTGATCTTTTGTCTGACGTTAACAGTCAAGATATAGTTTACTGTATGTTTCATATGTTTATCATCCAAATATTTTATATTAATTTAAATTTTCTATAAACCGGTAGTTTATTTACACAAATATGTCATTAAATAAATTTGGGTACTAGTATCATGCATCAACAGAATATTAGCATAACCAAACATTTAGATAAATTTGCATATTTAAGATTCCACGCCTGAATTTTTAAAACCATCGTTTTGCTTTACTCGTACTATTTTGGTGCAAATTAGATATACCCAACATTGCTAACACTCTCATGGATGTATTAATACAAACAAATCGTTGATTTAGAACAAATATACATGTAGTTTTATATCGAAGATTTGTTGTCAAATCTTGAATTGATGGATTGCTATTCGCTTTTCTGGATTGACCTTCAATACTAGGGTCGCTTGAGCCCAACCCGAAATTGAAGGATGTGTAAGTACGTTGAAACCTTTAGTGCTATATATATGACCTACAGTGATCTACAACAAATTGTCAAATCTATTCATGATTTACTTTGCTTTAATGAGTTGGAATATTCTTAAATTATCAATTTCATAAACATATCTATAAATCATGTCAAGTCTAAGGTCTGACTGCTAAGCTGATGGCACCCTCGTGGACTTACAGTCCACCGTCAGTAGTATCAAGGAGGTTAATATCAAGGAGGTTATATTAACCTCCTTGGTAGTATCAACCCAATGCTAGTAACTGCAAATAATTATACCCTGGACTTAATGAATTTTGCACAAAAACAAACATTTTCAAGTATCAGTATTTGTATCGTGCTTTGTATAGAACTAATAACTGTCAAGTTGCATAGACATTAACCAGGCTCAAGCTAGCAGCCACTCGCTAGCAGCCACTTCGCTAGCAGCCAGTTTTCAGATATGTCTATAAACCCAAAAGTTGCATAAGATTCAAACGTACTTTAAATGTTTTTATCAATCATATAATCACAAAATAATCTGTTTTTACATATGAGTGAGCAGCCGAAGACACTATTTAATGTTTTTTTTTTCAAATTAACATGTAATTTCCTGTTCATTACTTTATTCTCTTTTCATATACCAAACAGCGTGCTGTGCGCAATTTTAAATAGTGTATGCAGAATAGTAAATAGCTATGCACTTATTTATATGCTGGCAAAATTGTTGTTACATGACATCGACCTTTCCATAAGAAATCAATTTTGTGATATTGTAAGAAATAGCTTTCCATAGTCTCGGCATCCTGTCAAGTAGTTCCTAAATAGTATCAATAGTTTTGCATTACAAGAATAGAAAATTGCACTCGTGCTTTGCTATTTTTTGGTCAGACAAATTTGTTTTGACAAAAGATTCTACTTCAGAACGAGCGGAATGCGCTCACATTTGATTATACGAAAGGTTTATTTGTTGTACTTAATGTATGGTGTGCAATGAAAATATAAATTAGCAATTTATAAAAGAAACTAGCTACCTTTGGACCTATGGTGAAATTTTCCCACCTGGGCCATTTGGGCCATTGAACCTTAGACCCTTACCTATCATTTGCACCTAGTGGGGAAAAAAGTATTGCCGTAGGGAATTTTTGACAGACTTTTGAAAATTTGGGGTAGGCATGTTTGACCCTTAAGACCTAAGTTCGGACCTATGGTGAAGACAAACTATGAGTTGTCCCACCTGGACCTTTTGGACCATTGGACCCTAGCCCATTACCTAACATTTCCACCTAGTGGCTAAAAAAGTATTGCCGTAGGGAATTTTTTACACTCCTTTAAAAATTGGGGTAAGGCATTTTTTTTAAATCTAACTTTGGACCCATGGTGAGGACAAACCATGAGTTGTCCCACCTGGACCTTTTGACCCATTAGACCTTAGACCCTTACCTATCATTTGCACCTAGTGGGGAAAAAAGTATTGCCGTAGGGAATTTTTGACAGACTTTTGAAAATTTGGGGTAGGCATGTTTGACCCTTAAGACCTAAGTTCGGACCTATGGTGAAGACAAACTATGAGTTGTCCCACCTGGACCTTTTGGACCATTGGACCCTAGCCCATTACCTAACATTTCCACCTAGTGGCTAAAAAAGTATTGCCGTAGGGAATTTTTTACACTCCTTTAAAAATTGGGGTAAGGCATTTTTTTTAAATCTAACTTTGGACCCATGGTGAGGACAAACCATGAGTTGTCCCACCTGGACCTTTTGACCCATTAGACCTTAGACCCTTACCTATCATTTGCACCTAGTGGGGAAAAAAGTATTGCCGTAGGGAATTTTTGACAGACTTTTGAAAATTTGGGGTAGGCATGTTTGACCCTTAAGACCTAAGTTCGGACCTATGGTGAAGACAAACTATGAGTTGTCCCACCTGGACCTTTTGGACCATTGGACCCTAGCCCATTACCTAACATTTCCACCTAGTGGCTAAAAAAGTATTGCCGTAGGGAATTTTTTACACTCCTTTAAAAATTGGGGTAAGGCATTTTTTTTAAATCTAACTTTGGACCCATGGTGAGGACAAACCATGAGTTGTCCCACCTGGACCTTTTGACCCATTAGACCTTAGACCCTTACCTATCATTTGCACCTAGTGGGGAAAAAAGTATTGCCGTAGGGAATTTTTGACAGACTTTTGAAAATTTGGGGTAGGCATGTTTGACCCTTAAGACCTAAGTTCGGACCTATGGTGAAGACAAACTATGAGTTGTCCCACCTGGACCTTTTGGACCATTGGACCCTAGCCCATTACCTAACATTTCCACCTAGTGGCTAAAAAAGTATTGCCGTAGGGAATTTTTTACACTCCTTTAAAAATTGGGGTAAGGCATTTTTTTTAAATCTAACTTTGGACCCATGGTGAGGACAAACCATGAGTTGTCCCACCTGGACCTTTTGACCCATTAGACCTTAGACCCTTACCTATCATTTGCACCTAGTGGGGAAAAAAGTATTGCCGTAGGGAATTTTTGACAGACTTTTGAAAATTTGGGGTAGGCATGTTTGACCCTTAAGACCTAAGTTCGGACCTATGGTGAAGACAAACTATGAGTTGTCCCACCTGGACCTTTTGGACCATTGGACCCTAGCCCATTACCTAACATTTCCACCTAGTGGCTAAAAAAGTATTGCCGTAGGGAATTTTTTACACTCCTTTAAAAATTGGGGTAAGGCATTTTTTTTAAATCTAACTTTGGACCCATGGTGAGGACAAACCATGAGTTGTCCCACCTGGACCTTTTGACCCATTAGACCTTAGACCCTTACCTATCATTTGCACCTAGTGGGGAAAAAAGTATTGCCGTAGGGAATTTTTGACAGACTTTTGAAAATTTGGGGTAGGCATGTTTGACCCTTAAGACCTAAGTTCGGACCTATGGTGAAGACAAACTATGAGTTGTCCCACCTGGACCTTTTGGACCATTGGACCCTAGCCCATTACCTAACATTTCCACCTAGTGGCTAAAAAAGTATTGCCGTAGGGAATTTTTTACACTCCTTTAAAAATTGGGGTAAGGCATTTTTTTTAAATCTAACTTTGGACCCATGGTGAGGACAAACCATGAGTTGTCCCACCTGGACCTTTTGACCCATTAGACCTTAGACCCTTACCTATCATTTGCACCTAGTGGGGAAAAAAGTATTGCCGTAGGGAATTTTTGACAGACTTTTGAAAATTTGGGGTAGGCATGTTTGACCCTTAAGACCTAAGTTCGGACCTATGGTGAAGACAAACTATGAGTTGTCCCACCTGGACCTTTTGGACCATTGGACCCTAGCCCATTACCTAACATTTCCACCTAGTGGCTAAAAAAGTATTGCCGTAGGGAATTTTTTACACTCCTTTAAAAATTGGGGTAAGGCATTTTTTTTAAATCTAACTTTGGACCCATGGTGAGGACAAACCATGAGTTGTCCCACCTGGACCTTTTGACCCATTAGACCTTAGACCCTTACCTATCATTTGCACCTAGTGGGGAAAAAAGTATTGCCGTAGGGAATTTTTGACAGACTTTTGAAAATTTGGGGTAGGCATGTTTGACCCTTAAGACCTAAGTTCGGACCTATGGTGAAGACAAACTATGAGTTGTCCCACCTGGACCTTTTGGACCATTGGACCCTAGCCCATTACCTAACATTTCCACCTAGTGGCTAAAAAAGTATTGCCGTAGGGAATTTTTTACACTCCTTTAAAAATTGGGGTAAGGCATTTTTTTTAAATCTAACTTTGGACCCATGGTGAGGACAAACCATGAGTTGTCCCACCTGGACCTTTTGACCCATTAGACCTTAGACCCTTACCTATCATTTGCACCTAGTGGGGAAAAAAGTATTGCCGTAGGGAATTTTTGACAGACTTTTGAAAATTTGGGGTAGGCATGTTTGACCCTTAAGACCTAAGTTCGGACCTATGGTGAAGACAAACTATGAGTTGTCCCACCTGGACCTTTTGGACCATTGGACCCTAGCCCATTACCTAACATTTCCACCTAGTGGCTAAAAAAGTATTGCCGTAGGGAATTTTTTACACTCCTTTAAAAATTGGGGTAAGGCATTTTTTTTAAATCTAACTTTGGACCCATGGTGAGGACAAACCATGAGTTGTCCCACCTGGACCTTTTGACCCATTAGACCTTAGACCCTTACCTATCATTTGCACCTAGTGGGGAAAAAAGTATTGCCGTAGGGAATTTTTGACAGACTTTTGAAAATTTGGGGTAGGCATGTTTGACCCTTAAGACCTAAGTTCGGACCTATGGTGAAGACAAACTATGAGTTGTCCCACCTGGACCTTTTGGACCATTGGACCCTAGCCCATTACCTAACATTTCCACCTAGTGGCTAAAAAAGTATTGCCGTAGGGAATTTTTTACACTCCTTTAAAAATTGGGGTAAGGCATTTTTTTTAAATCTAACTTTGGACCCATGGTGAGGACAAACCATGAGTTGTCCCACCTGGACCTTTTGACCCATTAGACCTTAGACCCTTACCTATCATTTGCACCTAGTGGGGAAAAAAGTATTGCCGTAGGGAATTTTTGACAGACTTTTGAAAATTTGGGGTAGGCATGTTTGACCCTTAAGACCTAAGTTCGGACCTATGGTGAAGACAAACTATGAGTTGTCCCACCTGGACCTTTTGGACCATTGGACCCTAGCCCATTACCTAACATTTCCACCTAGTGGCTAAAAAAGTATTGCCGTAGGGAATTTTTTACACTCCTTTAAAAATTGGGGTAAGGCATTTTTTTTAAATCTAACTTTGGACCCATGGTGAGGACAAACCATGAGTTGTCCCACCTGGACCTTTTGACCCATTAGACCTTAGACCCTTACCTATCATTTGCACCTAGTGGGGAAAAAAGTATTGCCGTAGGGAATTTTTGACAGACTTTTGAAAATTTGGGGTAGGCATGTTTGACCCTTAAGACCTAAGTTCGGACCTATGGTGAAGACAAACTATGAGTTGTCCCACCTGGACCTTTTGGACCATTGGACCCTAGCCCATTACCTAACATTTCCACCTAGTGGCTAAAAAAGTATTGCCGTAGGGAATTTTTTACACTCCTTTAAAAATTGGGGTAAGGCATTTTTTTTAAATCTAACTTTGGACCCATGGTGAGGACAAACCATGAGTTGTCCCACCTGGACCTTTTGACCCATTAGACCTTAGACCCTTACCTATCATTTGCACCTAGTGGGGAAAAAAGTATTGCCGTAGGGAATTTTTGACAGACTTTTGAAAAAATTGGGGTAGGCATGTTTGACCCTTAAGACCTAAGTTCGGACCTATGGTGAAGACAAACTATGAGTTGTCCCACCTGGACCTTTTGGACCATTGGACCCTAGCCCATTACCTAACATTTCCACCTAGTGGCTAAAAAAGTATTGCCGTAGGGAATTTTTTACACTCCTTTAAAAATTGGGGTAAGGCATTTTTTTTAAATCTAACTTTGGACCCATGGTGAGGACAAACCATGAGTTGTCCCACCTGGACCTTTTGACCCATTAGACCTTAGACCCTTACCTATCATTTGCACCTAGTGGGGAAAAAAGTATTGCCGTAGGGAATTTTTGACAGACTTTTGAAAATTTGGGGTAGGCATGTTTGACCCTTAAGACCTAAGTTCGGACCTATGGTGAAGACAAACTATGAGTTGTCCCACCTGGACCTTTTGGACCATTGGACCCTAGCCCATTACCTAACATTTCCACCTAGTGGCTAAAAAAGTATTGCCGTAGGGAATTTTTTACACTCCTTTAAAAATTGGGGTAAGGCATTTTTTTTAAATCTAACTTTGGACCCATGGTGAGGACAAACCATGAGTTGTCCCACCTGGACCTTTTGACCCATTAGACCTTAGACCCTTACCTATCATTTGCACCTAGTGGGGAAAAAAGTATTGCCGTAGGGAATTTTTGACAGACTTTTGAAAATTTGGGGTAGGCATGTTTGACCCTTAAGACCTAAGTTCGGACCTATGGTGAAGACAAACTATGAGTTGTCCCACCTGGACCTTTTGGACCATTGGACCCTAGCCCATTACCTAACATTTCCACCTAGTGGCTAAAAAAGTATTGCCGTAGGGAATTTTTTACACTCCTTTAAAAATTGGGGTAAGGCATTTTTTTTAAATCTAACTTTGGACCCATGGTGAGGACAAACCATGAGTTGTCCCACCTGGACCTTTTGACCCATTAGACCTTAGACCCTTACCTATCATTTGCACCTAGTGGGGAAAAAAGTATTGCCGTAGGGAATTTTTGACAGACTTTTGAAAATTTGGGGTAGGCATGTTTGACCCTTAAGACCTAAGTTCGGACCTATGGTGAAGACAAACTATGAGTTGTCCCACCTGGACCTTTTGGACCATTGGACCCTAGCCCATTACCTAACATTTCCACCTAGTGGCTAAAAAAGTATTGCCGTAGGGAATTTTTTACACTCCTTTAAAAATTGGGGTAAGGCATTTTTTTTAAATCTAACTTTGGACCCATGGTGAGGACAAACCATGAGTTGTCCCACCTGGACCTTTTGACCCATTAGACCTTAGACCCTTACCTATCATTTGCACCTAGTGGGGAAAAAAGTATTGCCGTAGGGAATTTTTGACAGACTTTTGAAAAAATTGGGGTAGGCATGTTTGACCCTTAAGACCTAAGTTCGGACCTATGGTGAAGACAAACTATGAGTTGTCCCACCTGGACCTTTTGGACCATTGGACCCTAGCCCATTACCTAACATTTCCACCTAGTGGCTAAAAAAGTATTGCCGTAGGGAATTTTTTACACTCCTTTAAAAATTGGGGTAAGGCATTTTTTTTAAATCTAACTTTGGACCCATGGTGAGGACAAACCATGAGTTGTCCCACCTGGACCTTTTGACCCATTAGACCTTAGACCCTTACCTATCATTTGCACCTAGTGGGGAAAAAAGTATTGCCGTAGGGAATTTTTGACAGACTTTTGAAAAAATTGGGGTAGGCATGTTTGACCCTTAAGACCTAAGTTCGGACCTATGGTGAAGACAAACTATGAGTTGTCCCACCTGGACCTTTTGGACCATTGGACCCTAGCCCATTACCTAACATTTCCACCTAGTGGCTAAAAAAGTATTGCCGTAGGGAATTTTTTACACTCCTTTAAAAATTGGGGTAAGGCATTTTTTTTAAATCTAACTTTGGACCCATGGTGAGGACAAACCATGAGTTGTCCCACCTGGACCTTTTGACCCATTAGACCTTAGACCCTTACCTATCATTTGCACCTAGTGGGGAAAAAAGTATTGCCGTAGGGAATTTTTGACAGACTTTTGAAAATTTGGGGTAGGCATGTTTGACCCTTAAGACCTAAGTTCGGACCTATGGTGAAGACAAACTATGAGTTGTCCCACCTGGACCTTTTGGACCATTGGACCCTAGCCCATTACCTAACATTTCCACCTAGTGGCTAAAAAAGTATTGCCGTAGGGAATTTTTTACACTCCTTTAAAAATTGGGGTAAGGCATTTTTTTTAAATCTAACTTTGGACCCATGGTGAGGACAAACCATGAGTTGTCCCACCTGGACCTTTTGACCCATTAGACCTTAGACCCTTACCTATCATTTGCACCTAGTGGGGAAAAAAGTATTGCCGTAGGGAATTTTTGACAGACTTTTGAAAAAATTGGGGTAGGCATGTTTGACCCTTAAGACCTAAGTTCGGACCTATGGTGAAGACAAACTATGAGTTGTCCCACCTGGACCTTTTGGACCATTGGACCCTAGCCCATTACCTAACATTTCCACCTAGTGGCTAAAAAAGTATTGCCGTAGGGAATTTTTTACACTCCTTTAAAAATTGGGGTAAGGCATTTTTTTTAAATCTAACTTTGGACCCATGGTGAGGACAAACCATGAGTTGTCCCACCTGGACCTTTTGACCCATTAGACCTTAGACCCTTACCTATCATTTGCACCTAGTGGGGAAAAAAGTATTGCCGTAGGGAATTTTTGACAGACTTTTGAAAATTTGGGGTAGGCATGTTTGACCCTTAAGACCTAAGTTCGGACCTATGGTGAAGACAAACTATGAGTTGTCCCACCTGGACCTTTTGGACCATTGGACCCTAGCCCATTACCTAACATTTCCACCTAGTGGCTAAAAAAGTATTGCCGTAGGGAATTTTTTACACTCCTTTAAAAATTGGGGTAAGGCATTTTTTTTAAATCTAACTTTGGACCCATGGTGAGGACAAACCATGAGTTGTCCCACCTGGACCTTTTGACCCATTAGACCTTAGACCCTTACCTATCATTTGCACCTAGTGGGGAAAAAAGTATTGCCGTAGGGAATTTTTGACAGACTTTTGAAAATTTGGGGTAGGCATGTTTGACCCTTAAGACCTAAGTTCGGACCTATGGTGAAGACAAACTATGAGTTGTCCCACCTGGACCTTTTGGACCATTGGACCCTAGCCCATTACCTAACATTTCCACCTAGTGGCTAAAAAAGTATTGCCGTAGGGAATTTTTTACACTCCTTTAAAAATTGGGGTAAGGCATTTTTTTTAAATCTAACTTTGGACCCATGGTGAGGACAAACCATGAGTTGTCCCACCTGGACCTTTTGACCCATTAGACCTTAGACCCTTACCTATCATTTGCACCTAGTGGGGAAAAAAGTATTGCCGTAGGGAATTTTTGACAGACTTTTGAAAATTTGGGGTAGGCATGTTTGACCCTTAAGACCTAAGTTCGGACCTATGGTGAAGACAAACTATGAGTTGTCCCACCTGGACCTTTTGGACCATTGGACCCTAGCCCATTACCTAACATTTCCACCTAGTGGCTAAAAAAGTATTGCCGTAGGGAATTTTTTACACTCCTTTAAAAATTGGGGTAAGGCATTTTTTTTAAATCTAACTTTGGACCCATGGTGAGGACAAACCATGAGTTGTCCCACCTGGACCTTTTGACCCATTAGACCTTAGACCCTTACCTATCATTTGCACCTAGTGGGGAAAAAAGTATTGCCGTAGGGAATTTTTGACAGACTTTTGAAAAAATTGGGGTAGGCATGTTTGACCCTTAAGACCTAAGTTCGGACCTATGGTGAAGACAAACTATGAGTTGTCCCACCTGGACCTTTTGGACCATTGGACCCTAGCCCATTACCTAACATTTCCACCTAGTGGCTAAAAAAGTATTGCCGTAGGGAATTTTTTACACTCCTTTAAAAATTGGGGTAAGGCATTTTTTTTAAATCTAACTTTGGACCCATGGTGAGGACAAACCATGAGTTGTCCCACCTGGACCTTTTGACCCATTAGACCTTAGACCCTTACCTATCATTTGCACCTAGTGGGGAAAAAAGTATTGCCGTAGGGAATTTTTGACAGACTTTTGAAAATTTGGGGTAGGCATGTTTGACCCTTAAGACCTAAGTTCGGACCTATGGTGAAGACAAACTATGAGTTGTCCCACCTGGACCTTTTGGACCATTGGACCCTAGCCCATTACCTAACATTTCCACCTAGTGGCTAAAAAAGTATTGCCGTAGGGAATTTTTTACACTCCTTTAAAAATTGGGGTAAGGCATTTTTTTTAAATCTAACTTTGGACCCATGGTGAGGACAAACCATGAGTTGTCCCACCTGGACCTTTTGACCCATTAGACCTTAGACCCTTACCTATCATTTGCACCTAGTGGGGAAAAAAGTATTGCCGTAGGGAATTTTTGACAGACTTTTGAAAAAATTGGGGTAGGCATGTTTGACCCTTAAGACCTAAGTTCGGACCTATGGTGAAGACAAACTATGAGTTGTCCCACCTGGACCTTTTGGACCATTGGACCCTAGCCCATTACCTAACATTTCCACCTAGTGGCTAAAAAAGTATTGCCGTAGGGAATTTTTTACACTCCTTTAAAAATTGGGGTAAGGCATTTTTTTTAAATCTAACTTTGGACCCATGGTGAGGACAAACCATGAGTTGTCCCACCTGGACCTTTTGACCCATTAGACCTTAGACCCTTACCTATCATTTGCACCTAGTGGGGAAAAAAGTATTGCCGTAGGGAATTTTTGACAGACTTTTGAAAATTTGGGGTAGGCATGTTTGACCCTTAAGACCTAAGTTCGGACCTATGGTGAAGACAAACTATGAGTTGTCCCACCTGGACCTTTTGGACCATTGGACCCTAGCCCATTACCTAACATTTCCACCTAGTGGCTAAAAAAGTATTGCCGTAGGGAATTTTTTACACTCCTTTAAAAATTGGGGTAAGGCATTTTTTTTAAATCTAACTTTGGACCCATGGTGAGGACAAACCATGAGTTGTCCCACCTGGACCTTTTGACCCATTAGACCTTAGACCCTTACCTATCATTTGCACCTAGTGGGGAAAAAAGTATTGCCGTAGGGAATTTTTGACAGACTTTTGAAAATTTGGGGTAGGCATGTTTGACCCTTAAGACCTAAGTTCGGACCTATGGTGAAGACAAACTATGAGTTGTCCCACCTGGACCTTTTGGACCATTGGACCCTAGCCCATTACCTAACATTTCCACCTAGTGGCTAAAAAAGTATTGCCGTAGGGAATTTTTTACACTCCTTTAAAAATTGGGGTAAGGCATTTTTTTTAAATCTAACTTTGGACCCATGGTGAGGACAAACCATGAGTTGTCCCACCTGGACCTTTTGACCCATTAGACCTTAGACCCTTACCTATCATTTGCACCTAGTGGGGAAAAAAGTATTGCCGTAGGGAATTTTTGACAGACTTTTGAAAAAATTGGGGTAGGCATGTTTGACCCTTAAGACCTAAGTTCGGACCTATGGTGAAGACAAACTATGAGTTGTCCCACCTGGACCTTTTGGACCATTGGACCCTAGCCCATTACCTAACATTTCCACCTAGTGGCTAAAAAAGTATTGCCGTAGGGAATTTTTTACACTCCTTTAAAAATTGGGGTAAGGCATTTTTTTTAAATCTAACTTTGGACCCATGGTGAGGACAAACCATGAGTTGTCCCACCTGGACCTTTTGACCCATTAGACCTTAGACCCTTACCTATCATTTGCACCTAGTGGGGAAAAAAGTATTGCCGTAGGGAATTTTTGACAGACTTTTGAAAATTTGGGGTAGGCATGTTTGACCCTTAAGACCTAAGTTCGGACCTATGGTGAAGACAAACTATGAGTTGTCCCACCTGGACCTTTTGGACCATTGGACCCTAGCCCATTACCTAACATTTCCACCTAGTGGCTAAAAAAGTATTGCCGTAGGGAATTTTTTACACTCCTTTAAAAATTGGGGTAAGGCATTTTTTTTAAATCTAACTTTGGACCCATGGTGAGGACAAACCATGAGTTGTCCCACCTGGACCTTTTGACCCATTAGACCTTAGACCCTTACCTATCATTTGCACCTAGTGGGGAAAAAAGTATTGCCGTAGGGAATTTTTGACAGACTTTTGAAAAAATTGGGGTAGGCATGTTTGACCCTTAAGACCTAAGTTCGGACCTATGGTGAAGACAAACTATGAGTTGTCCCACCTGGACCTTTTGGACCATTGGACCCTAGCCCATTACCTAACATTTCCACCTAGTGGCTAAAAAAGTATTGCCGTAGGGAATTTTTTACACTCCTTTAAAAATTGGGGTAAGGCATTTTTTTTAAATCTAACTTTGGACCCATGGTGAGGACAAACCATGAGTTGTCCCACCTGGACCTTTTGACCCATTAGACCTTAGACCCTTACCTATCATTTGCACCTAGTGGGGAAAAAAGTATTGCCGTAGGGAATTTTTGACAGACTTTTGAAAATTTGGGGTAGGCATGTTTGACCCTTAAGACCTAAGTTCGGACCTATGGTGAAGACAAACTATGAGTTGTCCCACCTGGACCTTTTGGACCATTGGACCCTAGCCCATTACCTAACATTTCCACCTAGTGGCTAAAAAAGTATTGCCGTAGGGAATTTTTTACACTCCTTTAAAAATTGGGGTAAGGCATTTTTTTTAAATCTAACTTTGGACCCATGGTGAGGACAAACCATGAGTTGTCCCACCTGGACCTTTTGACCCATTAGACCTTAGACCCTTACCTATCATTTGCACCTAGTGGGGAAAAAAGTATTGCCGTAGGGAATTTTTGACAGACTTTTGAAAATTTGGGGTAGGCATGTTTGACCCTTAAGACCTAAGTTCGGACCTATGGTGAAGACAAACTATGAGTTGTCCCACCTGGACCTTTTGGACCATTGGACCCTAGCCCATTACCTAACATTTCCACCTAGTGGCTAAAAAAGTATTGCCGTAGGGAATTTTTTACACTCCTTTAAAAATTGGGGTAAGGCATTTTTTTTAAATCTAACTTTGGACCCATGGTGAGGACAAACCATGAGTTGTCCCACCTGGACCTTTTGACCCATTAGACCTTAGACCCTTACCTATCATTTGCACCTAGTGGGGAAAAAAGTATTGCCGTAGGGAATTTTTGACAGACTTTTGAAAAAATTGGGGTAGGCATGTTTGACCCTTAAGACCTAAGTTCGGACCTATGGTGAAGACAAACTATGAGTTGTCCCACCTGGACCTTTTGGACCATTGGACCCTAGCCCATTACCTAACATTTCCACCTAGTGGCTAAAAAAGTATTGCCGTAGGGAATTTTTTACACTCCTTTAAAAATTGGGGTAAGGCATTTTTTTTAAATCTAACTTTGGACCCATGGTGAGGACAAACCATGAGTTGTCCCACCTGGACCTTTTGACCCATTAGACCTTAGACCCTTACCTATCATTTGCACCTAGTGGGGAAAAAAGTATTGCCGTAGGGAATTTTTGACAGACTTTTGAAAATTTGGGGTAGGCATGTTTGACCCTTAAGACCTAAGTTCGGACCTATGGTGAAGACAAACTATGAGTTGTCCCACCTGGACCTTTTGGACCATTGGACCCTAGCCCATTACCTAACATTTCCACCTAGTGGCTAAAAAAGTATTGCCGTAGGGAATTTTTTACACTCCTTTAAAAATTGGGGTAAGGCATTTTTTTTAAATCTAACTTTGGACCCATGGTGAGGACAAACCATGAGTTGTCCCACCTGGACCTTTTGACCCATTAGACCTTAGACCCTTACCTATCATTTGCACCTAGTGGGGAAAAAAGTATTGCCGTAGGGAATTTTTGACAGACTTTTGAAAATTTGGGGTAGGCATGTTTGACCCTTAAGACCTAAGTTCGGACCTATGGTGAAGACAAACTATGAGTTGTCCCACCTGGACCTTTTGGACCATTGGACCCTAGCCCATTACCTAACATTTCCACCTAGTGGCTAAAAAAGTATTGCCGTAGGGAATTTTTTACACTCCTTTAAAAATTGGGGTAAGGCATTTTTTTTAAATCTAACTTTGGACCCATGGTGAGGACAAACCATGAGTTGTCCCACCTGGACCTTTTGACCCATTAGACCTTAGACCCTTACCTATCATTTGCACCTAGTGGGGAAAAAAGTATTGCCGTAGGGAATTTTTGACAGACTTTTGAAAATTTGGGGTAGGCATGTTTGACCCTTAAGACCTAAGTTCGGACCTATGGTGAAGACAAACTATGAGTTGTCCCACCTGGACCTTTTGGACCATTGGACCCTAGCCCATTACCTAACATTTCCACCTAGTGGCTAAAAAAGTATTGCCGTAGGGAATTTTTTACACTCCTTTAAAAATTGGGGTAAGGCATTTTTTTTAAATCTAACTTTGGACCCATGGTGAGGACAAACCATGAGTTGTCCCACCTGGACCTTTTGACCCATTAGACCTTAGACCCTTACCTATCATTTGCACCTAGTGGGGAAAAAGTATTGCCGTAGGGAATTTTTGACAGACTTTTGAAAATTTGGGGTAGGCATGTTTGACCCTTAAGACCTAAGTTCGGACCTATGGTGAAGACAAACTATGAGTTGTCCCACCTGGACCTTTTGGACCATTGGACCCTAGCCCATTACCTAACATTTCCACCTAGTGGCTAAAAAAGTATTGCCGTAGGGAATTTTTTACACTCCTTTAAAAATTGGGGTAAGGCATTTTTTTTAAATCTAACTTTGGACCCATGGTGAGGACAAACCATGAGTTGTCCCACCTGGACCTTTTGACCCATTAGACCTTAGACCCTTACCTATCATTTGCACCTAGTGGGGAAAAAAGTATTGCCGTAGGGAATTTTTGACAGACTTTTGAAAATTTGGGGTAGGCATGTTTGACCCTTAAGACCTAAGTTCGGACCTATGGTGAAGACAAACTATGAGTTGTCCCACCTGGACCTTTTGGACCATTGGACCCTAGCCCATTACCTAACATTTCCACCTAGTGGCTAAAAAAGTATTGCCGTAGGGAATTTTTTACACTCCTTTAAAAATTGGGGTAAGGCATTTTTTTTAAATCTAACTTTGGACCCATGGTGAGGACAAACCATGAGTTGTCCCACCTGGACCTTTTGACCCATTAGACCTTAGACCCTTACCTATCATTTGCACCTAGTGGGGAAAAAAGTATTGCCGTAGGGAATTTTTGACAGACTTTTGAAAATTTGGGGTAGGCATGTTTGACCCTTAAGACCTAAGTTCGGACCTATGGTGAAGACAAACTATGAGTTGTCCCACCTGGACCTTTTGGACCATTGGACCCTAGCCCATTACCTAACATTTCCACCTAGTGGCTAAAAAAGTATTGCCGTAGGGAATTTTTTACACTCCTTTAAAAATTCGGGTAAGGCATTTTTTTTAAATCTAACTTTGGACCCATGGTGAGTACAGACCATGAGTTGTCCCACTTGGGCCTTTTTGGCCCATTAGACCTTAGACCCTTACCTATCATTTGCACCTAGTGAGTAAAAAAGGTATTGCCGTAGGGAATTTTGACAGCTTTTAAAAGATTAGGGGTAGGCCAATGGAACTTTGCAAATTGAAAGCTATGGTATGAAAAAATCCAGGCGCACTGGGTATGATTACCAAGACTTTCACGGACGGTAGAATTGACAGTGTCAAGATATGATTTTTAGAACCAAAAAAGTTGTGTCTAATAAATTGAATTGGGGATGGTGGTTGGGATAAACTAAATTGATCTTTTTTATTGTTTGGATGAAGACATGGATCCAATCGCGGACATGAAGTAAGTTATTGAAAATGTCAAATCCCTGAGAGGTATTACCAAAATGAACCACCTTTGATGGTACTCCCGATTTGGGAAAGATCAGTTGGTTGAGTTTATTGTAACAGAAGAAACCAACCTTAAATATCAGTGCGTCCGAAACCCCAGACGAGGAAGACGATTATCACCCAGGCAAAAAAACTTGGGTTGAAAGGTATTAGCAGGCTGTCGATATTGCATCCGCCAACGAAAGCCTTGAAAGAGGCATTTACTACCTGGAAGATGACCCCCACTATTTTTTTTTATTGCTATGGATGTGCAGACTTTCCTTGACGTCTCTCAGATGTCACTGGAGGAACTTATAACAATTTGGACATTGAAAGGAGTAAAAATCAATGTGGTGCTACACTGTACCTTTGTGAATATTAATCCATCAGGTAATGCAGATGATGAGAACGAGGGATACTTTCACTCGAGATTTTCACCGAGGCCACGATCTTAGCTAAAACCCTTGATTAGATGGACAAAAAGATCGGAGTAAAGATTGCCCAGTGAACCTCTGAAAAATGTGGCTGAACATTAAAAGCAATTGTAAAACTTCAAGTCAATATTAACAAACACCGGCCGCTGGGAGGGTCACAGTACTTTGAAAGAAGGCTGTAAACAATATGAAAAAACTGATGAGGATTGTTTTAAGTGGGCCATACTTTCGGCCTTGCACCATGACGAGGTATACCCAAAACATACAGACATGATAACACAGTACCACCGTGGCAGGAAGAGCTCAATCTGAAAAAAGATGTAGTTCTCGGTCAGCCTTAGGGGTATTGGTAAGTTCGAGTAGGTCAATTAACCCTGACAGTCAATGTATTATAAATTAACGACAATGAAGTATACCCGCTGCGCATAATAGACGTTAGCTAACAGCGGGAGAGAGACACCAACTTAGTGCTGATAAAAAAGTCTTGGCTGGTGTTGAGCCAGACTTCGGACCACAATTGTGAGACCCGCCTGTGCTACAGGTGCGTGAACCAGTTCACATTAAAGAAGTCCTGGAGACCCACAATGAGTGTTGCGTCAACCACAAGGCGGTTAAGATCGAGCTGCCCAAGCTTATTAAGGAAGGGACCTACCAGACCTTTGACAACACTCACTCGATAGGAGTCCCTTTCGTGGTGTTCGCGGAATTTTAGTGTTTAACCGAGAAGGTTGAAACCAGGATCGATAAACCACATACGAAAGCCTACCAAAAGCACATGCCTTCGTGTTTCTGCTACCCCATCAAGTGCTTTGACGACAAGGTGTATACCAAGGCACCAGTTCTGTATATCATGCAAAAGCCGAACGAAGATGTGGCACAGATCTTTGTTGAATGCCTTGAGAAAAAAAATCAAGGCCATACTGTACCAAGTCAGGAATATGACAGTTCTTGTCCATTCGTTTTTGATGCGTTTTGTTATTTGATTTTGCCATGTGATTATGGACTTTCCGAATTGATTTTCCCCTGAGTTCAGTATTTTTGTGATTTTACTTTTTTTTTTTTTACACCTGAAACTATCGTATGAAGCATATGGTCTTGACGAAAGAGGACAAGAAAACCAACAGGAGGCCACGCAGAGCTGGTTGTGTGATTGTTCGCTTGGTGAGGACAAGATGGGGGATTACTGCCACTTTACCGAAAATACAGGGGCGCAGCACATAACCAGTGTTACCAAGAGTACAAAATGTCAAAGTTTATTCCTGTATTTTTCACAATCTGGCCGGGTATGATAGTCATCTGTACACTAAGAACTTCGGGTCGACACCGGGGCAGCTCACATGCATTCCCAATTCGGAGGAAAAGTAAATCTCGATTAGAAAGACATTCCAGGTGAGCGAGTACAAGATGAATGACGGGGAAATGAAACCCCTTCACCAGAGTTTGAGGTTTGAACAGTCTCAAATTTATGATTGCGAGCCTGAATAGCTTGGTAAACTCAAGTCCAACAGCAGCCTTCAAGAATGTATTTGGTAGAGGAGCGTTTGATCCCGAATTGTACCTGGTTATACCCGCGGAGTCCGAAAACGGTCTGAAAATCACACTGCACGAGGTCATAGACAGACGTAAGCTAGAATACATTGTGTCACACCTCGAATATTTTGAGCTGGGAAGCAGGCTTATAAAAGGGAAGAAGCTGGACAAGAACGCATTCATACAGGGCTACCTTGCGCAGGAGTGCCCAACCTACATAGCTTTCCTGGTACTGTCACGACAATGGTATCAACTGCGCCGCGCTCGACGTCTGCATTGCGACGAGTACATGACAGACAAGATTGTATACACGGGAAATGTCTGGGACTAAGCCAAGGCACATCTTTTGGTCATCATTAGTGGGACTGAGTGGGAGGCAGGCCAAGATTGCCACATATGGAGCAGGATCTGCTTACCCTTCCGGATCACCTGAGATCACTCCTAGTTTTTGGTGGGGTTCGTGTTGTTTATTCTTTAGTTTTCTATGTTGTGTCATGTGTACTATTGTTTTTCTGTTTGTCTTTTTCATTTTTAGCCATGGCGTTGTCAGTTTGTTTTATATTTATGAGTTTGACTGTCCCTTTGGTATCTTTCGTCCCTCTTTTACATTGAAGGATCCGAAATGGTATCAGGACTGAGACATTTCACAGACTCTATTGTTAAATTGCAGCCGTACCTTTATGAGCAGGCGAAAAATTCAAAGTAATGTAGGGGCACCGACTACAACATCGATGGAAGTACGGTGAACTATGTAATTTGTAGTTTGAAGAACAAGGCACTTATGGTGTCGTTTGATTACTTGACAGAACAGGACATTGAAGTTGAATCACTTGTAATTAACGATATTGTGCTTTACATGGACAATTTGCCACCAGAACGAATTTCCTGGGTGCTCGCCGTCTGTTCATAGAGAGTCAAGGAGGTCAAGTGATGTAAAATCACCTTCACCAGCCATGGATGAAGGCTATGATATACCAGTTGAAGTGCCGGCCATGGACGAAAGTTTACTCTTGCGACAGAGTGTGTACCCTGTTAGTTATATGGATGGGTTCAAGCAACTTGAGTAAACCGAGCAAGACGAAAAAGCATTGATGGCAGGGTTTGATTCGCTGACAAGACAATTTGGATCGCTGGAGGTCAATGGCAGCACGATCAAAAAGGACAATGCGCACGCCGGGTGCTCACAGAGAGTCAAGGAAGTCATGGATGAAGGTAATGATAAACCTGCTGACGCGCCGGGGAAGTCTCTTGATGAAGGTTTACTCTTGCGAAAGGGTGTGTACCCTTATGACTATGTGGATGGGTTTGAAAAACTCCAGGAGACCGAGTTGCCACCCAGTGAAGCATTATACAATACCATCACCGGTAAGGGAGTAAGCCATGCAGACTATGAACTAATACGCGCAGAAAGTGTGTGAAAAGAGATGGATATCGCCAGCATGAGAAAGTATCATGACTTGTATCTGAAAACGGATGTACTCTTGCTGTGCGATGTGTTTGAGAACTTCACAGATGGAAAAGGGATTAGAGGTGGGATAACAGTCTAGCACAGCGGTTTGCCAGAGTCAACAACCCTTATGTCGAAGGATTCAATGCCGACAAGGCCACCAACTACTTGATGTATGCGGATGCTGATAACCTGTATGGATGGGATATGAGTAGCTATCCACCGATCGGTGTCTTTGAATGGATTAACACCGACGTAACCAACCTTTGAGACCCTTGCAGTGAAGACGACTAATGATTTATATTGGAGGTAGACGAATATCTCAAGGAACTTCATGACTACCACAATGGCTACTCGCTTGCCCCGGAAACTGTACAGCTGAACAAAGTAAAGAAACCTCGGAGACAAACTGAGGTATGTTGTATACTACGTCAACCTAAAACAGTACTTGCGCTCAGACTCAAGATCAGAAAACCACACGGTTATAAGTTAAACCAGATCATATGGCTGAAGATTTATATAGATCTTACCACCGCGCTCAGAGCCGCTGCCACCACTAACTTTGAAAAAGACTTTTTCAAGCTCATGAACAATGCGGTGTCGGAAAGACAATAGAAAATATCCGCAAGAGGGTTGACGTCCGAATGGTTACCAACGAGAAAAAAGTAATGAAGCTCGTCACCAAGCTCAATTTTGATCGCCGGGTTAACTTCAGTGAGTATCTTGCAGCCATGCACATGCGTAAGACCAAATAGAAATTTGACAAGCCAATTTACCTAGACATATCTAAGACCTTAATGGCGGACAAGTACCTAAAGCCAACCTACCGTGAAAAAACAACCATCTGTTACACCGACAGTATCGTTTACAATGTCGAACCTCCAGATGTCTATAAGACATTAACGAACACTGGCGGCAAATGGTATCAAATGAGGTCTGAACAGGAAAATTCTTGGAATGTTCAATGATGAATGAGCCGGAATCCCCATGACTGAGTCTTGGATTGCGGTCCAAGATATACCCGCTCAAGGTTGGCAAGCGCGAAGCAAAGAGGGCTTAAGGGCTGAAGAAGTGCATCGTCAAAAATTACCTTTGAAAATTACAAGAGATGCCTTGATAAGCACACAGTGAGCTACCGGACTATTAACACACAATCAAAAGTCATAGGCATAAGATATATACACTTGAGTGTCACAAGAGAGCCCTATCAGCCAACGATGACAACCGTCATATCATGCATGATGGAATTAGCACCCTTGCCCGTGGCCACTACAAAATCGCAACCGTAAATAAATGAGCGGCATATGGGTGCATAATTTAGTTCTCCCCTACAAACCCCTTTTAAACACTCAGCTCAAACAGGCTGTAACCACCACGAAGATTCAATACTGTTGGGGTGCGGTCATGCCTGATACACTACTACCAAAGGTCTGACACACCAAATGTGGAACCTTAACCACGACAGCTGGAAGGATCTTTTAACGAACTTGACGTGTTGGTAAAAGCGCAGACCGACAAAGTATTACTTTGACTCTTATGGTTTGCCAACGCCCGACGAGATGGTAGACTATTTGTAGCCTGAGATCCTTTTCAAAACTGATGAACTTGAGACGCGAGGGGATGTGGTGTGTGGTCACTTTTGTCTGTCCGTGTTGAAGATGCTGACAATGGGAAAATCGTGGAAAATGCAATCTTTTCGCTCTATAAATAAATGGATAAGTTTGGATCCCATGCAAGACAGTGCATATCCGTCTGGTGGATCGTGCATCATTTCGATATGAACGATAATCGCATTACTAGCCTATGATATCCCAATGAAAGCTCGGATGATGTGACAAAACGGTAGGTGACCTATCAGTTGAAAGATGGTATAAAAGACAACAATAAGCTAGAGGCTGTGCTAGAAGCGATCGTGAAATAGCTCTCGAGGACATGAAAAAACACCTTGTCGGTATCGTGGGAAAGTGTCTACCTTTCGGCACAGAAACTAGTGACCAAAGGATTGTATATGCAAAGAACTATGTGGATCTAAGCATGACGGTTCTAGAGAAAATCAATACCATCGAATTGAAGATGAAGTCTTATCACACGGCGGACAGGAGACGGTGCGAATCGAATCTCATATCTGAAGAGGACCTGCGCAACCATATGATAACACAGCAGTTTTTTTCCAGTCATATGAACTAGTCTATTGCACATCCGCAGCTTTGACCCAATAGTTGAACTCCGTGGGGTACCCCTCCACTTGACGTTAAGCTCTTTCATCCCTCCCGATGTTCTTCTACGCAAGATATGTTCGATGCGGTAGGTGTTTTGACATTCATATCAACAAGGTCGGCCGCCTAGGTCTCATCCACACCACACTATTACACCGCGTTTTTGAAACATGCCTCGAACTGGTTTGTGCAACTCATCCGCTAAATCATCGGTCCAGCGAACTTTTATTTTCTAAATACTCAGACCAAATCGAGTTTTGGTATCGATGATGCTGTGGTCCATGCGTTCGCGTGTGGAAGTGTTGGCAATGGTGTTAAGCGAGGCTAACATAGCTTTGCCACAGATGGGGTAACGGGCGGTTTTATCCTTATGCTGGGCATAACAAAGATCGTGGTGATATGCAGCCTGGTAATTATAAACTCGATTAATGTGGTTTGACCAAGCTTTCTGGGTGCAGGCGCTTGCTAAGTTTAATCTCTGGCCCGGTAAAGTTGTATCCGGGTAGACGCATTTCCATGGGTGATCGGTTGATTACTAGTAGTTTGTCCATGAACCCAGCACCAGTTGCAGCAACAAACTGAGACTGCATGGCACCGCATACCTTACAATTTCCAACTTTAATCCGTCGCCTGTTCGATTCCTGGTCATTACCTCGCTGGGGTTAACTATGTCCGTCTTCCAATGACATTGCAAGCAAAAGTTCATCGCTATTTTATTCAAATAAATGAACGTGAAAGACATTTCCTACAGTGCCAACGCCCCCAACAGGAGCGATCGCTACCTCCTGTCGCAATCAGAAGGTTTATCATTGGGAAGTCGGACTGTGGTACGACAACGCTGTTAAACAACATAATCCTGTGCGATGGATGCCTCAAGAACGATCAATTGAACGTCTTCGGGAAATCGCTTCACCAGCCCATCTATCGGGTGTTGCAGCAAGCGCTGGGAACAGGCTTCACTAAGGAAGATATCCTAAACCTCTTACAGTGCAAAGGCAAGTCACCCTACTCGTTGATCGATGTGGTCAACGCCTTAACACCACCACGACACCCGAGTGGTATCGAAACTTTTCTTCGAGCAAAGGAGCGATGAACTAAGCCCCGGAAACTCGACCAAACCTTATTGTGTTCGACGACTTGATGCTTAGCAAATGAAGACTACTACGTGAGTGATCGCCACAACATTGATTGTTTTTAATTGTGACAACTACTTCAACTGCCCCGCCTGTCTATCCGGGAGAATGCCAATGTCCTATGCTTCTTCTAGCATGATGCTAAGAACAAATCTGACGAGATCACTGCAACAATCTCACCAAGGAATACTAGTAGTTTGGCATTCAGTGTAAACATTGCTGGTCAAAAACCTATGTATTTGTAACCATCGATATTAAAAGCACCAAGGCAAATGGAAAATATCGATGCAATTTGATGAGTTTTATAGGTACATGTATAGTATCAATAATAAATTGTTACAAAGATAACCCCTTGAAGTACAAGGATTCAGAGTTCCTAGAGTATTAACTCATTGTCAGATATTGAACTGGAGCTAGAGTTCGATCCCCATCCTAAGAAATACGAATGGCCCTGAAATGTAAATTTGAGTCGGCCCCGGACAAGGTATGAAGACTGTGTTACAAGTGTGGTTGGATTGTGTTTCATTATTTATGTCCCGATATGGATGAAAGTCTGTTGAATTGGCTATAAACATAATTGAAGATCCCAACGCCCACAACAACCCAAATGCCCGCCAAAACTTTTTTCGGTCATCAGTGGAATCACCGATGCAAACCGCGTAAAGACGTATGTCTCAGATACAGGAATCTTCAGAAGATGGGCATTCGACCCACACTTGAACCATCGCATATAATCGATCGACCTGGGTTGACTTGGTATTCGAACCAACACTATTGGGGTGTTCGAGGCAATCGAAGGCGTTCACACCAACGCTTAGGTGCGTTCCAATGCGTCCTTTCAAACCCTTGAAGGCGTTCGAAGCCGTTCACACTAACGCCCCAAAGCAGCAGAAGGCACTATCAAAGGAGTTGCATGTAACTAAGCGGAGCATTCAATCCTGTAACATGCAGCACCGCCTTGACATGATTGGACCCTTCCAAAGTGTTTAAGCCTGAGGTTGAGGCTCAGCGGAAAGCAGTTTAAAAAAATCACCAAAACAATTGAAGATTTACCTCCAGTTGTGACAGCCCTTCCTTCTCAAACGCCCGAGTTTGCCGACCCTCTACCTACAACCTACAACCACCGTCCTCTGACCTCGAGCACAGCAGTATTTGCAGCTCAGTATGACTCCATCCACCGACCACACCCTTGGATTGCTATCTGAAAACGATGGTTTCTTCATCCGAATTTTATCAGTTACTTTTGACGGCGATGATATTTTCGTGGATGGTGTGAGGTACAAAGGAATCCTTGGCCTCTGGGAACTCATAGTGAAAAAGAAACCAGATTCGTTCGACGCTGACGACCTTGACGACTTTGAAGAGATCCTGAAAAGTGCCGGTGCCATGTATCAATGCAATTTCACCCTCTTAAAAACGGCGAAGGCGAACAAGAGTTACAAGGAAGGAAATCGTATCCCACATCTACCAGAAGGATAAGTTTGGCAGTGGGCTGCCAGTCGTGTTTCTTCCTGACAACTTCAAGCAGCTTCTCGATCGCTTGGAACTGTGTTGCTGAAGCTTACCGAGCAGGAAATAATGGTGTGCGCAACGAAATTGTGTCGATTATTGATGCTATGAAAAAGGGTAGACATATCACTTTGAGGAATATAAGGCGCTTCATCGTAGCTTCCTATAAATAAATGTTGCAAATAAAAAAAGGTTACGCACGAAAGCACGACTACGGTAGGACAGGACTGTTTGACACAGTAGCCTTTAAAGGTGTTGAAAAATGTCGTTGGTAAAGTGGTATAAACCATCTACTACTTCGTCAACGCTAAAAATACATTTATTATGTCTGACATCCTTACAATCACTGAAGGATTGACTTTCGATGAAACTCTCCAGGGATTTATCAGGTTCACGAATACGAACCTCAAACTGGTGCCAACCTGAATAATCAAGGTGATATCCTAATCAATATCGAAACTCAAGACTTATTACTCCATCCCGCTGAAAGTTATCTTTTGATAGAGGGGCAACTGCAAAAGAACGACAGTAGTGCATATGCTGATGCAGATCTAGTGTCTCTCTTTCACAATGGAATCATGTATCTCTTCTCTCAGGCCAGCTAATCGAACATATCAATAACCCAGGCGTTGCCACTACCGTGTTGGAAATTCTGATTTATCACGACGATTTCTCCAAATCCCAAGGTCTCAACCAGCTGTGGTGCATGGATTCATCTACCGAAGCTGAGACCGAAAACACAGGGTTTGCAGCACGTCAGGGTAAAATTATCCCCAAACCTGCCAACAAAGGAACTTTTTCATTCACCATACCCCTGAGACATATTTTCGGCTTTTCAGACGACTATGACAAGATCGTATACGTATTAAAGCATGCATTGTCACTAGTGCGCGTGATTCAGACGCCGATGCCATGCACTGAGCCGCCGCAGTCAACGATGTGGCAAAAATATTCTGAGTCAGATCTCTTGGTTCGTTCTTCACGTCACCCCATCAGACAAAAACAAGATGCGGCTGTACAAAACCATACAAAGTAAAAGTAAAATCGACGATGGATTTCGCATGAGGCAGTGTGATTCTATCACCGTTCCCAAAAACACACAATTCAACTGGCGCCTATCTGCCACAAGTGGTACTTAAAAGCCTAGATATACAATCGTTGCAATCCGAACCGACAAAATTGTGGATAAGACCCATGACGCCGCCGTGTGCGATCACTGTCAATTGCGGAACATAGATATTACTGTCAACGCTGAACGCTACCCAGCCGTCGTATTTAACGCCTTTATTTCCCAAAATAGGGTTGCCAGAGTGTTCAAGGAGGCTGCAGACATCAGAAAGAAACTCTACAACATGTTCACCCTCCTCAGTAACGGCGGCGTCAACACCGATACCTCTGATTTCACAGGCTTATAGCCGGTGTTTATCATCTATGCAAGTCATCAGTCCGAGCGGCTGAAAGATTCCACGGTGGACATCCAGATACGAGCCGAATTCGATCGCAATGTTTCCGCCAACACCGAAGCATTTGCACTTGGAATCTTCGACAGAGTTCTTTACTTCGAATCTGACGGACACAAGATGAACGTCGTGTTTGAAGCCTGAAAATAAATGAACAACATTATTTTGCAGCAATTCGTAGGTTAAACCGACCTAAAGCAGGGGTTCTCGTTCATAGTATCCGGGAACCATAGCCAAATTCATACCCGCTTCAATCCACTAAAAATTGAAAAGAATTATGAGATGTCATTGGTAAATCATGAGACCTACTACGTATACTCCATCCCCAACATTCACACAGGTTCCTATGGCATCAACGATGAAATACAGCGACAGCTGCGGCTCAACAAACACAAAGCCAAAATCATTATCGATGCAAATCGGAAACCCTAAGAGCATCACTAACTCTCGCCAGGCATTACAAAGAAGATTTCAACTTTACAAATAGCCGCAACACCGTCTTGGGATTAGAACGGCAAATTTACACCTACGATAGGGCTATACAGAAGGGGAACACATTGTTAGTATCATCAACATCATCAGCATCCAGCTGGCAAATAGCGGTATTATCTATGGGAGCTATGTTAATGGAAAGCAGTAATCCACCATATGTAGTTTCTTTCCCGGTGTCGATCCTGGTATGAAGAGCCCCCAAAAAAACTTGTGTACTTACCAGTGACCCTGAAAACCATCAATCGCTTATCTCACCGATCAGGATGGTGACCCCATCAAACTCCGCGGCGAACACCTCACTATCCATTTTCATCTTCTAAGGGAATAAATAATAACTTGACACGATAATGGTTTGAAAGGTCAAGTAAATAAACTACACTGGGCTGCCAAGAAAGGTTGTCAAGTCTCCATTTGTTTGTCCCATGCAAACCTGTAATGCGAACACAAGATGTGGCTCACCTCTCGGCAGGTTAAAAGATAATATAACTTCTTCAAAAAGTTACTTGTGTTATTAATCTGGAGCCGAGTACCACCCAGATAAAGAAAACATAAAAAAAAAGGGTTGGCAATGAGGGCATTTCATGATCACATGGTATCTAAATCATTCTATATGCCTTGGGTATTGGAGACTTGATTGCTTTGGGTGGTGTACCCGTCAACAAGGTATTGGGATAATGATTTTACCTGAAACTTGGTGGATGCGTTTGAAATTTTAAGATATTTTAATTCTGGTATCTATGGTGAATTTATTTGCACATTGAATCCCAGTGGTAACGATCTCTACCTCAACCCTCAAACGCCAAGATCACCTATGATGATGGACTTTACTTGAGGCGTGCACGTGGTCAGCAATTCAACGACGAAGCCGATCTGATATAAGTTGCTACCAGCACCTTCAAAGACACCCCTCCTGGGTATGCTCCTATAAATAAATGAACGATTTAGATTCTGGGTACCGGCAACTAAAGATTTCTACCTCCTGAGCCTTATTCTCTCTCTGATCAGACATACCTTGTGTTTATTATGTGGCTTTTTTCTCTTTTCTTTCACAAAGGTACATTGGCAGGTAATAATTCAAGGTCAAATTGGCCAAACGCCCAGGTGTAAATCATAGGTAAGGGTCTAAGGTCCAATGGGTCAAAAGGTCCAGGTGGGACAACTAACGGTTTGTCCTCACCATGGGTCCAAAGTTAGATTTCAAAAAAATGCCTTACCCCAATTTTTAAAGGAGTGTAAAAAATTCCCTACGGAAATACTTTTTTAGCCACTAGGTGGAAATGGTAGGTAAATGGCTAAGGTCCAATGGTCCAAAAGGTCCAGGTGGGACAACTCATAGTTTGTCTTCACCATAGGTCCGAACTTAGGTCTTAAGGGTCAAACATGCCTACCCCAACTTTTCAAAAGTCTGTCAAAAATTCCCTACGGCAATACGTTTTTCCTCACTAGGTGCAAATGATAGGTAATGGTCTAAGGTCCAATGGGTCAAAAGGTCCAGGTGGGACAACTCATGGTTTGTCCTCACCATGGGTCCAAAGTTAGATTTCAAAAAAATGCCTTACCCCAATTTTAAAAAGAGTGTAAAAAATTCCCTACGACAATACTTTTTCAGCCACTAGGTGGAAATGGTAGGTAATGGACTAGGGTTCAATGGGCCAAAAGGTACAGGTGGGACAACTCATAGTTTGTCTTCACCATAGGTCCGAACTTAGATCTTAAGGGTCAAACATGCCTACCCCAACTTTTCAAAAGTCTGTCAAAAATTCCCTACGGCAATACTTTTTTACCCACTAGGTGCAAATGATAGGTATTGGTCTAAGGTCCAATGGGTCAAAAGGTCCAGGTTGGACAACTCATGGTTTGTCTTCACCATGGGTCCAAAGTTAGATTTCAAAAAAATGCCTTACCCCAATTTTTAAAAGAGTGTAAAAAATTCCCTACAGCAATACTTTTTTAGCCACTAGGTGCAAATGATAGGTAATGGTCTAAGGTCCAATGGGTCAAAAGGTCCAGGTGGGACAACTCATGGTTTGACCTCACCATGGGTCCAAATTTAGATTTCAAAAAAATGCCTTACCCCAATTTTTAAAAGAGTGTAAAAAATTCCCTACGGCAATACTTTTTTAGCCACTAGGTGGAAATGGTAGGTAATGGGCTAGGGTCCAATGGGCCAAAAGGTCCAGGTGGGACAACTCATAGTTTGTCTTCACCATAGGTCCGAACTTAGGTCTTAAGGGTCAAACATGCCTACCCCAACTTTTCAAAAGTCTGTCAAAAATTCCCTACGGCAATACTTTTTTACCCACTAGGTGCAAATGATAGGTAATAGTCTAAGGTCCAACGGGTCAAAAGGTCCAGGTGGGACAACTCATGGTTTGACCTCACCATGGGTCGAAAGTTAGATTTCAAAAAAATGCCTTACCCCAATTTTTAAAAGAGTGTAAAAGAATCCCTACGGCAAAACTTTTTTAGCCACTAGGTGGAAATGGTAGGTAATGGGCTAGGGTTTAATGGGCCAAAAGGTCCAGGTGGGACAACTCATAGTTTGTCTTCACCATAGGTCCGAACTTAGGTCTCAAGGGATCAAACATGCCTCCCCCAACTTTTCAAAAGTCTGTCAAAATTCCTTACGGCAATACGTTTTTACCCACTAGGTGCAAATGATAGGTAATGGTCTAAGGTCCAATGGGTCAAAAGGTCCAGGTGGAACAACTCATGGTTTGTCCTCACCATGGGTCCAAAGTTAGATTTCAAAAAATGCCTTACCCCAATTTTTAAAAGAGTGTAAAAAATTCCCTACTGCAATACTTTTTTTGTCACTAGGTGGAAATTGTAGGTAATGGTCTAGGGTCAAATGGTCCAGAAGGTCCAGGTGGGACAACTAAAAGTTTGTCTTCACCATAGGTCCGAACTTATGTCTTAAGGGTCAAACATGCCTCCCCCAACTTTTCAAAGGTCTGTCAGAAATTCCCTACGGCAATACTTTTTTACCCACTAGTAGCAAATGATAGGTAATGGTCTAAGGTCCAATGGGTCAAAATTTTAAAGGTCCAGGTGGGACAACTCATGGTTTGACCTCACCATGGGTCCAAAGTTATATTTCAAAAAAATGCCTTACCCCAATTTTTAAAAGAGTGTATAAAATTCCCTACGGCAATACTTTTTTAGCCACTAGGTGGAAATGGTAGGTAATTGGCTAGGGTCAAATGGGCCAAAAGGTCCAGGTGGGACAACTCATAGTTTGTCTTCACCATAGGTCCGAACTTAGGTCTTAAGGGTCAAACATGCCTACCCCAACTTTTCAAAAGTCTGTCAAAAATTCCCTACGGCAAAACGTTTTTACCCACTAGGTGCAAATGATAGGTAATGGTCTAAGGTCCAATGGGTCAAAAGGTCCAGGTGAGACAACTCATGGTTTGTCCTCACCATGGGTCCAAAGTTAGATTTAAAAACAAATGCCTTACCCCAATTTTTAAAAGAGTTTAAAAAATTCCCTACGGCAATACTTTTTTAGTCACTAGCCGGAAATGGTAGGTAATGGGCTAGGGTCCAATGGGTTAAAAGGTCCAGGTGGGACAACTCATAGTTTGTATTCACCATAGGTCCGAACTTAGGTCTTAAGGGTCAAACATGCCTACCCCAACTTTTCAAAAGTCTGTCAAAAATTCCCTACGGCAATACTTTTTTACCCACTAGGTGCAAATGATGGGTAATGGTCCAAGGTCCAATGGGTCAAAAAGTCCAGGTGGGACAACTCATGGTTTGTCGTCACCATGGGTCCAAAGTTAGATTTAAAAAAAATGCCTTACCCCAATTTTAAAAAGAGTGTAAGAAATTCCCTACGTCAATACTTTTTTAGTCACTAGGTGGAAATGGTAGGTAATGGGCTAGGGTCCAATGGGCCAAAAGGTCCAGGTGGGACAACTCATAGTTTGTATTCACCATAGGTCCGAACTTAGGTCTTAAGGGTCAAACATGCCTACCCCAACTTTTCAAAAGTCTGTCAAAAATTCCCTACGGCAAAACGTTTTTACCCACTAGGTGCAAATGATAGGTAATGGTCTAAGGTCCAATGGGTCAAAAGGTCCAGGTGAGACAACTCATGGTTTGTCCTCACCATGGGTCCAAAGTTAGATTTAAAAACAAATGCCTTACCCCAATTTTTAAAAGAGTTTAAAAAATTCCCTGCGGCAATACTTTTTTAGTCACTAGCCGGAAATGGTAGGTAATGGGCTAGGGTCCAATTGGTCAAAAGGTCCAGGTGGGACAACTCATTGTTTGACCTCACCATGGGTCCAACGTTAGATTTCAAAAAAATGCCTTATCCCAATTTTTAAAAGAGTGTAAAAAATTTCCTACGGCAATACTTTTTCAGCCACTAGGTGGAAATGGTAGGTAATGGGCTAGGGTCAAATGGGCCAAAAGGTCCAGGTGGGACAACTCATAGTTTGTCTTCACCATAGGTCCGAACTTAGGTCTTAAGGGTCAAACATGCCTACCCCAACTTTTCAAAAGTCTGTCAAAAATTCCCTACGGCAAAACTTTTTTAGCCACTAGGTGGAAATGGTAGGTAATGGGCTAGGGTTTCATGGGCCAAAAGGTCCAGGTGGGACAACTCATAGTTTGTCTTCACCATAGGTCCGAACTTATGTCTCAAGGGATCAAACATGCCTCCCCCAACTTTTCAAAAGTCTGTCAAAATTCCCTACGGCAAAACGTTTTTACCCACTAGGTGCAAATGATAGGTAATGGTCTAAGGTCCAATGGGTCAAAAGGTCCAGGTGAGACAACTCATGGTTTGTCCTCACCATGGGTCCAAAGTTAGATTTAAAAAAAATGCCTTACCCCAATTTTAAAAAGAGTGTAAAAAATTCCCTACGTCAATACTTTTTTAGTCACTAGGTGGAAATGGTAGGTAATGGGCTAGGGTCTAACGGGATAAAAGGTCCAGGTGGGACAACTCATAGTTTGTCTTCACCATAGGTCCGAACTTAGGTCTTAAGGGTCAAACATGCCTACCCCAACTTTTCAAAAGTCTGTCAAAAATTCCCTACGGCAAAACGTTTTTACCCACTAGGTGCAAATGATAGGTAATGGTCTAAGGTCCAATGGGTCAAAAGGTCCAGGTGGGACAACTCATGGTTTGACCTCACCATGGGTCCAAAGTTATATTTCAAAAAAATGCCTTACCCCAATTTTTAAAAGAGTGTATAAAATTCCCTACGGCAATACTTTTTTAGCCACTAGGTGGAAATGGTAGGTAATTGGCTAGGGTCAAATGGGCCAAAAGGTTCAGGTGGGACAACTCATAGTTTGTCTTCACCATAGGTCCGAACTTAGGTCTTAAGGGTCAAACATGCCTACCCCAACTTTTCAAAAGTCTGTCAAAAATTCCCTACGGCAATACTTTTTTACCCACTAGGTGCAAATGATGGGTAATGGTCCAAGGTCCAATGGGTCAAAAAGTCCAGGTGGGACAACTCATGGTTTGTCCTCACCATGGGTCCAAAGTTAGATTTAAAAAAAATGCCTTACCCCAATTTTAAAAAGAGTGTTAAAAATTCCCTACGTCAATACTTTTTTAGTCACTAGGTGGAAATGGTAGGTAATGGGCTAGGGTCTAACGGGCCAAAAGGTCCAGGTGGGACAACTCATAGTTTGTCTTCACCATAGGTCCGAACTTAGGTCTTAAGGGTCAAACATGCCTACCCCATCTTTTCAAAAGTCTGTCAAAAATTCCCTACGGCAAAACGTTTTTACCCACTAGGTGCAAATGATAGGTAATGGTCTAAGGTCCAATGGATCAAAAGTTCCAGGTGTGACAACTCATGGTTTGTCCTCACCATGGGTCCAAAGTTAGATTTAAAAAAAATGCCTTACCCCAATTTTAAAAAGAGTGTATAAAATTCCCTACGGCAATACTTTTTTAGCCACTAGGTTGAAATGGTAGGTAATTGGCTAGGGTCAAATGGGCCAAAAGGTCCAGGTGGGACAACTCATAGTTTGTCTTCACCATAGGTCCGAACTTAGGTCTTAAGGGTCAAACATGCCTACCCCAACTTTTCAAAAGTCTGTCAAAAATTCCCTACGGCAAAACGTTTTTACCCACTAGGTGCAAATGATAGGTAATGGTCTAAGGTCCAATGGGTCAAAAGGTCCAGGTGAGACAACTCATGGTTTGTCCTCACCATGGGTCCAAAGTTAGATTTAAAAACAAATGCCTTACCCCAATTTTTAAAAGAGTTTAAAAAATTCCCTACGGCAATACTTTTTTAGTCACTAGCCGGAAATGGTAGGTAATGGGCTATGGTCCAATGGGTTAAAAGGTCCAGGTGGGACAACTCATAGTTTGTATTCACCATAGGTCCGAACTTAGGTCTTAAGGGTCAAACATGCCTACCCCAACTTTTCAAAAGTCTGTCAAAAATTCCCTACGGCAATACTTTTTTACCCACTAGGTGCAAATGATGGGTAATGGTCCAAGGTCCAATGGGTCAAAAAGTCCAGGTGGGACAACTCATGGTTTGTCCTCACCATGGGTCCAAAGTTAGATTTTAAAAAAATGCCTTACCCCAATTTTAAAAAGAGTGTAAAAAATTCCCTACGTCAATACTTTTTTAGTCACTAGGTGGAAATGGTAGGTAATGGGCTAGGGTCTAACGGGCCAAAAGGTCCAGGTGGGACAACTCATAGTTTGTCTTCACCATAGGTCCGAACTTAGGTCTTAAGGGTCAAACATGCCTACCCCAACTTTTCAAAATTCTGTTAAAAATTCCCTACGGCAAAACGTTTTTACCCACTAGGTGCAAATGATAGGTAATGGTCTAAGGTCCAATGGGTCAAAAGGTCCAGGTGGGACAACTCATGGTTTGACCTCACCATGGGTCCAAAGTTATATTTCAAAAAAATGCCTTACCCCAATTTTTAAAAGAGTGTATAAAATTCCCTACGGCAATACTTTTTTAGCCACTAGGTGGAAATGGTAGGTAATGGGCTAGGGTCCAATGGGCCAAAAGGTCCAGGTGGGACAACTCATAGTTTGTATTCACCATAGGTCCGAACTTAGGTCTTAAGGGTCAAACATGCCTACCCCAACTTTTCAAAAGTCTGTCAAAAATTCCCTTCGGCAATACTTTTTTACCCACTAGGTGCAAATGATAGGTAATGGTCTAAGGTCCAATGGGTCAAAAAGTCCAGGTGGGACAACTCATGGTTTGTCCTCACCATGGGTCCAAAGTTAGATTTAAAAAAAATGCCTTACCCCAATTTTCAAAAGAGTGTAAAAAATTCCCTACGGCAATACTTTTTAGCCACTAGGTGGAAATGGTAGGTAATTGGCTATGGTCAAATGGGCCAAAAGGTCCAGGTGGGACAACTCATAGTTTGTCTTCACCATAGGTCCGAACTTAGGTCTTAAGGGTCAAACATGCCTAACCCAACTTTTCAAAAGTCTGTCAAAAATTCCCTAGGGCAAAACGTTTTTACCCACTAGGTGCAAATGATAGGTAATGGTCTAAGGTCCAATGGGTCAAAAGGTCCAGGTGGGACAACTCATGGTTTGACCTCACCATGGGTCCAAAGTTATATTTCAAAAAAATGCCTTACCCCAATTTTTAAAAGAGTGTATAAAATTCCCTACGGCAATACTTTTTTAGCGACTAGGTGGAAATGGTAGGTAATGGGCTAGGGTCCAATGGGCCAAAAGGTCCAGGTGGGACAACTCATAGTTTGTATTCACCATAGGTCCGAACTTAGGTCTTAAGGGTCAAACATGCCTACCCCAACTTTTCAAAAGTCTGTCAAAAATTCCCTTCGGCAATACTTTTTTACCCACTAGGTGCAAATGATAGGTAATGGTCTAAGGTCCAATGGGTCAAAAAGTCCAGGTGGGACAACTCATGGTTTGTCCTCACCATGGGTCCAAAGTTAGATTTAAAAAAAATGCCTTACCCCAATTTTCAAAAGAGTGTAAAAAATTCCCTACGGCAATACTTTTTTAGCCACTAGGTGGAAATGGTAGGTAATTGGCTATGGTCAAATGGGCCAAAAGGTCCAGGTGGGACAACTCATAGTTTGTCTTCACCATAGGTCCGAACTTAGGTCTTAAGGGTCAAACATGCCTAACCCAACTTTTCAAAAGTCTGTCAAAAATTCCCTACGGCAACACGTTTTTACCCACTAGGTGCAAATGATAGGTAATGGTCTAAAGTCCAATGGGTCAAAAGGTCCAGGTGAGACAACTCATGGTTTGTCCTCACCATGGGTCCAAAGTTAGATTTAAAAACAAATGCCTTACCCCAATTTTTAAAAGAGTGTAAAAAATTCCCTACGGCAATACTTTTTTAGTCACTAGCCGGAAATGGTAGGTAATGGGCTAGGGTCCAATGGGCCAAAAGGTCCAGGTGGGACAACTCATAGTTTGTATTCACCATAGGTCCGAACTTAGGTCTTAAGGGTCAAACATGCCTACCCCAATTTTTCAAAAGTCTGTCAAAAATTCCCTACGGCAATACTTTTTACCCACTAGGTGCAAATGATGGGTAATGGTCCAAGGTCCAATGGGTCAAAAAGTCCAGGTGGGACAACTCATGGTTTGTCCTCACCATGGGTCCAAAGTTAGATTTCAAAAAAATGCCTTACCCCAATTTTTAAAAGAGTGTAAAAAATTCCCTACGGCAATACTTTTTTAGCCACTAGGTGGAAATGGTAGGTAATTGGCTAGGGTCAAATGGGCTAAAAGGTCCAGGTGGGACAACTCATATATTGTCTTCACCATAAGTCCGAACTTAGGTCTTAAGGGTCAAACATGCCTACCCCAACTTTTCAAAAGTCTGTAAAAAATTCCCTACTGTAAAACGTTTTTACCCACTAGGTGCAAATGATAGGTAATAGTCTAAGGTCCAATGGGTCAAAAGGTCCAGGTGGGACAACTCATGATTTGTCCTCACCATGGGTCCAAAGTTAGATTTAAAAAAAATGCCTTACTCCAATTTTTAAAAGAGTGTAAAAAATTCCCTACGGCAATACTTTTTTAGTCACTAGGTGGAAATGGTAGGTAATGGGCTAGGGTCAAATGGGCCAAAAGGTCCAGGTGGGACAACTCATAGTTTGTCTTCACCATAAGTCCGAACTTAGGTCTTAAGGGTCAAACATGCCTACCCCAACTTTTCAAAAGTCTGTCAAAAATTCCCTACGGCAAAACGTTTTTACCCACTAGGTGCAAATGATAGGTAATGATCTAAGGTCCAATGGGTCAAAAGGTCCAGGTGGGACAACTCATGGTTTGTTCTCACCATGGGTCCAAAGTTAGATTTCAAAAAAATGCCTTACCCCAATTTTTAAAAGAGTGTAAAAAATTCCCTACGGCAGTACTTTTTTAGCCACTAGTTGGAAATGGTAGGTAATGGGCTAGGTTCCAATGGGCCAAAAGGTCCAGGTGGGACAACTCATAGTTTGTCTTCACCATAGGTCTGAACTTAAGTCTTAAGGGTCAAACATTCCTCCCCCAACTTTTCAAAGGTCTGTCAAAAATTCCCTACGGCAAAACTTTTTTACCCACTAGGTGCAAATGATAGGTAATGGTGTAAGGGTCCAATGGGCCAAATGGCCAACATGGGAAAATTTCACCATAGGTCCAAAGGTAGGTTTATTTTATAAATTGCTAATTTATATTTTCTGTGCACACCATACATTAAGTACAACAAATAAACCTTTCGTATAATCAAATGTGAGCGCATTCTGCTTGTTAAGAAGTAGAATCTTTTGTAAAAACGAATTTGTCTGACAAAAAAATAGCAAAGCACGAGTGCAATTTTCTATTCTTGTAATGCAAAACTATTGATACTATTTAGGAACTACTTGACAGGATGCCGAGACTATAGAAAGCTATTTCTTACAATATCACAAAATTGATTTCTTATGGAAAAGTCGATGTCATGTAGCAACAGTTTTGCCAGCATTTAAATAAGTGCATAGCTATTTACTATTCTTCATACACTATTTAAAATTGCGGGCATTACGCTGTTTTGGTATATGAAAAGCGAATAAAGTAATGAACAGGAAATTACATGTTAATTTGAAGAAAAAAAAACCATTAAATAGTGTCTTCGGCTGCTCACTCATATGTAAAAACAGATTATTTTGTGATTATATGATTTTTAAAAACATTTAAAGTACGTTTGAATCTTTTGCAACTTTTGGGTTTATAGACATATCTGAAAACTGGCTGCTAGCGAAGTGGCTGCTAGCGAGTGGCTGCTAGCTTGAGCCTAGTTAGACATTATTATAATTTTAACGACCTTGCGTTAACCTCTAGACGTTGTTTGGTGTTTTCGTCGCGGGGTTTCTGTCGTATAGATGTATATCCCATAATTTCTTTTATTCATTTCTAACTATTGATTTGATCTGGAAACAGGAAAAAGGGAAAACAAAGCTTCAGCAAAAATATACACATTAATTTCATTCTTATTCCTCTATGAGATGGGACATTTCAAATCATGGTATTACACTAATTCCTGTCTACGGATGTAGTCTGTCAGTTTGGTACAAAGCCATGCATACGTTGACATTACTGAACCAAATATTCGCCATTGTAGATTCCAATCAAAAGAATAAAGTCTTTATCTATAGCAGAATTACAATGTATATCTTCTTATTGACAATGAATGTACGGGTTAACCACTTAACTCTGCATAATTTTTTTGTATATACATTATGATTAAAAGGTCACCGTGGTAGAGTTAATTCAATGATTTGAGGACACTAAAATGAATATATTAGACTTAGATTGTTTTACTATTTTACATATCGTTTTCTTATACATTATATTCTTTTTATATGCACTCTCAGGATTGTTTATATTAAAGTTTAAGTTTTGGTGCTGATAGTTCAGAAGTCTGTTTAAATTTCACTACACAAGCAATGACAGATTTTACTTTAAGGTGATCGTCTACAAGAGTCCTGTTTACCTTATAACTTTCAATTGCTTAAGTTAACAAAATAATGTATATATCTTCGTTGGAGGTAACTAATTTAAAAGAGGTTTACAAGAAAAAAAAATCATTTTTCAACCTTACCATGACAGTTTAACATTTTTATTCAATTCTTTTTTTTTTTTGGAAATAAAAATAATAAAATCTTTTCTTTTTTCAATGTGATGATGTAAGATTGACATGTCTTCTATTTCTCTTTGTGTCTAGTTGAATGTTTTATTCCTGAGTGAAACATGTTCAAACATGTATTGTCCCGAAGATGCACTACGCAGTTAACACTGTATGTTACCAAACAACAATCAATCTATAAACACTATACCTTTTGGTATTTTTTAATATATTTATTTCGGTAACATCAATAATTTCAGTAGCATCGATAAATTATTGATCATGTGTTTGAGCAAATAAAGGGGAAAGTATCAATCTTAATACTGTTAACAACAATATTTAATACAAAAAGGGATCACAAGTTATAAGGAGGCAATGAATAATTAGGGACACGATGAACGGACCAACAACAACAAAATAAAAAACCCTAAAAAAAAAACCCAACTGATCCACATGAACTCCCAACAAAAAGCATGTCAGTATAACTGCTACAGTAGGTTTCATTGTCATGTTGCTTAAATTCTTTTGTTTTCTGGTCATTGTTCGGGTTGTGTTTTCTTTGACAAATTCCCAATTTCCATTCTCACTTTTATTAATATAAAGTTTAGCTGTTGTACTTATGTACACTGTGACTACCTATGTGACCTAGTCAATAAATGTACATTTTTTTTATAGACTTTCTTTACATGAAAGTGTATATATTTGGATTAACTGATCGATTTTACATAATGGCATGCTTTTGATATTCTTGCAGCACCAAATTAAAATGTTCGTCCATAATGTAGTCAAATTTATCAATTGATTTTTCTTACATTGCAGAAACGGATCACCATGCATACATGTAATGTTAATTACAACATTATCACCCTATTGCGCTATAAACTTCTGCATCCATAACATGTATAAAGTGTTGTTCCATTAATGTAGGTATTCATCAAATGATATTTCGAAACTCAACACTGTAGTGCAAGTCCTGTTCCTATATGCACACGGAAGTGCATGTTTAATAAACCATAAATGCTAGATATAGGTTATAAAATGTACCTTGCAAGATAAGTGCTTTCTTGCACTGGAAAATAACAAACTCAAACAAAATTAGACAATGAAGTTGTTTTAGACATCTATCAATTACTATGGTACAACTAAACTGCAACACATATACGACCACGTACATTTACTGAATGGTAAATTAATATATCGAAATAAACCTCAATGCCTCGCTATGTTAAGAACTAAAACCAGGCTAATTACCAAGCACATTGTTGTCGGTTTATTGTCTTTCTAAAATCTCAGTCCTCTGTGAAACTGGTAATTTCAGAAACAGTCACGGTGATGCGTACTGAGATCGGTATCATACTTTGTGATAAATTTGGAATAGTTTTATCTTTTTAACGAAGCAGATTTCCCAAGCTGTCACCTTTTTTATTTATTCAAAAGCAAATATTTATCAGAGAATTATTGAAACATTTAGTTTTAAATTGTAACCACCGTTCTAATCTTGTGCGAATTAACCAGCTTTAAATTCTGTAATCGTGTAAGAGCCAGGCTTACATCAAACACTTCAAGAAAATTTGCCTGTACATAACTATCTCTCTCTATCTTTACTCAGATCTATGATTAATCTAATAGCTCAAGACAAATTTCGTTTCACCAGAAATAGCTGTAGAGGGAATACGCTTTCCAAAATTAGTTTACTGTGAATAAATCTTCTACATAAATTAGTATCTTTTGGCCTTTTCACCTATGTCAGTTTGTCAATTTACCAATAAGAAACTTTGTATGATTGCAAAGTTCCAAATATTTCTATCATACGTATTATGGTCATATAGAATAAGGAGCTATACTGGTTGGTCCTAGGCTTTATCTCATTCTGTATGGATTTTAACTAGTTATAAACAGTATGATGACTTTGATTTGATTTGTCTCGTAGAACTGCGACTATACCCATCGGAACACTACACTTAGTAAACGGATACCACATAAATGCCGTTGACTTAACTATTTATCCACTCGGTAAACCTCGCATTTAATGTTAGAAATTTTAACATTCTCGCGTGCATGTCGTAGTGGGATGTTTTGGTAGAATCATTATATACATAAAATTGAGAACGGAAATGGGGAATAATTTACAGCAAAACAACCCGACCAAAAAGCAGATAACAGCCAATGGGCCTTTAACGCAGCGAGAAAATCCCGCAACCGGAAGTGGGCCTCAGCTGGCCTCTAAACCAAAACGTGTATAAGTCCAGTGAAAATAGATGTTATACTAAACTCCATAATATATAAAGATCTAAATTTAAAAAAAAAACAAAAACAAAAAAAAACCTAAAAAACCATACAACTTGAAGACTAATAAAAGCCAGATGATCTTGACTCAGGACAGCCGTGAAAAAGCGGCGGTGTTAAAACATGTTCAGACACTGCTAATAATTTTACTAATATATCGGCGTAGAATGTGTTTTTATGCTTTTTTTGTAAATTTTGAACATTTAACAATTGCTGCTTTTATTAACCTGTATTGCATATTCAAACAGCTGAACATTTTTTTCAAAAGAATACTGTAAAACATAAACAGTTGAAATCGTTCCAGTTATCAACGAATAAAATATATGCTTTCCATATTAATTGATGAATACTAGTAACAAAAACAATACGATGTCTGTTTCAAGAGATTGACATTTGCACATTCGATCCTCATCATAGATATGTTAAAACATAATAAAGTTAATTATTCAATTAAAGTTTAATGACCCAGGTGCAACCTTTTGCAAAAAACAATTAAGTGATACATGAATTTTACCAGAAGATCTCTGACCTTTTAGGTTTAGGAGTAAGTTTCTTGTAAAAACAATATACACATCAGCATTGCTCAAAACCAGATTTTACGTTTTAACAGTTAACATGTTTTCTCTTGTTCTACATTTAGTTCGTTAATTGTTTTGCTTTTGCTTTTATTTTATTCTAATCAACTTCTTTCAAAATATATAAAATTACTAGACAAAGATGGATTGTTGAAACGACAAATATAGTAAATGACAGGCTATATCTATAGAAGTTTCATAAATCTCATCCAGTTAAATGCAACTGATATGAAGCCGATGTATTCCGTTTTCCTATGAGACATACGAACAATATTCAAGCATGTATATTGTGAATTGACATACTAATGCATGTATTACTGAAAAACGTAGAGATCGTTGACTATCTAAACAGCTTGTTGCATAGTTAGACAGACTTACACTTCGAAAGCGACAAAATATCTTACAAAACATATAATCTTAATTTACGGTTTTCTTCCAAATCTGTTTACCGTACAAGATTTACACTGGATCTATATCAACGTTTTATACCAGTTAGTGTTTCTATATGTATTTGTTTTAACTTTTTATTTGTCTTTAATTTGTCTTCTGGTCAAAGTAATTATAAAAAGGAAGATGTGGCATGATTGACAATGAGACAACTCTCCACAAGAACACACATGACACAGAAATTCACACTTATAGGTCACCGTACGGCCTTCAACAACGGGCAAAGCCCATACCGCATAGTCAGTTTTAAAATGTCCCGAAATGACAAAAGTAAAACGATTCAAACGCGAAAACTAACGACCTAATATATGCACAAAAAAAAAAAACAAAAAAAAACGAAAAACAAAAATGTAACACATCAACAAACGACAACCACTAAATAATAGGCTCCTGACTTTGGACAGGCCTCCGGGTGCGGGAATTTCTCGCTACATTGAAGACCTGTTGGTGACCTTCTGTTGTTGTTTTTTTTTTCTATGGTCGGGTTGTTGTCTCTTAGGCACATTCCCCATTTCCATTCTCAATTTTACATACAAACAGAATGTGGCGGGGTTAAACATATTAGCGGGATACCATCCGTCCCCTAATCTGGGACAGTGGTGTAACAGAACAACACTAGAACGAACTATTGAAACCAGAGTTGAAATAGGCTTAACTTATCAGATGACAACAAATAGAAATACAACACAGAGTGGACGTGGCCAGGTACTTGTATATCCGAACAACAAAAAACACTAAGTACAGATCTGAGAGTACTCGCTGTTACTGACATCTAGTTCAAAGCCACTAGCAACTAATTAAAGAAAGCATATCTCTTAGATAAAATGCATTTATCTTCAACATTTTTAAACACCGTTGGTATGTTATAATATAAGTATATGCACATTCTAGAGCTAGCACGTATTTATCCCTCAACTCAAATGCACACTTAAATTATCCATGGAGAAAACCTAACCTTTAGATTTAAAAATTCAAAGAATATATATATTAATTTGTTTGAAACCCATAGTGGCTTGTCGTGAAATGCTTCTGTATACCCAGACAATGATAATGTTTATGAAGGCGCCATGCAACAATATTATATGTCAACGAAAGATATCACTAATATTACTAATTTTTATAATATTAATCATGATAAACACAAAGTGATAACTTTTATAACCTCCAACTAAAGCGTTATAGTTTTTGTTAAGAGTACGCAATGCTTGGAGTAAAACATGGAGTAAAGTCACGTGTTAACCCTTGGACGATTACAATCTCAAAGATACGGAAATGAAATTACATAATTACCGGTATCCACGACATTTTACGAGACTTGCAAGGATTTGGGGTGAAAGTAATCAACTGATGTCAATATATCATGTCAAAGGTTAAGCAAAACAATCAAAATATCTATAAAATATTGCAGTTTAGATTTGGCACTCTTTTCACGAATGTTAACGGAAAAATTATTAAATCATTTGACAGAATAAAGACTTTAATCCTTAAATGGATATTGAAAAACAAAACCGTTCTGGACATACATGTTTATTTAGATGATACACATATATATATACATAAATATTTTATATAGATTATACCGTTGTTTTTCTCGTTTGAATGGTTTTACACTAGTAATTTTTGGGGCACTTTATAGCTTGCTGTTCGGCTTGAGTCAAGGCTCAATGTTGAAGGCCGTACCTTGACCTATAATGGTTTAAAAATAAAAATTGTTACTTTGATGGAGAGTTGTCTTATTGGCACTCATACCACATCTTCAGATATCTACTTTTAAAATATGCTGTAAACATTCCATATGACGGTCATTGAGCTATTTAAATAGTACCAAAATGCTAAGAAAGCTTGTGTGGGAACTTCATAGAAACTTATTCGATAATAAAAACATATGAATTACAAAAGATGTGGATAATAAGTCAATGAGACAGCAATTCGGTTCATCAGTATTTGAAGTATTATATCTAAAAGTCAACACGACTGAATAATTTACTGTTAATGTTAAAATCGGTACATGTGAATTAAAACTGTCGTACGTAATCAGTCTCTTGTAACTCTTTTTAGGTGTAATACCACCATTGATTTCCCTTTATTAGTCCTTGTTAAATTTGCACTTTTCAAAAAAATGTTCAGCATTTATCTTTGTTTCAAATAAAGAAATACTTGACATGAGTAAAGTTTTATCTTGTCCAGTACTATAGAAAAAAAATCAAATAGCATTTCATTGCATATAAGAAAATAACCATCATTGGAAGTTAACCTATCAAATATTTCTCCCCTTATTTATCTGTATACAAGGTTTAGTCACCATGTAACCTCAAGATTACAAAATATTCTATAGAAATCCCAACTAAAAAATAATGGTGTTTTGAAATACCCAAGACGTATGTTTATGACACAGAAATGTTTTACTGCAATAAAATTTAGGATTAATTACCTTCAAATGTCAAATTCAAGGCAATATTTTTTTTCGACCTACTTTCGTATACAACCGGATGTGACGTTTGGTGGTGTTACACCTTTAGAGTGGCTTTTGTATACGCTGTTGTTTGTATATTTATATGTTTTAGATGTATGTACATAAGGTGAGATTTTAATAAAGTATTTGTCCGTCTTTGTCTTACGAGTTTAATCTAGTAATTTTATATTCGGTTATAGGCTAAACCAGTGGAATTGAAAACCAAAAAATCAAGAAGGCAAAACATGAACAACACAAACCAGCATAACTTAGTGCATGAAAAACAGAAACAAAGCAGGTTCAGTTCATACTATTTGATTTCAATAAATGATACAGGTAGGATCAGCTACTTTTGAAGTCTTTTATATGCACAAAGATAGCAATGATACATTTGATTAAGCATGCATATACACTAGGTATAAATTCTAACCTTAGTAAAGATAAACGCTTGATACAATGTAAATATGAAAATATGTGGCTTTGGAAGGTAAATGAGGTGAAGGTAAAATAATGAGAAGAAGGTCACATGTGGAGCAGGATCTACTTAGATCACCCATTTACCCCCAGTGAAGGGTGCAAGTCCCAAACCAGGAAAGCATATTCTCCAAATACCAAACCACATTTTTTATCGGGATTGTGTTGTCCAATCTTTACTTTTCCTTGTTGTTTGTTGAAAGCGTGCTATACTTTTGGTGATATTTATTTCTAACGTGACGTTGTATGTGTATAGAATAAAATTAATATCATTTTCGGTAAAAAAAAATATTAAAATTATTTTATGTGAAACTTTAACGAATGCTACTTACTGCCTTTAAGTCTAAAAGTTTTGAACCCGATATTGGAAACACAACAGTTTCGTCGGACATTATAAATTTAAATAAAATTTTAAGTGTGTTTTTGTGTCTATCTGTCGCATATAAAGAAAAACTTGTCGCATATGATTTACTAGCTTAAAATAGAGAAATTCAATGGAAATGGGGTATGTGTTAAAGATAGATATAATAAAACTATACGGAATTCAATACAATACTCGTTCAAACATAAAAAAAAACTTATAGCTTTTAAAAACAAACACTTACAAAGTAAAAGCTGGAAAGTATTTAAATCTTCGCATGCTAACATAATGTTTGTTATATGATCATATTTCTCATATTTCTTAAATTGCAGAAGGCAATGCACAGTGATGCGATGAATTTATTACAGTAATATTGGCTGATCATTTTGTGATAATTAACAAACATAATATACATGTAATTGAGTGTATAATTTAGAATCCGTAATAAACTATGTTAGCATTTACAGAAATAGAAACAGAAACGGGAAGTTATTTATTTGCAAGAGTTTAATTTTTTTGGTAGGGTTCCATTTTACACGTGAAACTGCTCAGTGAAAAGCAAACCTACAAATATGATGAAATGTATTTCTGTATTATTTATAACATTGCTGCTTCGAATCAACTCTAAAGTACAGCCACCGATATATTTGAATTGCAGGACGATATAAATTCATAATAGAGGTTAAGTTGTTCGTACTCGTTTTTCTTTCACTGTGAGGATTCGTTGATGCGGTATCTTTGGTTATTGTTTTGTTTGTTCTTTTGTGCTTTCCTATTTGATCATTATTATAAAGAAGAGTCTGCTCTCAAATAACTTTCCGTAATTAAAGTCGATGTTATTGTTGTAGCTGGAATGTGCATACATTTTATTATGTGTTTCATTTTTATGACATATGGTCTAGATAGGCCGATATGAAACTTGTTTTTAGGAGCACTGGTTTAACCCCGACACATTGTTTGTAGGTACACAGTCAAACTATCTGAACTGTGTGCTGTTAATTGTTGTTGGTTTTTAGTTTTTTTTTTTGTTCGGGGGAGGCAGGTGTTGGTGGGTGCAGTGTTCAATTGTACTTTCCAACATTTTGGTAATTCTTATATGCTTTTATTTTTATTTTTTACATGGTGATCCTTATTTTACACAAATTCCTTTGGTGATTTTATCAAGATTGATTGGGGTGAATCTTTTAAAATCGGTTTGCTATCAGCATGTTTGTTTGTCCTTTCCGAATATGGCAGCTCATCTGTGGTTCATGTCATGTTTTGTCTAGACTCTATTTTATGACATTTGGAGTGCCAGTGTGTAGTGATGATGATAGAGCTTACATGCTTTTATTTCGCTTTATCAATATATTTCATATTTCCTAAACAAAGTGTTCATGCCAATAACAAACCAAATTAACGTTACCATTGAACACGGGAAAGTACATCTCCAGACGGAAAAACAAAAACCACTAAGAGAACTACAACACTGAAAAGCAGATTCTCGTAAGCATTTGTGAATTGTACACCGAAAGATGAGTCACTACCAAATTGAAGTGAATTCGGTTATTCCTGCTTCATTCGTATTCAATATATATATATAGGAAGATGTGGTGTGAGCGCCAACGAGACAACTCTCCATCCAAATAACAATTAAAAAAAAAAGTAAACCATTATAGGCCAATGCTCGGACTTCAACACGCAACCTTGGCTCACAACGAACTACAAGCTATAAAGGGCCCTAAAATTACTAGTGTTAAACCATTCAAACAGGAAAACCAACGGTCTAATCTATATAAATAAAAAAACGAGAATCGAGAAACACGTATAAGTTACACAAACAAACGACAACTACTGTACATCAGATTCCTGACTAAGGACTATATATTCACCTGTGAGCACATTGTAGTTCCTCTGGTACTATAGACATATGTAAATAAGTGGTATTCATTTTTATGACTATGACACACATTTACACCCCGAGTATCAGCTTTATATACATACAATAATTCTACATCGAATGCTAGTATTTTCGAAATGTCACTTATGCAAGTTTTTCATCGTTCTTAATTGCACGGAAATAAACTAAGATATGTACAGTACAAATGCCACGTCAGTAACTGTTACTTAGAATATGAGCTTTGACAACTGTCAGTACTGATACTAGTTCCTTTCTTCATTCCACTGCAAAATTACCATAACTATATTTTTTTCTAGAAACAGAAAGAAGATAGGCAGCAAAACCCTAAGATAATGGAAAATCAGACATGTATATGAACAAAAGAATTAAAACGAGCAAAATACCAATGTACACAAAAGCAGTAGACATAATACCTTATTTTAATCTTCACGAAGTCGATTTCACCCATCCAAAACGGGGTAGAACTCCAAAATTTAACTGACATGATACGTATTACTTCACAAGTTACTTTTTTGATGCGTTTGAAACTGAAAAAAACCCAAAGCATGTCTAGAACAACTACATAAATCTAAAATGTGAAGGTATAATAATGCCACTTTATGGCCCTAAGAATAAAAGCATCGACTATAAATCTATCAAATAATATCCTTCGGATAATTACAAGACATTGCATTTGACAGATATAATGATCAGTCTTCGTATTTTTTTGTTTTGCGGTAGACATTTGCCTCATCGCTTCCTTCTTTCATCAATTGGAAAAAAATCAACAGTAGCCTGAGTTTTAGAAGATGTCATTATTCTTTAGATAATTGTCAAGGACCAGATATTAGTTTTTATCGTACTTTCTCCTTTGTCTAAATCCAATTTATGCATTCATCAAACTATGCATTTAGTACAATTTGTTTTCTTCAAATTTAATATAACAAAGTAAGAATAATTTTATTAAACTATTGGATTTAAAAACCACATCTAAAGGGCTACAAACCAAACATATTAACAGAAATAGAAACAGAAATGGGAAGTTAATTATTTGCTAAAGTTAAATACATTTTCGATGTGGTGTGCCATTTACGGAGTGTAAACTGCTTAGTGAACAGTAAATCGCCAAAACATTGTAAAATTGCCTGCACTGTTTGTATTATTGGTGTTTTTAATCTTCTATTAAGCCCAGCCACTGATATCAAGATTGCAGGAAGGTATAGTTTCATATTATAGTCCAGCAGCTAAGTCCAATATTTTGGGACAATTGATCACTTTGTTGTAAAAGCATGAAACTTTGCACAGTGTTAGTTATGATGCTTATAAATAATTTTGGATATGGAGCCATAAAAAAAATCAACAATGGCCTCCAATTTCAAAATGGCCGTTAACAGCCATGAAGCAGAGTAATATAATAATATAGTATTATTTATCATTTGAAAATAAAAACACAAAACTTTGCATATTGCTAGTTATGATGATAATTAATCTTTTCTTAATATTAGCGGTTTAGTTGTTCGAACACCTTTTTTCATTCACTGTGAGTATTCTTTGTTGCGGTATCTTCCGCAGTTGTTTTGTTTGTGCTTGTTGCTTTGCTTCTTATTATACCATTTAATCATAACAAAATTTACTCTACTCTCAAATAACGTTCCATCATGCAAGTCTGTTGTCATCCTGTTGTAGCTTGAAGGTGCATACTTTTTATTGTGTGTTTTATTTTATGACATATAGTCTAGATAGGTCAAGAGGAGACGTTTTCGTAAGGAAAGCTCATTTAAACCACCACATTATATGAAAGGTCTGGCTAACTATCTGAACCGTGTGCTGTTCATTGTTGTTGGTTTTTAGTTTGTCTGCTTTCGGTTGAGTCAGGTGTTGTTTGAAGGGGTTGTCGAATGTACTTTCCAATATTTTGTTAATTAATTGTATTATTTTTACTCACTGGATTCTTATTTTACGCAAGTTCTTTTGTGAAACTTTATCTAGATTAACTTGCTGGATTATTATCGTGAAACTGATTTGCTGTACAATATTGGACAGCAAACGATCGCAAATCACTGTGAAAAACAGTAAGACAATAGAAAAATCACCACAAGATATAGGGAATTAGGTTATTTCTGCATCACCTGTATTATTATATCTTCATAAGTGGTACCGATTTTTGTGACTATGACACACATTTACGCCCTGCAAATAAGCCGTATATATGTACAATAAATTTACATCAAAAGGTAGTATTCACGAAATGTCACGTATGTGAGTATCTCATCGTTTTTTTAATTATGTTAGCGATCATACATTCACGCAAATAAGCTTAGATATGTGCTGACAAGTGTCAAGTATGTTAATGTATGAATATACTGGCATTTGACTACTGCTAATAATACATGCACTTTGACAACTGCAAATTGGATAGAGATATGTCTTCTTTTTCTTTTTAATTTTTATAGCTAAAAGTTATCAAATTTATTCAAAAATTAGAAAAGATACAAGGTAGACAGTGAAAACATAGGGCAATGGAGAAACAGACATTTGGATAAACAAAGGAAGAAAGTCGAATACACAACAGTAGACATAATACTAAATTTTGATCACCACGAATCCACAATCCAAAAAAACGTGGTAGATAGTTATCAAAGGTATTAGTCTTATAATTTAAAACCCCAGACGCACGTTTAGTCTACATAAAACACATCAGTGACGCCTAGATGAAAATAGGTATAAAGCCATCAAGTACAAAGTTGAAGGGCGTTGAGGAACTATGAAATGTCAGAAGATTTGAATTAGTTTTACCATATTGAAAATTGTGTTGATTATAGAGGTATATGACAATCTAACTAATTTCATACGTTTCACCTTACTAGTTACTTTTCTTAATGTGTTTGAAACTGAAAATAACCCAAAGCGTGTATAAACAGGTTTAATAAATCTATAAACGGAATATATAATAAGTCCAGACCACTTAATGGACCATAGAACTTAAAAATGAAAAGTATCGATTAAAAATCAAAATTATCTATCAAATTACACCCTTCAGATATTTACAATACATTTGATCCGACAGATATTATGATCAATTTTTATATATTTTTTAATTTCGCGTTAAATGTTTGCCTTATGGATTCTTTTTTCCATTGATTGGAAAACTTCCAGAGTGACTGAAGCCTGATTTTTTTTTTTTTTTTTTTTTAGATATTTCATTGATGGTTAGATAGACTTCACTAGCATTGGACTATCTACCGGGTTAGAAATAACATGAACAACACGACGGGTACCACATATGAAACAGGAGCTGCTTACCCTTCCGGAACATTGGGATCATAGCCAGTTATGGGTGGGGTTTGTGTTGCTTAGTCTTTAGTTCTTTATGTTGTGTCGTGTTTAATATTATTTCTCTGTTTGTCGCATATAATATACATAATCACATTAATATTGTTAAAAAATGAAACGTATAGCTTATGAAAGTAAACACTTCTAAAGTTAAAGCTGGAAAGTATTCCAATTTCAATCTTCACACGTTCACATAATGTTATATGATAAGATTTCTCAGATTTCTGATTACTAAATTGAAGAGGAAATGCACAGTGATGCGATGAATTTATCCCAATAATTTTACAGTAAATTATTGGCTTATCATTTTATGATAATAAACAAACATAATATACATATAATTAAGCGTAGAATTTAGAATCCGTAATAGACTGTGTCAGCATTTACAGAAATGGGTGGTTGTGATCGAATGTACTTTCCAATACTTTGGTATTTATGGTAATCTTTAATTGTATCATTTTTCTTACTGCTTCTAATTCTACACGAATTCTTTTGTATAACTTAATCGAGATTGACTTGGGGGATAATCTCTAAACTGGTTTGCACTACAAGATTAGACAGCAGTCGATCGCAAACCTCCGCAACAGACGATAGACGGTAAAAGAATCATTACAAACTGAAAGTGAAATCGGTCATTCTTGCTTCAATTGTACATGTATTATCTATATTCACATGTGATTACCTTGTAGTTTGAACATGTATAAAAAAAAGTGGTACCTATTTTTTGTCTGTTGTATTTTTTGTGACACACATTTTCGCCCTGATTATCAGCCTGATATGCATACAATAAATCAACATCAAAGGGTAGTATTTTTGAAATGTCACTTATGCGGGTATCTTCTCGTTTATTTGACGCACGCGTTCTTAATTGCAAAACTAACAAATACCAACTCAATGATATCTGTAACGTGTGAATACCGGTATACTATTCTTACTACGAATATACACTTTGACAACTGTGAATACAGATAGGTTTTCTCTACGTTATTTCAGAGCAAATTAACCATAGATTTATAATTTTTGAGAAAAAAGATGGTAGATGGGAAGTAAAAGCATGAGAAACAATGGAGAATCAGAGAAGTTGATGAACAAAAGAAAACCAATGCACACAAAAACAGTACACATAATACCGATCACCACTAATTCACCAACCAAAAACGGGAAAAAACTCTGTTATGGTCAAAATGATTGAAATAGTACAACCGTCTTGATAATTGTGTTGATTATAGAGGTATATGACAATTTAACTAATTTCATACGTTTCACTTCAGAAGTTACTGTTGTGTTTGAAACTAAAAGTAAATCAAAGCATGTATAAACAGACTAAAAAAATCTGAAAGGTGAAGGTATAATAATGCCACTTTATGGCCCCTAGAACTTACGAATTAAAAAACATCGATTGTAAATGGATCAAATAATACCCCGGGATGATTAACAAGACATAGGATTTGACTGATATCATGATCTGTGTTTGTATTTTTTTTTATTTTGCTAGCTGTTTGCCTTGTGACTTCCTTCTTTCGTTGATTTGAAAACTTCCACAGTACCCTGTTTACTTAGATGTTGTCATTAATCTTTAGATAAGTGTCAAGGGCTAGATATTAGTTTTTATCGTACCTTCTCTGTCCCTTTGGTATCTTTCGTCCCTCTTTTTCTCCTTTGGCTAAATCCAATTTATGCATTCATCAAACAATACATTTTATAGAACAATTTATTTTTCTTCAAATTTAATTAATCAAAGTAAGAATACTTTTACTAAACTATTGAAATTGAAAACCACATCCAAAGGGCAATACACGAACGCTACAAAGCAAACATAAGGAAAGTGGTTGAGAAAAAAGTACTAGTTCATAATTATTTCTTTTGCCTAATAATACAGATAGGATCAGAGTTTTGAAATTCACTTTGGTATCTTCCGTCTTTCATATTTCAAATACATTGCGATACTTTGGCGACTGGTCATGCTGGATGCATGATGCATGTTGCTGCAGACAGTTTTGAAATCAGAAATAGCTTATACACTTTTAGGAATTTCAGAAATAGCTTATACAGTTTTAGGAATTTCAGGAAAAAAAGCTTATACACTTTTAGGAATTTCAGAAAAAGCTTAAACACTTTTAGGAATTTTGGATCTCAATGCTCTTCCACTTCGTACTTTATTTGGTTTTTTTTTTTTTTTTTTTTTTTTTTTTTAACTTTTTTGGATTCGAGCGTCACTGATGAGTCTTTTGTAGACGAAACGCGCGTCTGGCGCATATATAAAATTTAGTCCTGGTATCTATGATGAAATTATTTATGTGTGGTATAGATAGTTTCTGGTGCTTTCAATTTTGCTTTTTATGAATAAGATTAAAAAAAAGTAAGAACAGTTTAGCTAACACGTAAAGTCCTCAACAGAACACTCATAGAGGAATATCAGCAGATAATATAACACGTAAATTCCTGAACAGAACACTTATAGAGTTGATTTAATTTTCATTTTCAATAAAACGATATTTAAATGTATTTTTATAAAAACATTTGACGTAAAGTTTTCATTTTATATATCCAAATGCAGAATAACTAGGTGACTATTTTCTGGATTATGCATGTGATCCTGACGTAATAAATGTAATTTGCATATCATGTGACTATTTTCTTCATTTCCCATGTAAATCCTTCCTGACGCTTGTTATGAGTGCAATTTATATATCATGTGACCCGTTTTCTGAACTAACTAGCTAATCTGCTCGTCTTTGGTTTCTCTTGTTTTCTTATTCATTAAAGCACAATGGTCAACATAAGAAACAGTAAATACCACGCAAAAGCAGCACGTAATATTCTGACCAGAACATTTATAAAATTGATTTAATTTTATTTTCAATAAAACAAGTATTTAAATGTATTTTCATAAAAACAATTCATGAATACTATAACTAACGCAAAGTCTTCAGAGTTTGGAACCAATATTGACAATAAGGCTTTTTCATATGACATAAATACTTTAACGTAAATCATTAGTGTGTTTTGTGGTCTACCTGTCTCATATAATAAACGATCATTAAAATTTTATATGTCGCAAATATCTAATAACATTTGTTAAATATTGTTAATAAATGAAAATTATAGCTTATAAAAGCAAACACTTACAAAGTAAAAGCTGGAAAATATTCCAATATCAATCACACAATGTTATATGATCATATTTTTCAGATTTCTGATTATTAATTGCTGAAAGAAATGCACAGTGATGCGATGAATTTATCACAGTAATTTTAGAGATATATTGGCTCATAATTTTTTGTGATAATAAACAAACATAATATACGTGTAATTGAGCGCAGAATTTTAACTCAATAGTACACTATGTAAGCATTTACAGAAATAGAAAATAATTTGGAAGTTATTTATTTGCAAGGTTTTTACATTTTTAGTGGGGTTTGTCATGTAAAGAGTGTAAACTTTTTAAAAATAAATAAACTGGCAAAAACATTGAAAACTTGTCTGCCTGTACAATTTATAACGTGGATGTTTTTGAATTTCTCTCTAATGTACAGCCAACGATATCAGATTCTACGACGGTTTAATTTGATATTAGAGATTAGGTTGTTTGAACTCTATTTTCATTCTCTGTGAACATTCTTTGCAGTATCTTCTGCTATTATTTTGTTTGTTCTCGTGACTTTGCTCCTATGATATCTTATAATGATTATGATGATTATTATAAAGTTGACTCAGCTCTCCAATATTGTAGTGTCTTTCAAATCTGTTGTGATCCTGTTGTAGCTTGAATGTGCATATTTTTTATTGTGTGTTTCATTTTTATAACTTATGGTCTAGATAGGCCGACAGGAGATTTGTTTTTGAGGAAAATTATATTAACTTCACCACATTGTGTTTAGATATCTAGTCGAATGATCTGAACCATGTGCTGTTCCTTGTTGTTGGTTTCTTTGGTGTTAGGGTATGGATGGTCGAATGTACATTCTAATATTTTGGTGATCCTTGTAATTTTCAGTTGCGTAATTTTTTTCACTGATTCTTATTTTACGCAAATTCCTTGGCGAAACTTTATCAATATTGACTTAGGTTGGTTCTCGCGAAACTTTTATGCTATCAGCGTGTTTTTTTGTCCGTTTTGACTAGGGGTGATCTTCTGGGGTTTCCTTGTCATGTTTTGTAAAATATTAGTTCTATTTATCATTTGCAATGTTAGTATTCAATGTTGATGTTAGAGCTTTCGTTATCCCATTCGGCTTTCTTATTATATTTCATAGTCTTGAACAAAGAGTTTATATCCATAAAAGACTAAATAAACTTTATACTGAAACATGGAAAACGACATCGTTAGACAAACCCTACTTAAAAAATAAAACAGAGAGCAGACACTAACAATGTAATCTGAGATATCTACACCGTAAGACGGTAGATGAATCACTACAAAATAAATGTGAATTCGGTATTTCCTGCTTCACATATATCCTTTATATTTATCTGTTATTACATTGTAGTTCCTCTAGTACTATAAACATGTGAAAATACTTAATATCATTTTTTGCGACTATGACATACAGGGTGTCAATATGTGTCATAGTCAAAAAAAATATAAATAAAATAAATCCACATCGAATGCTAGTATTGTCGCAATGTCAATTCTTCAAGTCTCTCAACGTTCATTTGACACATGCGTTCTTACATACACGGAATAAACTAACTGTATTTTCTATGTTGTGATGTTAAGTTATTGTTTCAGAAAAAGGTAGAAGGTTTGGTACCATTAAAACGTTTAATCCCGCTGCAAATGGTTGCACCTGTCCTAAGTCAGGAATCTAATGTACAGTAGTTGTCGTTTGTTTATGTAATTTATACGTGTTTCTCGTTTCTCGCTTTTTTATATAGACTAGACCGTTGTTTTTCACGTTTGAATGGTTTTACACCTAGTAATTTTGGGGCCTTTTATAGCTTGTTGTTCGGTGTGAGCCAAGACTCTGTGTTGAAGGCCGTACATTGACTTATAGTGGTTTACTTTTTAAATTGTTATTTGGATGGAGAGTTGTCTCATTGGCACTCACACCACATCATCCTATATCTAAGACTTATAATGTACACATGTCAAGTCAGTGATATCTGTAACATACCGGTATACCACTGTTACTAAGAATATGCCCCATTGTCAATTGTCGGTATATATACTAGTAGTTGTTCCTTTCGTTATTTCACTAAAAAGTATATTTTGTGTAACCAGATGCAAGGTAGGCATACATAGCACAAGGCACATGTGGATGAACAAAGGAAGAAAGACGAAATGAAAACAATACGAAAGATAGAATATTTAATTTCCAGCACCACAAATCCAACCAAAACCATGATTGAAACGTAAGTAAATTGAATTTTATTGTACTAGATTGACAATTGTGCTAAAATCAGAGATGCTTTCATAATATAACCATACTTAGTCCAAGCTAATACTCATTATGCTTGCTGATGCTCTTCATTTTAGTGAATGGGGCATAATTATGTTGAAAACAAAACTTTACGACAAAAGACATGATTTCAGCTTTCCAATTGTGAACTTTCCATTTCTAAGTAGCAACATTCCAGCAGCACCTGCATACGGGGTATATATCTCCCAATTGATACGATATTCCCGTGGTTGCATTTCCTATCATGATTTTCTTGATAGAGGGTTACTGCTCACAAGGAAGCTATTAAACCAAGAGTTCCAAATGGTGAAGTTGAAATCATCCCTTCGTAAATTTTAAGGACGCCATCACGAGTTGGTTGACCGTTATGGAATAACCGTTTCACAAATGATATCGGATATGTTCCTTACGTCGTAACTACAACCCCTTCCCTTTCATGAATGTGACCTACCGAATTAGACTATTTACCGGATTTGTAATGACATAAGCAACACGACGGGTGCCACATGTGGAGCAGGATCTGCTTACCCTTCCGGAGCACCTAAGATCACCCCTAGTTTTTTGTGGGGTTCGTGTTGTTTATTCTTTAGTTTTCTATGTTGTGTCATGTGTACTATTGTTTTTCTGTTTGTCTTTTTCATTTTTAGCCATGGCGTTGTCAGTTTGTTTTAGATTTATGAGTTTGACTGTCCCTTTGGTATCTTTCGTCCCTCTTTTGAAGCAGACAACAGAAAGCTGATTATTACATTAAATAGTATTATCAGGATGCTATTCTAAGTTTACAAGAAACAGATATGCATGCAACAACACAGTCTTAATGGTATCTATGCATCAGTGTAAAAAAGTATAATTATGTATATCCGACTAACAAACAGAAAAGAACATGTGGCGCATGGTTAAACTGTATCAAACGAGGTTTGGTACCAATAAAAATGATTTTTAGTTGCAAGATAAATTTGACGAAAAAAATATTTGACCTGTAGAAAAAAAAAAACATGTATGAAAAAAAACTCAGTTGATTAGTTACAATAATAAAAAAAAAAAAAAAAAACAGTCACGCATAACAAGTTACTAATATTAAGTTTTGATTTGTAGCTAAAAAGAAAAATGTGACAAATATATGTTCAGCTCTCAAGCTTGTTCATCGTTAACTAAAACTGAATAGCTTTCAAGTTTTTTATTACGTTTGTGTGTAGATAAAACAATCTTTAAAGCTATACGATTAAAGCTTAAACAAAGAAAGCCACAATATATATATAAAAAAAGAATATAATGAAAAGAACAAATTGTATCTGAGGTCAGATTGTTGTCTATGTACTAATCACCTGTAAAACACAATACTTACTTATTCTGACACCCATATAGATGTACTTGTCGATTATAATGTATAGCCAATTATGATTGCGGGGGAGAGATAAGTATGCATAATAAAAATCATCATTCTGGCATGTAATGTTAAACATACCACATTGGCTGATCTTCAAATAGATTAGAGAACTAACGTAAAATATTTAGATAGGTAAGTAAGATGTAATGATCCAGTTTGTTGGTGTAGGAAATATATAATGGTTAAAAAGTGAACAAAGGTTGTATACGATGACGCTTTACTCTATTTGAAAATGAGGTATGAGGGATAAAAGTCTTCGTAATTTTTTTGTGCTTCGTACCTGATGATTCAAATTATTTCCATCTGATTTTTCCATTTTATTTGTACGTTGTGTTGTTACACCACTGTACGAAATTTAAGCGTTCTGAACTTGCCTGCTCCAAGACTAGAATCAGCAATTCAGAGTTTGTTGTTTATTGCGGTGTATCATTTCTATTATATAGATTCAAATACTATACAATAAAACTGCAGGAAAGAAGATATCCTATAAAGGAATGACAAAAACAAATACAACAGGTCATGATGCAAAGGAAAATCAACAAAACATAAGAAGATCAATTCATTCAAGAATATGTCATCCATTCGTTTGATGTGTATGAGCTTTTGACATTTGATTAGGGACTATCCTTATTGAATTTTCCTCGGAGTCCAGTATTTTTGTAATTTTACTTTTTTCAAACAATTTCGTAAAACACATTAAACTTAAGCTGTTTTGGATTATCATGTTGGTCATTCATTCCATGTTGAATATGTCTAAGTAATGCTGATGTATCAATGATTAATGCAGTGAGCTAGTAACACTCTTTGAATGCTGATTTATTTTCAACAACTGTAAAAGCAATTTGTCGTAGACAGCCAGACACTATCATGACAAAGATAAAACGACGACCAACAATATAAGCTACAGGCTACGACCTACTTCAAATGAAAATTAAGATTAAGCAATTTAAACCCTCAATAAATCGGATAGCGTGGCGAAGTAAATGTTTCGTGCAACACATTCGATACTAACAGAATAGGATTAAATGTCTGCAATTGTGATGGGTGTGAAAGTTCTGTTTATGTATACGATAAATAATTGATCTCTATTTATCTATTGTTCTATTACGATCGAAATTGCCATCCATGGGACTAGTTTGCGTGTTCTTCAATTAACCCCTGTCATTCTTTTTGTCATTTCAATGAAATTTCACTGTAAGCACAAAAGACAAGTCAATCAGTCTGATAATCTTTTGTCTAAATGCATAAGTTTGGAATAACTATTTAGGGCATTGCTATAAGAGTACGAAAAAAAAACTTACAAATGTGGGTAGATTTTTCGTTTTCTATAAACCACTAGCAAAATGACTTCAATGGCTTAGCAAAGGTGAACTGATGGACTGGGAGAAGTCCAAAGAAAAAGGTATTACAAAAAATACCGCGGTAAATTAAAAAAAGGGGAAGGTAAATATAAAAAAGGGGGAGGTAAATAAAAAATGACAAAATCAAACTCTCGACTATATCTATAAACAAAACCCACTGTCATATAGGAATAACTGTTTTTCACATACATATCATTTTCTACCCTTGGGGGTTCGGAGTGGAGGAGCCTTTTAATGAATAGTGTCACGATGTGTGTTCGTTAACGATATCTTCTAAGGACACGGGTAAGAGTCGTGTTACAAGGAAACATATCCAACTTATAATATTTCCAGTATCATTTCAAATTTTTTTGGCCTAATCCAGTTCAATCACCATTGAAGAACTTATATTGGAATTTATTGATCGATTGTCATTTTAAACTTGTATAAAAAATTTGCAACTGGATGTAAGGAAAATTCCAAACCATTTTTCATTTTTTGCCGGATTATGGTTTTTGGTTAATTCATCAAAATTGCAGTGTTTAAAGCAACCATTATTTGAATTCAAGAACAAAATTTACGCTTTCTTAGTTTTTTAGTTAGATGGTAGGAGGAAGAGCGCTTATATTTAGTTTTGTGTGTACAAGTTGAGTTTCTCCCCTAATGATTCTAACACTTGTTAAAAAATGTCTATTTTTATTACATTAACATTTGAAATTAAACATTGCACTCGCTAATGATAAGTGATTTCATAGGGTTCTTAAAATGAAACATGCTCTTTCAGGATTAATTTTATGAAAAATAATTGCTAAAATATATAAACGCGGCAACACTATGGGTATAATTTTGGTGATTAATTACTCTGCACTTTGAAGTGTCTTAAACATAAGATCTATTTAATTTTCTTATGTTAGATGTTCAATTAATATTCACAAAAATAGGTATAATTTGAGTTTATAATTCTGATTCCCTCGTGAGAAGATTACTACTCTTAATAACTTTTAGCTAAACTTGATTCAGTATAACATTAAACTTAAATGTGTTTTTAAGCAATTAAATCGGAAACTAAAGCCAATTGAAGACCAAATAATACAAAACATATTATGACTCAACAATATATATCTTTCGAAGTTTTAACAGACCTCATATATATGTATCATTGATGCTAAAGACAACTAAAATGTTATGAAAAACACATAACTCATACACATTCCCTATGCACGCTTAAAGACAACCACAATCTTATTGTATATTAATAAACATGATAAATTCTCAAGTACAAATGTGCCTGATTATCGGTCAACTGTTTTGATAACTCATCATAGATACCAGGATTAAAATGTATATGTACGCCCATGCGTATTTCGTATTCAAAAGACTCATCAGTGACGCTAGAATAAAAAAAATATTAAACAGGCCAAACAAAGAACGAAGTTGGAGAGCATTGAGGGCCAAAAATTCCTTAGAGTTTTGCAAAATACAGCTAAGGCAAATTGTTCCTGAGGTAGAAAAGGCGTAGTATTTCCAAAATATCAAAGTTTTGTTAACAGTTAATTCATTATTATGAACATATCAAGTGCTGACTACTGGGCTAATGCTATTAACTTGCGATATACGATTTTAGATTATACGCGGTTTGCATTTTAGTACCTTCTTTATGAATAGGCTTAAATCATAGCAATAGCTTACATACTTCATACAATAATATATATATATGAAACATGTCTATATACAATAGAAAATGTGTGTTTTTTTTTTTAAATAATAAATAGCTATACAGAAAGGCATATCAAGTATTTTCATAAAAAAAGTTTTGCTTGCATGCTAGTTACATAAGCGCGTCACTGTTTCTGAAATGCTGTGGTGTTTGCCGTTGATTGAATATATTCATTGTTGTTCTGTTGTTTGCATGTTGTGTCGACTATAACATAATATGTTTGTGTGCGTTTCTCAGTGATGAATGGCCTTACGTGAGTTTGTGTGTATTTCTATCACGTAATATTGTCATTTAAGCGATAATTTTTAACATTGTCATAAAGCGGGAGATTCGGCTAGCTCATAAACCAGATTTAACCACAATTTTGTTTTCTAAAAATGACTGTACCAAGTCAGGAAGACGGCAATTGTTGTCAAATATATCGGTTATATATATGTATGTTTGCGTCCTGGTTTGTTGCACTTCAGTTTTCCTGTTGTTCCTTTTTCCCTCTTAAAGTTGATGTGTTTTCCTTGGTTTTAGTTTGTACCTGGATTTGTTTTCTCTCAATCAATTGAAGACTTTAGAACACCGGTATACTACTGTTGCCTATATACCACACAGATGATCGATTTTCCCATACATGATCGGTTTGTGCGCACGTACATGTACATGTAAATAAAACTCACCAAATTACCTTGCTTATGATTTTGTACGCCAGACGCAAGTTTCGTCAACAAAGGACACAGGACAGATGTTTAAAAAGCATAAAATAAAATGCCAAATTGAAGAGAATTGAGGACCAAAAATACGAAGGTTTTTGCCAAATAAAGACAGCTACGATTATATTTTCATTGGGAGAAATACCATTGTTTGTTTGTACTAATTCATCGTATCTAGATTGACCAAATAAATAAGAAAGAAAAAGTAACTGGATTTAACTAGACTTTTAGCAGTATATCGCTTATCTCTCTTCTAAAACTGAGACAGACGAGGTACTATAATGACTCATCAATCTGCACCAATACACTGATAACAGTGTGTTATACTAAGTTTTTTTAGCAGTATATTGTTTTAGTATCTCTCTTTTCTATAAGTAAGACAGACGAGGTACTATAATCCCTCCTCAATCTGCACCAATATACTGATAAGAGTGTGTTATACATTAATATTACAAGGGAGAAACAAGTAAGCATAATGTAGATATGAGATTAATTTTGGCTTTATAATACCTTCATCGTGGCTGATTTACTAATGTATTCAACAAATAGATTTCTATTCACAATGCACTTTTTCTTTTATTTATGTGCGAACTTTTAATGGAGTGATATTGATGCTGGTGTACTAAACTGTTTAACCTTAAATCGATCTTTTTTTTTAAAACATTAATATTTAGCATGCAGAATTTGAATGCTGACATTCAGTTAAACAGAACTTTTCATAAATGGTTTGGAAGGGTGAACTTAAAACTCATAACTCTGTTTTGAAGGAGAAGAAATAAACGTTTACATTTATCGAAAGGTCAGACATGGATAGAAAGTTTCATTGATCATGTCTAATGTACTTTATAAATCATTTATATGCTTTGTGTAGATCATTTAACATCAAACCATACCCCTATGGAAATAACAATAGATCAAAACATATGCTAGGTGCATTTGATATATTGTACACATATATCAATAACTATGTTACTTTATCTATCGATATTTTGATTTCAATGTTTTTGCTAGCAAGTATAATAAACTAAAAGGCTTTAGACCTCACACATTTTACAATGCATACAGTATGTAACTGAAGATCAAAGCTGATCTGTTAGAGGGTGGGGATGGAAATTCATGAATGTACATTTTAAAAATATCCAAACAATGCTTTGAACTAAAAACTTACATTCCCCAATTTCTAAAATATCATACTAGTATAAAAGTGCCGACAGGCGTTAGAACTCTCGGGTACTGATCTTTCAGTGGAATATACCGTATTGGTACTTATACAAGATTTCAAGATACCAGGAAGGCCAGACTTCGTTGTGTTGTTTTCAGGCGTCGGTGGCATCGTTAACAATTTATGATCATGTCAATTTAAGAAAAAACGAATTATAATGGTTATATAAGTAGATGATGTTTTTTCATAGAGCTAAACAAAGACCCCTATCAAAATGCTGAAATCTGACATTACTTCATATGCACTTGAATCAATGCACCAGAACTATTCAATCATACACATGTATATGTAGAGTAGTATGACAGGCTATAATATGTTTTGCGTTTGAAGCAGATGGACTGTTTTAATCTACAAATAATTCATGTTTAAAGAAAACTAAACAGGGATGTGTCAATTTCAATGTAACTAAAGACTTTCCCTGAAATATGATTGCTGTAATTACGATTTAGAATTTTAAAAAAAAGCTTAATAGCACACACTTATGTAAGATTGTTATCAATAATAAACTAAGAAATTTTTCAAATTCGTTTTTTTCCAAGTTGTTTCGATCTAGGGAAAAGTAAAATCAGAAAAATAAAGCACTCCGAGGAAAAACAAAACGGAAAGTCCTAAATCAAAAGGCAAAATCAAAAGCTCAAACACATCAGACGAATTTATAATAACTGTCATATTCATGACTTGGTACAGGAGCCTTTCAGTTTAAAGTTGATCTCGATTGTAGTGCATCGATAGATATAATACAATGTGTTAAGTATTGAGAAGTACAATTCAACTGAGAGAGAATCCTCACAGAAGGCGATTAAGCTGTGTATGATATGATGTCGCAGAGATATCTCATCGAAAGTGTAGATTGTATTGGAAGTACGAATTAATCAAAGTGTGTGCCATAAACAAGTGCACGTCTTCTACCAATCATTTATATCATCCTTTGCATACGATGATGTTACAAAAACGTATTAATTAATAAAATACTTTTGTGATAATGTGCCTTCATTTCGAAATAACAAAATATTGATATGTTGAAAGTATTGAGAAATAAAATAGGTAAACAAAACTGTAAATCTTCTACCCTATTAGTCGTTGAGTGACATTTGGTATTCAGTTGATCAACATAAGCACATCTCATATTCATTAAGATATAATTTGGTTGTTTCTTCTCACACAATGTTTTAAACTATTTACCTGGTATTTTATTGACATTGTAATTATCAAAATGAAATGCAGGTGTATGTAACTCTGTGTCAAAACTTGGTGAATATAAAGCTAATGTTAGCATTTTCTTAATGTTTTATCTATATCAATCATAGGGTCTCTAATCTTATCACTAATAACTCAAACACAACTGCTACATTTTTTAATTCTATGTTGTAGGACGGTCTTGATAGTTATTTAAGGATGTCTGCTTGTCATGTTTTGGAATTTTTTGAGATTTTTGGAAATCTCTGGTTATATCCATTTGAATGCCTTTAAAAAAAATTCCCCATGAACCCCCATTTTTCTTTTTATAAATCTTTTACATGTATAATTATAAGTCATTTGTAAAAGTCTTATAAAATTTTATAAATTTTCTAATAGTATTTGAGAACTTTAAATGGTCAATGATAAAGCTATGAAAAATTATGAGAGAACATTTTCCCGCCAAAATTCCAATGGCTAACATCTCGGAAACAAGCACATTGACCCCTATATTTTTTTTTGCTATTTTGAATCCTCAATTTATTCCCTATCAATACATACTAGTTTTATGAAAAGTTATTTATTTTGAAACGAGCAGCGAACATTTTTATTTAAATTTTGATTGTGTGTAAAAAGTAAAATAACAGAAATACCGAACTGCGAGGAAAATTCTAAACGGATAGGCCGTAATCAAATTGCAAAGTATAAAGCTTAAAGAGAATCGATAACAACTGAATTTGAACAGGCATTTCCTAATATAAACAATGGTGGATTTAAACTGGTTTTATAGCAAGTTCTTACTAATATGACAGTTGCATAAAATTGCATTATATGGAAAACGGTGTGTCATGAATTGATTCGTTGTGTCAACTAAAACAATTAACAATAACATTTTATACAGATAAGGTGCGGTTTTTTTTCTCTGGATTAACCTTCATCAAGAGCGCTTGAAACAAGAACAAAAAACAAATTTAAAGTTAGGGGTGTGAATTTACGAAATACTCGGATTACGATTCACAGTTTCGTTACAATTTTAAATTTCTTAATTTTAAAAGACTTTTTTTATTTCTTGGCAAGGACACTTTACCCTTTAGATTATTTATCAATGAATACGTTTGTTGCATGTTATTATGCAATGGGTGCAATACATGTTTGGCATTAGATGTGCACTTGATTATAGCAGATAATTTGATCATAGTAATTTATTTACACAGCATGGTTTTAAGTTTATAAGTTTTATTAAGAAACAATCGAAACTTTCAGTGAGTAATCTTCGCGACATCATAGAGTTGAACATCCCTGTGTGAGGACTTTATATCGGTTCAATTGTACTATTTAGTAAGCAGAAATTTGCTAGACATTTACTGCTGTACTGCAATTAGGTTCAAATTACAATTGAATTGCTTCTAAAGTCATAACAACTTTAAAGTATATTATTTAACCATCTTCAATGAATTGAAAGGTTAATATTTACAAAATGAGTTACTAATAATCGTTCAGTTGAAATCAACTCGTACTTAAAAGAAAATCACGAAGATTAAGTAAACTTTAACCAGCACTTTTGATCGGCGTTGTCAGTTTATTTTCGATCTATCAGTTTGATTGTCCCTCTGGTATCTTTCATCCCTTTTGTTTAAGCATGTTGATCAGTATCATTTTTAGCCGAATGGAGATGACGTTACAAGATACATGAAAGGTGACAAATGTCTCAATCTTGCCGCCTAAAATTTGTCTATTTCACCACTTGTATGATCTGAGTGGCGACGTCATCTTTAAAAAAATACAAATTCTCATTGACATATGAAATTGTAGACTTGTCTGTTTGTCTTTTTCATTTTTAGCCATGACGTTGTCAGTTTATTTTCGTTTGACTGTCCCTTTGGTATCTTTCGTCCCTTTTTTACTATTGTAGCTGAGTGATAAAAATATTACATGACTATTTAAGATAGTCCGTTACTAGTGGTTGGTATGGTATAAACTTTTGTTACTGTGGATTCATTATAATTACCAGGTACAAGGATTATAATTTAATACGCCAGACGCGCGTTTCGTCTACATAAGACTCATCAGTGACGCTCATATCAAAATATTTATAAAGCCAAACAAGAACAAAGTTGAAGAGCATCTTATAAATTTGTTTGATACCAATTCTCGAGTATTTCTTGGGTACACGAAACCCACACATTTAAATGTTCAACGAATTACAAATTGTATATCATAATATGTGCGGACTAAATCATAATGAAAAATTCAAGTATCCACAAAATGGAAGTTTTCAACAATTCACGAAAATTGATACCTACGAAAACAAATGAATCCACAGTGGTGCTTAATATTTTTCTTGAAATTGAAATCTTTCTTTGAAATTATTAAAATAATTACATACATTTAAATAATAAGCAATTTAAGATCTTTAAACTATTTACAACGAAACTATCAGTGGTAAAAATAAATGCGGTTTTGATTTAAAAATTGACTTATTTTAAAAATGAGACGTTTGGAGGCTTGTCTCTGAAAAATATAACCTGTATACTTTCCTTAATATAACACATAGGTAAACAAATTTGCCGAGACAAATGCATGTGATGTGACGTTCATGAACACTAAAAACTATAAACTGGATACAAAAACTGCTGAACGAACGTTAACATATGTATAAAGAGAAGGATCCGTCAAATAAAATATAGTCTTTAGCCCTTCTTTCATATAGATCTAGGTTTAAGTTGAGTGATGTAATTGACATGTGCCAGTAACATATGAAGATCATCGGTGTCATTCGTTTCCAATTTTATCTTTCGAAAAGTGGAAATACATTAGAACTTCTTGTAAATAAAATGATACTCTGTCAGAAACAATTTCTATATGAAGATGTTTATCAGTTTTAATTATTGTATCATCAGGAATTGACACCACCCAGTCTTACATCACGGTTATTATTTGAAGAATTTCTTTTAATATATTTCAAGGGAAAGTTCGAAATAACTAAGATACTTTACAAAGTTTAGTATCGTAAGCGATGGGAGATCAAATTGAGATACTTGCAATTATACGAAAGTATTTGAATTCGTTAGCTTTGTTGACAGAAATAGAGGTGAACTAGACAAATCATGTAAATAACTTAAATTATTTCGTGTTTACAAAACAAAACAAAAAAAAGCACTGACTTAACATTGAGCTTTTCATCGGGAGACGTTGCATATTATTTGGTTTTTCAATTTCGAAAAAAACCACTTGTATGATACATCGGACATAACATCCAAACTTTAATGGATTTTTCTTTGGAAACAAGCCATCATTTTATTGCAAAACATATATAGTCTGAACTCCCCTCCCAATGGAAGGAATTATACATTACCAAAACACACAACAAAAACTAAGGAATTATGTAAATGCTCCCACATTCCGGAACATAAATAATATATAGCTCAATTTAATAATTATGATATTAAGCATCAAGTGGTCATTAAAGTTTCATGTTTTTTATTGATCAGTTTTATTGCTTTAGGTCATATTTAATTGATATTGTTTACGAGGGAAAGGAGGATTGGTATCACTCTTTTGATCTTTTGTTGATATCCAGTACGTCAAAAATTGAAGGCTATCTTCTTGGATAAACTATTTCTGACCTTTTCTGTTTAAATACTGTGAATAGCAACTGTATCATCTTATATGATAACTGGAGGGAAAATAGCAAACATGACAGTTGTTTTTCTTTCGTAAAATTAAGACAAAAACAAAAATACGTTGGTTTATGAGGACAATTTATCTAAAAGGTGAAGTCTCTTGAACAACATTACCTGTCCATATTTATCTTTTCTTTACATGTTCCCGTTTTCTCTCTCCTCTTCCCCTTCTCTATCTCTCTTTTTCTCTCTCCTCTTCCCCTTCTCTATCTCTCTTTTTCACCCTCCTCTTCCCCTTCTCTATCTCTCTTTTTCTCCCTCCTCTTCCCCTTCTCTATCTCTCTTTTTCTCTCTCCTCTTCCCCTTCTCTATCTCTCTTTTTCTCCCTCCTCTTCCCCTTCTCTATCTCTCTTTTTCTCTCTCCTCTTCCCCTTCTCTATCTCTTTTTCTCTCTCCTCTTCCCCTTCTCTATCTCTCTTTTTCTCCCTCCTCTTCCCCTTCTATATCTCTCTTTTTCTCTCTCATCTTCCCCTTCTCTATCTCTCTTTTTCAATATAATTGTTGTTTTCAGCTATGTTTTTTCATATTTTGTTTACCTCTGTACATACCTAATATGACATGTGTTTGCAAGAAAACAATTATAACTAAACATACATTTTACGAGCTTGATGGTACTTTCTGTACATGTTTATCTGGAACAACTACAGACGTTGACTGGTACAGTTTCTTTTGGAAACAGTATAATCTCTGTACTGTTTGTCTAAAACAACACGTTATTATTGAAAATATATAAGCAAAGACCCATCGAAACAACATCTGATAAACAAATTTAATAATACTTTTAGATATTTGGATGATATTTTGGCTCTCAATAATGACGACTTCAGTATGTATATTAATGAAATTTATCCTGTTGAACTTACTTTAAATAAAGCTAATACTAACAATGACCACTGCCCTTTTCTCGATCTATATCACTAATGGAAAGCTGAATACTAAAATTTATGATAAAAGGGATGATTTTTCATTTCCTATCGTTAATTATCCGTTTTTAGATGGTGACGTTCCCTTGTCACCATCCTACGGTGTTTATATATCTCAACTTGTACGATTCGCTCGTGTATGTAACAATGTTTTAGATTTTAACGAGAGAAATTTATGTATTACTGAAAAATTATTACACCAGGGTTTTCGATATCACAAACTAGTCAAAACATTTACTAAATTTTATCATCGGTATAAAGACATCATTCGTAAATATAGCTCAACATGCAGACTTCTAATACGTTCAGGTATTTCACATCCAATTTTTTATGGTAATATTCTTTATAAAGCACAAAGATTGCATATTTTGGCGTTAATATTGAGTCACTGATAAGGTCTTTGCATCGGAACTAAACACATTTTTTTTTTTTTTTTTTTTTAAAACAGTTGTTGGCATGACACGGGTTATGTTCTTCTCATATATGTTATGATGGTATGATACTAAACCCCTAACGGGAAGGATTGTGCCTGATGTTCATATGATGAAATCATAATCTTTCAGTCAGTTTAATTGAAGTCTGGAGCTGGCATGTCAGTTAACTGCTAGTAGTCTGTTGTTATTTATGTATTTTTGTCATTTTGTTTATTTTCTTTGGTTACATCTTCTGACATCAGACTCGGATTTCTCTTGAACTGAATTTTAATGTGCGTATTGTTATGCGTTTACTTTACTACATTGGTTAGAGGTATAGGGGGAGGGTTGAGATCTCACAAACATGTTTAACCCCGCCGCATTTTTGCGCCTGTCCCAAGTCAGGAGCCTCTGGCCTTTGTTAGTCTTGTATTATTTTAATTTTAGTTTCTTGTGTACAATTTGGAAATTAGTATGGCGTTCATTATCACTGGACTAGTATATATTTGTTTAGGGGCCAGCTGAAGGACGCCTCCGGGTGCGGGAATTTCTCGCTACATTGAAGACCTGTTGGTGACCCTCTGCTGTTGTTTTTTATTTGGTCGGGTTGTTGTCTCTTTGACACATTCCCCATTTCCATTCTCAATTTTAAGATTCTTTTACTTTTGATACTGCCAATAATGATCCTTGATAAAGGTTGGAAATGTTTTAGGTGATAAAAGGAAGCAGTTTATGAGAGTTAACCAGTGTAGTAACTAATCATTATGAAATATAAAACTATAGAAATAATTAAGTTACATTGGTTTTCGGTACGAAACACAAATAAATATGGAAAAGAACTGTATATACAATTGTTACATCATCATATCAAATATAAATAAATTACTGCCAATACTGTCGTCAGCACAAACCACTATCTAATATTGTATAGACCAGCAGTGGTAGAATTGAGATAGGACAAATGATTTACATAACATAATTTGTATTTGTGCTGATTACTATTTAAAAGGTTGAAAAGCCGAATTAATCCTGTATAATTAAACAGTGACTAAAATATCAGATTTGTTTTTATCTGCCAATTGATTTTTTCAAATCCTTTTATCTATTTATTATTACAAAACTCTGCAGTCTATTATCTCAAACTATTTCATACTTTTTTTGGGTGGATTATGCTTCAAATCCTGCCGTATTACACTGGAGACTTTATGGTGATAAATTACAAAAAAGAGAAAATTGCTTTTCATGAGATTTTCTCTTACTTCGAGCATGTTGAGGTTGTTTTTATTTTATAGAATAAATGATATTGTTCTGTAAATTGGCTGCAAATTGCCTATTAAAATAATGAAGATACATGTATACAAAACGCTTTATTTTAATATCGTATAAAATGCTATATCTATGACTGCACTTATTATCCGTGACAACGTTAAGGCAATGTAAAATTTAACAAACTATAGGCTTGATTCGTATGTAACTATCAGAATTGAATGCCTCTTGTAAATATACAGCGTTGAACGTGATCAATTGTAGTATGAAGCGGTACTGTATTTCCTTTATAGGAAATAAAATAAAAGGAGAAACACATGTAATGGAGAACCATCTTTCTTTACAATTAAAAAAAAGCGAATTGAACATTCCCACACCTACAAATAAACCAAAATTTAAAAAAGAAAAGAAAAACACACAAGACTAACAAAGGCAAATGCGTCCTAATTTAGAACCGTCCAACCCTACCTTGATAGCTTTAGCCACACTTGGAATCAACAAACACACAATGACGCCATGAAAAACATAGTTTAAAAGGAGTCCGAGTACGAAAATTACAACGATCAACATACATTAACAGAGGACTACTAGCAGTTAGACCTCAATTGATCGACAGATAATGTCTCCATCATATCCGCCCATTAGGGGTTAACTATCATGTCATCATAAAAGAGGGACGAAAGATAACAGCGGGACAGTCAAACTCATAAATCGAAAATAAACTGACAACGCCTGGCTAAAAATGAAAGAAGACAAACAGATAATAGAACACACGAAACACCATAGAAAACTAAAGAATAATTAACATAAGTTATGCAACATCCGAAGAACATAACCCGTATCATGCCAACAACTGAGTATAAATGTGTTTGTTCCGATGCATAGACATTATCCGGGGGATGGGGTTGGGAGTTGGGGGTTGGGGTTAAGGAGGTTACTGAATATCCTTTCGGGTATAATTGTGCCTTTGCAAATTATGTAAAAAAGAAGATGTGGTATGTTTGCCAATTTGACAACTATCCACAAAAGACCAAAATGACACAGACATTAACAACTATAGGTCACCGTACGGCCTTCAACAATGAGCAAAGCCCATACCGCATAGTAAGCTATAAAAGGCCCCGATAAGACAATATAAAACAATTCATACGAGAAAACTAACGGCCTTATTTATGTAAAAAAATGACCTGTTATAACCAGTAAACATTGAAAAACATACCCTGTTCTAACCAGTAAAACATTGAAAAGCATACCCTGTTCTAAACAGATATATTGAAACACATACTATGTTCTAGACATAATCAGAAAATGTTTCTAAAATATGATCTTGTGCTAGACCGTATGAAAAATATGCTGTTTTTGACCCGGATTCAAGACTGTATCTTTAACAACGATCCTGTTCTAGATAAATATAAAAAAAGTCACAGTTCTCATCAGCAGCACAAATAATAGCCACCCTTTTATAACCAGCAGGGCATGAAAAAATGCAGCACACTTGTACCACTAAAAATATAGGAAGTAACCCCCCCTTCCGGAGACATTATGAGTATATCGGATCTAGATCCATAAAATCTTGAAAACATTATCGTAACTATATATATATGTCGTGTGAATATGTCTGTTTATAGTTTTGGTTAACAATTGAGGTAAATAACAAATAACTGGTTTTGTTGGGGTTTGTTTTTGGGGAGGGAGTAAAATAGAACAAAATGTACCATAAAAGATTGGATATTAAATATCTGAACGTATAAGCTTATTGAGATTGCTATACGTTTATTTATATTTACGAATAATATGTTTCAGGTAGTTTTTCCCAGAATCGCCAATAAAACTGACCGATGTTAAATTGTAAATAATTAAACATTTCTGTCTACTAGCTAGCGTGATAATTTGTTATGATTTCCTGGTGTTGTAACGTTGCAGTGTTATTGATATCTCTTACACATATCAGATTATTTATATTTCTTTAAGTTAAACAATTAATATGATATAATTAATTCTACTGTTCTGATTTCGACAATCACATTACATCTTGTGTGGGCATTTTATAATGTAGTAACACACATGTTGGTGATTAATGGTTTGTAATTAAATTGTATTTATAAATTAACCTGTAAATTGACCACTATTAAACTAAATCCGCCGAATGAGTGGTTATATATCTTATAAAGAATCCATCAGTCATTACATTATATGCTCTAACAACATGCGTAAATCAACTGTCTTGCCTTGATACTGACATTTATAGAAACCAGGCACTATGATTGTACTATAACATAATATAATATGTGGTATATGTAATCATTTGGGATTTGATGTTTGAAAGGAAAGTAATGTTGTCTTACTGGTAACATAACTAAATCCAAAAAAATATGCTTCCTATGTTTTTGAAGACAGAAACAGATTTATTCATGTATAATTGCGCTCCTTCGCCTGAACTGTACACTTTTACTATAGTAAGTTCATTTATAAGTAATGGTATTTGAGCATCTGATATTCATTGTTCAAATTGAAAACATTTGAAGTTCATTTGCTTCAAATATAAAAATTTGATGATGACTAGTGGTGTTTTATTCTAACACCTTTCTGTGATTTATTAAATTTGAGTTATCCATCTAATAGAGGAGTAGTCATCGTGGTCGTGGAACTCGAAATACACTTATAACTTACAATTCAAAATTATCAAAAGATTGGGTATGAATTCATGTGGAACATGATTCAATTATATCATGTTTACAATATCTAAAAAGATTGTAACTAAGATACATTTGAACGAGGAAACACTATAGCGCGAAATGTATATCTAAAATCATTATGTGATGAATAATGTTGGAAAAGTAGGTTTGCGTTATTTCTAAAATGCACAATATACTAATAGTAATTTAAGCAACCAATATGTTTATATGAAAAGAAAGACAACTGTGTATTATAGTTACAATAGTTAAGTGTATTTATTTGAAAAATCGAGAGATGCTGAAAGAACTATCATACAGTTCTTTGTATTTGCTGATGAACACCGGTGTCCGAGTGGTGTACGTAGTCAAACTACTGAATCATTAATCACTGAGGACGCTGAATCCGGTACGTGCACGTGATAGATGCAATAATTTCTGAATTTACAGTATCGTTTGCTCATAATTAATAAAATGTGGGTTTCTTTTGATTGATTCAAATATATGTAATATAAAAAAAACAAAAAAACAATAATAACTATTTTTTATCTTCACACTAAATGTATCTCTGATGTATTTAATTATCCATAGAAGAGGTGTCGATTATCGTGATTGTGGCAAGAGACTTGCATTTGTAACTTACAATTAAAAAAAAAATCAAAAGAATCGATAAGGATGTACGTGGAACATGCTTTAAATTGCATCATGTGTGCAATATCTAGAGAGAGTGTAACTAAAATATATTTGAACGAGGTTTTACTGGCCCTGCATAGATATTTATAATGATTATTGATACATAATGTTAACAGAATTACGTTGGTGTTATTTCTAAAATTCACAATATACTTATAGAAGTTTAAAAAATAAAACAAGGCTCCGTGTTGAAGGCCGTACCTTGACCTTTAATAGTTTACTTTTATAAAATGTTATTTGGATGGAGAGATGTCTCATTTGCACTGATACCACATCTTCCTATATCTATAAGCATGTCTATGAAAAAAAGACAACTGTTGACTATAATTATAGTTCAGTGTGTTTATTTGAAAAGTTAAGATATGATACACAATCTATCACAAAGACATTTGTATTTGATTCACAGGTGATGGTCGTTCAATGAATACTTGTATATACTTCCACGCATTTTGAAGTTAATTAATAAATATAGTTGGTATGGAACATGCGTAGCAAAATGCATAACATACTAGAACATCTTGTTTCTTTGTTTAAATTGTTTGATTTTGTTTAAGTATCAGTGTTATATGCTTGAATATATTATTCATTTGCTGATGAGGGACATCAATGGCCGACTAGTCTAAGTAGTCCGATTGCTGAATCGCTACCTTGTCAATACTGAGGAAACTCATTTTATGATTTTAATCTAGCATGGGCACTTAGTATGCGGATTCACACCACCTCAAACAGCACAATAGTTTGATGATGGTTTTCGTGTTGCACCCATACAAGCAGGCATGCTTCATTTAATTTTGTCCTCATAATTTCCGTATTCACATTTAATTCGTGTTTTGTCGATGTCTTGTTTTTCCTAAATGTTTTATTTTACTTAAAACAATCAAGTAAGGAGGGAATTAATGCCCTACAACCTTAATTTTGAAACTCAGTTTAATAAATTTGCATAAACTAAATATGGCGTTGAAAATATAAGGATAAAACATGAAAAGAAAGTTGAAATATTTTCTGTTTCTCTTGCAAACGGAGAGACAAGAAACCATTAGAATCAAAAGTCATACTCTCACGATATCTCCGTATTTCTTTGTATCAATCCAATCAAACAGACAACAATATGAACAGATCTAAAGTGACAAAAAGAAAAACAAAAATAACATATTTACAAATCTATTATAGCTATAAGGAAAAATAGAACACATCTTATCTTACAATGAATTTAACAAGCAACACAATCTGATTGATTTCTTAAACAAAATATATCTATCTGCCTGAATATACATAAATGCTACAACAACAATGAGCTTTATAAAATTAATTCAAAGCATTGATTGCACAACTATTTTATGTAAAACATGAAACATGTATTAGTATGATGTAAATAAAAACACATATAACTTCCATTGCGAATAACAGGCACATTAATTTTTTTCACATATTTTGACATTTTTGCATTTTCGTTTAAAATCAACCTCACAATGACGTCACTTCCGTCTCATTCAAAGCATCATCGCTTGGGTCTTCAGGCAACCTAAATAAAGAACATCGAAAATTATGTTTATGTAACAATTATACAAAAGATGTCAAAATTTTTGAATACAGTGGCAAATGAAGTAGTTATAAATATAATACTGTGAATTCATTATTATTCATGGGATACCAATTTTCGTGGATTTCGTTGGAACAGGTTAACCACGAAATTAAAAGTTCAACGAATTACAAATTGTATATATGCTTGTAATAACCAAGCAAAACCACAAATTTAGATGTCCACGAATATGCCAGTTTTCCTTGATCAACGAATTATGGTAACCACGAAAATAAAAGAATCGACAGTATTAAGTTATAATCGGAAAGGATAAGTTAAGTGGTATAAACGGTATAGACCATATGTGCCTGATCCTTTCTATGATTGATGATGACAGTCAGATAACATTTTTCTTTAATTTTCTATATATTGTCTGAAATACATCACTGTATAGTTTAATGAACTATCTTATGTAGACGAAACGCTCGTCTGGCGTACAAAATAATAATCCTGGTACTTTTGATAACTAATTAAGATTGACTATAGGGTATACGAAATATTGGAACATTAAACTTGTGGAATACGTAACTTTTAAGTACATGGTTATGGATTGCGATAGTTCTAGTTAGATAAATATTCACACGAATAAAACGAATAAAACTTACATCCTATTTGGAATAGCAGGACTTTCATCTTTGCACAATCTACAAAAAAAAAAAAGGAAATTATTTCAGTATATAGAATGAAACTTTCCTGATGATTGTACATACGAATTCCATCTAAATTCTGAACAAAAATGCACATATGAAGCTTTATAGACATTTTCATTAAGTTTTTACTCCTATGTCAGGACGAAAAAAAAAATGAAAATCGCATATAAAGCAATTATCTGTAAGACAAGTGAACTGGGTATATAATTGTGATATTTTTTTTTGTACCAGTATTGGCTCCTTGCTAAAGAGGAAAAAGAGTCGGTTACGATGCGTAGGATGTATGAGTATATAAAGTTCGTTTGGAAAGTGAACGATAAATCCGAAGCCTCATGTTGGGAGAGTTATACTATAAGGGTTTAGTGTAGTCTGTAAGTGGTCTGTTGCAAGGCAAATGTTCTGCTTTTTTCAAGCATTTTCAGTTGCAGTCCAAAGATTAAAACAAATCACTGCAGCTATTATGGTCTGCTATTCTGCTATTTTAAAGGTGCCTGCACCAATTTTACTTTTTACAACCAAAGATAGAGGTACACATTTAATCAACATTTAGGAATACTTTGCAATCTAGTTTCGGTGTCTTAGGAGTTTGAATTATTTATATTGTGTACGTACTTGTCATTTCCTTGTTGTTGTTTCCCGTCCGATATGGAACTACAAAGAACAAACGAGAAATTTCTTTGATATCATAATCAAGTTTTGGTATGAATTTCAAGATCAATGGGGCAAACCTTTTGATTACATTTTAAATTATTTTGAAAACTTTTAACTCAGTGTATGTTTATTTCGGAATATCATATTCTATCATTTACACAGTTTTCAAGAGTTAATAGGTAACATTTGAAAATACCTATACCAAGTCAGGAATATGACAGTTGTCCATTCGCTGGATGTATTTTGTCACTTGATTTTTCCATTTGATTAGGGACTTTGCGTTTTGATTTTTTATTACAGTTTATATCAGAGAGCTCGTGTAGGACGAGAGCTACGCTCTTTGTGTTTTAGAAAGTATTGCTTAAAACAACTCTTATTTAAATTAGGGCGTTAGTTTTTTCATTTGAATTGTTTTACATTGTCATTTCGGGGCCTTTTATAGCTGACTATGCGGTATGGGCTTTGTTGATAGTTGAAGGCCGTACGGTGACCTAAATTTGTTTATGGCTGTGTCATTTTGCTCTCATGTGGGGATTGGTCTCATTGGCAATCATACCACGTCTTTTTTTTTATATTTAGTGAAGTTTATGAGCAGTAAATTGCTGATTACGCAAGGAACTAAACTGATCTAGTATTTTGAAATATATTATCCAACAACTTGCACACTAGGTTTGGTGTTTTGAGATTTGTAATACTTTTTAATGTATACTTACTTATCTGTTTCTGTTTGTTGTTTGCCGTCCGATTTGGGACTACAAGGAACAAAAACGTGAAAACCTTATAATAACACAACGGAGTTATGAAGTCTAATTAAAAGTATTCAATTTCAAGCATAACATTTTCTTTGATTCTCACGCTCCAGTGACAAAAAAAAAACGCAAAAAAAACCTGCCTGCCCCAAACGTGGTATCATATACAGTCTGTATATATAAAACAGAAGATGTGGTATAATTGCCAATGAGACAACTCTCGAAGAGAGCACAAATGACACAGATAGTAACAATTACAGTTCACCGTACGGCGTTCAACAATGCGAAAAGCCCATGTATATCTATTTAATAAGCCTTTTGTTTGTACCTAGCATATTACTAAGAGCCTAGTCGAAGCAGTTTTAAATAAAAAATTATCAAGTCGTTCAATAATAAAATTTAATAAATGGAAAAAAACATACATTATGTATACTTATTTCAAATAATCATATTTGATCAATTATAGTTTGCAAAATTTACTTGAATATTGAAGTATACAATCAAAAATACAATAACACTAAAAAAGAAGATCATTTTCAAAGTATATAACATACGTTTCATTAGACATATCTGTATGATTGCTGTTTATTCTATAAAACAAATAAAGAAGTATATTATAATAAAATGATCATATAATATTCAGCAAAAGCAGTGAATGTATTTCGCAGGCTGCTTGTCATTAAAGTCAAAATGTTTGATATGCGAGTACTCTCCGATGTTTTAGATAGGTACTTAGTAATTTTTGTCTTTATTTTGACGCATTTTAAGGTTATTTAGTGGTTGTCGTTTTTTGTTGTAGGTGGTATATGTCTTCATTTGTTGTCATGAACATAATCTCTTCCAATGGGTTACTCGTTTGAATTTTATTCACTTTTGTCATGTCTGGGCCTTTATTCGCGTGTTTTTGTAGTTTGTTATCCGGTATGTATTTTGAAATTGTTGAATCTTGTACAATGCTCAATGATTAAAACTAAAAGTCATATTTATTTTTTTCTATGACGGTGACATTTTCTTTACTGCTTATTTCACGTAATGTTATGTGATACTCGATTTAAACTGATGAAGTGTATTTCGCATGTGCATTACAAATCATTTACTGATGACCATCAATTTATTTTCTTTAAGAACTGACTTGAGCGTCATTGATGAGTCTTATGTAGACGAAACGCGCGTCTGCTGTACTAAATTATAATCCTGGTACCTTTAATAACTATTAAGATATGCATTTTGAAAGAAGACAAAACAACCTAAATAAAACCATAATAAAATAAACCTAATAACAAACAAAGCAAAGAGCAAATAACAAAACCGAAGAGAAAAGAAACAAAATGTTCAAAGTATTAATCAAGTAATAATGTTTCAAGACATTAGGCAAAACACTTCAATTGACAAATAAGGGATTTTATAAACGTATACCTTAAACCTCCTCTTTATCTAAATATAAAAGTAAACCAAACTGTATTCCTTCGCTATAAACATGTACCTAATTATAAGTTAAAGAAGTTAAAAAGTCATTATAAAAGTCATTATAGGTAACTAATGTTTTAATAGATACGTACACTCCATTTGCAACAACCGGGTTGTTATCTCTGCGAACTCTACAAAGTACAAAAAACATAACATCATGAATGTCAAAAAGAATAATTCAAACATATAGCTAGCGTAAGCATTGATTTCATCAAATTTCGCGATTTTACCTAAAATTCAAGGTTATCATTTATCCTTCCATGTTCTTTACCGGTTAAAAAATGTATAAGCAACCATGGATTGTTATCAGGAGTTTAATCTTATTTTTCCATTCTGCTTATTGTTTTCTCAAAAGGTAGTTTATTAAAACAAGCTAAGTTGCCTTTGCACAATATAACACATCACGAACATTCAAATTACAAATGCAATGGTTAAAGATACAGATTGAGTTATTTTATTGTACCTCTTTCGCTTATTTTGATTTCTTTATGATTAGTTAAGTGCACTTATCTTTACATTCTGGTGTTAATTTTGGAATCAAATTAAATTGAGACGAATATGCATAGGTGTATGACGGATCGGCATATAAAGGTTATAACCGCATACATACTAATCAGCATTTCAGACAATAAATAATACAGACGGAACTCTTACATAACTGGCAAATCATCGTTAAAGTTCGGTAGGAAAAATCGTACATGCATGTATCTTAATTTAAGTTTAACGATACATACTTGTTGATTTCTGTATAGTGGTTGTCTTCCGATGCGGGACTAAAATAATAAATATAAACTTTAAAGCTTCCATAATATCAGACTGAACTAAGAAGTATAAGAAGTAACCCAGTCAATTATTAGCACTTCATGAACATATATTAGCTTGCAATGAAACTCATAAAAAGGAAACCAATTTAACAGAAGGTCGTCAGTGACCTGTGTTTATAATTTTGTATAGGTTTCGTAGTGTTCTACCATTTCGTTTCAGTGAAGTTATTCATTAAATACCGTTTGCCCTTTTAATTAAATTGTTTTGTGTCTTGTGCGAAATCAGAACGGATTGTGACATTTTGACAAATTGCGCATTTGCATTGTTGGTGATTCCTCTATAAAGGAGATACTAACCCTGTTCAATTTCCAGGTTCAGCAACAAGATAAAATAAAACATACGTTTGAAGATTATCAAACGGATCCTAGATTAATCGCATTTTTATATATAGTATTATGGTTTTTCATGTCAATTTAATGATGAAAAAATGTGGTATTCGTATATAAAATGGTGGATATACTTACTGTTCCATTACAGGAATTGGTTCTGATCTTGGACTTCAAAAGTAATAAGATATTTATGTAAAGTTGTTTAAAATACATAGTTCAGTATATCAAAAATAAATTATGTTGTTTTCATGTCGAATGATAGACCAATCAAGAGCGGTATATATGTACTACATGATTCTAAAAAAAAAAAAAATTCTGACATGAGCTAACATTTTGTGTCGCTGATAATTTTGCAGGTTATAATTTCTTGTTGTCTTTACTACAATTCACGATATTAGGAGAGCAGTAAAATTGGACAAACACATCAGTACAATGATTTTTAAGGCGTCGACTAAATATTTAGGTCATTGGACGTATTCATATCTATTATCATGCATTTCATTTTAATGGTTAAAAGATAGTTTAACATATTGAAATACTATTTTTTAACTGATACAAGTCATGCAGCTTTACTGGGACACTCAAACCAAAACTATGTCGAAGACAAGAATATATGGATACTTGAATAACTGTAGACGGTGAAAGATTTCAATTTTTTTCTGCTTAGATATTAAAGACCAAAAAGCCTATTGTTTATGCGCATCAGCTAACGCAACTTGGTAGTGACATAAAAGCTCTATGACGTTGTTTCTAGCAATGAAAAAACGTCAAATTAGAACGTCCTATTTCTCGTTTTTCTCGGATTCCAACATGGTGTACGCTACGTAGGTACGCTACGTCTCCCAAGAAAAGAGAAACTATTATGCGTCACGTTACTTTAATATCCTGTAGAAATTTAACACAAATGGACACATAAGGTACTACACTATATTTAACCTTTGTTGTAATAAAAATAATAAAATATAAATTTTGATCTCGACTTTTTGCATTTACGCCGTTCTACATTTCATTTTTTTTATTCTTTCACATGCGTAGACTTTGTCTTATATTTGCGTCGATCTGCATTTCATTTTTTCTCTTCTTCACTTGCGTAGATTTTGTCTTTCGTTTGCGCCGATTGTGTGCAGGTTAGGTGAAAGTTTTTTTATGCCCGATTTATGGGCATTATGTTTTCTGATCTGTGCGTCCGTTCGTTCGTCCGTCTGTCCCGCTTCAGGTTAAAGTTTTTGGTTACAGTTTTTGGTCAAGGTAGTTTTTGACGAAATTGAAGTCCTATCAACTTAAAACATGTTCCTTATGCAATGATCCTTCTAATTTTAGTGTCAATTTAAAAAAAAAAATTAAAAAATTCACAAGGTTAGGCCAATAATCAATTATTCCTAAAAGTTTTGACATACTGGCAACATGTGCATGTAACTGATGTCTGAATGATTCTCGTAAAATAATGTCCGATTTTGCAATGAAGTTAAAATTTATTTATACTGCTTATTTGACAAAATCTTATAGTAAATATAAAATGATGACAAAGGGTCATTTTTGTTTGTCATTTGTTTCATTTCAAATTGTCTCAAGGAGAAATGATAAACATATTGTCTAATCTCACTGAAGCTTACAGCTAATTTCCTACTGTATGTAGATCAACACTTTGGTTTGCCTGCTTGCTTTGTTTGTATATTTTGTATAATTATATTTTGATAACGTCCAATTCAATTAAATAGCATATATACAGGTTTACATACCTATATATAAAGATGTCAATCTTAATTACAGAGCTTGAGTTAACATTTATACAAAAAAAGCAAGGAAGCCAACCAAAGTTTTACCCTACATGCATTAGGAAATTAGCTGTAAGGCAAAAAATATTAATAAAACTAATACTCAGCGAATGTGAATTAAAATAAAAAATTTCGGTGTTTAAAACTAAATTGTTGTAAATTTAACTTATGACAAAAACAATTGCTCCAAGAATAATATCTTACATAAAATCGCTCCCTTTCATTTAGCTACAACTGTGACCGGAAAGATTGAAAACAAATTTCGATTTTCAATGCCGGCAACAACCTTTTCTTTGTTTTCCTGTTGAAGAAATCTTACTTTGTAGTTTTCAACGGAAAATTATTTCTAAATTAATCTTTGAATCAAAAACTTTTTGTATTTTATATTTACTGCCTCGTTTATTGAAAACACATGAGGTAGTAATAAAAGGATTGTATTTTAAGATAGATGTATAACGTTTTAGAATCAAAACTTTCATTCATATATTATACCTTTAATTTTAATTTCCTTATATCTTAAATATTCTAAAATAATGAATTCACAAACTCGATGCAATAATTTCTAAACGTTCGTCCTAGTCCGGAAAAATAATGATATAAAGAACTCCGTCCATGCTTTTGTATGTCCGTCTTTCAACAGTACCGAATGATTTCGTTACGGCAAACTTCTGAAATTGACGCGAAAAAGAAACAAGCACATCTAGTCTGGTATATTCAAATACTCTGTAAGTTAACCAGTGCCATCTTTCATTTCTATTTTTATTTTCAATAATTTTGCTATGTGGGACAAAGGACAAAAACAGACTTTCAATACAAAAGCGGGATGAAAGGTTATTTCAAACAATTTTCCATTCCGGAGGATGGTGTTTCTGAAGGTTTATATTGTGCGGCAACAACATCATAAAGATCTGAAACTGATACACGCTTAATCTCTAGTATTACCGGATAATAAAGTAGGTGAATATAGTTGTTATTCTTGGAAATTGAAATGTGGGTTTCAAACGTCCAATTTGCAATTTCTTTTTTCGAAAAGTGCGCCAGCAAGGAAAGTTTTTACTATGACGTCAGATGCAATGTTCTGAAGAAAGACGACTCTTTTCTTCAAAACGAACGAGAAAAAAACATGAAAATTACTCATAAATTTTTTTGAAAGGTCGGTGACATACACTTTTTTTGCTTTAATTTGAAGAGTACATATGGCACTTTCCTTTTTTAAATTTTTATGAAGAAATCACTGGTAGATATTTTTTAATACTGGAAACGTTTTTCAGTTTTACGTTTAATTTTTGGCGGGAATGAAATAAATCAGATTTTTAAAGATCAAATCGAATATGAGCATTTAACTCTTGGACCTGTATTTGAAAGATACAAATCTAATGTTTAACGTGAAACAAGAATTATGCTTGTAGGTTTGATATAAAGCATTTTTTTGAGAGTTTAGATAACAAGCAAATATTATGTTGATATTCGGGAAAACACGAAACTAAGGTTGCTATAGTGACAAAACTAAGTCGGTGACCCCCAATTTTTTTCATCATATTTTGTTCCTCAAATCATGCAACACCTTCACACAAAATTTTAAGGAAAAATCACTGATAGAAATGAATAGGCTGTTTGGTCTTTAAGGAAAGATTTATAATAAATCACGTCCGAACTGAGGTAAAAACTACAAGAAAATGATCCTTTTGGAAACAAGCAGTCCGTTAAACGCGCTTTTCTGAGAAGATGAAAACCAATTTGTTTATCACTAGAATACTTGACTATTGTCAATTGTCGACCAGACAAAAAATGACCTACAAAATAATAAAAACCGTATAGTTGGTATATTTTTTACAAATAACACAACAGGTAAAAACAGTCCAATAATGTATCGACTGATGCATGCGAGCGGGCAAATCTCCAATCAAAAGTGTTTTAAAATCTGTTTTGTAAGTTAATCTTGATGTTCTGACTAATGTTACCCGATACTTTGTCTTAAATGTAGAATTATCACAATTAATAGTTACAAGGACGAAGTCATCATTTGAAATCACTGTTTTAAATTAATGCATACCCTCCATTTGGAATAGCATGATGGTGATATCTAGGATCTCTACAAAAACAACACCAATAAAGGTCTGTATTCTGTCAGTCGGTTAATGTCATGGTTGTCACAAGATTTACATTTATCATTTGCAATTTTCTATCATGTTATCGTATCAAGAGTTTTGATCAAGCATTTTCCATTCTTTCCATTTGCCTCTTCTCCTCTTCTCAAAGGGTAGTACGATGCACAAACAGATCATCTATTTATTCATTATCACTGAACCAGTATATATTTGTTTAGGGGTCAGCTGAAGGACGCCTCCGGGTGTGGGAATTTCTCGTTGCATTGAATACCTGTTGGTGACTTTCTGCTGTTGTCTGCTCTATGGTCGGGTTGTTGTCTCTTTGGCATATTTCCCATTTCCATTCTCAATTTTATATATTAATTCAATTGAATGTCAAGGGTTATCGAACTTTTTATTTCTTTTTTTTTTTCAATTTCAATACACGTCGTGGCACTTATTTCTTGAATTTTTTTCTTCTTTAGTTGAAAAGTGTTTACAAGGGTTAATATGGCAATTCCACGGATAAAGCTAACCACCATTAAGTTGATGAGTACTCAAAAACAAGAATACCACAAGAAGTATCATTATATAATTAATACGAGTTGGTTTCATGAAATTTCCTTTAGAGAAGGGATATTACATGTAATAAGGATATGTCGAGAATTTCAAATTATGTTCGTTAATATACAATCATACATACTTATTGATTTCTGAATATAAGTAGTCTTCTGACGTGGGACTAAAAGAAAAGATAAACATTTCACTTGTTATAAGAAATAAAAATTCAAACAAAAACAAAAACAACGAATAACTGTAATTTTTATCAAAATAAGAACAATTGGTAAATAGTTTTTGATATTTGCTCGACGTTGTGGCACTTATGGAGCAAACTGCTTTATATATAGCTATGTCTTTTTTCCTTTTTCATTTGAATGGGGCTTGGAATCTTTTCATCTTTTCCCGTTATAAATGAAGAAATTGATTTGGTATCTTTTCGCGATTTTCAGTTATATATAAAGCGTATGTTGAAATGTTTTACTCAGCAGATCGGAAAATATCTTTTGAGTTTACAGAACTGTCTTGTGATGATCTTTATATATTTCAGTAATAATTCCTTTAATTTGCATCTTTCCTGGTTTGTTTTAAAAACTTTTTGCTTATTGTCTTTAATGAATTTATTTTTTTTATAGAAAAAAATACTTTCCATGTGTTATACGTTTGCTTGTAGAAACAAAAGTTTAGATTTTTTAATTGGGTAAGTATTTTTATCATGTACATGGAAAATACATTCAAATAATCTGATATCGAAGCTAGAAACATACTTGTCTGTCTCCATTAAAGGGCTATGATATCTTCCCATTCTGGAAAAGAAACAATAATTGATTGTTTTAATTGTTTACGTTCTGACCTATCGTGACATACAACGGTTAACAACCAGAAGTCAGCCTTATAATAGACGAATTCTCGAATAGTAAAACTGTAGCTACACGTTATTAAGCAACACAACTTTATGTAAATACATGAAGCCTAATATTTATGTCGATTTAAACTAAATTCAAATTCTAAACAGTGCTTGAAACATACATTTCTTTGACATTGTATGAGTGCATGAGCTCAACTGGTTTTTCATCAGAAATGAAAATTAATTCTGTTAAATAACGTTTGAAAATTAATAGATTGAGTTTATTCCTTTTTTTGTCCTCTTAATGACATTTTTCATTGTCCTTTTGTGTAGTCGGTTGATGTCTGAGTAACTTATATCCTGCATATCTTTTTTTTTAATTGAATATAGAAAACAGAACTAGTCTAAAATTGTACCATTTTTTTTTAAAGTAAGAAACATTGTGTCAAAATTCTATTATAAGTTTTATATACATATTTCAAGTAACATACGTTGCATACAGTGGTAATATGCTGCGCTGTGTTCTCAATCTGTGGAAATAAAATTATGTTGATGCAACAATATATATGACTCTGTCACAAGTTTGTTACTTACAATGTATTACAAAATATCTTTGTCACATATAACTGATTGTGACAGCACTGAATGAACATTATCAGTACCTTGATCAGCACGACAGGAGTCACTAGTTGAGTAGAAAATACAAAGAGTTTTTGTGCCCTTTTTATGACGAATTCAAAGTCTGATCATGTGCAGTTCAACATTAAATTTTTCATAGTTTGATCGCTCCTGATGAAGGTTGGACGCATTCAATTTATGACGTGTTGTTTTCATTGTGTGTACGAAAAGGCATAGTTATAACTTGTATCGACACAAGCGTATTAAATTTCAATTAGTGAAAAGTAAAATTACAAACCTTATAAATGTTAGATAGTAATTCAGCTTTTTCGTTAATTTTACTTCAATAAGGTTGTGTTTTATATTGTATGCATTAAAATAATGGCTTATCCGCAAAATGTACTTTCTTTAGTATCAAACTATCTTATGCGTGAACTAATTACTTACGTTCCGTTGTCCATTATAAAACTGGGGGTTCCTCTATACCTATATCAATACAATACCATATATTTCAAATCGCTTCAATAACGGAAAATGTATCATATAGGTGCTTAAATCTGTTTCATTATTTGCTACTCAAAATGACAATACATGAATTGTCACAAATGTCATAGTTATGACGGAAAGTTATGGTGCTTAAGTGTTAGTCATAAAGTTTTTGTACCTCAATCATAGGTGCTTAACAACTCAGTATTAAAACAATTGTTATATATTTTAATGAAGTAAAAGCGTGAAATAATAAATCTAAAAGAAGAACCTCAGGTAAATTTTACGGAATATTGTCTTATTATCGATTGTAATACTTAGACTGACTGTGTACTTGCATGGGGGAAGTTGCATACATATGAGAACAAGCGGATTACCATGTCGACGCATCACATACCGTTCACTTTATAGTTCATTCGAATCCGTTAGGTCTCAGTTTGTGTTTACTAATTTGATTATATATTTCATATTCGATTGATGAATTTTAAAATCAGTTACTAGATGTTGAGTTAAATTGGGGTTATAATTTGTATGGGCGGACAACTAATCGATCCTTAAATATATTAAATTTTCCTGGTAGGTTTTTTATCAACAATTTGAGACCAAACGATTCGTTCCTCTAGTATAAAGAATTTATATTATATTAGTTATTTACTTACGTTCCGTTCTCCAATATAACACTTCGCGTTCCTAACCTATCAATAAAGGATATATATATATATATATAGTCGTATTGTAACAATAAAAAAGAATATCAAACAAGGGCTAAACTATAATCATATTGCATTTAACACATATGTCGTATCTATTTCAAAAAGATATGATGCATAAAGTGTAATTCATTTAAATATCGAGATTCCAGCATGCATCTTGTTCCTGTCCATTCGTATGACATTGTTATTAAATTATCAATTCTGATATTATCCTATGTTAACTGATTCTAGGTTGCTTTTAACCTTTTTTGTCACTATCTTCTCCTCTTATGCAAAAATTCATAATTTAACATCAATATACAATGTAAGTTCAGACTTATGTCATAGAGTAATACATTTTATTTTTTTTAATCAACAACTGAAAATTGGACTCGGTGATCCTGGTATATACATCTCTTTAGGCAACTGAATCAAGTTTCGTGTACAATTATTGAGCTTCAGATTGTTGGTTTGTGTATTTATACTTGTCATACATTAGAGTTTACTTGTTTACGTTGTTTTTATTTTCGTCGGTTTTAGTTTTTTGTCATGGCGGTGTCAGTTTGTTTTTGACGATTTTGAATATCCCTTTGTTATCCTTTGCCTATCTTTTACCTTAATAAGGTTTTTCAAAATTGACCAAATATTACTATCGATATTTAATATACAATATATGAATAATATACATTTGCAGAATATCATTGTATGCTGGTTATATGAATAGAACAGCGGCAAGGCTCAATATAGGTTTTAACACCTAGGTCTTTATCAAATATAAATGTAAGTTAGATACATTTGCAGACCATCTCTAAACGTTTCCATGTGCCATAAACGAACATGGAACATGACTTTTAATATACAGTGACGAGTTGATTTCACTTGATTTTAATATCATTTAATACATACTAATCTGTAACATAATCATAATGAACTGAAGCATAAAAAAGTTATTTTAGGTGGCAGTAAGCCCTCTATATTTCTTCCTGAATTCCCCCGACTTTTATATAAAATGATTGCATTTAAGTCGGATTTAGTGTTTATATAATGCTACTTACGTTATATTATCCTCTAGTTCTTGTATCCTGTTCCTAAAAGTAAGGATATTGTTTGTAATTTGTTAACATTTTCATTCGACAGTCACTGATGAGTCTTTTATAGAACGAAACACCTGAGTGTATGACGTTCAGATTTATCCTTGTATCAATGATGAGTTTATTTACTTGCGCTTTTTGATGAAGGTTTCTTCACTACCCCGGTATTCAGTACTTCTTTGTTACAATGAATAATCATAAACATGCTAGGTATTCGAAATCTACTTTACCACATGTTGTTTTTCGTTAAAAACTATGGATTTTTTATCTCTGAAATAGATAACCTTGGCTGTAGTAGGGAAAACACTCCGCTATTGTTCCTCGATGTACCACAACTTTGCACTTTATTTTGTTTTTTAAATAGTTTTTTTTAAACTAACCTGTCCATCTCTTCTATGAACTTCTGTTTTCTTTTTAACCTACAAAAGCTTGTTACTGTAATATTACTACAAAATAAACATATTGTAGAATTTCAACATTATCATTTCTCCTATATTCTAGTATAAAATGACATTCGTTGGCAAGTGTACCTTTTGCATACACGATCTTGTATCAAATAAAAGAAACATGTTGCTGATAGAAAAAAAAACGTTGGATAAGAAGATTGATAAAATTATCAATGGCAAGATCTTAAAATAAAGCTTTGCTTAGCTTTTGCTTCAATGCAAGAGTTGTGAGTTTATATTATGCCAATAAGCAGAGAAACAAAAATAAATGAACAAGTTCTAATATTTAACAAGATAATTTTCTGTCAACATCTGAGATATGAAATAGACATATTCAAAGCATAATTTTGTAAAATATGAATGCAAGACTTTCTGTTTAGAATAACATTACTCTGTTCAATGCTGTTACATATTTTAAAATTAATTAACTCTGTTAAATCTTTTTGTGATTACTATTACCCTTTTAAATTTGTTAAGATTAATTTTGCCCTGGCAAATGGTTTAAAGATTATTTTGTCATTGTTATATGTGTCTAGATTTATATTATTCTGTAACATGTGTTAATAGTTTTTTTCCCTGCTACATGTGTTTAGAGCTAACTTTTTGAAAACTATCTTGAAATGTGTAGAGCTATACTTTTGAACAATGCCAGTCTATCATAAACTTACCATACAATATAGACGACTAGGGTAATGACAATAAATTCCACAATACATATGACGACTGTCGTTATAATCCAAGCATTTACATTTGAACGATTATCCCTGTTGCCCTTAAAATAAACAAACAACAGTAATTGAAAGTAGGGTTCAGGTTACAAAAACATTACATTTTATTTAAAGATGATTTGAAATAAACTCAATGGTTGGTCTTTGTCAAATGTATGAGTTTTTGTTGAATGTAAAGTCCATTACAGCATACTATCATATGGACAAAGGTATGTTACATTTGAAGTTTCCGTAGTTTGTTTGTTTCATTTGAATAAGACGAAAATGATGAACCGTTTAATCTTTGAGTTTGAATGTTCCTCTGGTATCTTTCGCCGCTCTCGTAATTTTTATAGTTCAGTAGTATTGGTGTTAATCTCAAATATTCTGTAACTGCTGTTCAAACATATAATTGTAATATTTGGTTTGTGTCATAGTTAAGCATGTTAAAGTAACTATACTTGGTTACAATTCTAATTGATATTCCAGTTTTTTTTTATTTGCAGCGATATCATTACTTTAATTATTACCTCTAGTTTTGAACTTGTTGTAGAAGGGTGAATATTAATTAAAGTTGTAGCACTTGTTTGTACGGAATGAGTTGGTTCAATGTGTTTCACACTAGCCGTTGGAACTGGTAGATTATTAGATGGTATTTCGCTCAATGATTTTACGATTTTTGAGAAAGACAATGGCATTACAGAAGATTCATATGAATTCAGGTATGCTGTTTTCGAAGACTCTAATGTTTCAGTTGAATACGACGAATATGATGAGAATATGGATGTTCCCTGTGTTATATCTGAAAAAGACAACAAAATAAACTATGATGATACACAATATTCAATTTGTAGTTTCTCTTCAAATATTGTGAAAAGATTACAATGTACATTATAGGCTAGGATAGTTAACCGATAAATAAATACAAAACAAACTAAGGGTATTTCATGAAATGGAGAAAGATGCAAGACGACGTTAATTGACAGGGTAGAATTCACCTGTTTGAATGTTATTTCAGTCAAAGAAACTATAAATTTTGCGGCATTTTATGAATGAGTTATAAATGAGAGAAATGTAGGATTTGGGAGTTTTTTATATGGTAAAGTTGTAAAAACAATGGACTAGCTAAAAATAGTGTATTTCGCACTAGATAATCTTGACAAATTTACATAACATAAAAAAACATACCTTCTTTTCTAACTAGCATTTGTGGCTTGTATTTTATTTAAATCACATGTAATAAAACACATCGCACATTTATGTGTGCCACAAATCCTTGTTCACGACATCACGCCTTATCAGTTCAAATAATTAAAGATAAATTAACAAACTTACTTTCAAAAAGACTCAGATGTACAAGTTCACTCCATCCGTCTCCTGCTTTATTTGTAGCTTTACAGCTATAGTTTCCCTCATTGTCTACCCCAAGGAAATTTAAAGTCAGGGTATGTAGAAATACAGATCCTCCGATTGATTGTGACGTATCGGTCTGTGATTTATTCAAAATAACTCTGTTCTTAAACCATGTGACATCTATTTCCTCAGTCAAAGAAGTTATATTGCAAATTAAAGTTATATTTGATCCTATGGCAGCAGGTTGGATTTCCGAGATACTAACAACTGGCGTGTCTGGTGATAACAAATAACAAACATATTATTAAGCTTTTAAGCTAATTCAAATACGATATAATTCACTTGCTATCCTATGTAGAAAGAAATGTACCCCAACATCTTACGTTCCAAAGTAAGTTAACAACGCATTATTTACATTTGTAGAGATAACTGTGTTGTAGCTATGATACAGAAATAATAAACATTATATTAATTTATACTTTTAAATAAAAAGAATAGGACGCAAAAACGACTAGTGAAAAAAAGCAGCCAAAAGTTTTGTCATTAACCATTATGGAACAATTTTTGCCTTGTATATCCGACATGGTTACTTTCCCATGAATATATATCTTTTATGAAGTAGATTGTTGCAATCTACAACTGCCAGGTCAACATATTATACCAGTGTTTAACGATGGGCACAATTACCCTTGGTATATATTGATAGAAAGGTGGTGTATAACTGCCACTTTTACGCACCAGATTTGGGCTAGTTTGTGGAGGCCAGTTTTAATTGTTGGAGGAAGACGGAGTTCTTGGGGAAAAAACCCGGCATTTGATGGTAAAACTGACTATCCTTATCAATTAAGATTAGATCGATAGAATTATAGTGAGAAGAGTAGTAGAACTACTTGGACTATGCGGCCACCGAGTCCAAGCCACCTTTCGGTAAATCAAGGAAGCACTTACTATTATAAGATTAATAGTAATATTTTACTAAAAAGAAAACAACGTAACCAAAATTACGGTCAAGAAGACAGATGGACTTTTCCTTGTGCCTATAACATTTGTTGCCTGACATGTATAGTTTCCTTCATCTGCAAGTCGTAGATGGTAAATTTGAAGGGAGGGAGATGACACAGTTCCTTCAACATACTTCCTATTTCTGGTGATATTTATTATAACACCATCCTTTAACCAGGTAATATTTGTCGCTTTAGACGAAGACGGAACATAACATGATATAGTAATATCAATTCCAGCTTTTGCAGGTGCAATATCCGATATATTAGCGATTGGATCTGATAATCAAAATGAAACATGATTCAACTAGTTGTTCTCAGTACACACTTGACACTCTTTAAGGAAATATTTTCAGTCAGTGAATTCATCATTACTTTCTTGTTTTTGTCAAAAAGACATACACATCAGAAAAAACAACAACAAAAAGGTGAATAACAGTGAATATCGTGCAATACAGTACATCGTATGATCATATGAAGAACAAATTGAAAAGATAGTTCTGCAAAAATCTAGTATCGAAAATAAATCTGATCTTACTAACACATAATTGCCGATATATTTTTTAAATCAATTTGCTATTTATTCCTGTCAACAATTATCAAGCTAAGTGGTTGATATTCACGTGCTAATAGGGTTTTTTTCCCGATAAATTACATATCATAATAACATAACATTAACTCTTAAATAACAGGAACACACTTTCAATCAACATGATAAATACATTGTTTTTTACTACAGAATTATTTCTCGCAAAAGAGAAGTTTATAAATATCAGATCATTTCCAGGAATTAAACGTTTAGTGTGATTTTATATATATATATATATATATATAATACGTTACAATATAAACGAGCACACCAACTACCAGATTCATATGTAAATCGATTTATTTAGAAAATATATGATGGACAGCAACGATTGATGTCCACTTAATAACAGACTCTTTATTTGGAAAGGCAAAACACAGATTTTGTCGGGTTTAAACATTTCTACAAGTGCTCAAATCTCCGTTTACTTTAGACAATAGTGTTACAGTTGAACATAATCACCTCTTATCTGGCATGAACGCAGAAGTCCAATATATCATGTTCTACTGATAGACCACTATATTAGAAAACATAATGTCTCGCTATTATTTCAAGTGTGGCATACAACGAAATAGTTCTTATAAATATTATGATAATGCCTTACATGAAATAACACTCAAGAAAACAGGTTGACTCGTCACTTTTCCTATTGGGCTTGACGCTTGACATGTATAGTGTCCTTCATCTTCCATTTGCACAAAGTATATCTCCAGGGAAGGATATGTAAAATTTCCCCCACCGTATTTGGTATTTCCTTTTATTTCTAGTATCTTGTCATCTTTCAGCCACGTGATGTTTGTCTCTTTAGTTGACAAATGAACATAACAGGATATGGTAATGTTATTCCCCAGTATAACAGGATTACTCGAAATGTTTGCGATAGGATCTGTTAACAAAAAGGACAGACATTATAAAACATACATGTACATCAACACTATATACTTTGTTGCTATTACATATGAATGAAAACTGGGTGTTTTTTTTATGTTCAAACATTCAAATATTTACATAAAGTTTATTATGTAAATTATCAACGATTAAAACTTTGTTAAGTTTAAGTTCATTTTGATTACAAATACTTAGACATTTTTGTGAACATCTCAGATAATATAGTCGAATGATAATATCCAATGGCGAATGTTATTAAACATTTGCAATACTTATAATGATAACAGTGAAATGAAAGATATTGATATCAATACTTTACCTATAAAAATAGTTAATAGGACAGTTTGATTCCCTGTTCCTATCGGATTTGTTGCCTGACATGTATACATTCCTTCATCCACAAGTTGTACGTCAGAGATACCCAGAGAAGGAAACGAGATGGTTCCTCCACCATATCTAGTACTGTTTGTAATTTGTATGATACTACCATTCTTTATCCAGGTGATACCGGTTGCTTTAGATGACGAAGGAACTTCACACCATATTGTTATGTTTGTTCCAGCTTTAGCAAGCGCATTATTGGATACATTCACTGTGGGACCTATTGTTCAGAAGGAAAAGCAACTGCATTATAAATTCCTTGTTTGAGTATTTACGTCCACTATAGAAAATAATGAATGATCGAAATTTAAATCTTGAATTTTAACGTTGTTTTGTTATTTCGGTAATCTAGTTTTCATGACTATTCTGTTATATAATGTTGAATTCACATTTCAAGTTTACTTTTTTGTTTTGTGGATTGAACAGCAAAGAAAGGCACAACTTGTAAGCGTAATGCAGTTTGTTGTTTTTGGAAGTCTAGTAACAGTCTAATTGATGTTTAACTTGTAACCACTATAGATACTTCGCACGAAAACACCATTACAACTGATCGATTGTGAAATAAAAGTAAGATTTCTTAGAGAAAAGATTATGTAACGATTTTGCAGTAAGCCTTGGATTTTTTCCTTAAAACTAGGAAAAATAGAGGTCTCTTTAACATTTTTGATTGTAGTGAAAAATGTAAACTTTCTACAATTCGTCTTAATTATTTTATCTAAATTATAAATCAATGATATGCATACTACATTTTAAGAAATAACTTACATTCAAACACATGTAATTGCGTTGGACTACTTATGCGATTTTGCAGAACATTTGTTGCATGACAAGCATAGTTCAATTCATCTGTATACTGTACTGAGTATATAGTCAGTAATGACGAATTTATGGACTTGTTGGTATTGACCTTGTACTTATCATTGTTGTGTATTGCATTGGACACCGATCCGTTACTCACAAACCAAACGATTTCTGTATCTTTAGTTAGAGGTGAAATGCCACAAATAATGGTAATGTTATCATCTTTACGGACAGGTTGTATGATGGATATTTTAACATCTGGAGGATGATAATCTGCAAGTAAAGTTAAAACTTATCAACCTAGACGGCGATATTCTAATTAAGTTTCACAACTTTCCACCAAAGTACAAATACAGAAGATGTTGGCAATATCAGTCAACTGTATCACTATGGACTTAAAAAACAGCAACATAGAGTATAGTCGAGTATAAGAGGCTCCAACACGAAAAATGAAACGGTCCAATTGAAAAAAAATCTAGCGTAGGTACTGACAATTATAACAAAGATAAAAAAAAACCACGTTACTTAGACTATAATATCAATCAGTACATATCCTACTTCCAATGTATTTATTGAAAAGACATTATTGACTCTCAGAGAAAAAAAACATGACCTTGTACAATGCCAAACTATAGGTATCGACATATTGCAGAAATGTGAAGGCACATAAGGTGTAATATGTTGTGTGCTTTAACACACTGATAACAAAATTCATATTAATATCAATAAAAAAAATATTCAGAATTTAATTGCATTGTTAAAAAGGTATCTTTCTATAATCTGTTGATCTAAAAGATTTATAAGTTTACCCGGGGCGTACACAAATTTCCGGGATTAGTTCACTACATCAAAGTAAAAATGGGGATGTGCTATTCAGTATAAAAATTGGTTTTCTACAGCCAAACTTGCAAACCAAATCTTTTTATCTATGCAAAAATTTATTGTAGGTTTAAGTAATTTGTGGTAACGAAATCCATGACTTAATGATTTATCAGTAATATATTGATTACGCTCATCTTAACCCAAAACGTCAGTTCAGACACGGGCACAATGGATAACTTAGGACATATTAACAAGATAAGATGGTGCCAGAAGAATATACAAAAAGGGTATATCTTGTAGTAATAATCCTACTTTTTAGACAATAGAGAGCTAAACATCTAAAAATGTATATTATTGTAAAATATTTTATTAAACTTTCTTCACTGCGGATTGTGTTTTCAACTTAAAACTTTTTTTTTCATCAAACTCATAAGAATACCAGTCTTAAACTAAAACCTCTTGTAAGTAGCAATTTTACTAATATTGAGTTATTAGTTAACAGTCAACTCAAGATATCTTTCCACAAGAATCTTACTTCTAAGGAAAATGATTTATTTTAGCTGTACCAAACCCCTCCAAAAGTAATTCGTGTTATTGGTTATTTTTAAAATGCAGTAACACTATATGCACGAGTAGCAACTACGTTTATTTTCTAAATTCATCTCTTAACTAGCAGAATTCACATTTTATAATTCTTTAGAGCCACTTTAATATTAAATAAATATATAATAAAGGGTACTATCTAAATTATTTCAAATGCAAGGTGATATGAATGCCAATTACACAACTATCCAACAGAGTAAAAATGTGCTAACAATAGAAATTTACATCGTACAGTAAACTATCAAAGGTTCCGATTTTGCATAAATTCGTAGAAGATGTCCAATGATAAACGAAAATGCAGATACGACAAAGTAAAACTATTTTTTGGTTTATTTTTTCTTCGTAAATTAAAATTGACATGTGTCATTTACTAGTGCTAACATTCCCGTACTTCTTCTATGGTATTCAACTGATATCGTTATCCTACTTTCATATGATTAAGTCGATATCCGTTTTCCACATTCATTAATTTACTGTCGTGTGCAATTGATCTTTTAAAGAGTCTTTTAGTTAAAACAAAATCGGAAAACAGTGTTCACTTCAAGTAGTACCAAAAACTTACAACATCTGTCACAAACTAATCCTGTACAATTTTTTTTGTCACATACTGATTCTAGTTCAATGTCCATAAAACTGAAAGTAAAATCAATGTGACAATATATATATTCAAATCACAGTTTAAAGCATTTTTAGTAAATCTTATTCAAAAGAATTTCACTCCTAATATGTTTTTATATAAATATAATAAAATTACGACTGAATTCTTATGATGTTAATCAAAACTACACTATCCTCCGCCCCCTCTTATAAAATATCATTCCAATACTCCAATGAACATTTAAAAGATGCGAAATATTGTACCAAATTGGCCAAACATCTTTTGTTTTAATTGAGTTCATTATTAAGAGAACATTTATAATGATAGTGGTGTATACGGAAGCGTATTAGCGCCACACACTTTTTATAACGTTTGAGTTATAACGCAAACCTTTGCGATATAACGCAAACATTTACGTTAAAACGCAAACATTTGCGTAATAACGCAAACATTTGTTTTATCTTATTTCTTATTTAAATTCAAAGGATACAGTAGTTATTAATGGAGGAGGGTGTATATATTAAAATTTATCACCTTTGTAGTCCTTGCAAAGTAAAATGCTTGAATAATTAGATCATATCATTGACTAATGATGCGCAGAATGATATAAGAAGATGTGGAATGAGTGCCAATAAGAAAACTCTCCATCTAAGTCACTATTCGTAAAAGTAAACCATCATAGGCCAAAGTACGGTCTTCAACACGGAGCATTGGCTCACACTGAACAACAAACTATATAGGCCCCCAAAAACGATATTCATGTTACTACTAATATATATATTACAAAGAAAATTGAGTAAATTGAGGTTATACCGAAGAAAAAATCAACCCTGCTAATATAGCTATAACCGAATATAAATATACTTCCAAAGTAAGACCTCGTTTGAGAACTGTGTAAAGTAGGTTATATTCAAACAAGCTACCCTTTGGCAATAAATGTATAGAATGAAGATGTTTTATTAATAAAATTATGTTCTCTCTATTCAAATTGTTACCCAAGCATCTTAAAAACACTTCATTATATTGAAATGAAAATTCAATGACTTTCTATCAAAGAATCTTGATCATTTTCTGACATTTGAAAAAATGTTTCCTTATTAATAATTCATTTTAAAGCAGAAAGATCATTTTGTCTATTTGACTCGGAGGTTTCATAATTGTATGACATTATTTTTTATCTTTCAATTTAAATATGACTTTATACATGTACTAAACTATATCTAATTTCTTGTTAAATTATATACTTTTCTGATGCACAAATCAGGCATACTATATGTATAATTGCACTTCAAGTATTCCATTATTCCTATGCATATTTATTATAATGATTTGGCCTTGTATGTATGTTTCTTTTTTTATCTACTAGTAAATCACATTCGAAATGAATGACAGACGGACATATATACAAAACTTAATGAATAATTGAAATCAAGATATTTGCGTTATAACGCAAAGGTTTGCGTTATAACGCAAAAGTTTTCGTTATATCGCAAAGGTTTGCGTTATAACGCATACATAGGAAGAAAAAATTTAAAAAAATGTTGGGCACTAATACTCTTCCCTAGGTGTACACTTGAACAATTCAAAAACAATATTTGAAAAATAAATCATCCCATTTAGATCCTTAAACAATAACCAATTCGTGTGACAGAGCTTTTAAGAGTTCTAAGATTATTGTGAGTTAAATTATATCATTAACCGACAAGTCGCACACGTCTTTTTTTTTCATTAAGCCCTCTCCCCCAAAAGAAAAAAAGAACATTTGTGTTTACTTGTTAGTTTGTACTATCAAAAACTAAATATAATTTTTAATATGCAATTTCAATGTAAATGATTAAATATGCAATTGATATATCCAAACAATTAAATAAACGCACAAAATTCATTACTTTCTTTCGAGCCCTCCACAACAAATTCTGTGCAATATGCAAATTTTCTTTTAAACTTCCGTTTTTTAACACATAAACCTCTAAAGATTGAGACCAGTTTGAAATGGACTCCCATACTTTAGTTTTTTGATTGTTTGGATAAAATCCCTATTTTTATTTCTTTTCATCTATATATGTTGTCTAGTAAAGAAGTTTTTTTTAAGATTTGATCGGGTTTAAATGCAAAAGAAAAAAAAACGAAATTTAAAAATTTCTGTATATAGGATTAAGTTGCATTGTTGTGCGTTGTTTCATTTTGTTCGTGTATTATATTCCAAGCATTCATGGAATACTGATTTGAATTGTTTATATGTTGTTGATTTAATCCTTGTAATCTTTTCCTTTATTTAACTCTTAGATTATTTATTCGATAGTTACTAACTTCTGCATGATTTAAACAGACTCGAGGGAGGAAATTTAATGCAGTTAACATTTATGTTAATGGTACCTTAAATTAAAAAAAATAAAAATTCCACATAGTTACCTTTTTAAATTTGTAAGGTGAACGATCATGGAAGTTCCTGATACGTTTCTAGTAAGAGGCTTTTCACAATATGAAATATTTCCGTTTTCTTTTTGGCTGAGAGTAACTGAAAATCTTTTAGGGGCGATCTTGAAAATGAAACAATAAGAATATAATATGTTTTGCCAAACTGAAACACGTGAATAAGTTTTATAAGTGAATTCGACATGCTTTATTTACAAAACGTATGTGTAATTGTAAATTATAGCCTATCAATGATTTCTAATTTGTACTGTATTCCTGTAATGTAATGATGTCATTTTAGAGGTGAATTTAACATTGCCATAAAGCGCGAGGTTTGGCTGACTTAAAACCATGTTCAACCCACCATTGTTCTTAAAATGTCTTGTACCAAGTCAGGAATATGGCAGTTGTTTTATAATAGTTCGTTTCAATGTACAATGTATGCTGCATTGGCGTTTGTTTTTTGTTGCACTTATTATTGTGCAATTATTTGCTCTTTAAACCGAGTTATAACTGTTAAACATCGGTTTACTGCAGTTACCTATTATTTAGGCTATTATAAAGGTAATCAATGTGTATTTTGACTTTCAACCGCTTTACTATATAGAACTGCTGGTGTTAAACAAAATCATTGAATCTCTCAGTTTATGCTAACTTAAACAGACTTCCATCAAACATGTATTTACATTTTTTTGTTTGACACCAAACACGAAAGATATATTTTTGGTACACAAATGATTTTCTATAAATATTTAAAAACTGATTTGTCAAATTAGATAACTTAATATATAAAGAAAACGATTTATTATTACAATAAAAAGAAAACGTTTAAAAATACATAAACATTTGAATTCAATATCTTTTAATGCCCCTTTTGTTTCACATATACGCATTAATCCTCATCAGTTTTTCTGAGGCCGCATTTTGTTAAATTGTAAAAGTACGTCGCCTATATTGTAGGAGATGTTTTAACATTTTTCTAATGCAAATCTTGAATTCCTTGTTTATTCATATTTCAAGTACAAACGGTTTCCACTTATTGGTTTGTTATCGTTTACACTGAAATAGTAATAACTTAGTTAAACTGATAATCTTATCTTACATATACAAAATAAAACTTTTATTATAGGAACTTAATCACTAAACTGTCTAAAGACAACAAAATTTTTGAACTTAAGGCTTATCAATTACCGAATTATCTATATAACAAAACAAAATAAGATGAAGTATTATTGCAAAAAAGACAATTATCAAATAGAAACCAAGAGGTTTATGGTTAATAGCTCTTCAACGTTTTCCGTCCTTTTATCAACTAGAGACCAACATGTTTATAATGTAAAGCTCTTCGTCCTTTCCGTCCTTATACATCCTTGACATTCAAATATTTGGCTTTGATATTTTCGGATAAAATGTTTAACCAGAAAAGCGCATCGGAAGCATAAAATTCATAAGCTTTTTTATGTGACTTAAACGATGTGTTATATAGGTTACACATATTTTTTTTGGAGTACAAAACTTACTACTAAGGCATGCTTAACCTGGTATGGGTAGTAAGTTGTATTACCACTCATTGCAGATATTGTGCTTATTTTCTCTTCGTTATTAAATGAATCCTGTAGACAGTTTTTCGTTTCACAATTGCTACAAAAAAAAGAAACAAAATACATCATTGACATGACAAATTGTAGTAAATAGACATGAGGCAATAACACAAAGTATTACACTTTGTAATATAACATGTTTAATTGTGTTTTTAAAGTTTAAACAATTTACTTTATTTAATGAAAATACACAAAATAGTATTCTTTAATTAAAGTTATGTCTTACAAATGTTTATATTTTTTTTTAGCATTTTGATAAACATGTGTCAAACTGAATGACCATTTTGAAAGCTATTACTCTCAAAAGTGTGTTTGTTTTTAGATACATATCAGTTCGATTTTCGCCATTGTTTTGATATCAGTATGTATTTAATTGAAGAGATTTAACTAATGTACCTCCTTTTCCGATTTTATTTTTATCTTCCTACTTGTTGCATTTTTATGCTGTCTTAGGTAAATGTATTTGTATTAAGTACTTTTTCTTTCTTTTATTTAAATGATTAATACCTACTTTTCATAAGAGTAACATATTGTCATATATTGACAGGTCTTCGGTGTGCATGGCAAATTCACCCTTTTCAAGTTGACAGTATAATATGATGCAGATGCTACATATTTCGCCTGTTAAGTAAACCATTAATTTATAGTGGATTCCTTTGGATGAACTACTCAAAAATAATACTGGGTTGTGCAATCAGTATTTTTTGTACCAACGTTAAAATTTTTTACCGACCTTATCTTATCAGTGTTTCGATTATACTGGAAGTAAGATCCCTTTATCTTTTTATATTTTTTTTTTTTTTTTTGTTTCACAAATGTCTTATTTTTTATGAAATCTGATAAAGTTTATTCCCAAACCAGGTTTCGTGCATATAGTCATTTACTATGATACTACAACAATTACGTGAAGGATTGAATGTGCTGGATCTTAAAAATCATATCATGTAACATAATCTTTCAATAACTAATTGAGGTCTGAAGCCAGGAATGGGGATCGATCAATTCAAAATGTAATCGATTCAATAACAACTACTTTGTAAATTTCATGTAATCGATTACATTACAATTACATCTGCACTCAACTGTAATGGAGTATGGGCGTTGATCATTGTTGAAAGCCGTACAATGACCTATAATTGTCAATTTCTGTGTCATTTTGGTCTTTTGTGGAGAATTGTCTCATTGGCAATCATACCCCATCTTATATTTTATCATTAGACAATTCATATACTGTGGATTCATTTATTTTCGTTGATACCAATTTTCGTGGAATAAGGAAAACTCACATGTTCGTGGATATTTAATTTCGTAGTTTTAACGAAGTCTGCATACAAGCCTATAGACATTTTGTTATTCGTTGAACATTTAATTTCGTGGTTCACCTGTACACATGAAATACACGAAAATTGGTATCCAACAATTAATAATGAATCCACAGTAGCAAAAACGAAAGACAAGAATACAAAATACCATAAAACAATACCACAATGACGGGATGCATGAGCAAAATGTAACAAAGAAACAAAAAAGGCATATAGACAGAGCACTTTAGAATAATATAGCAGTGTCATATATTTATTTTGTGATGACATAATCTTTTTTGACAGATTAACTTTGAATGTTAATGTCTCTGTGTTTCTCTATAAAAGAAGGAAATTCGATTATTTTTTAACAAATAGTGAGTATTTATTGATAAAGTAGCTTCTTTGTCTGTGAGGATATTAATGACGCTTAAATGTTGTACAATCCAAGTGGGAATCTGTGAAATCATATGTCCTTAGTTCTAATAAATGCAACAAAAACCTTTGATGTAATACAAAATCATGTATATATAACTCTAAAGGAGGGACGAAAGATAACAGAGGGACAGTCAAACTCCTAAATCGAAAATAAACTGACAACGCCATGACTAAAAATGAAAAAGACAAACAGACAAACAATAGTACACATGACACAACATAGAAAACTAAAGAATAAGGAACACGAACCCCACCAAAAATAAGTATATTCATATGAATGGAGGCAGACCAACTCTAAAGTAAAAACCAACTAATCAGAACAACATGACAAACACAGAGTCCGACTCATACATTAAGGAAAATAATGACGATATATCATCCGGACCAAAAATAAATCTGCCCAAGATAATCCAAATTCATTTTGATATTGGTAACCATGAGAACGTAATTGAAAAATGACAAGTACAGACAACTGACAAGTAACTGTTTTTGAAAAAAAAAATAAAAATACTATCCAAAAGAGATCTAAATCCGATCCAAACATATTCGTTCAAACTTGTCTTTAAGTATTGAAGAGAGATGTTTACCAGTAAGACCACATACAAAGGAGTAGGTCCTCAACCATTTTATATGTTATGTATTATCAGCAAATACAGCAAGTACAGACAACTGACAAGTAACTGTTTTTGAAAAAACATAGAAATACTATCCAAAAGAGATCTAAATCCGATCCAAACATATTCGTTCAAACTTGTCTTTAAGTATTGAAGAGAGATGTTTACCAGTAAGACCACATACAAAGGAGTAGGGCCGGGAAGGGCCGATTTTGGCCTCAAATTTGAAGTTCGTCTGCGGAAAGATTTTAGACACTTTTAAACACTTAAGTGTCTATTTCAGTTGATTCAATAAGTACATGTGAAAGATTTCAACTGATTTACTCATTAACAAAGCTCTGATTCTAGCTTAAATATGTAAAATCTATCAAATATGCCAAAAAATGTCACTTTTAAGATGGTTTTTGTCACAAATGATAGTGGCCGCATCCGTGTTAATCCTCAACCTTTTTATATGTTATGTATTATCAGCAAATACAACTTACATTGAATATAAAGAATGAACACGAATGCGGCCACTTTCATTTCAGGCGGAAATTGTCCAAAATTTAACTAAAATGCTAAAGTTGTGTGAAGATTTCAGTAATTTAGCATGACTTAATGATGCTAGTATCCGACATATGTGCATTGTATTGTCAAAAAAAGCCCATATTTATGTAGCAGAAGCATTTTACTTTCCAATGAATAACTAAAAGTATACAATGTAACAGTTTTGTAAAACTGCTTTAGTTTGGGACCAAAAAGGGGTCTTACTGAACCTACTCCTTTATGGACGTACGCTATTCCATTAATAGGAATAAGTTGGAAAGTCTTTACTGAATTATATATGAACACTATATATGATTGACTTATGAAAAGGATATTTTTGTTGAGACTTGTTGAAGGACATGGCTATTTATAAAATCAAAAATGATTACAACACAATTTAGTTTTTAAATTATGTAAATGCTACTTTATCATAAAAAAAAATCTACAATCTGAAGGTTAGGCTATTCTGTTAAAACAATACCAGCATTAAAATGTATATCAAGGAATTCGTCTTCATTGTCTTTGTCAACGCATCTTCAGATCATCCTCCTCCTTTCCTGCATATTATTCCCTAAGAAAAAAAAAATATTTATTAAAAATGAGAAATCAATATCAGTATCATGAATAATATTATTGTTCGTGGTATGACGTTATATACGTTTTGGTTTTGTACAATATTTTCTATTATTAATCTCGAAAGTACCTGTTACAAATTGTTTTAAACAGGTATTACACACAATGAAAACATTTTCTTTTGTTTTTTTTTTCTACCACTTGATCAGTAGAGATGTGATTGAATTTCCGTTGGTATCATCTTTCATGAAAATAATGATTCAGTTTTTTAAAGTTCAACTTTCTTCTGTAAATTTCTAGTTTATAAAGTTATACAACATTGCTTAATCCAGTCATGATTGCACTGGTAAATCTGTCGTCAAATTGACTACAATTTTACCCTATAGTACTGTATTCATCATAAGGAGATTATGTTGGAATGTTGTTCTCCATATATGTGAAATCTATATGGAATAATTCACTATATACGAGAACGGTTAAATAAATGGTAGTTAAAACGTTTTCATGTGCAATCCTATTAAAATAATTGTTCCATAGGTACAAACAAACTTTGCTCAAATCAAATAAACACATTGCCAAGAAGGGAAAGTGACATCCCCGTACAAAAATATGAATCCAAAAATATCGCTGATTTCGTCGTTTCATTTTGTACAGAGTTTAATGTTTAAAATTCATATCCAGATAAGGACCTTATTTGTGTTCATATCAAACATATAAAAGTAACTTAACAAGAGCTAATATACACAAAATGAACCAAGCTTTTATAGTAGAAAGTAAAACTGTAAAGGCAATTTTTTATTCAAAGAAACTTTTATGAATCTTTAAAAGTCCATATCAATACAAGAGCAAGCGTTCGTGCTATTTATGAGGCTTATTGGAAATGGTTTTCATAGAAATCTGCAGTTGCGTGTTATTTCCAAAAGGTAAAAATGTTAGTCTATTAATGAATTTATTCGATGATTTTGCAAAAACGTGAGCAGAGTATGCCAGGTTTTGATGCAAATCAGAACAAACAAATTGAACGGGTACATGAAAACTTTTTGCATGACAGTATTAATGGAATTTATTTTTGTAAATCCCATTCTTTAAATTAAAAGATCTAGTTTTATTTTATATAATAAAAATGACAAATGAAAAGTAAGCTTCATGTTCAATGGAATGAATGTATAAACCATATTTTGAAGAAAAAAATCAACACATACACCATAACTAAAATCATCAGTATGCTTGATTTTGTTTTATCGACAACATATGTGTGGAGGACCTATGTTTGAACAAATAGATATAGGAAGATGTGGTATGAGCGCCAATGAGACAAATCTCCATCCAAATAACAATTTATAAAAGTAAACCATTATAGATCAATGCACGGCCTTCAACACGGAGCCTTGGCTTACACCGAACAACAAGCTATAAAGGGCCCAAAATTATTAGTGTAAACCCATTTTAACGGGAAAACCAACGGTCTAATCTATAAAAAAAAACGAGAAACGAGAAACACGTATAAATTAAATAAACGAACGACAACTACTGTACATCAGATTCTACTTTCTAGTTTACTTTCTTATTGAAACTAATTGTGCTGATGTTGTCGACCTGTTGAATGAAAAAAACCTGCACATTCCATAAGTTTCACGTTCAGCTATATCGATGATGTTCTTACACTAAATACTACATTGTAGTAATGCAGCGATGGGTTACCTCGTAGAGGATACCACAGCTGCGTACATTAAGGTGTGTCTCATATCTCGACTCGCTAACTACATGTAGATATCGCGCCTGTTCATTTGTGTCTTGAAAATAAACAATTACGAGGAAAGCCCATGTCGACGAAAGGAAACTCACATGTAATTACGATAGACTGAATGCAGATTGACTTTAAAAAAAAGCATCAGGCCATTACCATTATAAATATATATCAGTTAATCAAAAATGTTGATATAAATTTTAGATTACGTTTTGTTCTTATCTGACCATTTTAACGAATTGTTTTTTTTTTTAAATAGATATGTTTAAACACTATTGTCTTTTGACCTATGCATGCTATGTTTGAACATACATATTTTGTTTGAAATATTTGTAGGAATTCTTTGAAGGATAAATGTGAGGAAGGTATTTCAACAAAAGTATGAGTTTTGAAAGAGTTTCGGATGGCATCATTATTTGATGAAACGTTAAGAATATTTTCCATTAATTATTTCCTCCTTTTTCAATTTTGCGTTTTTAACTCAATCCCTCAAGCAAATGTAGTCTAATAGAGATCTGACAATTTTCGAAAGATTTTTTGTTATTCTCCATGACGTTGTATACATAAGTTTGGAATTTAGGAAATACCTGAGGGAATCAAAATAAATTTGTCATGTACAAGTAAATTGATATTATGTTCATGCTACAACAGGGACGCGACCGCTGGTGATAACCTACTTGTCCTTGTGATTACCATTATCCTAGACCACTTTCTTTCAGTTATTCCACTACCTTAAAGATAGAATTTGAACGTGCAATTCAGATTAAAAATCTAACATCGTTCCAAACAACCGATTTGTTTTATGCTTTTTAACAGTTTGTGCATTTTGTAATTTCGATGTTTTTCGAACATGATTTCTATTTCTAGAAACCCCAATCGTGCACACAAACTTAAAGTTGTCAGTAGTATAGTAAAATTCGATGCAACTGTCTTACAAATGAGAGGTTGAGCGTAAAAAAACAGGATCAATTCACCATTTTCCACATTTGAGTCAGGAATATTACAGATGTTGTCCATTCGTTTGATGTTTTTATCATTTGAATTTGACATTTTATTAGGGATTTTCTGTTTGAAATTTTCCTTAGAGCTTAGTATTTATGTGATTTTTACTTTTTATTAGGTTAATATTTTCGTAAAAAAGCCCTGAAAATCTGTATTATATATTAAATTACTGCGTCACTTATATTGTCGAAACAAACTGTGTTGTTTGAAGAAATCTTAGAATAAACTAGTTATTTTTTTCTGTTTATTGATTATTTTTTTTGTGTGCATTATACAAGATCTCATCAAAGGATTTTCTTTGATGTTTATAACGTTGTGGATTGAAAAACTTCAACCAATGAAAGGGTTAGGCGGCATCATTTCTTATCAGCAGTTTTAATACTTTCCTTTATGTGTATATGTATATATTATGAAAGTATTTAATTCATTATATAATTTTTGGTTTTTCTTATAAATAGCTAAATCATTATTCATTTTTTTAATTCTCATTATTATGTTTGTTTTTGCAAGAATTATTGAAATGTGCTGATCTAAGATAAAAATTACCCGCCTCATTTGTATCTGTCTGTCCTATGTCAGGAGACTGTCAGAGTTTAACGAATGTCATATCTTTATAGCTTCGTTAATTGGAACACTGGGTATTTACAGCATATATTTCAATATTATCTAAACTTTGTTTACACAGTCACTTCTTTGAAAAAATACAAAAAATTAAGTCCTTTATCAAATGACAAAATCAAAAGCTCAAATACACCAAACGAATTGAAAACAACCGTCATATTCCTAACTTTGTACAGGAATTTTGTTAAGTATAAACTCATCTAATGGTTAAATAATTGTATGTTGACTCATTTTTCAATTCTTTTTATTTTGTCTTTGAGAACTGTCTCATGAAAACATACCCCACATTTATTATTGGCCAATATCTTGACAAAGATAAGGACATTCTAAATGGCATGATTGAAACCAAATCATCTCCTGTCCATGTGATAAGTTGAATTTAGTGTAACCGGGTGGGAAGATAAAAAATATATTACGTAATATGTTTGACTTTTAAATTATTCTATGGTATTTACATAAAGGGCCATTTCAATATTTGAACAATTCAAATCAATCCTTGCACTTAAATTAAATATATCGATGATATATCAGACTTGATACTAAAAGTACGACGTAGTTTGTTGTCTCGTGCTTCAACGAACTAGAAATAACTTAACTTCAAAAGCAGGAATCAGTGATGAAACTATTACTACAAAAGTTAAAAGTCTGAAAAGACCAATTTTTGTCTGAATTTTCATGAGTTTTTACTCGACATTTTTTCTTTGTCTGAATTATTTACAAAAACTCTTAACAAAGTATGAAATTGAATTAAAAGGTTCTTTATTTTTCTTGACAAACGTCTTGACAGTTTCAACATTGTCTTAAAATTTCTCGACACGTTCTGCATCATCTGATAAGAGTCTTGATTAGTCTCGACAATTCTTGACTGTCTAAATTTTGTCTTGATCAGTCTTGAAATATTCTTGACATTCTTAATAATGTCTGAATATGTCTTGACACATTCTAAACGGCCTTAAAGCTGTCTTAATATATCTCGACACATTCTTGGCAGTCTTAAAGATATTTTGACACTATCTCAATAGTATAAATTTCGTCTCAACTGGTGGACTATCAGACCCCCTGGGTACCATCAACTCTGTAGTCAGTAATTCGGTACTGATATGATTTATAACAAACCTTTCTAAAATTGTCCGTTTATAAGTTTTGAAATTAGAAAAAAACTAAGGTTTCAACTCCCTCAGGCAAAGTTGACCTTAAAGGAGTTTGGCTATTTTTTTAGGTGTTTTTAGCCATATAGCTCTTCAACTATTTCGGTACTTAGATATCCATCGGATTTCAAATGTTTGGCTTTGAGCGTTCCTAATGAGGATTAATCAAGAGAAGCGCTATGGACGTGTTGTAATCATTTTTTGTGTATAGACACATTACGCACTGTTTAAAAACTTTATTTTGCTATGGTATACTCATTTTTATTATCGCTTAACTAAACTTTGACTTAGAAGAACTAGGATACAATAATCCTTTTTTATGTAAAAGGAAATAGTACGATCGGAAAATAAGAACCATCACCTTTGTCGAGAAGTTTTGTTCTCAACCAATAGTGTGTAAAGTTCTTCATATAGATAAGATATAAGCAGTCAGTTTATCTGATATTTGAAATTTCATGAAGATAAATACAATCATTAAAGTTATTAGTTTACTCGATGACATCACATCCGTATTCAACATTAGCTGTTCACAAGTAATATTTTTTTTTATTTCTGAATTATGATTTAGGTGCACATTATCATTATTAAGAAGCTGTTTAATCCTCTCTACCCTTAGATTTCAAATCGTCTTTTTACAAGTCGTGCTCTGGAACAATTACTCATTTTCGTATAATTTTCAGAGTATCGAACTTACCAGTCGTTTTGATGTGGCGAATCCTTTCTTGAAATTTGAAGAGGTCTTGATAGTAAATGAAACCGTTACTCAGACACCATGATAAACATTTTCCTGTTCCCAAAAATGTGTCCTCATTTGAGATTTCCCTTATTTCATAACTAGTAATGTGTTTTAAAAGTGGAAACCTTAATATAAATTTTAAAAAATATTTCATTTGACGTGAATGCGTGATACTGGTGACAACAATGTAAAGACGGTGAATGAGGAAGACAAAAGTGTTTAACAATCTGCAAATATTATCATTGAATGTGTCTGAATACTTTCCTTTTCCTTACACTTTACATATTTTAAGTATAAAACTACATGCATGCTGTTACTATTTTTTAATTTTTACTCTCTATTTAGAATCCGTTTTACGCAGATTATACAGAGTGGAAGTTGAACATTTAACAACACTTGTTCATCGTCTCCATTTTGAAACGTTTATAAAAAGAAAGAGACCTTGTACGATTGTCAATGTGAAGCATACACACAACTATCTACAAACGTCACAATGATTTGAGGATCTTTTATTATTCATACAGACAATAAACGTTACAATACATTTTATGAAAGTTATTTTATGTAATGTATAGATACGTTTTTTGTTTAAGATAGTCTAGAGAAAGCACAATTTATTGTTATCTTAAACAAAGTTTTCTTCGTTTATAGAAAGATATGGTCAAGTAAATTATTTGAATTTCGATTTAAATATAACTTTGCAACCACGACTTTAACTAAAGCAGCTTGCAGATAAGCGTAACTATAAAGTGCGACTGAAATAGAGAAGGACCTTCAAAATACATAGTTTGAAGATCAAAAGAATTCATTTTAGATAAATCCAACAGACCAGATATGCTAGTTCAAAAACCTTTATATTTATAATTTGAGTGTAAGTTAGCATAATTTGTTTATGGTTTTGTTTACTAAGAAAGAGCATTCCTTGTTTTTATAACAATATGAAGGAAAAAAACATATTTGGATTTTGCAGAAAATTTCGTTCATATCTGTATGCAAAAGTACTCTTGAACAAATATTTTTGAGATAACGATGATATTGATAATTACTATCTTGGGTAGACAGGTTGTCTTTAATGGTTGGATAATTCAAGTTTAGCAGAAAATGATAAGCATACATATCTAGTAGAATATACATAAAAATAAGAGTGGTTTGAGTGTCAATGACAAATATCTCCATTCAAATCATAATGTGTAAAAGGTAAACAGATATAAATCAAAGAAAAAGCAATTCGTTTGTTATAAAGATATAAGAAGATGTGGTATGAGTGCCAATGAGACAACTCTCCATCCAAGTCATCATTAATAAAAGTAAACCAATATTGTTCAAAGTACGGTCTTCACCTTAAAGCCATGGCTATATTTGAAATGAATCTTCCCTTTCGAGATGTTTTTTTGTTTTAATTCTTTTCATTCAATTTATTTATGCTATCTTCCTACAACTGTAACAAATCATCTGATAAGATGTAAGGGTCAGAAACCGACGAAAAGTTCTTTTTGGTATCGTAATGGCAATGTATAAATGAATGGAGAAACTAGAGAGTAAATTGCAAAATTTTTACTTATTCGTAAAAAATTCTTTCATATCAAAATACACAATATATATACATCTGTACAAAACGATAATAATGAATGAAAATACATAAAAACAATAATAACATATTACAGAACATATTACATAATACAGTAGCTTGGCCTAGAAAAGGGGTCAACTAAGCCACCAGGAAAGATGCAATAAAATAAGTCTTTCCTACCCCACAAAGGCCAAGCACTTGGCAGAAAATAAAGCTTTGATCTTAATGCCTGATCATAATTAGTTCTAATTTAACCATACAACTATAACTACAATACCGGCCCAAGCAAGTACCGTAATGTTAACAGACAAAGTCATTGTAAGAATTAAATAGATATAAGAGCCACACACAAACATCTATATATCAATGATAAAGTTTGCATTATAGTTAAGTATGCATAAATATATCATGCATAAGCATTAAAAAACTTAACGGCCCAAGCAGTTAAGTTTTGTTAGAATACATAGCTTCATGCGTTGAAACCTTTTGACTTTATAATTGCTATTGCATTAAAATGATATGTTTTATTATATGATGACAGACTAACTGGAGATTTATCAAAAATAAAATTCGTATAGATTGCCAATTACCAGCCCAAGCAAGTAATGTAAAGATGCTGAAAAATATGTATATATTCCTATAAAAATGATTGTACCGGCCCAAGCAGGTACCAAAATTGCCTATCAATTTAAATGAGATCTTATGTATTTTTGAAATGCGTTAGACTTCCAACGTCCCATAGATCGTATTTGTGAATCGGATAAACCTCTCTCGGCAGCATCAGTTGCTGCTCCTATGCGGAAACTGTGTCCTTTGTATCGCGAACTATCCAGACCACAAGATGCTAAGCATTTATGTAATATTCTGTCAAAGACTGGACGATGTAATGGAGTGGCATCAACAACACAAAACAATGGTTCTGTGGGAACGGAATAAGGTCTCACTTTCAGGTACTCAACCATGGCAACGACGGCTGATTCCATTGCGGTACCATGTGAAAACGAAATGGTCTTTGGCATTCCTCTAACATTATGCTTAAATCTTCGGAAGCAAACCTGAACTTCTGCTGCTTTGCCCTGGATATAAGACAATGAAACATCGTGCAATAGCAGAACATTATCATTTGGGGCATTTTTTGACGTCACCAATTCTCCAACTCTAGAGAAAGTTGAAAAAGCAAATAAGAAAATTGCCTTGAACAAAACTTGATCATATGTACACTTGACAACTAATGTTATACTTTGTATCAACTTGTTTAAAATAGGAATTGTGATTGGAAGACGGCTATCAAATGTTTTTGATAATCTATATGTGCCTGTAACTAATTTCTCAACTAAAAACGACTGAGTGTTGTCAGGCATTGACATCATTTTGTGAACATAGGCTATGGCGGATAGATATGTTGAAATTGTACTAGGAGCATATGATTTTTTAAACATGTAGGCAATAAACAATGAAATGGTAGCTACAGAAAGTGGTGGCTGAAGGCTTTGGTTCATTATTTCTGTACAGAAAGAGTCAAAAGTTTTCCATGCGCGGCTGTAAGTAGCTCGAGTTGATGAAGCTAGAGCTGCATTTGCTAAGATTGTAACGTACTCCAAAAGTTCTGTGGCTGGAATTGATGTGGAACTAAGCACGGTTTGGGTTGAGCAGCTGGGGATATTCTCAAAAACTGTTCTACCTGTAAACGAGAAAGGCAATCTGCAAAAATATTCTTCTTCCCAGGTATATGCTTTGCTTTAAATAATATGTTAAATTGCAAACATCTGAAAACCATGTATCTAACCATTTGCATTGCTGGACCATCAGATGTTGATTGTTTATTGATTACAGAAACCAGTGCCTCATTGTCAGTGAATAACAGAATAGAGTGATTTCTCCACAAAGTCCCCCATAACTCAATTGCTAAGATTATAGGGTAAAACTCTAAGGTCATTATATTGATGTTTTTCCAGTTTTCTGGGAATGGACCATAAAACCATTTTGACCCGTATATGCCTGCATAACCTTTAGATTGTGCAGCGTCAGTGTGAAGTTCCAAAGTATTACTGGACATGAAACTTTCATTTAAAAACATTGATTTCCCATTAAAAGAATCTAAAAACTGTAGCCATATTCTTATGTCATCTTTTGTTTCCTGATTCAGATAAACATGATTTTGACCATCAGATACAGTCATAGTTAAATTAATCATCCTTCTCAAAAATGCCCGTCCTGGTTGAATAACGGAACAAGCAAAATTCAAGACTCCAATAAGTGATTGCAGTTCTTTTAAAGTACAACGTTTCATGTGTGAGAACTTTTCCAGAAGATGTCGACATTTTGTTATCTTATCCGGAGGCAAACGAGCTTCTTGTTTAATTACGTCCAATGTTATTCCCACAAAATCCATAACTTGAGAAGGGAGTTCAGTCTTTTCTGCTGATAAGGGTACCCCCAAGTCTTCACATAAATTGACGAACGCCTTGAGTTTGGAAATTGCATCCTCTTTCGATTTCTCAATGATCAGAAAATCATCCAAGATATGCACCATTGAAGTGATACCTAATTTCGTCAATGCTATCCATTCTAACGCAGTACTGAACTCTTCAAATATTTTACAACTGGTCCGACATCCCATTGGGAGACAACAATCATAGTAGAACTTATTATTCCATTTAAAACCTAATAATTCATAATCTGACGGATTTACTGGAAGGATTCTAAATGACGATCTAACATCGGTTTTGGATAGGAAAACTTGATATTTGTGGCTACGCAATTGTTTGATTTCATTAATGGCTTCATGTATGCCTGCATAATGTACTGCAGCTGATTCGTCGGAAATACCAGCATTTACCGAATTAGACTTTTTGTCTGGATACGACAAGTGATGAATTAATCGACAAGCTGATTGAGACTTTTTAGGTACAAGACCTAATGGTGAAACCCTCAAATTTAAAAAAGGTTTTTCTAAATAGGGGCCCATCACTCTTTGACAATTAACTTCTTTGTTAATTTTTTCTTGTACTTGTTACGGCCAGAAATCGCCTTTAAATTGTAGCCAACAAAAGACACAAATCAATAGTAAAATTTAACAATATTTAATATACAAAAGTTTACAAAAGGTATTACACAAATATTACTGTTAACTTAACTGTCAAAATATGAGTCCAATCTGTTATCTTTATCTGTATCCGGAAATCTTTCGGAATCCAATTTGAATATTACGTTCACTACTAATGTCACAATCCAGTATGATGTTGTTTGTAGAATAAAAGTGTCAATCCAAATGCTGTGAATACTAATGTCTATCAATGTCTATGTCCAAGTTTAATTATGAGAGTTTAACTTTAGTGTCTGTATATATAGTGTTGTCATGGAAAATTCTAGAACACTCTATAATGGAACATTGTGGAAAATCCTGGAAAGTTACAATGGAAGTTTCTGGAATAACGTAGAAGTTTAAATTACGCATCTTTTATAAGGATCATTCTAGAAAGTTCCAATCATTCTGTGATTGTTCCAGTGATTCCTAAACTGCACAGTTATAAGATTATTTGGTAAACAACTATCAGGCCATACAACACAAATTAGGCCAACATAAATAAACATAATAATTACAATATCATAACACCTCCCCCCTTAAAAGAAGTTTTAGTGTAACAAAAACTTATCATGAATAATATGAACAAAAATACATAATATATACAAAGTGATTTAATAAGCTCTAGATAAAGCATCAGCTATTACATTATCTTTACCCTTAATATGTTTTACAATTACATCATATTCCTGTAACAATAAACTCCACCTAGTCAACCTCTGATTCTTGTTTCTCATTTTATGCATGAAGGTGAGAGGATTATGATCAGTATAAACAAGAATAGGATATACAGTGGGATTCAAATATACATCAAAATGTTGAAGTGTTGACAACATTGCAAAACACTCTTTTTCAATATTTGAATAATTTTTCTGATGTTTATCTAATTTCTTAGAAAAATATGATATAGGTTTTTCAACATTATCATCTGTCTCTTGATATAAAACAGCTCCTATTCCTACATCGCTTGCATCAACGGCAAGTTTAAATTGTTTTTCAAAGTCTGGAGTAATCAGAACTGGACTATTAATTAAAAGTGATTTGCTATTTTCAAAAGCTTTTTGACAATTTCCGCTCCAGATAAATTTAGAATCTTTCCGTAAAAGATGAGTCAATGGTTGAACAACAGTAGCAAAATTTGAACAGAATTTCCTGTAAAATCCTATCATGCCTAAATATCTCATAAGTTGTTTTCTATTTGTAGGAGGTGGAAATTTGGAAATAGCTTCCACTTTAGCCATAATAGGTTTTACTTGACCTTGGCCAACTGTATGCCCTAAATAATCAACAGTGGCCTGACAAAATTCACTTTTACCAAGATTAACAGTCAAATTTGAATATGACAATCTATCAAAAGTATCATACAGATGTGTTAAATGCTGTTCCCAGCTATCACTACATACAATAAGATCATCAATATAAGCATAACAACAGTCTAAATCTTTTATAACATTATTGATCATTCTTTGAAATGTAGCTGGAGCACTTTTCATGCCAAATGGCATTACAGTATATTGAAATAAGCCATCTGGTGTAACAAAAGCTGATATTTCACGAGCTCTCTGTGTCAATGGAACTAGCCAATAACCTTTCAATAAATCAAATTTGCTCACAAATTTTGCTTGACCAATATTGTCAATACAATCGTCTATCCTTGGAATCGGATAGGAATCAGATTTTGAGACTGAATTTACTTTTCTGAAATCAGTCACGAAACGAAAAGTTTTATCTGGTTTTGGCACAAGGAGACAAGGAGAGCTCCATTCACTGTTACTCGGCTCAATAATATCATTGTCAAGCATATATTTAATTTCTTTTCTCATAACTTCAAGTTTGAGTGGATTTAGCCGATAAGGATGTTGCTTAATTGGAGAAGCATCTCCTACATCAACATCATGACAAACAGCAGTGGTTTTGTTTGGCCCATCTGGAAAAAGATTTTTAAAAGAAAATACCAAAGTTTTTATTTCTTCTCTACGATCAAAAGACAGATGTGCAAGTTTTGAATCTAAATTTGACAAAATTTCTGAATTTTTCAATCTAACTGTCTCTTCCATAGTTTTACAACTAAAAGTTGGTTCAATTACATCTGGTTTGTCATGATTGTTCTCAAATTTAACCATGCCTAAAGTGGCAACTGGTTTACTATCACATAGTACATTAGTACGCTCAAAATATGGTTTTAACATATTAATATGACACACTCTATTTTGTTTGCGCCGACCTGGAGTTTTTACAATATAATTCAAATCATTAATTTTATTCTCTATTGTATAAAGACCACAATATTTAGCCTGTAAAGGATGTCCAGGGACAGGCAGAAATATAAGTACGCTATCACCAGGCTCAAAAACTCTGTCCCTGGCATCTTTATCATACCATATTTTCATCTTGTTCTGTACATTTTTTAAGTTTTTCTGAGCAATTTGACAAGCAGTATACAATTTTTCTTTAAATCAAGATACATAGTCTAAAAGATTCAAGTCAGTATGTTAAGTAAGCCACTTTTCCTTAATCAATTTTAACGGTCCCCTTACAGTATGACCAAATACCAACTCAAAGGGACTAAATCCAAGGGATTCTTGAACAGCCTCTCGAACCGCAAAAAGTAGAAAGTGAACTCCATCATCCCAGTCTCGGTCAAATTGAAGACAAAAAGTTCTAATCATGTTCTTCAATGTTTGATGAAAACGTTCTAAGGCACCTTGAGATTCTGGATGATAAGCACTTGATCTGTACTGAGCAATCCCTAACTGGTATACGACTTGCTGAAATAAACCTGACATGAAATTTGATCCCTGGTCGGACTGTATAGACTTAGGAAGTCCTACTAATGTGAAAAATTTGATCAAGGCTTTGACGATAGTAGGTGTCTTGATATTTCTGAGCGGAATAGCTTCAGGAAAGCGGGTAGATGTACACATGATTGTCAATAAATATGCATTTCCAGTCTTGGTCTTTGGTAAAGGTCCAACACAGTCAATTAGAACTCTGCTGAAAGGTTCGTCAAAGGCTGGAATAGGCAGAAGTGGTGCTGGTGGTATTTTCTGGTTAGGTTTACCAACAACCTGGCATATATGACATGATTTGCAGTATTCTGCAACATCATTTCTAAGTTTAGGCCAGTAAAAATGCTGCAAGATCTTAAGGCAAGTCTTCCTTATACCTAAGTGTCCAGCCAAGGGGGTGTCATGGGCAAGAACAATAATTTCTTGTCTATAAACTTTAGGCACCACCACTTGGTATAGCACTCTCCATTCCTCCTCTGGGGTAGCATCAGGAGGCCTCCACTTCCTCATTAAAATACTGTCCTGATGGTAATAGCATTCGGCCACTTTGTCTGCTTCCTCCTGTGGTTGAGCCCTCTGGCTGAGCTGAAGAACCTCAGGGTCTTTATGTTGTTCTTCGAGTAAATTATTTCGGTCTAATGAATGGCTGTTTACATCTGGCCATGGCATAATAACATTTTTGTTAACACTAGGTGGTTTTATAATAGCCTTTTCTGAGTTACCAGGATCTTCAATATCAGCTATAAAAGTGTCAGAAAGGTCCATGTAATCAAACTTGTCTTCTTGCAAATTCTCATTTTGTTGTTTTCTAGCCATCGCCCTAGTAACAACACAAGCTGGATACAATTCAGCATCATCTTCAGGTGATTTAACATCCACCACCGGTTCACTGGTAACAATTGGTTCAGCAACCACTTTGTTCCTAGCTAGATCATTTCCTAGCAATAAGGTAACACCCTCAACAGGGAGATTAGGACGAACACCTACAACAACTGGTCCAGTTATCAAATCTGACTTCAGATAAATACGATGGAGAGGAACATCTATACATTCTAACTCTACACCTTGTAACAAAACGGAGGCACCAACAGAAGTATTCTCGGACAAAGGCAACACACCTTCTAACAATAAAGTCTGAGAAGCTCCAGTGTCCCGTAAAATTTTAATAGGCTGAAGAGTGGTATCATCAACAATAGCAACAAACCCATCAGACATAAAGGGTTTATATTCCTCCATATAATCACAAAAACTGAACTTAAAAGCCTGACTCGCAGGACATTCCAATGTACTGGTAATATAAGGTGTCGTACAAGCACTGGTCTTCGGCTTATTATCTCGTTCATTCTTCTTCTGGAGTCTAAAACAATCAGCCATCAGGTGACCAATCTTCTTACAATAAGCACAAGTCAGTGACTTCTTCTCAAAAGTATCAAATTTTGAACTAGACATATTATAACTGGACTGACTCTTATTCTGTGGAACAGGCTTACTATCAGTACGCTCAGTGCTTTGATTTTTGTAATTTCTACTGGAAGTATTAACATTTTGACTCTTGAAACTTCTTTTATGTGAAAGAGTATAATTATCTGAAATTACAGCCGCATCATGTATTGACTCAACAGTTTTGTCGTCTAAATGTGTTTTTAATTCTGAATGAACACATTGTTTAAACTCTTCTAATAACATCAATTGTCTTAGTTGATCAAAATTGTTTTTTGTTTTCTTTGAAGTAAGCCATTTATCAAATAGATCTTCTTTTTTCCGAGCAAATTCCACATAGGTTTGCGAATCAAACTTTTTATAAGATCTAAATTTCTGTCTATATGCTTCTGGTACTAGCTCATAGGCTTTCAAAATTTCCTGTTTCACAGTGTCATAATCAGAACTTTTTTCTGATGGAAGTGCGGAGTATATTTCAGCTGCCTTACCCTCAAAAACACTTTGCAGCATCGTAGTCCAATACGGCATTGGCCATTTCAAATTATTAGCAATTTTCTCAAACTGTGGAAAATATTTATCAACTGTTTTTTCACAAAATTTCGGAACCAAACGTATATTTTTTGCTGCATCAAAATAATCTGATTTCGACTGGACTTTAGTGTTGCTTTCTTCTTTGACCATTTCAATTTTCAGTTTTTCCATCTCTAGCCTTTCTCTCATTTCAAGTTCTTTTAATTTTAATTCATCTTCTTTTATTTTCTCCCTCTCCTTCATTTCCAGTTCTTTTAATTTAAATTCATCTTCTTTTTCTTTTCTCTCTATTTCCAACCTTTCCTTCATTTCCAGTTCTGCTTGTTTTAATTTAAATTCATCTTCTTTTCTTTTCTCCATCTCCTTCATTTCCAATTCTTTTAGTTTGAGTTCATGTTCTAATTCAAGCTGTTTTAATTTAAAGGCGTCAATATTTTCGACCTTAAGTTCAAGAGCCTCTTCACCTAAAATTTCTGCGTCAACTAATTTGTCTATAACCAAATTTTTTATAATTTGTTTTCTCATAGATACTTTAAAAACTAATTTCAGTTCTTTAGCAAGCAACACTAATTCCTCTTTCTTTAAATTATCAAAACTCTCCAGGTCTGGCGTTTTCAAAAATTTACCAGCATCAAATGCCATTTTGTAGAATTTTGTTGGCTAGTTATAATAAAAATATTGAATAAATTTTGAATAAAATATTTTTAAGCTCCCGGACGAGCCCCCAATTTCTGTTACGGCCAGAAATCGCCTTTAAATTGTAGCCAACAAAAGACACAAATCAATAGTAAAATTTAACAATATTTAATATACACAAGTTTACAAAAGGTATTACACAAATATTACTGTTAACTTAACTGTCAAAATATGAGTCCAATCTGTTATCTTTATCTGTATCCGGAAATCTTTCGGAATCCAATTTGAATATTACGTTCACTACTAATGTCACAATCCAGTATGATGTTGTTTGTAGAATAAAAGTGTCAATCCAAATGCTGTGAATACTAATGTCTATCAATGTCTATGTCCAAGTTTAATTATGAGAGTTTAACTTTAGTGTCTGTATATATAGTGTTGTCATGGAAAATTCTAGAACACTCTATAATGGAACATTGTGGAAAATCCTGGAAAGTTACAATGGAAGTTTCTGGAATAACGTAGAAGTTTAAATTACGCATCTTTTATAAGGATCATTCTAGAAAGTTCCAATCATTCTGTGATTGTTCCAGTGATTCCTAAACTGCACAGTTATAAGATTATATGGTAAACAACTATCAGGCCATACAACACAAATTAGGCCAACATAAATAAACATAATAATTACAATATCATAACATACTATTAAAGGATTGCTTTTAGCTGATTTAAGGTTAGAGCAATTAAACTGTGATCTAGGTCCATTATGTTCCAATCGAAAACCATTTTTAAAACCGTTTAAAAGATAAAGTGTTTTTCTGAGTCATAACCTTGCAAATGAAATTTCAATCTATCTGTCTTAATAGGAGTAGGTAGTTTACATTTGTTTAGGTTTGGTTGCAGTAGCTGTAGGTCGTTGTAAGTTAGCTGTGTTTTCAAAATTTCTGGACGGTCCATTCTCATTTGATCTGTTTGTTGTTTTATTCTTGTAGCAGTGGGACTTAGAATGACCTTTGAAACAGATACTGCAGATATGGGAGTATCCACAAGTTCCATCACAAATTCGCCCCTCATTAAACCTGTTGCATGTTCTACGAGGGGCGCTGTTTGGAAAGGGCTTTGCATTATTGCTTGTTTGAGTCCTTTTCATTGTGTTTGTATTATTTGCTTTGGAAATAAATCTATTAAGGGACCTTGTATGTAAAATTTGATCGACGTAACTCCAAGAAAGTGTGTCATCATTTTGCATTAATTGCCTAAAATTAACATCATAAAAATACCAGTCGCCACCATCCTTTTGAATTTGGCGAATCAAATCCATATAAATGGCTAAATCCTCTGATAAAGTAGGGTGATTGGGGTTAAACTTCCTAATTACAGAAGAGAAAATGCTAAATGCATCGGTCCAACTTTCAATATTAACATATCTCTTTTTCTTTCCTGATGTCAGGCCCACCCTGTTGTTCTGAACAGCTAAATGGAAATCCAGTTCGGCAGGATGGTGGTCAACTAGTATGTCTGACATATCAATAAACTCCTTATTTTTAATTTTTTCTTGGAGTTTAGAATTAATCTTAGTATATAGAGGTCTACCCAATTTGATAAAATCCCAAATAAAATCTTGTTTACATAAATATCGATCGTGTTGCTTATCAAGGATGTGTAAACTGTGACGTGTAGTGTAAATACTGACACACATAATCTAGACAGGGGCTCTCCAAAGGGAAAGGCAAATTAACTTAGAATAAAACTAAAGATTTCCGTCATCTGCATAAAATAAGTTATTAAAATAACTTGCCTATAAAGGAAGATAACTAGGATACTCTATTTTAATAAAGAAATGTAAAGACCCTTACATTTGTTTGACGCAAGACAGCCAATCTCATGACTCAATTTTAATCTTTATTTTTTGAAAACACATTATATCAGTGGTTTTTCCATGTGTTATCTTTTTGAAAACTGACAGTTTGAATAATTTGTGGATTGAAAAAAAGGTCATAATTCATACGTTTGATTATGCGTTTGACAAAAGGCATGATATAAACTACATTTTGGCAAAGAATTGGGAAATTCTATCGGTTTTAATTCTAACTCCTATTTACTGGTATCTTAAAGGGGAAATATATATTTCCATATGTTTCCACACTGAAAACTCTTTAAGTTAAGTAGATAAATAAATATCACTTAACGATTTTGTTTGTTTCTACTCTAAATAAGTATCAAACATATGGTAAGATTTCAAAACAATTTTATTTACATACATAAGCAAAAAATGGAAAAGACATTTTCCACATTATCCAAAGCATGAAAAAGTGAGAAACGTGAGTAATGCATTTGTATATTAGATGGACTAATTTATGCTAATGAAGAGTTCAACATTTTTTTGCATTGTATCAGGCCTCATCGGATAGGTCAATAAATGATTATGTAATAACTTGGATAACAGGACGTTACAACCAATGAATGTTTAATCACCGCACCCTATTTGTAATTCAGAACTAATTTATTGAATTCAAATCAATATATCAACATATGAGCGTTGACAATTATACCCATATAATCATGTTAGTTGTGCCAAAAAATTCATCTATTTTATACGTAGGTGTTTCCTACCATTAATTCAGAACCGATACATATAAAGCCCGAAACTAAATTGAAAAAATAAACCATCTAATAAAATACAAATGATACATATAGAAGTAATGTAAAACAGAGATTGCAAACACAATTTGGTCTGATTAATGCACTTTACCTTTAAGCTCCATATAATTCCATTTATAACCTTATCTTATCAACTACTTGTGTTATGCTACTTCAAAAAGACAATCACTGATTCATTCTTCATAGATCCAACAACATTCTTCGTCGTTTATCCAAGTTAATATAGATATTTCGAAGTATTCCTGCGTTCGGATAAAACAAGTATCCTAGCTTGATAGTAGTATGTATAGTATTGAAATGGATATATTTCGAAAGTTGAAAGCAGTTGTATGCGCTAATCAAAACTTAAAATTTTATATAAAGAATTAACCAGAATATAAAATGAAAACCCATGCATCTTACGGATTTTACAAGTATTAAATAGAACAAAATGTCCCAGCCAATGTACATTGTGATCTAACCAATTTTATCAAAATCTCTCCATGTTAACATATTTAGTTACAATTTATCGACTCGAGCTTTATAAAGATAAAAACCAAATTCAAATGAGAAAAGTTGCACAAAGCAATATAAAGAGAGGAGATGAGGTTTGATTGACAATAAGACTAACTAAGACATAAGACTAAGGAACTAAGGCTGTAAATCGGGATACATATTAATTTTATTGATTTATGTATTGATTTGTTTTCATTTATTAATTAATTAACTTATTTCTTCATTCATTTATTTAATGTATCTAATTATTCATTTATTCATTCATTCTTTTTTTTTAAAGATCTTCTAATATTTAAGGTTTTGTTGGGGACAATAGCCTTATATTCGATTGAAGCATAATGTTACAAAAATAATAATAGCCTGATTGATACGAACGTTGTAATTGTATAAGCATGGTCACCTAAGAATATCAAGACCAGGCAAGATAACTTTTGATTTTGTACTTCGAATATTTTTATACGGTCATTGAGAAACAATAGTTATCAAAGGTACCAGGATTATAATTTAGTACGCCAGATGCGCGTTTCGTCTTCATAAGACTTCATAAGACTCATCAGTGACGCGCATATTTATAAAGCCAATTAAGTACAAAGTTGAAGAGCATTGAGGATCCAAAATTACAAAAAGTTGTGCCAAAAGCGTTTTAATCACTACAGGAATAAGAATGTAATTTAAAATCTTAAAATAGGTATAAAGACATCTGCAGGTCATTAACTAGTATATATACAAATATCATAATATTCTACAAAATAATAGACATTTTAAGTTTTTGTTTGTCGTACAACACGACCATGGTATATATGAAATTAGAAACCAACCGTATGCAGATTTTTTGGGGGAAATTCTGTCGCCCCGAGTTGTGTGATACGACAAGTCAAACCGAAATATGAACAATTAGGTCATAAAATATTAAGAATATACAAAAATGCTTAGATTTATCCCATTTAACAGATCATGTCAAAGTTGAATTTCTTTTCTTGTTAGTTTAGGTTAAAACAATGTTTAACAGTTCAATTCTAAGATTTAATAACTCAGACCCAGTTAATTGAAAATAAATGCTTTAAATGAATGAAACAAAAAACAATTCAAAGTCACTTAATACATCATTTATTATACATTTTCATGATTATAAATGGGGAGTTCAATGGGTGTTTTTTTCTCTCGTTTATAGAGTTTTTACGGTGGAATTGCAAATTATTTTTAAGTTAAGAGAAAATTATTTCTAATAATAAAACATAGTGTTACCCCTCTTTTCCCTGGCAATATGTTCTATAATCTCACATAATTGTCTTGTATTAAAGCGATAAATATTAACAGAACATAACATTATTTGTGTCAAAAGGTATACATGGTATAATGAGTGTTTTTTTAAAGACCTTGACTACCAATGAGGTACGGTCAGGATTTTTTGAAAGGTGAACTGTGCGTTTAATGCGTTTACTGGGACTAAGTACTTGACTACATTTCAATCTTATAAGGGGGGGGGGAATGTTTTCTGCCTAAAATCTTTTAAGAATATAAAACATTGCAAAGAAAAAAACCAAACATCAACAAAACACGATTACCATTATACGAATAACATGTTTCAACAATTCGTAGTTTGTCTTTTTTATATTCGTTGGTTAGAATTACCTTACACAGTTTATTATGTAATGCCTTTGAACACATCATATTGAAACCAGATATTTTACGTGTTGTTACTTCATAAAAAAGAATCGTTCCGAAAGGAAATAATTCCATTTACAGTGTAGGCAAATTAAGACTTATAACTAAAAATATAGCCGCTATAAGATTACATCCGATGAGTTTTAAGGCATGAGTACGAATAAAGTGCATTGTAAGAAACATAATTATAGTTTATTAAAGATTACATTATTAGAAATGACCAGTAATAGTTTCTTACCTTATAATAGGTCTCTTCCTTGTCCTATCTGTCTGATTACAAGTTATCGTAACCTGTAAATGATAACGTTATACCTCTCGACATTGTTCTTCTCAATCTTAATCTTATGATCATTACCTTTTTAAACGTGAAGGAATGTCCAAAACATTGTGGTTTTAATAATAACTGATGGATATTGAAACATCAAATTTGTGTTTAAGGTGTGACATATTTGCTTTAAATAATATGCATAACTTGATAGGACTGGATTAAAAATAAATTTGTTTACCACAACATCTGTTGGGCCGGTACCAATTGGTTCAAGATATGTGTGCCATGTATTGCCAGTAGTTGTTTAACGGTCCATGTTTTTGGGAGTATCTGTTATAAGGGTTGTTGTGATCTGCTGTACTGTTCGGTATTTTGAATAACATGTTATCCCTTCATATTAATTATTTTACAAATTACAGGTTGTAACAAGAAATGATCATAATCTGTTTTAAGTATTTTAATGCATAGTTAAAGAGAAGACATCTATTGGACTTATTTAATTTCTATGTGCCAGCCTATGCCCAGGAACTGTTTTGTTTTAAATATATACTTATTTTCTGATTTTTTTCAAAAGATCTTTATTATATTAAACAATTCAAATAAGATTTACTTAATAGCCATGTGAAATGTTGAGCTGCTTCAATTGGAGTAGGTTTAAAAACATGCTGTCGAGTTAAACATTTTGCTCTGTATCTCTATTCTCGTGTTTGGTCTCATTCATCTGGGAGGAGGGAATAACGTACTAAATAGTTGTGAAGAAAAGTAAAATAGTTATAATTAAATACACCCAGGATAATCAAGAAAAAGTTATTTAAATTGTCACACTTATTTAAAGATGCCCTGTTTTTGGAGCGAAACATAAGTGTCATCGCAGACGAGTTTGTTCGGCATCGTCATCAAAAGTCAAGACAGACATTGCTTAAAGAAAAAACTGCAAATAGTGTCCGTGATGAAAAAAAAAACACAGACAAAAATTATTTTGTGTTGATTCAAACTAAACACAAACCATGTTTAGATACGATATTATTCTAAATACAATACTCAATAATTGAAACATCTGAGTTAATTTATAATCCTAAATTATAAAGAAAGGCAACAGTAGTATATACCGCTGTTCGAAATTCATAAATCGATTTGGAAAAAAACAAATCTGGGATAATAAAATAAAACTAAGGGAAAGCCATCAAGTATTAGAGCAGAACTACGACACAACAACAGAAACCCAATATCAAAATGTAACACACACAGAAACGAACTATAATATAACAATGGCCATTTTCCTGACTTGGTACAGGACACTTTTAGAAAAAAATGATGAGTTGAATCTGAATGATATTTCCTTGATTGTTTTCCTCATATCAAATATAATTCAAGGTAAATAACTATCGCGAAATGACACTGTTAGTTACATTCCTGTAGATGCATGGGATCATCCTTCCTCAATTAATCACCTGGTTAAAAACTTGAGGTAAAATTGATCTTTTAACAACTTTATTCTTTCTACATCCCTTATTTTAAATTGTTTTTTAGGGAGGACATGTAGTAAGAGAATCAAAAGCATCACTGCAATCAAGCACACACCTAATCATCAGACACTCCTTAGAACGTGTAGTAAAAACCAGTGGAAAGTACAAAATATTTAAACGGGAGAGTTTTTATATTATATTATAATAAACATTAAAAAAAATTGACAATACATTTAAACGTTTGATTTAAACAGAATAAGTCGCAGTGGTAACATTTTATCAATATCTATAAATAAATGTATTTTAAAGTTATATCAAATTTTGTATAATTTTGTTTGAAGGCACACTATGATGTTTTTTAATACTGAAATATTAAAAATACGTTCGTTTTAATTGAATAATTAATATTTGAATATTGTTGTATTTTCTGCTGAAAAGCTTTTTTTTTATCATTTATCATTTTGTTGACAGGGTGCAGGAAGTTACATTATCAATACATAGACGTTATCTCTCCCCACTCAAAATATGTTAATGTATCGAATGATGGTACACAATTGATTTCTCGTGAATCATTTTATCTTTTTACAGATATCATTGTTTGCATGCGTGCATTAAGCAACGTAACTTATCTGATTAATATGTCGACATTCTTTTGCTGCGTAACACTAGTTTCGCCAATTCATTAGACTGTTATAGTACTTCGATTTTATCCAATCGTACTCAGTCTGATAAATTCACATCTGATACCCAACAATTTCATTTAATGTTATTGAAATTAATCATTCCTAAAAATCAAATATCTCTAACGACCGCCGTTCATTGAAAGTCCTTACTTTCAATTAGAGTAATTTATAATGTTGTAAATGATATAAAATCAAATAGTATAACGCTTTGGGGGGGTAAACCGTGGGCTGTTACAAATCATCATTCAATAAAATAAAATCAGTTCAATCATTGAAACAAGCAAACTGAACATTTTATGACGATGTGTTGTTTTTCGTTTATGATAAAAACATATTTTTTTAAACACAGTTTCGGGCACCGATGCATGCATCTTTCATGTTTTCAAGAATTGTTTAATGTTAAGTATGCCGGAACAAGAGTTCCCATTCCTTTTTCATTTTAAAAGATTGCAGCATGAAAGAAGGCGTTTGGACTAAAGGGTGATTCGTTGTGAAGTTGAGGACACTTCTCAAGTTTAAAGATCGCCATTGTAATTTGGTAGACCATTTAGGGAATTTCTATTTCGCAGATTACCTCGAAGATTTTCCAATACATCTGCAGGTGTTGAACTACTGTATGACACTCATCAGCGAACATATATTTACTTAGCTTTAGTAACACAATAGGATCCATATAAAGAGCAGAATTATCTCACTCTCAGGAAAACCTGCATTCACCCAAGGGTTTTGTTGATATTCGAGTGCTCAGTTTTTTGTTTTGTATAAACTGATCTTTTGTTATTAGCCATTTGTCATATTGCGTTTTTTATTTGTCTTTTTAAATTGATTTGTGACTTCTTTTATATTTATTTTTCACCCCCTTGCTTGTCACAAAAGAAATGATGCTCTTTAGGTATATGGTTTGAGCTTGCTAAAAGGGATAAGACTCTATGTAATTTTACAGCCAAAGCCTCTAGTACAAAAGACCATTCGACCGTGTCGAAAGCTTTTTCAAAATCGACTAAAAGTAAAAGTCCAGGAATGGGAGGGTGGTTGTTATTAAAACTTTAGCACTTCCCATTTTGGTTCAAGTTCTGACTGTCCTACCTAACCCCCCAGATGGGGTATTGAAGGAGATTCAGAATATAATTTTCAATTTTTTATGGAAAGGAAAACCAGATAAAGTGAAAAGAACAGTGGTTATGTTCGAACACTGTGATGGCGGTCTTAAGATGCCTAATATTAACTATTTTTGTTATAGTGTAAAAATGTCTTGGCTGTATAAATTACTAGACCCCCAAAATTATTCTCCTTGGAAAGTTTTGCTGCTTAGTTATATACAAAAATTTGGGGGAGACAAAATTTTACATTTAAGTAAGGAAGGATTGCTTTATTTAGCAAAAAAAGTCAATCCCTTTTGGCATGATATCCTGGTAAATTTTTCAAAATTTAAAAATGAGTTGAAAGTTGAAAACAATACCGATATTCTGGCCCAGTCCATATGGCTAAATCCAAACATCAAAATGGATGGCAAGAAGATTTTGAAGGGTAAATATATTGAAAATTGTATGTTTTTTATCAATGATCTGGTGTCAGATAATAATATATTATTCTCATATGAAGAATTTGAGAAAAAGTATAATATCAAGACTAATTTTGTAGAGTTTTATGGTATTTTAAGTGCCATTCCAAATAGATGGAAAAGTAGGATAGAAGGTAGTTCTAAACTTGATAATATTGAAAATAAATCAGTAGATAAAGTTAAAAAAGAACCAAAATCTTGTAAATTTTTCTATAATTTATTTCTGGAGGATAATAAAGTATTATCACTATCTTCCCGTAACAAATAGGAAATAGACTTAAATATACAGATTGAAGATTGGAATGCTATTTATTCCATGCCCTTCATTATAATTAGAAATTCGTTTTTACAAAATTTTCAATTTAAGATTGTTCATAGGATTTTACCATGTAATTCCTTTTTATATAAATGTAAATTAAAAGAAACTGAACTATGTACATTTGGTTCAGAAGTTAGAGAAAATATTTTTCACATTTTTTGGGAATGTAATGTAACGCAAAACTTCTGGTTTTCCATTATAGATTGGATTAGAAATTATGACATCTTCTTGCCTGTTAGTGCAAAAGAGGGCATTTTAGGTGTGTCTGAAGATTTTGTCAACAGTAAAACAGTTAATAATATCTTGTTGTTACTTAAATACTGTATATACAAATGTAGATGTAAGAGCATATTGCCCACAAAATATGGTGGGATAGAATATTTCAAGTATTGGATTAAAATAGAAAAATACTCTGTATGTTTTTTAACCCCTACACAAAAAATAAAAATGGATCAGAAGTGGCAATTGTTAGAAGCAGCATTAAATTAACAAAATCAGTTGAAATATTTATATCTTATTATACCATTATGATTTAATCGATCTTACAAGTGTTAATTAATTTTTTGTACTTGTGTCTAATACTGTATTATGTAATTTCACTTGTTTTATCTTGAAAAATAAAATAATTACAAAAACATAATTGTTCCCAATGTTGTAGACATTGAATATGTTGTAGACATTGAATATGTTGTAGACATTGAATATGTTGTAGACATCGAATAATCCTTTCTGAATTATCGACAATTGTACGACTTTGCCCTCGCAGAGCTATAGAAAAACAGTACATTAACGGGTGTTACACGGACTCTTTTTAGATGATACACGGACCCTTTTTAGTTGTTACACTGACACTTTTTATGAATAGAATCACTCGTGCATGATCAGTGAGTTCATGGGCACTTTAACTTTCAATAAGATTTGAACTTTTTGGTTCAACGACTTATTTCCTGTTTTTTTATTGAACAACATATTTACGTTAGCATCACTATCTTTTTTCAAACATTTCTAGTAAAATACTATTCATATCAGTACACAAGGGGGTTAGACATTTAACTTCAAAATGGGGGGGGGGGGGGGTGGGGGTGTTATGGTTTTCTCCTAAAATAGATATTTTGATCCCAAATTTTATGAGAAAAAAATTATTAAGGTCAAGCAGATGACAAATCATTCCTGATTTTCCGAATACCGTATAGCGCTAATTTAAACAAAAACATTTGGGTGATGGCATTGAAAAGTAAATAGTTAATATACTCAAAAAAGAACATATCGCCTCCTTTATGAAGCAAAATATTCGGTCAATAAATGTTTTCTTCAATATATGGACATGAATAATATTTTGGACAAGGCTAAAAGTAAAGAAATGATGATACTGACGTGTATATTTCAATAAAAATAAGACAGGAAATAAGTAAATAAGAATTAAATCTTATCAAAAGATAAAATCCCTATCAACTCATCAATGCACGATTTATCCTAAAACAAAAAGTGTTCATGTAATACACGTCCAAATAAGCAGCAAATCTAGAAGAAAATTATTCAACTTATGTCATCAATTTTGGGCGGTAAGCTACTATTGGATCATAATGTGACACGTGTTTAATCCCGATCAACACTTGCAGATCTAGAGACGAACATGAATTTAAAAAAATTAAAAGTATGTGCCTGAATATATATAACATTAAGACAAAATCCATTTTTACATAAACATTTAATTCACTAATGAAGTAGGAAATTCATTCTTTTGATACATTTATATTGTTATCGAATTTATATCAGTGGCGGATCCAGGTCCAAAAAAGGGTTGTTCCAACCCCCGAGTCCCCCACCACTGAATATTAAATTCATGTATTTGGCAACAAACGCGCGATTTTTACGATTTTTTTTAAGGGTGGATGGGGGAATGGAATGGCACATCCTTCATTTTTTCATCAAAAATAAAGATCACAGCCTTTTTATTCTAAAATGAATTAGCCCTCCTTCCCGCTTTCCTTTTCATCCATAAAAATCCAACCGTTATCCTACTTACTACTAAAACATTTCTTCAATATATTACTTTTTTACGAAGTTGCATTTTAAAAAGTCTTGAATGTGTACAACATTCATATTTTACTTGAAATGGTTCTTTTTTATCAAATTATTAGATTCCTGATTTTTTCTTGCAAAAAAAAATCTCGGTTGAAGGGAAATGAAAAAAAAAATGTGTTTATACTATAACTTTCATTTACTGTTTTATGGCTATCTAAGTTTCTTAAACATTTAGTCTTTCAAAATGTATTATTACTTTCTTGAAACGTCGTACAAGTAAGATAAAAAACAAAAGTAACAAAAGAAACAGGCCGGTAACAACCAGCCGAATAGTGTTTCTGCACTTAATATGTTTTGATTTAGAATATAATCAGCATTTAAAACCTGTTTTGATTTATATAACAATCAATCAAGCGTAAACTTAACTTCAGTATAATAGGAACATTTGTTATACTCATCAATATATAAGATTATTTCCTAATATCAGTTGAACAAATGTAATACAGAAGGAAAAAGTATTCCATGACATAATTTCCGCATAACAAATATTATTATAATATTGTTTCCCTCAGGAACAAATACTATTAGGAACAAATAAACGTTGACAACAGGACACTTCTGTCACGCCGTACATTTTTACTTTATAAGGTCACGTCCACACTCTTTATGTCTTAGATAGTTATGAATATAGATGTTGCGATTCTCTCCGACAAGTACTTTCTCAAAAGGGTAAGTTTCTAACCTTTATACTTAGCCGTTATGTATATGTAGGAGATACATGTGTTGAGTATATCAGAACAGTTCCATATAGTATAAATACAGATAAAGGACTATACTATTATTCGTATTTTGTATCTTATAATTTAAAGTTTTTATTTTGAATATCCTTTTTCGCAAAAGTTTTTTTCATTTTTATTGTTTGTTGGTTTAAATTATATATTGTATGGATGATTTCAACCTACAACATGTTGGCTGTCGTAAGTTATAATGTACTGACTAAGTATAACATCATATTGGGTTAAAACTATATCTAATTGAACACAAGTACAATATGAGGTTCGTCGAATAGAAATCAACCTCAACAAATGAATATCAATGCATATGTTATCATATCTCATGTTAAAAAAGTCTCTATACGAAATATATAACTGTTTGCGTTTGAAAAAACAACAACAATAAAAAACCGAATTCATCTTTCATTTTGTATTTAAATGTTGCAAAATCAATCAAAGTTGACAATAAAAAAACACGCAAGTCAGAAGCCTATGATTCAGTGGTGTCGTTTGTTGCAGTGGTACATATTTTTTACCATTCAATTGTTTTTACATAAATTTGGCAGTTAGTTTTAATGTTTGAATTGTTTTACATTTATCATTTTAGGGCTATTTATATTAAAGCTGACTATGCAAGTTGGGCGTTGATTATCGAAGGCCATACGGTGACCTACAGTTGTTATTTTCTGTGTCATTTTGATATTTTGTGAAGATTGTTGGCAATCATACCATATCTTCTTTTTTTATTTAACAATTCACAAAACACTTAAACTAAAGATTGAACATAGCACTGTGTCTACAATAGTGAGACAATATCCTTGATCATCTTGGACCACAATTTTCCAATACGTCCTTCTGAATCATGAGAGTATCCGTACTTCATTCGGTATAAGAATATCAAGTAAGGAAACGAATAGAAAACAAGGCTGATTAATGTGTTCTATATGAATATGATTTAATCAGGTTATTTTTCTCATTTGTAATAAACACAACGTCTTCGTTATTCTTTTGTTTTAGAAAAGTTTATACATGAATACACTTTAACATCGATTTTAAACATATAAATGGTAGAAACGTTGATGGATTGAATAAACTAAATAGATAATTAAATTTAGAAAACCGAAGTATACCGGTTCTCAAATCTGATTAATTGATTTAGAAGTCCTATCAAGGTAACAAATAAAAGCTAAGTTAACGTAATTGCATGAACTTGGAAAGACGAGACTTGGTGAACCCGTCATGGTAAGTGTGCCCTTATGTGAATATATGATACAATATGCAAATACATACTCGATAAGAACCTGAAACAAGATTCAATTTGTAGAAATAACAAATTTGACAAAAATTCTGGAATCTAAAAGTCTAAGGATGTGAAAAAATGTGTAGCTTTTTAGTTTCGACATAGCAGTATGTTGACAAGAAAAAGAGTTTTGATTTCAGTCGTTCTTCCATATAACTATGTTGATACAGATTATTTGTACGGAGCACGCCTCTGCTAAATGAGCATCTGGAATAAAATAGTAAACCATGTCTACTGTTTGTCATTTATGACTAATTTGAGTCTAGATATGCATTAGTTTGATTAATAATGAATTAAGGAATTGAAGCTGCCTCAACAAGTATTTTCTTTTATATTTTTGTTTTAGTAATGCTAAATTTCTATTTTTTACTAAAGTATTTATCATTTACATGATAAAAAATAACTTTGAAACTTATAAATCAAAACACCAAAGAAAATTGATACGAGTAGGCTGCTTATAAATATTGTAAACTTTAGGCGAAATTTCGCTTATAATCTCTAGTTTAAGTACTTCTGAAATCATGTCTAACAAAAACTATATAGTTCTATTTATTGACAGATTTTTTACGATATTGACTATTGCTTACATTAAACATATTATTTGAATTAGTTAACATTGTTTCACGTAGAACTCTTCTAGAACTTTGTGTCGGCTTCGTCAGTTTTCTTCTTTAAACGCCATCGTTTTTGTCGACTGCAAAAGAAAGTAATATATGGTGTTGGTTGTCAGTTCTGAAAATGTTTAACAAAAAGACTACTTGAAGGATACAACAGAATGGAACTTATAGTATTTCGAATAGGATCAAGTAATTGTTTGAAACAGATGTTTTATTATTTTGTGGCATGTGTGCAGTTTTGATAAACTTAGTTAGCATGGGATTGAAGCACTTGTTCAGTACGTGATTGAAACTTTTATTCTGTCCGTCATTAAAACATGTATAGGCTTTGTAACATTTTTTCAGTTAGCTATGGTAAGAGTAATTCACTTCGCTACTATACCGACATGTATTCAGATATGTATTGCGATATTCTAATTATTTTATTTTGTGTTTTTTTTAATATTTTGCAAATTGAATTATAATATTGTATTTGGAGAGACTAATGTAGATTTAGGAATTACGATCGCAACTATTTAAATTCATTACTATTATTATTTACGAGTCTCTAAAACTTCGGGAAAACTTTACCTATTTTCATGATTTTGAATTGCTCTATTCATACATGTGTACTTACCGAACAAGGCATATCAGTAATGCAATTATAACAAATTCTAGACCAACGATCGCACTAGTTGCTATGATCACTAGTTTTTGAAAGTGGGTTTCTTCCTGAAAAGAACATACATAATATAATTACAAGATGGAATCATTAAACTGAAGTGTAAAAAACGAAGACCGACCAATTCCTGAATTACTTAAGTCTGATCTTTATAAAAATTAAATAGATGTGATACAACTATTACAAGCAACAACAGGCATACGGCCTAAACAATTTAGGTTTTTTTTATTTCCTATGTTTGTATACTGTTGTGTATTATCTTGTTCTTTTTTTTTTTTTTGCATTGAAGTTGTCGGTTTGATTTAGACTTACGAGTTTAAATGTCCCATTTAGTGGTAGATTTCGCCTTTCTTTTAGTTATGAAAATGATTGGCAGATAATTTACATGTAGACGCCTAGAAATATCAATAACTATTTTTAATCTTTTTGCAATTTTTTTGCAAAGACATAATATTAAGGGCAATACTATGAAAGTATATTTCTTAATTCGTTATTTTACATGAACAAATATTAAATTGATTGATTTGACAACCGTCGTGGTTTTCACTACCCTGATTGTTTTTATTATATTCAGATTTATAGTTCAGTTTTCCTGATGAAAGTAACATAGTTCTTGAGTTCAATGTGCATTAATATTAAAAAAAGAAGATGTTGATTACTGCCAGTGAGACAAACTCGATTCAAGTCGTAATACGTTTCAATTTTTATATAACATATATGTATACCTACTTTTGATCGAATTGCTTCAAAAGTTAAACTGCTAGCTTTATCACATAATGGAGCTGCTGATGTTTTTGTAATTGGACTCAATGCCGGATCAGTAGTACTTTTTGTTTTTACAGTTGGTATCACTGTTGCAGAAACTCCTTTTGAACTAACAGCTGATGAAGTGTTTCTACCAGGTTTCGTTAAACTTGAATGAATAATGGAATATTTTGTAATGGTGGTGTTTACGGAATTTACATTTGTCAGTGAAGTAGTTGACTTAGTCGTTGGACTTATTCTTGAAGTGGAAGTGCTGGCTCCTTTTACACTTGATGATATTGTGATATATTTGCTTGTTAAACTTAATTTCAATGTGGTGAGTTCACGGATTGGTATGGTAGAAGAGGTCTTTTGTGGATTTGTACTAAACAACTTGTTTGAAGGGGTTATTCTAGTATTATCAATTTTCATGGTGGACGAATTTTTTGTTGAATAGGTAGAATATGTCAGTTTCGAGTTTATGTTTGATTCCATTGTTGTCACATTTTGATCCGTTGAAGTTATATTTTCAGTTGATACTGAAAAAAATCAAATAAGACAGTTAAAGATATATTTTTGAATGTGATGTAAAATTACATATTTGTTTTCTATTTAAAAAATACCTTAGATATCTGATGATTAGTTTAAATGAAATGTGTAGAATCTTTGATTTTAAACATATACAACTTACTTCCTTTTAAAATCCAATTCATTGAATAGCCAACACTTGCTATGCGGTCTCGTGATGACACGCTCTCCTCCTCGCCTGCGTTAGGTTGTTTGTTCAATGTCTGGTTAGTCCAACCAAAAATTTGGCAATAAGTATTTGCTGCTTATTCTCTTAGCACAAGACATTTAAGATTTTGAAATTGTCAACCCATGTTTGGTATAAACCGTGTATGATTCTTTTAAAGAAAACATCCACCTCGCTCATGATAGTTTCCCCATGCATCTATTTAAAAAGCATACTCTGATTCTGTATTTTTTTCTGAAAACTTTTTATGTGTTAAACATATCACTTTTGGTCTAGAGTCAAATGATGCAAGCTATTACAAAAACATCATATTTAGTTTGCATTGAACTATTCATCACGTATTCCAATGTAAGATCACTACGATTAACTAAATTCCCTAGTTGTCGTCATCATGAGCCGCACAGCGGTTGTCGAAGTATTACAGAAACTTGTTATGCTTTCAATACAAATTTAACTCCAGTTTTTAAGTTGTTCTTGTGTGACGATTTGGTGTTTTACGTCAAAGTGTATGGTAAACATGATATTTTTTGTCTTTATTAAGTCTCGATGTTGTCTTATTTATCATGATTAAATTGTTTCCATAGATTATATGACATGTTTGCCTAGACATGTCAACATTTTTAATAGGGGGTATGCGTTACTATGAAACAAAAACTCCAAGGATCTGTTAGAGTCAATACTGACTGATATTCTTTTCAAGAGGTTGTATACAAACAATTGACAACCAAAGCGCAAACAATTCATGCTGCGACTTATAATACTTGTATGCGTCAATATTTTATAACCCATAAAACACATTGGTATGTGGTATTTAGTGATATGTCATAACTAAAAAATGTTAAATTGACGAATCCTGATGTGGTGTTATATCAAAAACATTTAGAAACAGTAACGTGCAAATAATCCCAAAAATTGCTGAATATTATCACTGCAAAAAAAAACAACCCAAAAAATACACACTTCACTTAGTACCGAATACATTCGAGCCTTTAAGTGCTGACTAAGCCAAAACGGACTTCAAGTATAGCCAAAATATTATCAGCACGCATAATGCTTTTAAAAATTACCGTAAATCAAAGTTCAAGGACAGAGTATTAGAATTCGTGCGAAGATATGTATTGTACATTTAAAAAAAAATTGCTTATGATTTTTTCGAGGTCTTTTTCTATTACTCTTAGATATAAGGATGTCAAACGAAGGTTTTCAGCTAATTTGAGAACATCCCAAACGTAAAACATTTTATAACAGAAATTAATCTTTCAATTAATGTATCCAAAAAAAGGAAAATAACAAAAATATTAAACTCCGAGGGAAATTATAAACAGAAAATCCCTTAGCAAATATCAAAATCAAAATTGCAAACATATAAAATATTTGTAAACGAAACAATATAAAGTACATTTTTGAAAATAGGAAATTAAGAATAAGTGTTGTGGATGTTATGTGTATCAGTATCTTAAATTGAAACTATGCTTATCCATAAAATAACGAACGAAAATACTTACCATAGGTTGCATTGAAGTTCACTTGTTTACTGATCCCCGTTTGCATAAAGTTAATTGCCTTACAGGTATAGTTCAATTCATCTTCATACTGTACTGAGTATATAGTCAGCAATGATGAATTTATCGTCATGTTGGTTGTAACCTGGTACTTATCACTGGTGTGAAGTGTTCTAGAAAACGTTCCATTACTCATTAACCAAAAAATCTGTGTATCTCTAGTCAGAGGTAAAATACGACAAACAATAGTAGCATTCTCGTCAATAATGACAGGCTGTCGAACTGATATTGTAACAACTGGAGGATGATAATCTACAAAACAGTATTAGCAACTTTATTGAATAAGCAGCTAACTGTTCTAAATATCATTGTTCAAAGGAAATCCAGTGATACGATTTTTTTTTACCAGAAAACAAAAACAGAGTACTGTACGAGATGAGTAATACACTTGACAAAACAACGACGTTACGATACAAAGCACTGTATGATACCAAATGTAATGAAGAGTTCAATCTCCTTTTTTTTTTTTTTATCTATTTACTATATAGCTAGATCATTTGTATATGTCTTAATTTTTCTGTATTAAGTTGTGTGTTCATAAAACGTGAAAAGGCATTTATAGGTTAAAAATATTTTTTTTTTAATTTTTGGGTACTTTTGTTTGTCTATTATTATCAGGTCATAGATAGCTTATTTGATACACGAAGACCCTGCTTATGATGTTTTTAAAACAATTTTATCTTTTTAACCTTGTTTAACCTGTGCATTTTTTTCTCTGTTTTTGTTTAATTTCGAAAAAGTATATTCAATATCTATGTAACAATAGTTACGTACAGCATCTATTACATGCAACTCCCGTGCAATGTTCATCACAATCTGATGTCAATTCAATATCGATTGAGGAACTGAAACTTGAAGCATTCGTTAAAATAAATTCCTGTCAGTTCAAAAATACCAATGATATAGATGATTACAGCATGGCACACAAAGAGCCTTCAAATAAGAATGGTGGGATTAATTTGTATTTTTGTTTCCAATTAACAATAAGAAAAATTTGTGTAGGATAATATCTTTGAAACAAAAATATATCTACTCAGCGCTATCACATATTGGTAGGATATGCAAATAGGAAGAAAATCTTTAAATTTTAAATTACTTGGCTAAGCTTTGAAAGTCTTTGTTAAGATGTATATATATCGTCGGTGTTTTTTGTCATAATTAACGGTTTTTATATTGAAGTATTGATGGCCGATCTTTGAATTTAAACTTGTTCAAAACTGTTTACTCTCAGGTTTATGCAGAGCATGACTTATTTGTCAAAACACCTATTTAGAGTCGAAGGCCGTATTGAACCCAAAGAAAATTAAAGTATAGATTTTCCCATGATTTTAGGGATAATACGTATCTTAGTTTGTAACAATTTTAGCATACAAGATGATTGCAATGTCATTCAAGTGAGAGATTAAGCTAGCTGTACGACTAAGTTTAATCCCCCATTTTCTACTCAAGGAAATGCCTGTACCAAGTCAGGAATATGACAGTTATAATCCATTTGTTTGGTGTGTTTGAGCAATTGATTTTGCCATCTGATTAGGGACGTTATGAAAAATCATCAAAGTTACGCATTTTTGTGATTTTACTTTTGCTACACTTTGTTTTTCCACATGACAGTTTTAACCATACTTAGTTATGCTTTCAAGATGGACAAACATGGCACTTCCTGACTCGTTTCTTGATTGAAGACCCTCACAGTATACAACGTCCTCTCCTTGTTCGTTAAGTATAACAGACAATACTTTTGGGGAATCCTTTCAAGATGAGAAAATGAAATGCATAATTAAGAAGATCAATAATGTCGCACATATATTAAAATGCATGTACCAAGTCCGGAATATGATAGTTGATTTTTCATTCATAAGTTGCTTTTAAGCTTCTGATGTTGCCTTTTTCTAAAATACTTTGCGTCTTGAATTTGACATCACGGATATTAATGTTAATAGATAGTTAACATCATATCTTGATCTTTTAGTCGATAATGACAAAGGTTTTAGACTCCAAACTCAGACAAAGGTGATAATATAAACTTCCGATATTGTCAACTTCCAACATGCATCTTTCAGTAGTAATATACTCGTAGTGTATGACGTTTGCAAACATGATTTCAGATGTCCGTAGTGTGCTGCTGACACATAAAATATTGAACAGACTCACGAAACGAACGAACGAAATCGACAATACAGAAGTACTACGGTAACCGTCATGAATTGTGTCAGTTTTTTACTCACTCTCAGATATTTTGATACAAGATAAGTCGTTTCTTCGGTAATTTCCACAAAAATATTTTTTCTTCAGGATTATAATATTTTGACTAAGTGTGGACTTACATGGCAGATGATATATGCACACCACCTTATTTTTCACGCACTTGGTTGCGATCCGTTGAAGTTTATACAATTGCTTCAACTTTTTTTGTCACCTTGGTTTATTTTTTGTTAAGAATTTGTACGATTAGAACATAACGATACACAAACTTACCCCTAAATTAAGCTCCTTTTGGAATTCATAGAAGCTTGATTTGCCTTTTATTGCAGATTCTGTTGGTATACTGATTTTGTTAGTGTATAGATCCGCTAAACAGTATCTTGGTTGTAAACCAGTATTACAAAACCTACAGTGATAAAGAAAAGGAAGCAAAAACACTTGCAGTAAAAAGGGTCTTCAAAAATACCCTTAAAAGATTTAATTCATTTTAAAGCTCCGGGATTAATCTCATATTAAGGCATACAAAACAGTAATAAAGGAAACGTAAAATTGATTCTCATTAATCTATCCTTTAAGCTTAGATCACGAAACACATATTTGATATACAGTATCAAACGACAACCACTACATTACACATGTTACTGACTGCTGACGAGGACAGAAATCATCCGGGAAGTCAACAGTGAAAAGAAACACGTTTTTTTCATTCTAAATTATTCCAATTGTCCAATATCATACTTTCATTCGTTTATTTATTTGTTTTGTGACATTAACATGATCAATAGGTGATAAGAAATCAGTAATAACTCTAACGGCAACAATCCTTATCGCACACATATTCAAATAGCATTTTTGTAATACAAATTAAAATGTAAGGTCCGACCGATCAGTTATAATAACATTGGTTTTACTGACTACAAGAACAAAACAAAAATTGAGGTTATATGTACTATAGTTAAGTCTTTTAAAGTATCGGCTATTCGAGTACATATGTTCAAACTCTTTTGGGTCATTTGTTAGTAGCACTATACAAAAGAACTATGTTAATTGGACATGCTTTGATACTATATATGCGCTTGAATTTTTACTTGATAACATTTTTGTTCGCTTTGGAGATTCCGTATATCGTCAAGTTATTGGAATTCCAATGGGGACTAACTATGCACCACTTATTGCGGACCTGTTTTTGTATTGTTATGAGTTACAATTTATGACTCGTTTTTTTATATAGACTAGAACGTTGGTTTTCCCGTTTGTATGGTTTTACTCTTGCAATTTTTGGGCCCTTTATAGCTTGTTGTTCGGTGTGAGCCAAGGCTCTGTGTTGAAGGTTGTACCTTGACTTATAATGGTTTAGTTTTACAAATTGTTATTTGGTTGGAGAGTTATCTCATTAGCACTCATATCACATCTTCCTATACCTATAAAACAAAATATACAAATAAAAAAATAGATATTAACATCCTATGTTTCCGTTCTTAGATATAATCATAATACAAGGTTTGAAAAAAAGAAATTCTTAACTTATAGAATTACAAAATATGCATGTTTTCTAACTGCTGGTCCATTGTCATAGTTATACTTTCATTTCCATAATTTCCAAAACGGGTCAATTATAACTCCGTTTCACAATCAAATCAATGGCTGTGTCTCCCTTTTTACTTTGAAAATACACACACACACATTGTTTACATTATCTAAGCGGACCAATGACCATAACTGGACACTTCATTGATAAGTTTATCCCAAAACACCAATTGATAGACAGACCTATGATACGCTAACCAGCTAAACCCCGCCCAGTCAAGGGAAATAAATCAAGTAATACTAACCTATTATAGGAGTAACATATCTTCATTGATCTACATTGCGTTGTTTGGCATGGTAAATTCACCACTTTCAGATCAATAATGTATGCTCCTACTGCTGCTAACTTTGTCTATCAAATAAATTCTACTTAAAATGATACAACAAAAGAAATATTCACATCTGAATATAGAACATAAATATTTGCAATATATCTTTTTTAATTGTTCAGTGCATAATATCTATGACCCACATTTTATCAAACACAAGATTCACTACTTAAATGGATATGGTTATTATTGTTTAGTCCTTTTCGTATTTCAATATTTTGCTTCTAATACAACTTTAGCTTTCAAAAATTCGGCGTTTCTAATGAAAATATATAAAACCGTTGTGTTCTTTTTCTCTTTCAATTTTTGAATGAAGGATATTTTTACTGGATGACATTTGAAAACAAAACTTTTCACCTTGTCGTACTTAAGTGTGACTTAAAGGGAAAATAACAAAATTCAATCGTACATTATATTTAATCATCCTAAAAACTTTTTTTTATTTGTTTTCAGTCGATGACAATAACTTAGAACTGTGAACTTATGTTTACCCCTATTATGCCATGCTTGTGGTTGTTGTAATCTGTGTATTATTGAAAATATACTGCCACTGACGCATACACATCTTACGAATATAGCAGGCCTCACGGTCATAAAACTTTCGAGCATGATTTTTGTACTCAGACTCGAAAATCAACCAATCAAATTGCTGGATTTCATGTTTCAAGCATGATTTTTGTGCTCCGAGCACTGAGCAAAGTTTTATGCCTTCATGACCAGGTCTTTGTGCAGCAGAGTATGCTATGAGATGATGCTTTTTAGAATAAGCACAAGGCATGAATATGTATTCTTATAACAAATTGTTGATGCAGAAAGTTTATCTTTTGTTCATTCAATTTAATGAATTAGTTTGCTGCGTCAGTGAAGTAGAATTCGGTTTTCGCACATTACTTTTTGTTTTGATTTGAATTTAGTTTTTGGGCACACAATCATTGCTAATAAAACCTTATTAAAACAAACGGTGTCTATTCGATATTTCTGGCTGCTGAATATTTCTATCTTAGTTTATCTTAGACTTTGGAATAATTATATACTATTTCATTGTTTCACAATGATTCCAGTTATTCTAGAATTTGACCATGTGCTGAATAATAACATGGATGTTAGTATAATGTTCGTCTATACTACAGATTATATTGGTTATTGATATGTTAATTGAATTATACCAATAGATATACAAATTTCTCTTAAGAATGTATTATTCTGTCTTTTTCAGTCTCGTTTAGTCTCGTTGAAATCTCGTTCTTAAATTATTTCCAAAACATGTGATATAAGTGGAAAATATCAATGAATTTTTAAAAATATTATAATCAAACATAACTATGTGAAAAAATTGTGTATTTACAATGAATGCTTTTTGAGTAATCCAGTTTTCAAATTTTATGGCCAAACAAGTCAGTATTTTTAGCCAAGATTTTGAGAAAATGGATAAGGGATACAAAAAAATGATTTTACAAGAATCATGAACATCCCATACCATTTTGGTCTTTTCAAATTTCTTAGATATGTATTTTTTCAATTATTTATAACAAAAAAGTTGAAATAATATTCATTTTGTTCTTAAAACGGAGAAAAATCACAAAAATACAAAATTGACAGCATGGTAAATTTTACTCAAAAAGCTTCAAAATATGATAAAACTTTCTTATATTAACACCTACCTATAGTTTTTTAAGTTAATTTTATTCAGATTGGTCCACTTCATCTTTATAGAAAGCATGAAAAAAGTTAAATTGTGGAACTGTGATTTTTTTTCACGATAATAGCCCAAAAATAGGCAAAAAATCGATGAAAAAATGGGAAAATCATCAAAATTGGGCATTTTCAAAAGGGCGTAGCAAAAAAAGAAGTGCACCACCATATGTTTTTTTCTTCACCAATTATTTTGTTACAGTCTTATAAACCCAAAAATCTGGTTAAGAAAAAAAGTTTAATTCTAGAAATTTTTGGCTCCTTAGAGGTGTACATCCTTAAAAAGAAAGAAAAACAATTTTCAATTGCAATAGAAAACTATATTGAATGTACAATGTATCTGAAGGCAAAAATAATTATTTGTTTATTTATATATTTTACAAGGTAGTATTACCAGCATTAACATGGACAGTATCAAACTCATCTTTCCAAATTTGTAGAGATTGGCATCGCATCATTATACCATTTTGATTTTTTGACCCTACAATAGTGATAAATATTGTATGAAATTTTGGTCATCAAGAATAACGTTTTTAAACTAGTATTTCTACCAGGTTGGATAACATGTTTACACTTTTCAAACCTATCAAAAGGGAATAAAAATGTATTGGCACATTATCAAAGGCTATCAAAAAGCTTGGCTTCTCAATTCGCAAAATAAAATCACCGGAAAACAATTTCAATATTAGGAGAAACATGTTTATCTGCTTAACATGTTGTTGAAATTCAACAGAGCAAAAGTGTTGCTAAATCAATGTAGTCAATGAATGAATTAAAAACAGACATGTTACGAAAAGGTATATTCTCGACGCCTAGGTTGACAAATTAGACTTTAAATTTTGGGACGGTGTCAAAACATTGATTATATATTTAAACAGGTAAAATTTAAATTCTGCACGTCTTGGTTACTTCAAATCACATTTATCTAGAGTCTCATTATGTAACATCATATATGACAATTTCTTTTGTGTTATCATTGCTGGCAGGGGCGGATCTAGCCATTTAAAAAGGGGGGATTCAAACCATATGTCCCCATTCAAATGCATTGATTGCAAAAAAAGGGGTTGGAACCCCCAGACCCCCATCCCTTTGATCCGCCACTGTCCAGCCTATCAAGACATGAAAGGTGTACGCGTGCAGGAACGGGCGGGCTAGAAAAGGGAGGGCTGAGAGTTACACAAGTTCATTCGATTCCAGATTGATAACATAAACATAGAAAGCTGGTTAGATATTAGTCAGTTTTATTTGCTGTATTACACTTCCTGACAAAGTTCAACCTGTCGCTTCACCAATCCCGCACAAAGCTCTACAGTCTGATTGATTCGTCAGTCTGGTGTCTCCATAAGCTTCCAATGACTCTGAAAGTTTTTGAGCGCCTGGTAGCGTGTTCGACATATACCCGATACTCTGATATACGCAAATTCATTTTTTTTAATATTTTCTTTTTTTCTGCTCGTGTTTAGCTCTAAGTTGATGGCACCTGTAGCGAATAAAGAAGGGCGATCGACATGGATATTTTTTTCTCGCTAAGATGACAGAATTCTGGGGGAAATTGAACTCCAAACGTGGTCCAATTAAAGGCAATAGATTATACTGTTGGGCATCATTTTGGTGTCCTATATATGAAACCACTTCGAATAAATCTAATATGATTTCTGTTGTCCACAATCACCTATGTATGAATGCAATGTCCGCAAAAAAAATTGAGTTAAGGTGTAAATGCAAAGTCATTATGCAATGCTTTTGAATTCTGCAGGGATGTTCAACCGGTGAGTAGTAAGTAATATTTTCCATAAACCTCCTATCGTTCTGAACATACATGAACTATTTGCCACTGGACGTTAAGCAACCAACAATCAATCAATCACAAACCCATTATAAAGAAAATACAAATTGAACTGAAACTGTTTTAATAAAGACAAAATAGGAAGAAAATAAAGGAAGAAAATACATTCCTTCGCCGCTATATGACCGGGAGTAAATTTCTATAACTATTATGCAAAATTTGCAAAAAGTTGAAATTGCATTAAAATCGTATTTTAGGTGTTTTAAAACATACCCCGTTAGATAATCATTTAGGTGGCAAACAACTGGATCAAAATACATACACTCCTTTGTTGGCTTTTCATAACTATATAAACATTAAAAAGTTACATATATATTCACGAGTAGGTATAAAACAGGTTATGATACTTTGATTATTTGTAAGGTCTATCAAGGACTAGCCAAAGAATTCACACACTCCGTCCTCTCCCCTTGTAAGGTCTATTAAGGACTAGCCGAAGAATTCACACACTCCGTCCCCACCCCCCACCATCTACTGCTGCATTTACATGACCGTGCCCCTCCCTTCGCCATTTTTTTGCATTATAGTTTCTTAACAAAATTGATGGAATTTATTAATATCAATTTCCTATATTTCTTATGGTACAAATGTCATTGAATATTCGTTCCATACGAATTGCCTCCAAAAGGATTAATGCAGTTTTTCAATTATATTCAATGTATACAGGTAATATATTTTGTGTTTTGATATAGTCCCCACATTTAAAATGTAATTTGTCAACCTCAGCGTCGAGAATATACCTTTTCGTAACATGTCTAATACAAATATAAAATACAGTTAAAACGTATTTTGCGTCATCGTTTATGCGCCTGATTTCCAAGCATATATGCCCGTCACAGTTAACTAATCATAATTTTAGTAACTTCGCCAATTAACGTAACAAACTGTCATTTTGTTGTAAATTTATCCAGCAGTATTATACCAAAGGTCAAATCTTTAAGTCCATTAAGAAGGAATATTACGATACAAAAAACAACTGTGATACTCGCATGTACTCCAAAAGAAGGTAGACCAGGTGCGTCTGTCGAGGGGTAAAGCGTGCTATACATGCATCACCCGAATCCTCACTCACTCAAAATGTTGCAAACAGACTATCATGGTAGCTTGATATTTACGACTGAGAAAACCTTTCACACACGACTTCGGAGACAGCCATTCTTCATCCAAATCGGATGGTGACTGTATAACGCTTGTAGTACCGATTTCAGTCACTTTTTTTTCTATTTAAGCCATGCTAAGAATATACATATTGTAAACATAAATTGCACTTACATATAAAAGGACGTAGATTTATCAATTGATCCTTTGATCAGACAAAATGTGAGTATAAAAAATGCATTTACCGGCATGTAGAAAATAATTTCATCAGATAACATAGAATAAAATTTTAAGCGGCTTTTACGTAGAGCATATATAAGCATTTTTTCTGTAATAAATGAATCGTTTAGGGAGAATATCACTAAAGAGTTATTCAAGGGCCAATATTTTTTCATAATTATGTAAAATAATTTCTGAAGGGTTTTCTTCAAGTTTACCATATATATTATGCTTATAAAATGTCGTTACATAAAAATAAAAATTCAAATTTCGTAAATTGATATCATTCCATTGTTTAAAGTTTAGTTTTGATATAACCCTCAGAATTGAAAGAACCGAATCTCATAGTAACTGATCTAAACTAACATAGAATTGTCCAAAACTGTACAATCAGTTCAAGGTAAGCACTGCATATACACTGTCCTAGGATATGACCTCTTCTGTATTCGCTTCATGTTTGTTAGTTTTTGATTTGGACACTTGATAAGGGACTTTCCGTTTTGAATTTCCCTCAGAGTTCGGTATTTTTGTGATTTTACTTTTTTCTGTAAGAAAATATCCAATTTGCATGCTGCTACAGTTGCCGTCAGTTCCGGGTATTTTGTTCTTACATATCATGTTATCCAAAAGCATGGCCTAATAAGGACAACTATCGTAGTAGTTTTTCGTGGTAAGATTATGATAAAGTAGTTATAATATGAGGTCATTAGGATAAAAATATCCTGTCTATTAGATAAAATGAACAAAAACAGCAAAAGATGAGTTTATATATTCATTGACTGAATTGATCTAGACATAACCAGTCACTTGATTATTGTTATTTGTAGTGCAATTTTAACAACCGATGAGAGAGCTAATTTTACACGTTGGAAAAACTTATCAATAATGTATTCAAACATGTATATTGTGGAATCATTTATTTTTATGGGTATGAATTTTTGTGGATTGCTGAAAACTTGCATTTTCATGGATATTTTATTTCGTCGTTTTACCAATCTCTGTATACAAAGCCTTTAGAAAATATGTCATTCGCTTAATTTATGAATTCGTGGTTCACCTGGATCTACAGAACCCACAAAAAATGTTATTAATCGAATAATAATTAATCCACATTATGACTAATGTATACTCCAATGGCCTGCTTAAAATTGAGTTCAATAAACAAACCAAAATATATCACACACAGCGACCATGCATCTACAACAGACGAATTACAGGCTCCTGTCGTGGTTCTGGCACATACAATTTAGCTTGGTTTAACATTATCGAGACCACTAAAAACCTCTTACCTTCGGACGATGTTGTATCGGCCCATCATAAACAATCAATGAAAACAAAATTCGACTCATTAAATCATAAACAAAACAAAAACTAACAAAAAAAGCAAAGATATGAAGAATCGAGAATGTTCAGTTACTGAAAACTAATTGCACTTATTGTGCAAACTGTAGATTCAATTATTTCGTGAGTATCAATTTTCATGGAGTCAGTAAATTTTGCATTTTTCGTAGATATTTAATGTCGGGGTTATATTTAAGTCTGCATACAAGCCTAACGGACATTTGTATTTTGTTGAACATTTGAATACCTGAATCATCTCTACCAACGAAAACCACGGTCTATGGTTATTTTGAATACTCAACAACATGCTGGGGGTTAATTGATAAGTCAAAGTAGTCATACAAATATTCACCTCTTCGGCGAACAAGAAAGTTGAAACTAAAGTTGTAGTAACAATATGCAAACATAACTGAGTTACAAATAATATTTTCTTACCTTCCAAATTGTCGTGTTGGTTTTAATCAGTCTGATTATAAGTTATTTATCTTGTTCGAAATGCAATCGTTATGATAACACGATCATTCTTGACATTGGTTCTTTTTTTATCTTCTGACCTTTATATCTATACACTTTGTGCAAGCCTCATATGAACGCATATTATGTACACTAAAACCGAAGTGCACTTTATCGTCTATATTATTGTTGGGTTTTATTTCTCACAAATATAACGTTAAGCTATATCTTTGTCGGTACTTATTTTCCGAAGGTTAAGGCAATGAATTCAACGCGGGTTATTAGGAATTTATATTGTAATTTTAAACTGTAATTTCATTTCAACTAAGTCTTTTACGTTACAATTTATAACAACCACAAATCAGTCGATCTTAAAAGATAATCCTCAAACATCAGCAGCTAAATATGTTCAAGCTTTTTTCAAATTTGTCGATTTAGGTATTAGTAATACTTTTTTCGTCTTCTAAACACTACGTTATGTTATAGTTGATCTAGTTTTAGGATTAATGTTTTTATAGTCGATGAACGCACATCTGGCGTATTAAATTATTAGCCTGACATGTATGATAAGTTTTGCAAATCAATCTAGATTGTTTACGGTGATGCAGTCAATAACGTAATAGTCTTAACAGTTGACGTAATAATTTGTTTGTTTACATTCAAAACAAGTGTACTTCAAATATGTGGCTCCCTTAAGTAATCTTACTTGTATTATAACTATTGATCTTTTTGAAGTCCATGCGTTCAATACAAAAGTATACCTACATCATGTTAAGATAAGACTATTTACCGGATTTGTTTTAACATAATCAACACCACGGGTGTCACATGTGGAGCAGGATCTGCTTACCCATCTGGAGCGCCTGAGATCATGCAATAGTCTTAGCAGTTGACGTATCTGGTCTTGCTCCGTTTTTGCCTAACAATTTATTGTTTACATTCAAATCAAGTGTACTTCAAATATGTGGCTCCCTTAAGTAATCTTACTCGTATTATAACTATTGATCTTTTTGAAGTCCATGCAATCAATACAAAAGTATACCTACATCATGTTAAAATAAGACTATTTACCGGATTTGTTATAACATAATCAACACGACGGGTGCCACATGTGGAGCAGGTTCTGCTTACCAATCTGGAGCGCCTGAGATCACCCCTAGTTTTTGTAGGGGTTCGTGTTGCTTATTCTTTAGTTTTCTATGTTGTGGTATGTGTTCTATTGTTTGTCTGTTTGTCTTCTTTTGTTTTAAGCCAGGCGTTGTAAGTTTATTTTCGATTTATGAGTTTGACTGTCCCTCTGGTATCTTCGTCCCTCCCTTAAAACTCTCATGAACAACACGAAAAAAGCCACTAGTAATCAAGAAATTTGCTCAGTATATATCCAGAATTATTGATCCGGCTTCAGCTTTGATTGAAGTTTATGCTAAGACAAAAAATAGTCTGATAGCTAATAGAAACCCAATCATAGTTAAAAACCAAGTGTACATAGATAATCAATTAAACTTATAATTGGACATTTCAGGGGAACTAACTGCAATAAGATGCCATTAATTTGTGTCAGGCCAAACGTAACATATCTTCTTTACAATAAAGCAAACATTTTGCACTTGTTGTTTCATATATATCTTTAAAAGTATTTGAGGAAATGCAAAAACAAGGAAAAGTCAAAATTGAGAACTTGATTACGTTAGGACCTAGGAATTCAAATAAAAAGATACTAGGGTTATACGGTTAACTGTTGATGAGTTAGGAAAACATACCGACAAATTTATTTGGTAACGGTAAACAACTCCTATCAGTTTTCATCGAATCGCTTCGATCCAAATTAACTAAAAATAAAAACAGAGGGTGTAACGAACAATTTAGAAAAAGAATTTTGTCGATATCTTTTTTTGTTTTGAAGGAGATGCACATACTTGAAAAACAGTGAACAGGTAAATAACTCTTACAAAGAAAATTGTTCGGCTTAGAATGAGTAAAAATAAAAAGCGCATACACTGTATATAAGAAATATCTTAGCGGCATATTGCGAAACAAAAATGTTACGCGATAACAAAATTTGGCAGAAGAAAAACATAATAATAATCAGAACAAATACAAATATCTTTTCATTGAAAAGTTGACAGACATAATTATCCAAATTATATTTTCATCATGCACCTTGAAATTGAAATCGTATTTCTTACTTTCTTATCTATCATAATTTTGTTGTCAAAAATTAGGTTTTGTTTTTGCGTGTTCAAGGTAGAAAATTGTTTATCTTATTAAGAATTTTGTCTATTCAAACAAACTAATGGCGGAATGCATGATTGCGATGTTTTCTTATGCATTACATTGTATAAGTTATCTGATAAACATATCGTTTAAGTGTATGTACAACTGGGATAATAGTTTCGTTGTTCCCAAACGTATCATCTGCCCCAATCTAGTCTTTCTGTACTTATCTACTAATTGTAAACAACATTGTGATTGATTATAATTTAATTGAAGTCCATTAGAAAAAGCATCATACACCATACTATGCTGTTCACGTCTAATACCAGTTAATTGAAAGTCACCTGTTCATGTATTGATTTGTTTTACCTTTGATTGTGGGCACTCCTAAGGAACAAAAGAAAAGCGACAATACATCAAATACTTAACACTCCTTTGTTTGAGGACAAAACGCGCGTGTTGCTATTTACGATGACTTAATTTAAAGTTACTGGGTCGATGTCACTACTGGTGGCGGTTCCTCCACAATAGTAACACCGGCCAAGTTGTCAAAACTTCTGTGTTGAGACATGATCATTGATATCGTTATATTTATATATTAAATTTAAATTTGACGAAATTCTAAGAATTTTCCAACCCCGGAATAGATTAAGTTCTACATCTCAAACGATTTTTGAATTTTGGGTCTGCAATGATCTTTTACATTGAACATTATTTGACCTTTCTTTCTATCCAAGCGTCACTGATAAAGTCTTTTGAAGAAAAAATGAGCGTTTTCCGTACTTAATTTGTGAGTTTGTTATCTCTCATTAGTTTTTTAATGATTTTGTGATTGTTATTATTGTTATCTGAAAGATTGGGGTGATCTTAGGTGCTTCTTCGATATATGACATGTATAAAGCTTGCGATAATTCAATGTAGGCATTGCTTCGTTAAACGAATTTAATAAAGAATTATACTTACCTTCAGCAACATTTACCGGTACAGATTTTCTCCATCCAGTTTTTTCTGAAGCATTTGTTGCATCACAAGTATTGCTCCTTTCAGCTTTTTTTAACCGAATAAATATTCAACGACGAGATTGAAGTGTTCCACTCCTCAATCTATCATCATCTTTAATGCCATTGTGATTTAAATTCAACTCAAGGTCATTTTAGAACGAAATGATTTCGTCAGTAAAAATACAGATGAAGTTTTACATGATATAGTAACTTTTTCTCCAATATTTACAGCTACTATTATCGATAAAAGCGCCCTAAAGGGTATATCTAGTATATGCATGATAGAATGATTAAGTATGAACATGTACAAAACAAAATGGAAACAATATCACATACCCTATCGATACACAATTTTTAAGTAACCAGAGCGTATATGCATTATGAAAAAGTAAGCATGTATTTATTTGAGCTTTATACAATCTTCTATAATTTACATAAACATAAGCATGCTTAAATATAGACTAAATAGTCAGAAAGAATTTGGTCAAAGATGCAGTTTTTTTACCGTTATGGAATAACCGCATCACAAATGATATCGGATATGTTCCTTACGTCGTAACTACAATCCCCTTCCCTTTCCTGAATGTGACCTATCGAATTAGACTATTTACCGGATTTGTTATCACATAAGCAACACGACGGGTGCCGCATGTGGAGCAGGGTCTGCTTACCCTTCCGGAGCACCTGAGATCACCCCTAGTTTTTGGTGGGGTTCGTGTTGTTTATTCTTTAGTTTTCTATGTTGTGTCATGTGTACTATTGTTTTTCTGTTTGTCTTTTTCATTTTAAGCCATGGCGTTGTCAGTTTGTTTTAGATTTATGAGTTTGACTGTCCCTTTGGTATCTTTCGTCCCTCTTTTATCTAATTTTTTATTTCGAACTTTCTGATACTACTATTTGTTTACCCAATATGTTCTGTATGAAATGGCTATCAAGAGTTATCTCGCGTATACAATACTTTATACTATTTTAGCTTGTGCAGTTCACATTATTCGCAAGGAAATTATTTAGTTTTCTTATCATTGAATTAAAGTACTGGTGTTCAAATCTCATAGCATCGATTAAGACGAAACAACTCAAAGTAAGGAAATCGTTTAAACTTTTAAAAAAAATACTTTTTTTTAATATCCAAATTATCTGTTCTCCAATATAACATTGGTAACCAATAGTTTAAACAAACGAATACGAAGTAAAAATTACCTATATTGCGAACATATAAAACTGCTGAAGAAATTATCGTCAATACCTTGGCTAAATCAAATTGGGGATCCATTTAAAATAACTTTTCTCTATTAATATTCTGAAGACTCTCAAATATATTTTTCATAATTTCTGATTGAATAATGATTTTTTTTTTCAAAACAATTGTTGCAAATACAAAAATATTCAAGTTTACCTTCGTGAACTATTAGTTGAAATGGTTGACTATATCCATCATATCCTGCTGTGTTATGTGCTCGGCATATAACTGTTCCCTCGTGTTCTTTTTTCACTAAGCAAATTGTCAGAGAAACATACATCTTGGATTCATTACCAAATATTTTCCTCAACTTGGAAGCATTTGAGGTGTAAATTGTTACATTATTGTTAACCAAGGTGACTGACATTAATGTAGAAACAGATGAAATGTAACATCGAACAGTTATATTGCTTCCAATGACGACAGGTTCAATTCTTTGAAGATGTACTTTTGGTTTGTCTACAGAAGTCATATGAATAATATCAATAGTTAATCAAGCAATACATTCACGACAAATACATGCCACCAAATGAATGAGAAACCATTTCATTAAGGAAAATTCGTGTAAAACATAGAAAAAATTTAGAAGTTAAAATCCGGCTCATCTAACAAACTTTTGAATGCAGTTTGATGTATACATATAAATCAATAATACCAAGCAGCTGCTCATTGCTGTTCTTAGTTAACTGTCAATCTTTTATTTCAGTATCATTACCAAATATTGTCATTACATTGGAAGCATTTGAGGTGTAAATGGTTACATTGTTGTTAACCAAGGTGACTGATATTAATGTAGAAACAGATGAAATGTAACATCGAACAGTTATATTGCTTCCAATGACAACAAGTTCAATACCTTCAAGATGTACTTTTGGTTTGTCTACAGCAATCATATAAAATATGAATAGTTTAATATATCTAACGAAATGAAGTATTACATCTACGAAACATAGTGAAAAAAATGTTGTCAGAAATATCCTTATGTATGTTATATATCAACACTAAAACGGGACTCATTGTTTTCACTTAACATTATCTTAGAGTATTAGAGAGAACCGTAAAATATCGGAAAGAAGAATTAAGAACAGATCATAAGAGCCCTCTGACGTAACACATCACCACAGTCAGGTTGTAGACCAAATATAAAGTTGTAAAATTCATCTTTAGTTTGAAAATTATTACCAAATTATTTGTGTTTTCGACATTGCCAGGATAATACTGTTTTAAAGGTAAAACACGTTCAACTTAATATGTCTCTGATGTATGTCTGTTTTGAATGCTGGGTCACAATCCGAGACACATTGTGTCTGTTTTGGAATCCTATAAACTTTGGCAATATAACGGAACGATAAATATTTGTCGTACAAATGTGAGGTTTCGCTAGCTATAAAACCAGGTTTTAGTCATCATTTTCTTCGAAAAATGTCTTTATCAAGGCCGTAATATGATTTTCATTTTCATTTATTCCGTTGATTTAATACTGTCTGTTTTGATGGACTTCCCCTGTTTACATTTTCATTAGGGTTCAATATTTTTGTTATACTGTTTTGCTTTTAAACATAGATATAATTGTTGTTATCTGTCATAATTATAGTTATTATTTGATGAACATTTCATTTATACCTTTTCTCCTTTTTATTGTGAAGTTAATTTATGATTTATAAAATGCACAACTGCTGTTACCTGGAAGAACTTGCATGTGTGTGGGTACACTTTTGCCAATACCCACGGGATTCATCGCCTGGCAAGTATAGTTTCCTTCGTCGTTTTCTTCAGCAAAGTATATCTTCAAGGAAGGTGCGGATATAGTTCCACCACTGAACCGATCGTTACCATAAATGTCTAATATATTGTTATTCTTGTACCAAGTTATTTCAGTCACTTCAGACGTAGGCGATACATAACAGGGTATGGTGACATTAGTTCCCTCTATTGCTGGTTCGATGTTAGGTACGTTCACAACAGGATCTATGAATAAAAATAAAACTTCGAACTTGAAATTGAAATTCATAAAATCAAATGCAGATTCAAAATATATGTATGTATAGGTACATAATCCTAATTTGTTTATAATTGTTAGCGGTATACTGTTAGAAATTATTTTATTTTTTTAAATAACGATCTTTCTGTATGAAATGAGATTATTTAGAAAAAGTATTTACTATTTTCCATATTCCGGTATACTAACGTATATTTTCCAAGAAAACTTGTACCGATCTAAAGCTAAAAACACAGTCAGAGACAGACAGACAGACAGACAGACACGAAAAGGCAATATAATGTACCTGTTTGAGTATGTTAGAAAAATCGGGGAAATGTTCGCAAAATTTATAATTCTATGACATTTAATAATAATAAACAAAATGCTTCCAAGAGGTAACCGTATAATATGAGGCAATTTATGTGTAATACATGTAACTTTGCAATCATATGATTAGTATATTATAAATATTGTGAAATCTATTTCGTCACTAGTATAAGCACAAAATGTTCTGCACATACTTTATACATGTAATTCTAATATCATGTAGAATAAATTTACTAAAATAAGAATGAAAAAATTAACCTTTTAAACTCTTTTAATTAATTTTGTGATTGGGTTGCTAGCTCACTTTCATATACTGCAGTATCTAGCTTTACTCATACGTAAAGCAAATGAGATTCCATATCCTATTCAAAACTGAATAGTGCGCATTGTGTTTGTGCTATGCATTATTGCTTACTATAAAATCATAATGTATCCTAAGAGACATTTTTCATTGATGCAAAACCTCTGCGTCGCTTGACTCTGCAACCAAACGTTTTTAGAGCGGATCTTCCAAATGCACCAAAGGCTTTGTTTTAAAACCATGCTTATATATATATATATATTAACTCTTAATGTATTCTCATGCCGTAAGAACAGTATCTAAACATACGATTAATTAATGTCATTAATTTGGGCGTGCCTTTACTTGTACACATATTTAAATAACATGCGTATACTTTTTTTAGCTGCTAAATAGCATATGGTTTTAGACACTATTAATTCAAGTTCATCACATTTTACAAGTTTAGGGGTGTTTTTAAATAAAAATAAGCCTAGTAACAAATACAAATTAAATTAGAAGTAAGAAAATTATTACATACATTCCAAAATACTCAGATAGACAGGTTGACTTGACCCTTCGAATTCTAAATTTATCGCTTGACATATATAGTTTCCCTCGTCTTCCTTTTGAGCTGATATTATTATAAGATCAGGTGATTTGTTTGTTCCACCGAAGAATCTTTCTCTTTCACGAATATCAATTGTGGTATTAATACTTCCGTTATGTTTAAACCATCTGATTACGGTATCACTGTTCAGTTCAGAAACATTGCATGGAATGGTTAGGTTCCCTCCTATTGAACCTATCTTTGAGTCAGGTACTGTTACAATAGGTGGTTTGGTAACTTGAAATCAAACAAATATACGAAAGTCAATATGAGTTGGCAAATACCTTAAGATAAAAATGAATTACCTACAGTTCGGTATGTGGAAAAAATTATCTACAATTTTTTTCATACAACCCTTCAATTATAAATGTATATTAGTCACACGTATGTTAATTCTGAAGGGACAGCAAAATGAATGTGAATGTGAGATATTTAAGAATCATTTTGTACTCCATTGTACTAAAATGTCATTGTACAACCTGTTTTATTTTATGTTAATACTCATAAAGTTCCTAGTCCGTCTCGTACAATTTCAAAATATTTAACTAAAGCGCGAGGAAATTGAACATCATATTGCTAAATTTACTGTATCGGTTTAACTCGTTGTTGAAGACCTTAAAGTGGTTTCATACACCCACTTTCGTTCTTCTCTGGTAGTAAGTCGTATCATTTGAATTCTTGCTACATCTTCCTTTTTGGATATATTATAATAATATACAATAATAACTTACAACATTTTTGACACAGAAAACCAGTACAATGTTGTACGTCAAAACACTCTGATGTTAAACTTATTTTTATGAACCTAAAAAACGAAAAAACATAGTTAGAATTAAGGAGCAGTGAGCGATTTATGTGTTATTGACGTCTTTCCCTGAACATTCTAGAGAGATTAGATGCGGAATCATTTTCGATGCATATAGCACATAGAAAAATGCCTTGAACCAAGTCAAGAATACGACAGTTGTTAACCAATCTTTTAATTTTATCATTTGATTAAGGACTTTTCATTTTGAATTTCACCCGCAGTTCGATAATTTTGTTATTTTACTTTTTTTCTGTTTCAAAAACGAATTGGAAAAAGATGTTTTATATCAGGTATTTTTTTCTTTCCAAATATCAAATCAGGAAAAAAGATTCATCAATTGATCAGTTGCTAATTGCGTCCGGTCCAGAGACAAATATTTAAAGCGTGCTAAATTGACGGAGAAATGTGGAAGAAATGAAACGATTGAACATTCATTGACATAATTTTGGAAGATTTATTTTGAAACAATCAAAACATGTTTCCACCAATTTAAAAATATCAATATAATAACATTTATATGCTATGGTATTCATTGTTGCAGCTTATCGGGCTTATATTTGCTTTACGTTCATGAACATTTTATTTAGGGTTAGGTGGACAAGTGTTACGATAAGAACCCCCTTAACGAAAACATAATGAATTGTGTATACATTTTATTAAAATCTAGGTGCTTTTATTGTCGGTAAGTTCGTTGTTTTATAGTACAAGTAGACCGCACTAGTAAAATTACAATTCATGAATTAAGATTTGACCATTGATTTATCTTTTTGAATTATTTTATAGTAGTAATTTTGGGACGATTTATACTTTGTTTTCAGTGTTAGCCACTGCTCCGCGTTAAAGGCCATACGTTGACTTGTAATTGTTATCTTTTATTCATTGTGACTTGGTTGGAGAGTTGTTTCATTGGCACTCATACCACATCTTCTTATTTATAATAAAATAAACAAGAATGAGAATAAAACAGTGAATTTTTTCAATCACTATACATGGCAAGTATACTATAAGTTTTACCTTCTATCTGATTGGAACGTCAAAACCATGGTTGTGCCGTGTTGAGGTCTGAATGTGCTACTTTCGTACATAGCTTCATCGTTGATATATATAATAAATATGTAAGGAAGCTGTAAATAAAATACAAATAATTTATAATTCAAAGCATTCCAAAAAGAGTTAAAGTAAATGTATTATGTTTTGCCATTTCTTCCCTTTTGTTGAATTAATGTCACATTAATAATCCTAACTTTAATTTCAGTTGAGGCAAATGCGTTCAGGTTGAAAACAACGAAGAGGTTTGTCACTTGGGTAGTGTAGAGTAATAGATACGATACAAATAATGAAAATAAAATCCCATAAAGACATTTAAAAACATGACTTATCTTTTACAAAATGTAGAGTGCCTTGTAACCATGTTCCACAACGTATCAAACATCTGGCTTTTATTAATTGTACGTTTCTCAATATTTAATACACCAACAAGATAGTCAATCCTTTTTATTTCGTACTTTATTTAGGTTTTTTTTTTTAACTTTTTTCGATTCGAGAGTCGTTGATGATATTTTTGTAGACGAAACACGCGTCTGTCGTAAATATAAAATTTAATTCTGGTATCTATGATGAGTTTGTTTGGTAAATGATAAACAAGGAACTATAAAGGATATTGAAATATAAACTCCTAAAGATATGCTATAGATTGTATATGATTATGTCAATAAAAAAAATGAGATTGAACTTTACCATTTGGAAGATTGACTGATTTCCAAGTATAATATTTCCTTAAAATCAAATATGATTCGTTTTTTACTTCATGAACATATTACAAATACAGCCGTATTTATAATTATTGCAACAATAAGCATAACAATTTGACATCTGCAATATAAGACAAGTAACAGCATTACAGTTATAGATAACTGTTTCATAGATGTCGACGGGTATGTTCTAATTGTTGAAAGCATAATCCCGTCTTCTTCTCCTCCTCAAATGTGACCTAATAAATTAGACTTTTCACCGGGTTTAACTTGCATAAGAAACACAACTGATTCCCCATGTTGAGCATGATCTGTTTACCGTAAGGAGTACCTGCGATCACTCACGGTTTAATTAGTTGGATTAGTGTTGCTCAGACCAAGTTTTCTGTGTTGTGTTTTGTATATTGTTCTTTTTTGTCTTTTTAACGTTTAGCTTTCTTGTTTTGCCATGCCATTATCAGTTTGCATTTGTTGTATGTGATTGTATATTCCTTAAGCTCATTTGACCTCTACAACACAAATATATGATTTGTTTGAACAGAGATTACAAAAAAGTCGACAAGAAACATAAACAATTGACCGAGTCAATTTATGAGCAGCTTTTTTCATATGAATCGTAGTTCATGCAGACAATTGTCCAAAGCAAGAAGATCAAAGAAGCCAGGAATTTTAATTTCACATTTAACATGTCTATTGATGATGTTGTTCTTTTCATTAAAAATTTTATGCTTGGGTTCCATTGATATATCCTCCAGAACTAGAAATTAAAGAAAGAATAGACGTGGCTTCATCCGACTTATCTTGGACTTATTCCTCGAATTTGCATATAAGGTTATTTCATTACCAGAATATATGACAAACGAGATGATTTAAAGAATTAAATAATTATTTGTTTCCCATTTTAGAAAAAGAAAATACAAACTTCACTTGCATATGGGATATACATTTACGATTTTTTCGGTATTCAAGAGCTGGCAGCTTCTTCTCTTGTAAGGTTTCACCATTGCCGGAGCAGAAAGTTGATTTGATTTTTGGTGCAGTAGCGCAATTTTTAAACACCACTTTTTTGGCCATTTCGTGGCGGTCAGTTTTTATTGGTGGAAGAAACCGGAGAGCCCGGAGAAAACCACCGACATTGGATAGTAACACTAACATTCCTAGTCACTTAAGATTAGAGTCGAGTGCACCTGCACGAGCGATGATCGGACTCACAATCCTAGTGTTGACTGGCAAGTGATTACAGTAGTACCTAATTAGACTACTCGGCCACCAAGTACCCGCTAAAAGGTAATGAACCAGGGATATGTCAAGGAACGTCTCATCCTTTTTCTAAAAAAGGTTCATCGAAAGGTAATAGGACCTTGATGATAAATCTTCCGTATCAACTTCTCCACTTCAATAATACACGATGGACTTAAAGTATAGATTTGGGGTACTCACGTGGTTATTCATCTCAATAACGTGTTATTGTTTTCTTTTATTTTTCTTTATGAATATTACTTTTACTGTTTCGATTATGTTAATGGTGATATTCATTTGGCATGACTCTGTACATAAGCATCTCGTCATTATGTTATTTTTCTATGGTTAAATGTTGTATTTTTGTCTTTCATGTTTTCTTATGTGCTTTTACTATGTGCCTTGTGTACTCCTTTGTTACTTATTTGTTTCTTTTTTAGTAAGTATGATCATAATGTTTGAGATTTTGATTTGCCATTTGATTACTATGGACTTTCCGCTTTGAATTTTCCTTGGAGTTCAGAATTTTTGAGATTTTACTTTTTTGGATAGAAAAATGCAAATGAATATCAGTTCATCTTTTAACTTATTTTGGCTTAGAAAAAAGTTTTTTTTACAAAGTTGGTAACTATTTAAAATTAAGAACAATACAGACAAAAATTCATTTTTCATTTTGTATTTCAATGATCTAAAATCGATCCAAGTACCTGAATACGTGCATTTCTTAATTCTGTGTGACGCATACTCATATAATAAGAGAAATTCAATGCTTCATGTCTCTTAAATTGACAAAACGATCATACTAAGTTAATTGATACTCACGACTGTTGCATCTATTCCCCAAAAAGATTTCGATACAGCGTCGAATCTTTGGTAGAAAACAGTTTTATAATTGATTGACAAGGTATCATATACCTCTAAACATTTAGGTAATCCCCTGTAAATATTGAGAAATATGTGTTATCTGTAGTGATGATAAAAACTACTTCTGAATTTGCAAACTAGAGGACTACGTACAAACGATATGAAAAATCGAAAGACATTTATTGTATTAAAGACGGACTCACAATTGTCGATGATCAAAATTATGTAAGCGGATGGATCAAGTTTTAAAAAATCACTGGATTCCTAGGGGCGCTATCATTTGATTTGTATGGTGTGGGTGAAATGGGGAAGGAGTGTGGTTAGATGTGGGAGCTAGGATGAAATTTGAAAAAATAGCAGGACAGGAGTTATGAATATATATATAAAGGCAGGAATAGTAACTTTCAAAAAAATGAAAGACAGGATGAAAATTAATGTAAAAAATCAGGATGAACTAATAAAAAAGGGCAGAATCGAAAAAAGTGAAAAATGAAATGCAGAACAGAGATTGCAACTAAAAAGGTGCTAGACAAAATCATAAATACTTGCCCCCTCCCCCCCCCCCCAAACCCCCATTATATGGTAGCTCTCTAATATAATCGATGTATTTTGTTAGGAGTACTTGACATTTTTGTCATTTTAAATGTTAAAATAACAAGGTTTAAAAGGATTGTCAAAGAGGTAGATATCCTACAATGACCAGTTGTCCAGATGACGAGTCTGTGAGCAACTAAATGTATATGTTACCGCAAGGTATAACAGTGTGAAAGGTAATGACATTTGCTAGGCACGAGCTAAAAAGCAAATCGGTGTGTTGTTCTTGCACAAAGCAGGGTTTGTTTATATTACATTTGCTTGCTATCTTTCTAAATATGAATATAATATTTATACTTGATCATTTGATAAATCATTTAGTTGAGTAAATGAATTTTAAAAGTAATTTGTTCGTGGTTTTATTAACAACTTAAGTAATAAAGAAACATACTTTACTCACCCTTTTTCAGCATAACATATTTTAAATTTATCATCATCACAACTTGTTCCGGCACAAGTAGCATTCATTATTGTCAGTCCAATTTTTGACATGCCGTTTCCATTTACGAAACACTTTGTAAAGCTTCCCTGTACGAAAAAGGCATGGGATTTTAACGTTAAAAGTACAGATAGTATCCTCGGTTAGTCGTAATACTAATCTTGCAGAATTATAATATTAGAATCTTTAACTTTCACAACTGGAAAAATGTTGTACATGTTAATTTATATGAACTTTCAAATCTTTTACTCCATAAGATTTTTTTTAACTGTTGACATTTAATATATAAACAATATATACTGCTGTTTTTAAAGGTCTAGCATTGGTAAAATTTGAGTCATAAAAGACATTGCGCCATCACACTCCATATGATACCACAGAAAATGAAGTGATTCGTACTTCTCTAGTGTGTCTTGTCATTCCACACGTTTTCTTGTTGGAATAATATTGAAATCAATCAACGATTTGTTTTTTTTCACACATGAAAATAAATTGCAGCCATATGTTGTAACTTTTGGGGTGAATTTTTTTTAATTTGTATTATATTTATTATGTCGATATTGTTGTCAACTGAGATTCCACATTTTGTAATACAAAATGTAGAAATTAACAATTATATTGTACAATTTCAGCACATACCAACAGGATTATAATGATAGTAAATTGCATTTCATCAGCTATGGCACTGGAAAATCTGCCAATATAAAGAGTTTATGACCTCGCCTAAAATGCACAAAATTATTATGCTTAAATCAATAGATAAATATGGCTAAATATGTATGTTAAATAAAAAGTAAAATCACAAAAATTCGGAAAGTCCATTATCACATGGCAAAATCAAATAACAAAACGCATCAAAAACAAATGGACAAGAACTGCTATATTCCTGACTTGGTACAGGCATTTTCAAATGTAGAAAATGGTGGATTAAGCCTGGTTTTATAGCGCTAACCCTCTCACTTTGATGACAGTCTCATCAAACTCTGTTATATTTACATTGATGCGTTAACTAAACAGACACAATAAATGAAATATGACTATGACATGTTGCAATCTGTACACATCAATGATGACCTTTATGATGGTTATCCTGATTTTCTCCAATTGAACCTTGCATTCAATGTTTTTATCCTTAGTTTTTAATGATTTTTGTTGTGTTCAGTTTTGACAGTCTCTTATAAATTGTATAACAGTATTAAGATATAAAAACATTGTTTACTTTATGTAGAGTTAATTCAATATAACCGTGTTGGCAGTATCGTCATTCAAAGCATGCAAAATGTTTATTACAAAACTCTTGGTAATGAGGGATAGCAAAATGATAAAATTGAGAAAGTTTTCATTAAACTGTATCGCAAATATGGAGATTTTTACGGAAATGTGATGCAAGCAGGAAATATAGAAATAAACTGTTATCTTCCTTATTAAGCTGTTTGTGTTAACATCATTTATACAATAAACAAGTTTAAATATGGTTCTTAAAAAAAAAACTTTGTTTGCATATTTTAAATTATGCAAGTGATTATTAAGATCTGATGATAAACGTATAATATTATACTCTAGTCACAGCTGGGTTACGATTTTGTTGACGTATACCCAACAATTTTTTATATTCAAATTATTCCGATCTATTTACATTGCTTGATGTTATTGTTTGTAAAGTTTGATATCTTTTACGTTACAGAGCTTTGTGCTGTCTTTAAATTTGTATGAGGCATTCGATTTAACGTCCAAAATATGACGGTACATCCCACACTGTCAAACGGACGCCACATTTATTTCACGGATTTTCTTGAAAGTAGAAAGAAAACCTAGGTGGGCATATTTCTATACACCAGTCGTCCTCCAATAATATGTTTCGATCTATATTCATATCTCCCTTATTTCCATATTGTTTTAAGAACTATACTCAATTAACTTCATAGTATATTCTTTCATGTTTTGCTTTGTTTCGTGGTTCTGGTTTATCGTATCTTAATTTCGTTCTTCTTTGTCTACTGAAAATTCAGAAATTATTGCGATGTTTTTATTATTGCGAAAATTGCAACAGGGTTAAAATCGCAATAATTTAAACTCGCATTTTGAAATTTAGTATATGACTTTAATAGGAGTTTTCTCAATATTGCAAAAATGATAATCGCATATTAGTCTATAATGACAAAATCGTAATAATAAATGCACGCAATTATTTCTGAATTTACGGTAGATTGGTTTTGACTTGCATAAATTACTGGTAAACAAGTGTCGATGTGAAACGGTAATTTTGATCTAGACAAATTATAAAACACTGAACAATACATCCTTATGTCATTTTCAGTCTTTTAGTCAATTTTCCGATTTGAAGATACTCACCCCTGAAGATATTGTTTTAAATTGTTATTGCATACCTTTGTTAAATGTTTAATATACTTGTTAAAATCATATATGATAGACAAACAATATGCAAACTTTTTATCAAGGTCATCATACCAATTTAAATATATTTTGAGGTTGAATATGTTTTGAGTAAACCGAAGAATGTATCCATTCATTCGCCTTTCAGAATGCTGTACATTTTTTACATATATAGTAACTATAAATGATTGGTTATTAATTGTTCTATCATGGTAATTTTTTGTATTCTTGTCTTTCGTTTTTTCTAATGTCGCTTTTTTATGACTGTGTTTATCAAGGAATTTGCTTGTTTCTATAGGGATTAAGCTTAAAGCATAATGTTGACTGCCGTACCCCTATATTTGACATATATATCTATTTTGTCTAATGTTATTTTTTGATTTTATATGACTGTCATACAAGTGAGCGATTTAGCTAGCTATAAAACCAGGTTTAATCCATCATTTCTAAAAGGATAAAACTGTACCAAGTCGGAAATATGCTAGTTGTTATCCATTCGTTTGATGAGTTTGAGTGTTTGATTTGCCTTTTGCTTATATACTTTCTGTTTAGATTTTTTCTCGGAGTTTGGACTTTATGTTAATTACCTAACTTGTTACACTGCAATTTCATTCATTTGCCGTACATTCTTCACATTTAAACAAAAAAGTGTAATCTAGCCTCATATTAGTTGGATATTTCTAAAGGGACTATAATCGTCTTTTTAATTGACTGACATTGATAACTTAATTCATTATACGTTATGCCAATTTCTTATATTTTCCGTCCATTTCTTTAGAAAAGCGGCATTTGTTGATGTTCACTTACCTTTCATAATAAAATTAACGAAACCAATTTTCTTGCACCAGATGCGCATTTCGACAATACATGTCTCTTCAGTGATGCTCGTGGCCAAAATATTTGAAATCCAAAGCTTATATAAAAGATGAAGAGCTATAATCCAAAAGGTCCAAAAAGTATAGCCAAATCCGTGGAAGGAATCAGAGCTTGGCATGAGGGAGATACATTCCTAAATTTATAATAATTTCTATCATTTTGTAACAGCAAATTTTAATAACACAAAAAATCCGTATTTTCATGCCAGTACCGGCTACTGGGCTGGTGATACCCTCGGGGACTAATAGTCAACCAATTCGGAACAATAAACACCCGCTACGGTCAAGGTTAACCGATTTCCATTTCAACATCATTTCCGTCGTTTTGTTCTTGTTATTAAAGCTTATTCAATAAAACAAGATAGATTTTAAATACAATACGTGGTAATCGACTTTAAATATTTGGAAATCCTTGAAGGTGAATACAAAATAGGGTCAATTTCCCCCGTTTCACTGTCTGAATCAAAATCTTAAAGTTTTCAAGTTCTACAGGAAATGAAATAAAGAACTTTTATTGTAAATAAAAATAATATTTAACAATATAAGATATTTCAATAAAACCCAGCATAATGCTTTTTAACATTAGCACTATATGTTTCTTTCAAAGGCATTTTGGCAATATTTATGAATTGCCTTCAAAGGACTTTGCGAAACATAATAAATCAGTCGGTATCGGAAAGACAACACATATACATTTAGTTTTAACAAAATTTTAATTTTGGTTGACGGTGTCGTTTGAATATAAAATTTACTCAAATTTTTCATATTTGTAGTCTTAGGCTTACTTAAAATGTTTCTCTTTTCAATATATGTATTGAGAATTACTCAACTATGCATTTAGGAAAAGATTTTAAGGCATTTTGCAGATGTCGTTGGTGTGAAATAAATTAAAGAGAAATAAAATCTAACACAAATAAGACACAGATAACCAGCTACTATTTACTGCTTTACTTAGCATACAGTACACGTTGACAACAAATATTCAAAAGTTTTTATTGCATTGATCAACCAAAGAAGCAATCCCAATTTCAAAGTTTATATAAGTCTTACTAAGTTTCGATTGATTAATTTAAGATTCAACATCACGGACAATATTAAAAAAAAGAACTAATTTCGTTTGACTTCAGGCTAATAAAACAGTTTCTGTAAAAAAGACTATAGAACAGCTATTGTCCATTGTTTATTTGCCATACGTATATACATCCATTCTTGATTTGAAATCTGAAATTGGTTTTTTTCTGAAAGTGCATAAGCAAAATCTACAATCTACCATTGCAATGAAAATTCGAGGCTTATCATTATAAGTTCTTGTTTGTTTGCAAATATACAGTGAGAAATGTTTTATTGGCACTCATACGTACCATATCTTCTAATTTCTATGATACATTTTATTAACAATTAATGTAATTCTCAATTAAAAAAAATGGATGCTATAACTATTTTAAATATCAATGGTTTGGCTAATGAACAATATTTCTTTTCATATTTTTCAATTGGTAAATTTCTAAGTAATATTTTGTAATCATATTTGTGTTATGAAATTTATTTATCCGTATACTGAATCACAAGTCTTACCTTATGCGTCTATGTCTGTGTTTGTGAGAAGGATCTAGTATCTTTATCATACACCGATAGATGTTAAGATAACAAGTACAATACACGGGGATTAATTCTCATCATCGTCATCGCACAAATATTTGCCCGAAACTTCCTCATAGGATATGCAGTTTATCCTCAATCTTTTTATAACATGTATAAGTAAAATGAGACAGAGACGAGGAATGTACATTAGTTAAAACCACCTGAACATTAATGACAACTCGACTGGGAATCATAATAAGACTATGGGTGTGCAAACAAAATAAGACAAGAAAAGCTTAAAACATAGAATATATTTTAATGAAATCTGTAAAAAAAAAAAAAAAATTTTTGTGAATGCAATGGAACATAAAAAGTTCAGTATAGGTGTATATTAAATAATGTAGAATACAAAGATCAATGGTAATGTTAAGGGGGTTCAAAGTGATACTTTTTTATTAAGATTATACCGGAAGTTTTCCAATGCATTGGTGAGATTTCCTAACATAACTTTCACTGTCACGCTCTAATAATATTGATCATGCTGTTTGACTGTTTCATCGTACACAGTATTAACAGATTTTTGATTTAATCACTCAGGGCATATGTACTGTTTTCTACTGATATGTTTTGAATAAGACTTTTCCGAAATTGAAGTTAAAGTACTTCGTTAAATAATTAAAATGTATGTCGCAAACTAGATAGATTATCAAGACAAACCAACATTCACTCTTTTCGACCGTACCAAACACTATCTTGCAAGACCAGCATTAGAAAGAGTCATTTTACTCAAGAAAGATAGAGATTGGAACACATTCTAATTTTAATACCGAATTAGAGTTTATATTCAAATTTCAGGGTCCACTGAAAATAGAAAATGATAGTGCGAGTGGGGCAACCGTGTACTTTTGACACATTCTTGTTCTTTCTGTACAAGCGTACCAGCGCACATCAAACAGTGACAGGATAGTTAACCACATGACAGTGGTAACGTCGTGGAATAAGAAGATTTGGAATGCATCATCCTTCTGATCAGATTATAAATTGTAGTAGAGCTAGACATGCTCAGTAGCGTGTGTTTGATGTACTTATTATGAACGCTCATTGTGAAAGCAGGAATTGTGTATTTTTCATTGCAAAGGGTTTGAACTGCGTGACATAGCTATATATATAGAAGAGCACCGAGAATTGCAGATTTCACAAAATCAAAGTTCAATAATTTTAAAAAGGTCGACAATTGAATATTCAAGTAGTCTCCAAGTTTCTTCTTTGAATTAAGTATTGCGTGCAGATAGTAGCGGTAACGTTCAAATAAAAAAACTTTTAAAAAAACAAATAACAAAACATTATTATAACAGACAATACATTGTAGTAGAGCTGGACAGGCTAAGTAGCGTGAAACTAACGAGTGTTTGAAATTCTTATTAGGGACGCTAAATTGTGAAAGTTAGAATTGTGTATTTTCATTTAACAAATTTTTTTTTATAAAGTTTTAAAATTATTTCCTATAAATTCGTTAAAACAGTAAACAATATTTTTCAATTGTCTCAGTATTGGAAAAAAATGTTTTGGCTCCATTGATACTAAAAGTATTTCTTTTTTATTGATGCAAAATGCAAGTGTTTAGACTTAGCACCGGTACTTGCAGAGTTAACAGTTCAAAATGCAATAGTTTTAAAAAGGTCGACAATTGAATATTCAAGTACCATCCAATTGCTTTCTTTGACTTACGAGTTGTGTGCAGAAACAATCGTTCAAACTAAAAAACCAAGCAACAAAACATTATAATAACAGATGATAAATTGTAGTAGAGTTTGACAGGCTCAGTAGCGTGTAACTATCGCGTGTTTGATATAATTATTATGGACGCTCATTGTGAAAGTTAGAAATGTGTATTTTTAATTTAACCGATTTTTTGGAAAATAATTTAAATTTCCTATGAATTCGTTAAAACAGTTAAAACAATATTTCTAAATTTATCTCAGTGAAATTACATCATGTGGTTAAGTGTACAAGAATTGAAAAACTGTATTCCCTTTACTTTTATGCCCGTTTGATAGATGTTTTTTTATAAAATAAAAGCAATCTAATTTTTTTAAGTGTGTTTTAAAATGATCTAAAGATGACTAAAATATAAATACTTCAAGTGAAGGCGATTAAATGCGGAAACTAGGTACTACAGATATGCCAATCAACATAAGGAGAAAGTTGATGTTTTCTTTAAAGGTTGTATTCGAAATCAAAATGAATCATTCAAAAAACCTGCCAAACCTATTCATGCACGCGTTTTTCAAAATGTATTTTAAATGTTTTGTTGCTTGGTTTTTCAATTTGAATGATATTATTTGTCAAAGAAACAACACCCGACAAAAAGTAAATAACAGCCGAAAGGCTAGTATGGATCTTCCGCACAGCGACAAAATACTTCAGCTCGCCCCTGAGCAAAAATGTGTACTAGATATATATAGTTCGGTGAACATGAAAGTCATACTAAACCCCAAACATATGAATGAGTCAAAATTTAAATAGAAAACATAAAAGACTAATAAAGGTCATAGGCTCCTGACTTGGGACAAAAAATGCTGCGGGGTAAATATAAAAAAGAAGATTGATTGCCAATTAGAAAAATCTCAACAAGAGACCAAAATAGCACAGCAATTAACAACTATAGGTTACCGTACGGCCTAATTTGTGTATAAAACATGTTTTGGTAGATCAAGTAAAATCACAAAAATACTGAACTTAGAGGAAAATCAATTGGGAAAGTCCATAATCACATAATCACATAATCAAACCCTCCCTCTATACCTCTAGCCAATGTAGATTTAATATAAACACAGTAATACACACAGTGAAACTCCGTTTCAAAGAAGTCCGAGACTGATGTCAGAATAGGTATTAAAAGAAACTAAGCAAAATACATAAATTAACAAAGGACTATATGTACTAGCAGTTACTGACATACCAGCTCCAGTCCACAATCAAACTGATTGACAGATTATGTTTCATCATATGAAAATCAAGCACAATCCCTTCTGATAGGGTTTTAGTATCATACCATCATAAAATATATGAGAAGAACATAATCCTTGTCATGCCAAATACTGGTTTAGAATAAATGTTTAGAAATAATGTTTATTTCCGATGCAAAGACTTTATAAGTGAATCAATATGAATACAAACATATGCCATTTTTAATTATCTGACAACATAATCGTAACTATATTCCTTCTGAATAAGTGTGTTGAGGGGTTTGGTAAGCTTTTTAGGTGAATGATGTAGTCTATAAAGGATATTATCATAAAAGATCAGATGAGAAATAGAAATACTGGAACGTATATGATGTGGTCATGTTGATTTATATTTACAGATGATGTCCTTGTACTGATGATAAAATTTCGTAAATTGTTCGACTAAGTAGAGATATCGAAAACCCTGATGTTATTATTTTTCAGTAATACAGAGATTTCTTTCGTTAAAATCAGATACGTTGTTACATACACGAGCGGATCGAACAAGCTGAGATATGTAAACACCATAAGGGAACGTCACCATATAAAACTAGATAATTAATCTTAGGAAATGAAAAATCATCTCTTTTATCGTACATTTATAAAAGTCTTGTACCGGTTTTGGCTCACAATTATTTTAGTCACTATTACATTCAAAACAATAGATATAGGTTAAGAACATGTGGTACGATAAAAAAAATGAGACAACTCTCCATCCAAGTCAAAATTTGTAAAAGTAGACCAGCATAGGTCAAAGTATGGTCTTTCACACGGAGCATTAGCTCACACCGAACAGCAAGCTATAAAGGGCCAAACAAAATTACTAGTGTGAAACCATTCAAACAGAAACACCAACGGTCTACTCTGATTAAAAAAAAGAAATACTTATGATGCACATCAACAACCGACAACCACTGAACATTATGTTCCTGGTTTAGGACAGATGCAAAATAAATGCAGCGGGTTAAAAGGTATCAACCTTCATATCTGACACAATAATGCAACATCACAACATAGAAAGACAAAATATAAAGTATCAATTGAAATAGCTTAACTCAATCAGAAGACAAATTAACACAAACAATGAACAAACACTGAACAAATAAAGATCTATGACACAACGTAAATACGAAATCATAGCTGATCTATACTTGTATAAAAAAAAAAACACGAGATGTAACAGTATATAAGTGAAAATTTTAAAAAATAAAAAAAGCATTAACTCGTCAAATTAAGTACGACTTCAGAGTACACGCATTTTCTGAAAGCTAATCAAAAGCCAAATACAATTAATTATAAAAAAAAATCACCCTTCAGGGACTAAACTCAACTAAAACGCATTCCAGGGATTTATCAAGATTTCTGTACACTCTACATGGTTTCCTGAGGTATTCTTATCTGTTTATTAAGTGATCATTTTGAAGCATATTAGTTCACCCCGATTCGATGGGTAGTAGATTGTCAACCCTTATATTTATATATGTTGTTATGCTTTTTGTATGTGTCTTTTCGTCGTTTTATCACTTTGCATATGGAAGTTGATATTGTTCGATGTATGGTTTATGATTTTTCCCTTCATTTTTTCACTTTCTTTTTTAATTTTTTTTCCTAAAAGTATATATCTATAAGAATGCGTTATATCTTTGTGTATTGGAACAGGAAACCTGTGTCATGTTTTATATCAACACAGCACGACAAAGTAATAATGCAACTTTCTAACCACCCAATCTGGCATATTAATTCGACTTCAGTGTTGATTGGTGGCAGTCAGATATATAGAAATCATATTTGTGTCATTCCACTTTAATATAAAGTTATGTTAAGCCTTATATATTGTTTTCTATCTTACTACATTATATTTATAAAGCATTAAAAGGACTTTTTGTCTCCGTGTGATAAACAATTCTGTTGAACACTAATTCCGTTAACTTTCATTTATGTCTGTTTCGTTCACGCATCTTTGACAATATAATTGAATTTGATGTGACTTGCATACAAGTTAGAGGTTAAGATAGCTATAAAACCGAATTTTCTCCACAGGAATATGACAGTTTGTTTGATGTGTTTTATCTTTTGATTTTCCCTTATAACGACCTTTAAGAATTCGAATGTTGCGATACTCACATTCCCTGCCAGGCATAATTGTAGATTATTTAGTTTCGATTTTTAATTATGATGTTCATTTAACCATTCGAACTGTAAGAAATCCTATTGCACAACTTTATATATTGATATCTATATTTATGTTTATATCGCTTTTTTGGATGACCGTTTTCAGTTTACGGAAGTCACGTCGATAGTTAAATAGATGGCGTCTAGACTAAAATACACACGAAACGATGATATATGTTATCAATTCCATGCCTTGTAAATTGTATATTTGAAACTTTTATAATCTGGATATACGTTTTACATTTGTAGTATGTTATAACTCAAATATTAGAGTTCTTGCAAAATCGGTGAACATGAATTTATCAGCCACTAACCAACTATCTAAAACCTGTCTTTTGCCATTTTGGCTGTTCTGTTTAGCCTCTTTTGTTTCCGAACTTAATAGTTTACATTTAAAAAAATGTCGGGAGTCTCGGATATCATAAGAAATGGATTGCATAGAGCACCACTCAGTTCATTTTAATATCATGTAATGGTACCTTTTCTATTGATAGTATAGATGCATTCAAAAGAATTTACATATTGCATAGAAAATAATAACTTAGAAAATATAATAAACTACTTGACACACAACACATATAGCAAAAATTCTAAAATGAAACGTTTACAAAAACATCAAACTCCTAATGCTACAATGTAGTTCTTTCTACGTTTACATTTATACAGGGATATCTTTTTTTTACTTAAATCCTGCTTAAAGCAGCAGATCAAATCATGCAGCAAATTCTTTCAGTTTCCTAAAAGGCTGTTTCTTCTTTTTCATACTGCATGGCTAAGCGTCGTTGTTTTCGAAGCCTATAAAAAAAAGTTGTTTTCATAAGTAAGCAAACCAGGTTTATTTGTCATTTTTTTTTTTTTTTGTGTATTTGCAAACCATATGCAACACGTTGGAGGACTTATTACAAATGACTATGGACTTGAGCTCCAAAAGTGATAGTTTTGCAAGTTAAGAGAAAGGAGCGATTGGTATAGTATTGTTCATTCTAGGAAAAGAATTGTGACACGCCTTAGATAGTAATTTTATTTGAAAGCAGAATATAGCAGAAACTAGTTTTCTTTTAGCAAACATTAAATACAAACTCAACAAAAAAGTTAAACAATGATAAATTCCGGGACCTTTTGTTCGAGAGTTGAAGGAATATAGAAAATAACATCAAATGATTTTTATTTTTTTTATAAATTCATGTATTTAATAGGCCATGATCGTGTCAAAGCACTACAACTTTGGCAATTGATATTCACGGAAAAAAAATGCAACTAGAAAAGGCGTACTAAATCAGTATATAAAAATTACGAATTGGCTTTCCCGTGAACTGCATTTTTTATCACTTAATTAGTAGCAAATAACCAATTATTCGCCCTTGTACTCAATTTTGAATGCGAATACAAATAATACATTTTTAAAGACAATCAAGTTATACAGGCCACTCATACATGTGCAACTGTACTGGTATCCATACTTATTCAGGCGCATTGAATACAATACAATTGAGAATGGAAATGGAAATGGGGAATGTTTAAGAGAGACAACAACCCGACCATAGAGCAGACAACAGCCGAAGGCCACCAATGGGTCTTCAATGCAACGAGAAACTCTCGCACCCAGATTCGTCCTTCAGCTGGTCCCTAAACAAATATGTATAATAGTTCAGTGATAATGGACGTCATACTAAATTTCGATTTATACACAAGAAACTAAAATGTATATTAACACACCTTATGTGCGCCAAACGTGAAGCAGGATCTGCTTTCCCCTCTGGAGCACCTGAGATAAACCCTAGTTTTTGGTGGGGTTCGTGCTGCTCAGTCTTGAGTTTTCTATATTGTTTCTTTTGTACTATTATTTGTCTGTTTGACTTTTTCATTTTGAGCCATGGCGTTGTCAGTTTATTTTTATTCTATGACTTTGAATGTCTCTCTGGTATCGTTTGCCCCTCTCGTATATACATGCAAAACAATCATAGACGATAGCAGGAAACTACAAACGTTCAGCTACAAAGTATATAGTATTACCAAGTGAGAAACACCATTGCATTTTTAAACACGAAACCATTCAGCTAAACAACTTACCATAGTATGTAAACCACTAATACAATAACAATGAATTCCACTACACAAATCACAGTTGTTGTTATTACCCAAGCGTTCAGATTCTCGCTATTCCCCTGTTGAAGATAGACAAAACTTAAGTCGCAGAATATTTAAGTTATATATCAATATGAATATATCACAGACTATTCAGATATAATTTAGTCTTAAGAAAGTATGTAGTTGGAGTACAAGAATAATTTGAATGTTGTTATGATTATCAAGAATGGTTAGTTTATTTGTTTCCTGTAATATTTATCGACATATATGGAACAAAAGTACACACCCAAATAATTATTTATTTCACCTCAAGATAATCTGATCTTGAAGGTTAAATAACATTATGATATAAAGCCGCATTGTCAGAGCTGTAGTTGTACTTAAACAATAACATTGTTTGTTAAATATGAAGTTCTGTTGTATCTTGGTATATTTAAATTTTTGAGAAGTATTTAACTTATGTTCTTTATGTCAGTGTGTGGATTTTTATCGTATTTCTGAGTCTTTCGTAATATGCAATTTACTTACTGTTGATCCAACTGCACTTGACGGTGAGACGGGATATTTACTTGTTGAAGAAGTTAAAGTAGACGTTTTAACTGTTGGAGAAGTTGTAGTAGACGATTTCACTGTTGAAGAAGTTGTAGTAGACGCTTTCACTGTTGAAGAAGTTGTAGTAGACGTTTTCATTGTTGAAGATCTGTAGGGAATTGTTGTTGATGGCTGTTGATAGAATATTGAAAATAAAAAAAATATATATCGTATTTTTATATTGATATTTTTTAACAAGGTGGAAAAAACAATACTTATATATATATATATGTATTCATTCATAAATAAAAAATTACTAACACCGTTAACTTTCTGACGGATAAATATTCATAATGCGGAAAGTATTTAGTTCTAAGGAGTTGTGTAGTGGGATTGCAAGAATAGTTAAAATGAACTAAAGAAAAATAACCATATTAAGTTAAAAAAAAATATGTATGCAGTTCACTTACTTTTGATCTAGTTGCATGTGTTGGTAGGTTGCTACTGAAAGACACGAATGTATGTATTGTTGTTGGTCTTACTGTAGACATCACTGTACTAGGTGTTTTTGAACTTGACGGTGAGGTTGTAGATTTACTTGTTGAACTCAATGTTGAAGAGGTTGCAGTAGACATGTTTACAGTTGGAGAGCTGTTTGGAGATTTTGTTGATGGCACTTTCGCCGAAGTGGTTGTAATGGTGGTTCTAACACTTGATGGCACGGTGCTTGTCTTTGTTGTTGCGAATGTTGAAGACGTTGTGTTGGAGATGAGCGTTGTTAAATCAGACGTTGAGAGAATTAGATCAGTTGAAATTATGTCGGAGGAAGGCGTTGATAATTCAGACGTTGAGAAAACTTGATCAGTGAAAATTATGTCGGAGGAGGGCGTTGATAATTCAGACGTTGAGAAAATTATATCCGTCGAAGGTAAACTCTCTGTTGTAGCTTTATAAAATATAGAATGAAGTGTAACTAGCATTTCAAATATTCACAACTACAACATAAAGCGATTGAGTTTTTATTTATCGCTCTCTTAAAATAGTTTTGATTCATTCAAAACCACCAATGGTCTTTGATAACTATTTACACCACTGGGTCGATGCCACTGCTGGTGGACGTTTCGTCAGCGAGGGTATCACCAGCCCAGTAGTCAGCACTTCGGTGTTGACATGAATATCAATTATATGGTCATTGTTATAAATTTACCGTTTACAAAACATTTTTCGAAAAACTAAGGATTTTTTAATCCCAGGCATTGATTATCTCAGCCGTATTTGCCACAACTTTTTTTGGAATTTAAGATCCTCAATGCTCTTCAACTTTGTACTTGTTTGGCAATATAACTATTTTGATATGAGAGTCACTGATAAGTCTTATATAAACGAAACGCGCGTCTGGCGTACTAAATTAAAAACCTGGTACCTTTTATAACTATTTGGTTTTTTTTAAAAAACACAGTTCTATAATCGGTAAACATATTTTTTCTTAATCAAAAACATTCTAAGCAAAAATAAGAATCAGCAAACGTGCGTGGTCCTTTCAATTCGGAAGCAAGTTTTTAATTTCTTACACTCTACGCTACACTTTCGTGTATTGCTAACCAAATAGAAGTGTTTTCTTGAACTGAGGAAATACATGTACTGAGTCAGGAATATGACAGTTGTTTTCTTTGTGTTTGATGTGTTTGACCTTCTAAATTATTCTTTTTATGTCAAGGGACTTCCTGTTTTGAATTTATCTTTAAACTTAGTATTTTTGTTATTTGAATTTGTTCTTACTGTAACACTTCACATTAAAAACTAACTTTTTGTTTGCCTGTTTATAAATTTCTACGTCATAATGCAACTGAGATTTCAACTTACTCAGACAAAGTTGCCCTAAGATGAATTTTGCTATTTTTTAAAGTTTTTTTGTGTATAGACAATAACAATCAAAACCAAGGAGTAAACAAAGACTTGTAAAACCAAAAGACACTTTCATCAACAGTTATAAATAATAAATAAGAAACAACACGAACTTCACTAAAAACCGGGAGTGAAATCAGTACTCCGGAAGGTTAAGCATTTTCTGCACCGTATACAGCACCCGTCGTGTTGTTTCTTTGTTCAGTTCGGTAATGATGGAAGGTTATTAAGACTGAGGAAGAATATCAGATATGATTTCTGACAAACTTTTGTCATAATGGCCAATCAGCTCATGATGGAGATCGTAAAATTTCTTGAGTGATGACCTTAATTTGATTGATTCATAGCCTTGTCTTAGCAACTTTTGAGAACGCAGTATTCCTCTTTTAACAATATCAACGTACTTTGAGCTAGCTCTAGAGTAACATAGCAATTGGGACACATATACTCCATATACTGGTGCCGCTGGGATGTTGCTACACAGAAATGGAAAATTGACTAAAGGATAATTAAAATCATCGCGTTTGTCATAAATTTTGGTATGTAACCTAACATCAGTAGTCATTTCGATAAAAAGGCCTAAATATGAAGCAGATTTATTCGTGTCGGTAGTATCTTTAATTTCAAGTTCACTTGGATTTATTAAATGTAAATGATCACTGAATCTATTATTATTAAGAGACAGTACATCAATATACCGGCAGGTGAAATTAAAAGACTGGGCTAATTTCTTTTCTTCTTTTCTATACAAGCCCTTTGATAAATTCTGCTTCATAGGAATACAAAAACAAATCTGAAGTAGATGAGCGTAATTGGTACCCATTGGGATTCCAATAGTCCAATAACCTCCGAATTCTATAACTATGTTGTCAATTAAAAAGTTCAGCATAGCAGTGATATCCTCTTCAGTGTATGCCACGTTTTTCGGTCCTTGTACATACTTGACGTTCAACTATTCGGCTTTGAGCGTTCCCAAAACACATCAACTTAATAACTATTAGTTTTTATTTGTTTGATGAATCTAATATAAACAGCAATAAAAGAGAGCCAAAATTACCAAAAGGACAAAAATAATAATAAATTGAAAAGAAACTTACAAATTTCATGGCAAAGAACAAAAACAATCAAAAGACAAATATCAATAAACAAAACCTTAATCATCTAAAGAATAAGCAACACGAACCAAACTGAGGATGATCTCATGTAATCGGGAAGGGTTAACATATCATGCTTCAGATGTGACATCCGTCGTGTTTTCATGTTAGTGCAGGCCAGATGAGAAATATAATTCGGAGGTCACATTTGCTAAAAGGACAATACGAAAATATGTCTGCAGATGTAAAACAGACATTCGAAAAATGTAAACCAACTAATGAGGCTTATGAAAGAACTTCTTCAAATTACTCATTGAAATTCCTGGTTCAATTTCCTTTTTTAAGCAGCGAAGTTCTATCAAGAAAATCATGAGAAAAAGTGCGAGCGGTGGTATATCGTATTTAACTAGGAAATTTCATGAAGATTCATTTTTGGACATAAATATTTCAGTTTCATCGTTGAAAATTAAATAAAATTTTCACCAAAAGAGACGATTTATCGTTTTTGTTCACTGTTATTAATTTTTCTTTTTATGAACGGCGAATTTCTTTTTACCAATTTAAAAGTCGTGTACATCTGATTGCGGTTGATATGCTTGTGGCTGCAGAGGCATTTAAGGTTTCGATTAACAAATTGTGTGTATTACCGGTAAATTATACTTACTTCTTTCATAAATAAAAATAATTAGGTCTTTCCACCTTTCTGTGGAAAGACCTATTGTATTTCTTCTGATTATTATTATTTTTTTTTTTTTTTTTTTTTTCTTCCGCCTAATTTTGATATTGCGACAAATGTTTGTTTCGCAATATGTCGCTTAGATATTTCTCATATTGTATCGTACAGTTTATGCGCTTTTACATTTCACCCTGCTAAGCCGAACACTTTTCTTTGTAAGAGTTATCTCCCTATTCACTGTTTATCATCAGAGTGCATCTCCTTCGTAACAAAAAAAGATAGCGACAAAATTCTTTTTACAAATTGTTCGTTACATCCTAAGGAAAATTTGGCTTATTTGGATCGAAGCGATTCGATGAAATTTTATAGGAGTTATCTACCTTTACAAAATTATTTTCTCAATATGTGTTATTAACTAATAAACCGTCAACCATATAACTCTGGAATGTATTTATTTGAGATCCCTAGGCCCTTTATTAGAAAATGGGGTCAAGGTCAAAGGTCAAGGTCAAGTTCTAAATTCGGAATTTTCCATGTTTTTGCATTTTCTCCAACCCTTGAAAAGGTATATATTAAAGAACAAGTGCAAAATGATTGCTATATAGTTATGAAGATATTTTACATTTGGTCTGATACAATTAAATAGCATCTAATAGGAGTTAGTGCCCCTGAAATGTCTTGATATGAGGTTATTTGAATATAACTTCAACTAAGTCCATTTTAATGGCATTTGACCTTGTGCAAAAGTGTGGATGACAAATGACCTTGAAAAATGACTACCGGAAGTGACCTTGAGAAAACCGGAAGTAACCTTCTTTGCAATTTTTTCGTATAAAAGTACTCAAAATCCATATATTTTGTCATATAGATACATAAACTGATTACTGAAGACTAAAAATGACTTCCAACAAACCGGAAGTGACCATGTATCTCCCATTCTAAATACAAAAGTATATAGAAACTATATATTTTTGGAATCAGTGTGAAAGAAGCTGTCATATTAGACCGGAAGTGACATTCATTTCACCGGAAGTAGCATATTATCTCCTTTATATCACTTAAAAATATGATTAAACCATTATTTATCGTATCAGTATGAACAACTATCTTCTTATCAAAATTTCTTTGATATGGAAAGACCTTCAATTGTTCTCTGAACAATTGGTTTTTAATTTGTTTTGAAGTTATAGCTGTACATATAGAATACAGTAAATATATTTCAAACGGGATATCCTTATATGAACGGTTGTATTATTTTTACAGCCTCTTAAAGAATATTATAGTGATACCGTACGAAGGTCTTCGGATATTTTTTTGATCGGTTATTAGAATTATTTTATTTTCATTTCAAAAACAGTTAATTTACATAGAAAAAAAAAATATCAATGACAGATAATTTCTGCCAGGCTTGTTCTCTAAAAATAAAATGTCCAACAGCAATGACATCGACCTAGTGGTTGTTAAAACTGGTTACAGAAACATTATAAACTATGTGAATATACTTATACTTGGGTTACAGTTCCCTATCTGTTTCACTATTTATTTCGGTTTTCGTTTGCGTTATTTCAGCCTATGAAATGTTCATAGTTATTACTACATAGATTTTTCTTACTTTCAAATACTGTAAGATGAACTGGTTTGCTCCATCCAGTTTGTTCGGCAGCATTAGTTGCATTACAAACGTAGTTTCCTTCGTCCGTTATCTGTACGGTATAAATAGTCAACGAAGGATCTTGTAGTGTTCCCCCACTAAATCTATCATCATCTTTAGTACGATTGGCATTCAAGTTGAATTCAATGTTATTTTTAGACCATACAATTTTTGTCAGTTCAGATACAGATGATATATTACACGATATAATAACATTATCTCCTACGTTTACAGCTTCTATTCTAGATACATGCACTTTTGGTATATCTGTTAGGAATATTAAAATGACTTATTATAGGGAAAGAATAACTGACACTCAAAACAGGTAAATTGTACAACATGACATACCCACCAATTTTTTCCTAAAAATGTCCTGTACCAAGTCAGGAAAATGGCCATTGTATATTATAGTTCGTTTCTGTGTGTGTTAGATTTTTTATATTGTGTTTCTGTTGTGTCGTAGTCTCCTCTTATATTTGATGCTTTTCCCTCAGTTTTAGTTTGTAATACGGATTTGTGTTGTTTTTTTTTTTTTTGTCAATCGCTTAGCGCACAGCCTTAACCTTTATATACCGCATTCAGATATAATAATCAAGTAACGTGTTACTATTAAAGATTATCGAATGTAATTATGTGGGAGTCAGGAAGATTTGGGTTTACGTTTCTATTCATACTTTATAATATCTTATGAAACAGTTTTAATGAACGGCTTAAACCACTGTAAAATTCGCAGAATCTGCTATTTTCCATTTACTCAAATGAACTGTTTGTAAGAATTTTTTATTGACAAACAACCTTTCCATTTACCATTTAAAATGTAATTTAAGGTAACACATGTATAATAGTGACCGCGGGGAAATACCAGTATAAATGCTCACAAATTGTTGTTAATATAACTGATTATTTTTTGACTACCTTAAAAGTGAGAGGTTTACCAAGCTATAAAAGCCGATTAAATCCGCCATTTTCTAATAAAGGAAATACCTGTCACAGGTCAGGAATATCACAGTTGGTGTTTGATGTGTTTGAACTTTTGATTTTACCATTTGATAAGATATTCCGTTTTCTTTTTGTTCTCCGAATTCGGTATTTTTGTTACCCTACTTTTTTTTATTTGACCATGGACATAAAATATCAGCCAATAATCACTTTATCAGAATTATATTTTTTCAGTTAAATGATAATACATAAATATGGATAACCGAGTAATACATTGTCTTGAAAAATTATGCAAAAAATTACTTGAACATTATAAGAACATCAAATTGTTTACATACACTTTAACATGCTTAAATATAGTATAAATGGTCAGAAAGTTTTTTTTACGCATCTTATCTTCATATTTCATGTTGATCATTGTCATGCTATAATTTGTTTTACTACTAGTAATGCGTTATTTTATAAAATGGTTACCAAGAGTTATTTCGCGTATACAATATATCACATTGAAGTATTGGCAGTACACGATATCCACTAGGAAAACATCAAGTTCCTTCTTTTAAACAAATAATGTTCTGTGTTCACATCTCATCATTTAAATCAATTCAACTCAAGTTAAAAGACAAACATTTTGGAAATTGTATAAACTCTACAAGGAGAGCAAATTGTTTTTACATGTTTTGAAAAGTCGTTATCCGAATTATCAGTTCTCTTATTTTACTAAAGTTAGCATTTAAAACAAAACGGTAACTTGAAAATTGCATTGCAATTTAAGGAACGTTTTTAAAGGATTTAATGTGCTTTATATTTACATGTGCATCAATTTTTAAAGAATTTAGTCAATGAATTTCAGAAAACTAAGGAGATAAACAGATAAGATTTAAGGTAGCACAAAACAAAGATTTGATACATCCAATTTCCCAGTTTAAAAATGCTGTAACTTTCATTGTAAAATGCTTGAAAATTTATAAAAAGGAAGTTTTTGATGGCTTATAAATTGCTCTTTCAAATTAATGCAATATTAGTATTATACAACAATTGTGTAATCAATTATAATGTGAACTGTGTCTATAAAATTTTACAAGAAATTTCCACTTTCATATGCATATGTTGTTCCTAGAGCCATTTTTCTACAAAAGTGTTTCTCAGATTTTGGATAGAGTGTATAGATCAAATTTTACACATAATCAAACATTATCTTCTTTTATGTGGTAGGGATGTTTATACTAATTACAGATTAATGAGAGAATGGAATACGATAGCGATAATTTGTGACACCCTTTTGTAGCTCCTGTTGTGTTGGTTAAGATTTTGTTAAAATTTCCTGTATAGTTATGAAGATGAAAGAGCTTAATTCATTCAAGTGAACTGACCAAGATTTTGCCATTAATTGCATAATAATTGATTAAATAATGATTGCATAACAAATATATTGCATTCATTTAAAAGATTAATCTTTTATATATCTATACATACCTCTTTAATAATTGATATGCAGTCATAAGTAAGTAACAGCATTTTTAAGGTTAGATATTAGAAGTAAAAAAATCACTGCAATTATTATATTTAAAAATCTACAAACTTTGCCGAACTCATTTTTTCTCTTTAAATGGTAAACACACATTTGGGTGCATATCTGTTTTAGAATAATGCTTTATATGAAGATTTTATTCAAATTGTTTCATAAATTATATTTTATTTTCATGTTTGATAAAAAATAAATGACTCGACTGCTGTTACCTGTAAGAATTGTCAAGTATGTGGGTATGCTTTCATTAGTTCCTACTGGATTCATCGCCTGGCAAGTATAGTTTCCCTCGTCGTATTCATTCACAAAGTATATTTCAAGGGATGGTGAAGAAATAGTTCCACCACTGAACCGGTTGTTACCATAAATATCTAATATACTGTTATTCTTGTACCAAGTTATTTTAGTCACCTCAGACGTAGCAGATACATAACACGGTATGGTGATGTTGGTTCCCTCTATTGATGGTTCAATGTTAGATACGTTAACAACAGGATCTATGGATGATAAAAAAAATGAAATAAAATTGAGAATGAAAATGGGGAATGTGTCTAGAGACAACGACCCGACCATAGAACAGACAACAGCTGAAGGTCACCAATAGGTCTATAATGTAGCGAGAAACTCCCGCACCCTGAGGCGTCCTTCAGATGGCCCCTAAACAAATATCTTTTGCAACATGACATTGAAATTCATTTATTCAAGAGTTGATTCCAAATCTAATTATAAGTCTGCATGGTTTGATTTTTGGATCTATCCAATATACTGGTTTTTTTTTTACAAAATCCCAACAAATAAGGACTACTTTTTGGTATGTCAAGTTAATAGGGTGAAATATAAATTAATTATCTATTTAGATAATTCCGTAAAACATATTGTTTACATGTATTTTTTACTAAAAAAAAATCATTTCCAAGAGTTATCTGTATTAATTCATCAATTGTTGTAAGATTGTGTTGTTAATAGCGACAAAGTAGCATAAGACTCACTTGTCCATTATGGCTTTAAAATGTTATGATAACAGTCTATCAAATGTAACAAGTTTTCTTGTGTTTAAATAAAGTAAAAGGCTAGTAACAAATACACATTCCAATAAGAAGTAAGACAATTATATACATTCAAAAATACTCAGATGAACAGCTTGACTTGACCCATTGAACTCTAAAGTTTGTGCTTGACATGTATAGTTTCCCTCGTCTTCCTTTTGAGCTGACATTATTGTAAGATCTGGTAAATTATATATTCCTCCAACGAATCTATCACTATTATCGATGTTGATGATTGTATCAAAACTTCCGTTATTTTTTATCCATGTAATTGCTGTTCCCCTGTACACTTCCGAAATGTTACAAGGAATGGTTACGTTCTCCCCAATTGCACCTGTCTTTGAGTGCGGTACTGTTACAATAGGCGGTTTGGTAACTGTAAATCAAACAAATATAACAAAGTCAATACGAGTAAGCAATGTTTTAATTTGATAAAGAATTATATCATAAAAATAATGAAACTTAGCATAGATAATTGTATTTTTAAGAATTTGAAACCAAAATGACAAGATGCATGAGAATAATTTCAATAATTTGAATTCTCATGATATATTATACCTTGCTCTGTTAATAAAGACAAGAGATTTGTGAAAACTAAAACATAATCTATAGTTACAATACAGACAGGAGAAACCAATAACCTTTAAAATTTTAGAATCATGAATTTAATACGTCCTATGATGATCAGCTAGTTACGCTTGTTACAACAATTCCACGTACAGCATAAGGTAAACTTATCACACACCATTCTTTTACCGTCTTTTGACATATCGGAGTATCGATTTCCATTTCTTAAAGTTCGCATACAATTATCTGCCACTTTCACTCTCTTAACAATTATACATAATTTAATAGATATGGCTATTTGTACGTTTGAGAAAAGCTATATACCTCACTCAAATTGGCAGCGTGTTTTACTTTATTTTAATACTTATCTTGTTTCGAATTGATAAATCATTTCTGAAGGAATTATAGTGCTTATAGTAGTATACATCCATTTATTTTGGTCTCTAATGGTTCGAAGTCTCATTGGAATTCATACTACATCTCCTTTATTAGATATATAATAATACTTACCCTTCCGGAGCACCTGCGATTACCCCCAGTTGTTGTTGTGGTTCGTGTTGCTTAATCTTATTTTTCTCTATGTTGTGTCTTGTGTACTTTTGTTTGTCTTTTTTCTTTTTAAGTCCTTTTTTTCATCTATGAGTTTGACTGTCCCTTTTGTATCTTTCGCTCCTCCTTTCGTATTGTTAATTTGTATATTTTGACTTGTATGATTCGTTTAGTATAAGTCAAATGTTAAACTATTTTTTCATAGGTCGATTGGAAATGGCGGATAGAGAAGTGAAAATGCACGGTAATTTTAAGAATATCTTAAAACCGATATATTCTGTGACGTCAATGAAACAATCTTCATTATACATAACATGTTCACAAAAAGCATGACAATCACTGAAATACCAACTTATATGTTATAATTGCTTGTTAAATAGACAAGAGGATATAATGTGATGACGATTTTAATACAAATATTGTCAAAAATTAATAATATAACAACAGTAGCTTTTGTATCAAGTCAATGCAGGATATATCGATCAAAAGACATACATCGATCTCGAACTTTTTTCTAGTCAGTATATCCTTGTAGCACCCTTTTAAAAAGGCTATAAATGTACAATAACAATAATAACTTACAACAATCTTGACACAGAAAACCAAAACAATGGTCTTTGTCAAAACACTTTGATGTTAATCCAATTTGTATAAAACTGAAAGACAAAACTCATTGTTATTTTCTCTCCGAAATAATGTAATCGATTAGGCATTATGTAAGTTTTCCTTTTAATCTCATACAAAATGAATAAAGTTAAAAATTTATTTGTATAGATATATATCATTTTCAAATGGGGTATTTTAACAAATGTGAAACACATTCAAACAAAATATCATATACAAGCCTCTATGACACAAAAACAATTTGAAATCCACCCATTAGTGTTAGTCAAACAATTGAAAGATCAAAATAAATAATTTACTACACTAAACAAGATTTTAGCTGTCGTTGCGTGTTCCCCAGTTTTTTGGCAATGCCTTCGTATCCGACACTGTCATTCGTTTTATCATTAAATGTACAAATTGTATAATGTTATGCCAAATGACACAATTTTCATTTTTTGCACACGTGTTTTTTTGTTTGGTATTTAAAGCAAAAAGTGAAATCACAAAAATACTGAACTCCGAGGAAAATCAAATCGGAAAGTCCCTAATCACATGGTAAAATCAAACGACTAATCACATCAAAAACGTGGACAACAACTATCATATTCTTGACTTGGTACATGCATACTGAACTCCGAGGAAAATCAAATCGGAAAGTCCCTAATCACATGGCAAAATCAAACGACTAATCACATCAAAAACGTGGACAACAACTATCATATTCCTGACTTGGTACATGCATTTTCAAATATAGAAAAGGGTGGATTGAACATGGTTTTATAGCGCTAAACCTCTCACTTGTACTACAGTCTCATCAAATTTCTTTATATTTACAATGGTGCATAAACAAAACAGACATAACAAATAAAATATGGGTACAGCAGTCATCACTGTGTAACAATTTTAAGAGAAACAATTTTACAAAAAAGCACAAAAACATCTATCAAATTAAAAACATATTCATTGTTTAGCGTGTCTGACGTCCGGAAATGTGTACGTCACATAAGAAGAAATTTTGTTGTTCAATGTTTATACAAGACAATTTTATAATTTCACATTGGGAATGTTGCATACAGGGTTAAAAATCAAAAGTATGTAAGAATTAATTTTAGAAATAGACCAAGATTTAAAATTGTCCAGAAGTTCTTTAGAATCCACAAATGGTTAATTCCACTACACGATTAAAATAATTTTGTCGTTTGTCGTTCAACCTGTTTTCTAATATATAATAGAACTATAACATAATGGCATATAATAGACCAATAGCATAATGACAGGCTAATTATAGTACAGAGTCACGTTATAAGATCCAAAGAAACACAAAAAGTCGGATATAAAAAGCACACCATCAAAAATGAAAGATAATACAAACATATTGACGGGATGTATAAGTACCGAGCCACGTCAAATGGATATCACAGAAAACAATCCAAACAGTAAAACTAATATTAATAATAGAACAAAGACAAATTAAAAATCAATATAACACGTGGTTAAGATGATAAACAACGTCAGTACGCAGAATCTATACATCAAGACCATCATGTATTATTTGTGAAGTTGATACGAAATATTTTTCAACAAGGTCTTGGTTTCAATGAACTTTTTTAGAAATGTGCTTTTTTAGAAACGCGCTTAGCAATGCAAAACGTTTGAAAAGTGTACAAACATAATATTATATCGACTATTTGTGTATTTCTCTGTCCTGAATGTTATTGCATTTTTTTGTACTGTATTCCTGTCATTTAGTGTTGACGTTTTAGTGTTATACTTAACATTGCAGTAAAAGTGCTAGGTTTAACTTGCCACAAAACCAGGTTCAACCCACCATGATCTCTTTAAAATGTCCTGTACCAAGTTGGGAAAACTGCAGTTTTTATCTTATACTGTGGATTCGTTGATTTTCGTGGGTATCAATTTTCGTGGATTGCTGACAACTAACATTTTCGTGGATATTTGATTTCGTGGTTTCCTAATATCTGTATACAAAGGCTTTTGCAAATATGTTGAACATTTGAATTTGTGGTTCACCTGAGTGTGTTGCATTGTCGTTTGTTATTTATTGAACTTCAGTGTTTCTGTTGTTTTGTTGTTTTCCTCTTATAGTTGATGTGTTTCCTCGGTTTATGTTAGAAAACCAGATTTGTTTTCTCTCAATCGATTTATGACTTTCGAACAGCGGTAAACTACTGTTGCTTTTACTTATTAGAACAAAAACTAATAGGGCTATAAACAACAAAGAAAACTATCTTACATAATTAAACCGACATGTATCTTTTATATTAAGCATTATCTCCTCGGTTGATAGAATTTGAAGACTGCATGGAAATATTTTAGCAGCGATAGCCAATACCAGTGTTAATAACAAAACCAATGAATATGATTTGCATGTTTCTAGAATGTCCTTCGTCGTAATTTCTCTTCACTAAACATTGTGAAATCGAAAAATTTAAATGTTTCAAAGCATGAATTTAACATTAATTGAATAGAACAATTATTTTTTTCACCATTATGCTTGACAAGTATATATACAAAACGTTTTACCTCCGAGTTTTTGATTTGAATGTTAAAACTATGGTTGTGCCGTCTTGAGATCTGTTCCCGCTATCGTATAGATGTTCGTCGTTGATATATAAAATGAAGGTGAAAGGAAGGTAAAATAAAAATATCCATTCTTTAAAGCATTCGTTTGTGAAGAACAAAAGTTAAAGTGCATGTACTATTTGCGCCATATCTTGCCTTTTGTCGAGTTACTTTCAACTAAAAACAATAACGTCGAATACGATTGTGGTCAATTTCAATCAGTAAATAACATTTGAAAAATAGTTTTTGGACAATAGTTGGTTTTTTGTACTATAGGCTTGAAAATCAGATAGGAAAATAATACAACTACTAAATAGAAAATTTAAGATTGAAATTCTTAGTAAAGAACAGCACATGTATTTTCCAAAAGAGAGTTCGTCTTGTACGCATGTTCTCTAAGTGATCTTAAATTTACTATTAGAATTGTACGTTGATAATGATTAAAAAGGTAAAAAAGTTATTAATAAAAAAGGATACTACAAAAGAAACTAAAATAGATATGTTATAGATGATTTATGTTAATAAAAATAAACGCTACCATTTAACATTTTGATTGAATAAACGTTCATTGTTACAGTAACAAGAATGTATCAATAGTACACGAATGCCCCACTCGCACTTTTATTTTCTATGTTCAGTGGACCGTAAAATTAGGGTCAAAACTTTAATTTGGAATTAAAATTAGAAAGATCGATATCATATCATAGGGAACATATGTACTAAGTTTCAAGTTTATGTAACTTTACCTTCATCAACAAGAGGCTGTCACAACGACAGAAAACCGGATTAATTAATTTTTATTTGTGTCACAATATCACAAGAACCATTACTGATGAATGGTAAATGCAATAACGTGAATGGAAACACCATTTTACGATCTTTCAAGAACCATAACTCCTGATCTCCATTTTGTCATCAGTAACAACACATTAAAATTTGGGAAACTTTGGTAGAACACTTCGTGCGTAAATGCACGGACACGACTGGAAACTCCATTTTTCAATCTTTCAAGAACCATAACTCCTGAACGGTAAAAGTCAAAATCGTCATTATTGAACTTGACCTCTTTTTTGTCATCAGTAACAACATAAAAAAAATTCAAAAGCTTTGGTTGAATGGTTCATTAAAAAATTCACGGACACGACTAGAAACACCATTTTTCAATCTTTCAAGAACCATAACTCCTGAACGGTAAAAGTCAGAATCGTCATTATTGAACTTGACCTCCATTTTGTCATCAGTAACAACACATTAAAATTTGGGAAACTTTGGTAGAACACTTCGTGCGTAAATGCACGGACACGACTGGAAACTCCATTTTTCAATCTTTCAAGAACCATAACTCCTGAACGGTAAAAGTCAAAATCGTCATTATTGAACTTGACCTCTTTTTTGTCATCAGTAACAACATAAAAAAAATTCAAAAGCTTTGATTGAATGGTTCATTAAAAAATTCACGGACACGACTAGAAACACCATTTTTCAATCTTTCAAGAACCATAACTCCTGAACGGTAAAAGTCAAAATCGTCATTATTGAACTTGACCTCCATTTTGTCATCAGTAACAACACATTAAAATTTGGGAAACTTTGGTAGAACACTTCGTGCGTAAATGCACGGACACGACTGGAAACTCCATTTTTCAATCTTTCAAGAACCATTACCCCTGAACGGTAAAAGTCAAAATCCTCATTATTGAACTTGACCTCCATTTTGTTATCAGTAACAAGATATTAAAATTTGGGAAGCTTTGGTAGAACAGCTCATGCGTAAATGCACGGACACGACTGGAAACTCCATTTTTCAATCTTTCAAGAACCATTACTCCTGAACGGTAAAAGTCAAAATCGTCATTATTGAACTTGACCTCCATTTTGTCATCAGTAACAACATATTAAAATTTGGGAAGCTTTGGTAGAACAGTTCAATCGTAAATGCACGGACACGACTGGATACTCCATTTTTCAATCTTTCAAGTCATTATTGAACTTGACCTTCATTTAGTTGTCAGTAACAACATATTAAAACTTTAAAAGCTTTGGTTGAACGGTTCATGAGTTAATGCACGGACAACATTTGATTGCCGTCCGCCCGCCCGCCCGCCGGGCCGCCCGCCGTACATCCCTAAATCAATAACCGACATTTTTGTCACAAAAATCCGGTTAAAAACTACCTTGACCAAAAACTTTAACCTGAACTTTGCACTATCATTTTCTATATTCAGTGGACTATGAAATTGCGGTCAAAACTATAATTTGGCAGTAAAATTAGAAAGATCGTACTATGGGGGACATGTGTACTAAGTTTCAAGTTGATTGGACTTCAACTTCTTCAAAAACTACCTTGACCAAAAACTTTAACCTGAACCGAACGGACGCACAGACGGACGAACGGAGGCACAAACGGACGGACGAACGGACGGACGGACGAACAGAGGCACAGACCAGAAATCATAATGCCCCTCTACTATCGTAGGTGGGGCATTAAAAATTGATATGATTCTTTCCTACTTCATGAACATATCAAATACTATCTAATAATAGTCGGTCTCATATCTTGACTTACATCTAGAAATTGACAATGAGGGTCGGTTGAAAACAAAACTTCACGACAAAAGAGATGATGTCAGCTTACCAATTGTGAACTTTCCATTTCTAAGGAGCACATTCCAGCACCTGCATACGGTATATATATCTCCCAATTTTTACGATATTCCCGTGCTTGTATTTCCTATCATGATTTTCTTGATAGAGGGTTGTTGCTCACAAGGAAGCTATTATATCAAGAGTTCCAAATGGTGAAGTGAGTGTTGTTTCCAATTTTTTTTCAAATCATCACAAGTAACTGACGAGTCTTTTGTAGACGAAACGCGCGTCTGACGTATATACAAAATTTAGTCCTGGTATCTATGATGAGTTTATTCGTAAATTTTAGGGACGCCATCACGAGTTGGTTGACCGTTATGGAATAACGTTTCACAAATGATATCGGATATGTTCCTTGCGTGGTTACGACAATCCTCTTCCCTTTCATGAATGTAACCTACCGAATTAGACTATTTACCGGATTTGTTATCACATCAGCAACACGACGGGTTCCACATGTGGAGCAGGATCTGCTTACCCTTCCGGAGCACCTGCGATCACTCCTAGTTTTTGGTGGGGTTCGTGTTGTTTATTCTTTATGTTGTGTCATGTGTACTATTGTTCGTCTGTTTGTCTTTTTCATTTTTAGCCATGGCTTTGTCAGCTAATTTTCTATTAATGAGTTTGACTGTCCCTCTGGTATCTTGCGTCCCTCTTTTATCTAAGGTATTAGGATTATAATTTGATATTCAAGACACGCGTTTCCTCTACATAATGCCGGTGTCACACATTGGCGTGTATACCGACGTGCACCAGCCGTACAAAGAAAATTCACTAAGTCCGTATTTGTTAGGTGCAAGCAAGAGGTATGCTAAGCAATCGTTATATCTAAAGGAATGTTAAATGCGGCATTAACGTTTGCATCTAGCTCTAGCGTTTGTCAAGCGTATACCTGTTCGCCTCACGCACTTACTACATACGTTACAAGCGCGTTGTTAAACGCTAAAAATGCGTTTGCGACACGTTAAGGGCATGTTGTTTACGCCTCAAAATCGTTCGACGTATGCGAGACTTGTTTGTAACATATGCCTGTCGTAGTTTTGGCATTAGCAAGAATATATGTATTCAGAATTAGTTCAAACACCCCATATTTACACGTTCCAGACACGCCGAACGCACGGATAATCGTCCCAGGTACGCCCGAAACGCGTATCAAGTACGTCCAAGGGACGTTTTTCTACGTAGCAAGCACTTCGTCTGCGTTAGACAAACACCAAACATACACTAACATATGCAACTTCAACGTCCGATAACCGCTTTTTTTTAGTATTTATGCTTCTAGTTCGCCTTAAACAAGTTAAAAATCTCGTTAAACATTTGATTTACAAGTTGATTGCGTCCAAAATTATAAGCGTTTTGGGAGAGTACACGGGTTTTGATCCCATTCTGGGTACGTCGTTGCTATACGCTGATGTGTGACGCTGGTTTTAAGCCTTATCAGTGACGGTAAGATCACAAAAAATTAGAAATCCAAACAAGTATAAAGTTGAAGATAAAATTGAGAAAGGAAATGGGGAATGTGTCTAAGCGACAACAACCCGACCATACAGCAGACAACAGCCGAAGGCCACCTACGGGTCTTCAATGTAGAGAATTCCCGCACCCGTAGGTGTCCTTCAGCTGGCCCCTAAAAATATGTATACTAGTACAGTGATAATGAACGTCATACTAAACTTCGAATTATACACAAGAAACTAAAATTAAAAATCATACAAGACTAACAAAGGCCAGAGGCTCCTGCCTTGGGACAGGCGCAAAATTGCGGCGGGGTTAAACATGTTTATGAGATCTCAACCCTCCCCCTATACATCTAGCAAATATAGAAAAGTAAACGCATAACGATACGCACATTAAAATTCAGTTCAAGAGAAGTCCGAGTCCGATGTCAAAAGATGTAACAAAAGAAAATAAATAAAATGACAATAATACATAAATAACAACTAACATGTCAGCTCCAGACCTCAATTAAACTGATTGAAAGATTTGGTATTAAGCTTCCCGTTAATGATATAGGTATCAAGATCGAGGAAAGGGCAGTGGTCATTGTTAGCATTAGCTTTATTTAAAGTAAGTTTAACAGGATAAATTTCTTTAGTATACATACTGAAGTCGTCATTATTGAGAGCATTGCCTACACAAAGTTTTATAAAGGTGTTCAATATATGAATAAGCTTCAGGCAATATATATTGGGTAAGAAAATCCTTATTATTTCGAATAATTCATACTTCTGCAGACAGTTAATTATACAAATGACCATATCATTGATATTCATGTCAACACAAAAGTGATGACTACTGGGCTGGTGATATCCTCGGGAACGAAACGTCACCAGCAGTAGCAACAAGCCAGTAGTGTTATTAGTTATCCAAGGTACAAAACTTATATCTTGATACACCAGAGTCGCGTTTCGTCTACAGAAGACTCATAAATGAAGCTCAGTTTAAAACAGTTTTTAACCCAAACAAGTATTAAGTTTCAAAAGGATTGCGGACCAAAAATTCCAAAAGTTGTGCCGAATATGACTAAGATAATCTATACCTGCAGTAAGAAAATCCTTAGTATTTCGAATAATTTATACTTTTGCTAACAGTAAATTTATAAAAATTACCAAACAATTGACATTCGTGTCAACACCAAAGTGCTGACTACTAGGCTAGTGATACCCTCGGGAACGAAACGTCCACCAGCAGTGGCATCGACCCAGTGGTGGAAATATTTGTATTAGGTACCAGGCTTATATCTTGATACACCAGAAGCGCTTTTAGTCTACATAACACTCATCAGTGAAGCGCAGATAAAAATGATTTGAAAGCCAAACAAGTATAAAGATGAAAAGCATTGAGGACCAAAATTCCAAAAAGTTGTGCATTATACGACTAAAGTTATCTATGCCTAGGAAAAGAACACTCGTAATGTTTCGAATAAATTAATTTAAAAAGTTAATTTGTAAAATGACCATACAACTGATATGCATGCCAACACCGACGTGCTGACTACTGGACTGGTGATACCCTCGGGGACGTCACGTCCATCAGCAGTGACATGAAGCCAGTGGTATAAATAGTTATCTAAAGTATCAGAATTATAATTAGATACGACAGACAATCAATAACATTCATTTTGATCGTTATTATAACAATAAAAAAGGACTTTCTGCAATACGAGACAAGTGACAACACTTCAGTTATGGAATATTGAAGGATATATTCCAATTATCCAAAGTAACCACAATCCTGCTTTCTTCTCCTTGAATGTGACCAACATAATTAAAATGAATCACAATATTTGAACTTGTGGGGCAGGATTTTATTCTGAATTCCCCCTACAGAACACCGGCAATCACCTCCAGTTTTTGGTGGGGTTTGTGTTGCTCAGTGTTTAGATTCCTTTGTTTTGTTTTGTATACTGTTAGTTGTTCGATTTCTTTTGGGGGGGGGCAAAGACATTGACAGCTTATTTTCGACTTTCGAGTTATAATATCCATTTGTTATCTTTCTCCTATTCAATATGTAAACATTTTCAAAAGTTATTACATAAACATTGGCAGGAAGATACAAAAAAAACAATACATAAATAATTAGACACATTAATTGCCAAAATATGTAAGACATTATGTTTTGTTATTAAAAGGGTATTATATGTAGTTTTCACGATACTCACGACTGCTAAAGCCATTCCCTCCAAAGGTTTCAAAACAGTTTCAAATTTTTGGTATACGACTGACTTGTATTCTGGTGGTGATTTGTCATATAACTCTAGGCATTTATGTAGTCCCCTGTAAATAGTGTTGTCTATAGTGTTAATACATATTATTCCCGAAATACATAAGGGAGAACACCTTAAACATGGAAAATCAACTGACATATATGTAAATTGTTTTTTTAGGAATCATATTCAGTCAACAAGGTCACCAATATAAATCCATGTGATTTATTTGTAGTAGTTAGACATGGCAAATATAAAAATAAGAAGATGAAGGAGGATGGTAGATGAGGTTGATATCTTACAAAATCCAAATGACGTAGATATGAGGAACTATGTGCATATATCGCCGTATAGTCTTCACGATGAGCAAGTCAGAATGATGAGTTAGGAACGGACTAACCAACTTTCTATGATTTTATTGCTATAGCTAAGAACAATTCTGAGTGTTGATCTTGCACAAAGCTCGATCTGTTAATATCAAATTATCGTTTTATCGTCTTGAAAAGGAATAAAATGTTTGCAACAGGTAATAAGGCATACGTCATTTAAATATTCAAGCAGTTAAGGGATTGAATTTCCAAACCAATACGTGTATGATTTATTATCCGTGTAGTTATAAACAAATGCATTGCTCACCCATTATCAGCATAACATATTTTAAATGTAGAATTATCACAACTATTTCCTCCACAAGTAGCATTGAAAATTTTCAGATCAATTTTTGACATGCCACTGTCATTTACGATGCACTTTGTACAGCAGACCTGCAAAATGAATTAACAACACATATATTATAACGTAAACATAACAATTCAAGAAATTGTTATGAATTGAATAAGTACTAATTACCAAACAAATCATTGGAAATAATGTAAACGTGAATACTATTATTCACAATTTGTCATTTTAATAATTTGAAGGGAGATATTTTCATCATACTTAAAGTATTCAAAGTTCTAAACAGGATAACGTAATATTATAATATAGATTCAAATATAATTCAGGATTATACAAAGTTATGGACGCTTAAAAAATACCCCTATCGTATGTTGCGTACAGTGAATTAAAATTACAGAGACTTTATTTAAATAAAAAAAAATTTAACGGTTGATATTAATTATTTTATCAAAATATACTACTGTTGTGAATGGTGTGGAATCGGTTTAATTCAGTCTAAAAGGATATGTTGGCATTGAACTCCAGTATAGCACGTATAATGTCAAATCAAATAAGCTGTTAAACATGAAGTTATTCGTAGTTCTATATGTAAACTCCTTTTATTTTACACCTGTGTCTTTCTATTATATAATACTGCATTCAATCTACGGCTATTTTGATTTCTGTTACCACACGAAATGAATCAAGTCTATATGTTAGCAACTTAGACAAGTTTCCTAAGACAAAATGTAAATATTAATCATTATGGTTAGTACTAGTTCTTATCATACCAAAATTATTATAAGAGTAATAAATTGCATTTCATCAGCTATGGCACTGGACAATATGGCAACATCAGGAGTTTATTCCCTCACCTAAAATGCACAAAATTGTTGTGTTTTCATTAATAGGTTAATATATATAAAAATTATGTGGATTTTGTTTTTCTTTATTCTTTTATCGACTCAAACGTCTGCACTTTTTCAAATGGTCGTCTTAAATTTTCGCATTATGACCGTTAACATAGATTTCCTGATTTTCTTCAAAAGTATATTATATTGTTTGTTTTATTTTTTAATGTTAAATGTTTGTTTTGTTTTCAACTCAATCAGTCCTTTCTCAAGTGTATGACTTACTATCCGTGTAGGTACGATTTAATTCCAATGTTTCCTTCACATAGAGTTTATTCGATATAATCGTGCTTTCAATATCGTCTCAAAATTCAAAGTCGCTACGTTTTAATTACAAAATAAACTTAGTTATAATTGAGAGAAAAATAATAATTTTACAAAGCTTATATTAGATTTGATAGCAGATATAGAGATTTCCAGGAAGTGCGATCCAAGCAGTAAGGATCAAATTTAAAACGTGATCATTTATATTAAGCTGTTTACATTATGACCATTCGTACAGAAAACAGGTTTAAAACGGTTTGTCAAGACAACTGTCTTGTTGACATAAAATTAACCCTGGTGACTTTTATGACTTTTTGATTATATTTTAATAATATGTCAGTCGTTGTGTATGGGATTTTTTTAAGAAGATGGAGGGATGAACAACATTTCACTTAGACGTAGTTTTAAACGAGGTCGGTTGTTTGTTTGATTTTTTTTTTTTTTTTTTATCGAAAAGCGAATTCTGTAGAAATTCCTGTTAGGTATTATACAAGACAATGTCTTCCTATACTGCTTTTTGCGAAATGAAAGTTAAGTGTTAATACCTCTACGCCTAGTTAATATTATTTGATCTGTTGAAGATCGCGTTTCGGCCATACATATCTGAACCATGTCCTCATCATGTTAATGGGTAGCATATTTGTTGGCGTATCACTAACATCTTGTTTAATTCAGATCCACTAAGCTTTTTACTTTGACCATTGCTTGATGTAATTATTTGGTGATTCTATATCTTTCAATTATTGTTGATTAGTTTTTGTAACCCATTGTCCAGTGACAAACATTGCTTAAATGTATAAGACGAGAACAAATTAACACGAAATGCAATACATACAATTGTATGTCGGGTAAAAGGGGTCTGTTTAGATAAATGGAGGGACATTATAGGGTTAATTGAAAATGAACGGAAATGTAGTGTACCGAAACAGATCACCTGTTGGAATAGTATTTTATCTCAGAAAGTGAGGTAGCTATTACATCCCACACAGTCCAGTCAAACAGATGCTAATCTTTTGCAAGGATTTTTCTGCCGGACGGAAGAAGACATAACGACCAGATGCCTATACCCAATTCGCCCTTGTTGTATTTTTTATCGAGCTATATTCATATATATACATAAAAATATTTCTTGCCTATTTCCGTTTTTGTTTTAAGAACGTACTATGCTGAATGTTCTTATGTTGTCCTCCATGTTTTCCTCTTGATTTTATGTTCGTAATGTCTCTCTTTCGTGGTACTGGTACTGGTTTCGGTTATCTTAATTTCGTTTTCTTTGCCTGTTTTCTTTATGTTTTTTGCCTATAATCTGTATGTCTTTCATAAACCACGAGTAAACCAATTTTGATCTGAAACGAGTCTTCTAATCTGAACAGCTCTTAAAATCTAAACAATAAATCGCTCAGTCATTTTCAGTCTCTTTCCTCAATTTTCTGAATTTTAAATTTTTACAATGAAAGATATTTTTAATACTGTTGCATACGTCTGTTCATTTTTGATTATGTTTGTCTCTAATCAGAAATGAGAGAAAACGATATGTCAACGTTTTCTTTAGAAATTGTCAATCATCATAGAATTTTAAAGTGAATTATGATTTGATAATGCAATGAATCTACGAATAAATTTCATCATTCAACCCATATATATGGGTATTTTGTACTAAATTTATACTCATATGCAGCAAACTCTTTATATGTATTTCTTTTTCAATAAGGAGGTTTAACAATATTTATTATGACGTTCAGCCTCATACTAGTTGTGTTATTTAGTTAAATTCAAAGCCACATACTAAACAATCAAAATAATGACATTTATATGATTTTTAACGAGACCAATAGAGACCTACTAATACATACATTAACAACTATGGGTCTACGTACGGCATTCAACCATGAGTAAAACCCAAACTGCATAATCAGCTATGAAGGGCACCGAAATGAAAAATGTAAACCAATTCAAACAAAAGCTAAGTATCTAATTTATGTACAAAATAATAAACAAAAATGCATGTGAAACACCCCAACAAATGACCCTCCCCAACCCTTGGACAGTGGTGTAACAGTAAATCATAAGAACAACTTATGGGGTGTATTTCTTGGGAGATAAATTCATATTTTTCTGATGGCAGCGTTTTAGTGATAATTTATTTTTCAAAAGTTAACAATTCCTTATATTATCATTAGGCATGTAAAGTTAAAACAGATTGCTTTTTACACAACTTTCTACAGCTTTAAAAAAAAAGAAGATAGAATTGATCAGAAGTGTTTAGACTTGGAGAAATAAAACAGTAAGAAAACTCCAGTGTTTAAAGATACAAATTAAATGAAGTACTATTTATACAGCAAACATTGAATATACGTTTGGAAATAATAATAAAAAAATATGAATCCAAGTTAAGAGACTATCAAAATGACCACAATTAGGAAATTAATACTTGAGCCCCGAATAACTTGGCACTGTACACCTTAATAAAAAAAAAAGAATTACTGAAAATGCAAAGTAAAATGGGATCGGAGTGCTCAGTGTTATTGTTCTATGATAATTGTCGTATTCTTGTCTTTCAATTTTGCTAATGTTCTTTGTCTATATGACTGTTGGTGTTGCTTTGATACATATGACGTGGCTCTGTACTTACTCATTTCGTTATTGTGCCATTGTAAAACATTTTTTGTATTCTTGTCTTTCATTTTTGCAAATATGCTTTGTCGTTATGCCTTTTTATGTTTCTTTTTATACATATATTACGTGGCTCTATACTCAAACATTCCGTCATTGTGTTATAGTACAATGGTAAATGTGTATTCTTGTCTTTAATTTTTGCTTATATGCTTGGTCTAAACGCCATTTTGTGCTTCTCTGTTACATATTTGTTTGTTTTTATAGTGATTAAATTTTAACACATTGTTGACAGCTGTACCCATATTTTTGACATTTCCGACTATTATATAAAAAAAAGAAGATGTGGTATGATTGCCAATGAGACAACTATCCACAAAAGACCAAAATGACACAGACATTAACAACTAAAGGTTATCGTACGGCCTTCAACAATGAGCAAAGCCCATACCGCATAGTAAGCTATAGAGGGCCCCGATAAGACCATGTAAAACAATTATGTCTGTTTGTTTTGTGATTTCATTTTTTATATGTTTTTACATATCAGTTTTAGACGTAACAATATGTCATATTGGTCTTTTTCAGATGTGATGTTTGAATGTTTTTCCAAATAATCTTTTAAGGCAAAATGAATTGTTATCAGGTTTTTAAAAACGTCAATGGCTTTCATTTGCCTGTGCTAAAAATAATTGTATTATACCAAAGACATACGCCTTACATGATCATTCAAAATTAAATAAAATAATAAATGTGTATATTGAGACTAGCCTGAATAACGTATGTTTTATAATACAACTCAATATTGTGAATTGGTGGAATATAAACCATCAAATTTTTAATTCTAATTAAGCATTGATTTGATTGATGATGAATGCATTTTCGTGCTAAATGCTTGCTTTTAAAAGAAATATTAATAGAATATTTAGTTCACTATGTAAGTCCTACTTCAAAATGAACAAATTATGAATATAAATGCATTTTCACTTGTCAAAATTTTTGTTAAATATTATTAGGGATGTTTACATGCACAATATTTTCAATTAAACGGTTACTTTTAAATACTTAAATCGTGACGAGTTTGATTTATTGTATTCTTTGACAAAGAAAAGGAAATGTATGAAAGGTAGTTTGATACAAACATGTATTAAAATACCATACGTGATAAATGAAATTTAATATTTGCAAATACTTAGAATTCGATGACAAATAGGACCAATTTCCGTTCTTTCATCTGAGCGTCAAAATCTAAAAGTTTTCAAATTCTACACGAAATTGAATAAAAGAGTTTATACTATAAACTCAAAGTATCGTTAAACAATATAAAATGTTTCTATAAAATCGAAATGTTTTGAGCTTTTGCTATTGAAAGCATATTTATATAACTCAGCACGTAAGAAATTTTATAAAATATTGTATCAAATGGCATTGCTCACCAAATCTATTTTGTTTGTATGCATAGCTTTCTTTCTAAATATTCTGGTTTAATTTAATTGACCCTGCATTCTCATACAGTGTTGGAAAATAAATAAAGATTTGCCAAAATCTGTCCTAATTGTCATTTAAGGATAATTTATACATTTATAATTTGATGATTTGTTTAGAAACAACCATAGTACTTCAATGTATTACATGCCTCGGACCGTGCTACATGTATGCTTTAGATATGATAAAAAATGAAAATGGTGCTGGTTTTAAATAAATAGAAGAAAAATCAGGCCATCCTTTGTAAAGCATTTTAAATTCTAAATAACATAAATTGAGTATCAAATAAGAGTTTAAAAATATGACAAGTTTTTAACGACTATATCAATCAAAGCCGAATATTCCAAATTTTAGTATCATTGTTTCAATAGATAAATCTGTCAATTGAACAGTATAAAAATCATCCTCATGACGACTCTTGAGAAAAACACAAGGAGGTCTTGTGTTTTAAGTCAGGTAAAAACAAATCCGATTCTGTATAAACATGTAACCAGTACTACTGTTCCTGCACCAAGTGTGCAATTTGGCAATCAATGTCTCTTTAGTAATGCTTTTTTGTTTTTAGCTTATATGCTAAACATACAGTTGATATTATAAACAACTCCCGTTTCGACGTAAAAGATTTAAAAAAATATTATAGCGGATAAGTAAAATCTACAATCAATTTACCATCAACATGAATATATATATACATTCGCAGTTTCCCCCCCCCCCCCCCGGGCCTTCCCCACCTCCACACTAAAAAAATGCATTATTAAGGTGAGGAAACATTGCTAAAGGCAATTAACAAACCATACAAGCCTGGATCTGATAAATTAAAAATAAAATGTTCGACGGTTAATTTATTGAACGACATATTGCTGCTATTTTCCTTTAGTCAATCTTATCAATATTTAATTACACTTCAAGAGTTTTTATCCATAAAATGAAATAGATGTCGTTCTTACCTTATAGACGTCAGTGTTTGTAATACGATTCTGATATCGTTACATGTATCTTTAAAAGACAGATGTTAAGATAACAAGTATAACACACGGTGATCAGTTCTCATTAACGTCATAACGCAAATATTTGCTCTCAATTTCCGCATTAGATATGCAGTTTATTCTCATTTTTTTTATTAGTAAAAAGAGGCTTTTGAAGACGAAATAAATTATCACCAGTTTTTTTTTAAACGCCAATGGCTTTCATTTATCTGTGTTTAAAAAAATGTATTATACCAAAGACATACGCCTAAGATGAACTAATATTAGTCCTTGATCATTCAAAATTACACAAAACAAAAACTGTGTATATGGAGACTAGCCTGAGTAACGTATGTTTTATAATACAACTCAATATTGTGGATTAGTAGAATATAAACTATCAAATTTACACTTCTTTTATTAAACATTGGTTTGATTGATGATGAATGAATAGCTCTACATTTTATGTGCTAAATTTTTGTTTTTAAAGGAAATATTAACTGGAATATTTAGTTCACTATGTAAGATCTACTTTAAAATGATCGAATTATGAATATAAATGTATTTTCAATTGTCAAAATGTTTGTTAGGTATTATTATAAAATTTTACATTACATAATGTTTTCAATTAAACGCATAGATCAACAACTTTAATCGTGGAAGTTTTTAAATTAATGTATTCTTTTTACAAAGAAAAAGAAATATGTGAAAGCTACTTTGATGCAAACATGTATTAAAATACCATACGTGATAAATGAAATTAAATATTTGCAAACATTTAGAAGTCGATGACAAATAGGACCAATTTCCGTTGTTTTATCTGAGCGTCAAAATCTAAAAGTGTTCAAATTCTACACGAAATTGAATAAAAGAGTTTCTACTATAAACTCAAAGTATCGTTTAACAATATAAAATGTTTCTATAAAATCGAAATGTTTTGAGCTATTGCTATTAAAAGCATATTTATACAACACAGCACGTAAGAAATTTTATAAAATATTGTATCAAATGACATTGCTCACCAAACCTTGTTTTATTTGTATGCAAAGCTTTCTTTCTAAATATTCTGGTTTTAGTTGACGGTGTCATTCTCATACAGTTTTTGGAAAATAAATAAAGATTTACCAAAATCTGTCCTAATTGTCATTTTAGGATAATTGTAGACATTTATAATGTGATGATATGTTTAGAAACAACCATAATATTTCAATTTATAACATGCATTTGCCTGTGCTATGTTATAGATATAATACAAATGATAATGATGCTGATTATAAATAAATAAATGAGAAATCAGGCCATCCTTCGTGAAGAACTCTAGCTAAAATAAACTGAGTATCAAATAAGAGTTTAACAATATGAGAAGTTTTTAACGATTATATCAACCAAATGAATATTCCCATATTTTAGTATCATTGTTTGAACAGATATTACTTAGTGTCGAATGATAAGTATAAAATTAACCTCATGACGACTCACTGAGAAAAAAACACAAGGTGGTCTTGTAAAAACAAATCTGATTCTATAAAAAAAAAAACGTAAATATTATTATTGTTGCTGCACCAATTGCGGATTTCAACAATCAATGTCTCTTTAATAGTGCCTGGTAGTGTTTAGCTTATATGCTAAACATACAGTGGACATTATAAAGAAATCCCGTTTTGGTGTAAAAGATTGTGTTTTTTAATAGTGGTAAAGCAGAATCTACAATCAATTTACCATCAACTTCAATATTCCAAATTTTACTATCATTGTTTCAATAGATATTACTGTCAATTGAACAGTATAAAAATCATCCTCATGACGACTCTTGAGAAAAAAAACACAAGGTGGTCTTGTGTTTTAAGTCAGATAAAACAAATCCGATTCTGTAAAAACATGTAAACAGTACTACTGTTCCTGCACCAATTGTGCAATTTGGCAATCAATGTCTCTTTAGTAATGCTTTTTTGTTTTTAGCTTATATGCTAAACATACAGTTGATATTATAAACAACTCCCGTTTCGACGTAAAAGATTTAAAAAGAATTATAGCGGTTAAGTAAAATCTACAATCAATTTACCATCAACATGAATATTAATATACATTCGCAGTTCCCCCCCTCCCCCACCTCCACACTAAAAAAAATGCATTATTAAGGTGAGGAAACATTGCTAAAGGCAATTAACAAACCATACAAGCCTGGATCTGATAAATTAAAAGTAAAATGTTCGACGGTTAGTTTATTGAACGACATATTGCTGCTATTTTCCTCTAGTCAATCTTATCAATATTTAATTACACTTCAAGAGTTTTTATCCATAAAATGAAATAGATGTCGTTCTTACCTTATAGACGTCTGTGTTTGTAATACGAATCTGACATCGTTACATGTATCTTTAAAAGACAGATGTTAAGATAACAAGTATAACACACGGTGATCAGTTCTCATTAACGTCATAACACAAATATTTGCTCTCAATTTCCGCTTTAGATATGCAGTTTATTCTCATTTTTTTTATTAGTAAAGAGAGACAGCGAAAGTCACTAGGAAAGAAAATCAGTTAAAAAAATCATGACCTTTAATTATAATTAGAATACAAGAATAAATAATACCCAGGGCTTAGCAAATTTTACATTTAAGTTTTATACAGGTGTATAGCAAATTATGTAGGATAAAAATAGAGTATTTTAGAATTTTCCATTTGATTTTCGAAAATAACAAGAAAGAAAATATGATAAGATTGTTTTCATTTGATGTTACAATGTTACTATATAATTTGTCTTTATGGGAAAGGAGGGCTCGAAAAGAGGACACAAACTTTAAAACATAAGTTTAAAAATATTTTGTCGGATCAATTTAAGGGTCACTGTGCTCTTCGTTTTCGAAATAACGAAGGACTAATCTACCGAGAGGTAATTAATCGGGGGGTTGTTGTTTCGACAATACGGACTTATCACAAAAACAATCAACAATAAAACATATTGACCAATTTATACAGCATTGATGGAGAGCAAATGTCGCCATTTCCTCGTCAAACATTTCATTGTTGACAGATTTTAGATATGCGCTTTGACTGTTTATAGATTTGATCGTCTAATACTTCTCTATGAACATTAAACAGGTGTTTTAGCTTTTGAATGTAACTGTTGTCCAATAAAGACAGCCAATTCAGTAGTTTATATCTTGCTCAACGAATAGTGCATAAGTTCAGGTGGAATCAAACAAACATGGGAGTACAAAGTATATATTGCCCAATTTCAAAGAGAAGTAGATAGTTATAAACCTATATCCCATTTAAATGTGAAAGGCCATCGAAGAGTTCAGTTTATACATGCATGTTTGTTCTCAATACCCACTTGAACATCACTATAGATAATTTACCGGCAGTATTTAATATCTATCACTTTTGTAAAGATCAAGGAGTACCCAATCAATTCAACTCAACTTACATACTTTTGTTAGTTTTATGAACACATTCGTTTGAAATGATTTCAAACTTCACTTTCTGAAAATTTAGTTTCATTTTCTTATCATTTAAAGCCTTTTACAAACTGCTTCACTAACAATAGTGCTACATCATGTTTATTTCATTTGTATATCATGACAGAAAGTTACTCGGTGTTTTGACCGGTTAAGGACTCTCTAGTCCACAAATTCATTTATGTATTCAACTCTTCAAAAATCTATAATGAACAAATATTCCATATGGTTTCATGTATCTAATTCTCATTGATTATTTTGGTTTTCTTATTATATGTTTTGCATTTTTCATTATTTGATAAATGGACAAGAAATCACGTTTTTTTTAATTATATTGACTCCATGATACTAGAAAAAAGGAACATCAAGTCATTGTCATTTCAAAAATAAGTACCATCGGTCAATATTATATGTACAGGTCCTTAAGTAACGTATTGAACTCTTCAGTTCATGATTGATATATATTCTCGGTTCGAGACAACAAAATTTTCACACTCAGAACCAAAGGATTGTCGAGCGTTTAAATTCTCTTAAGAAGAGAAAATTGGAAACAATCCAGTGTCCTTCTAAAATATTGCGTTCGTTCTGTAAGACAGCAATATAAATCGACAAAGAATCAAGGAAACATAACTAAACAATGATACAAGAATTCAAGTTCTTTTCTTACAACATGAAAAAGATTTTTATGTATAAAAGATTTAAAAATTGACATGACTTTTATTAGAATTTTTGTTTTTGTTTTGTGATAATATAAAGCAAATATAGTATATACTAGTCAACAAAAGAAACGATACAAGACTTTAGAATAAAATCTATCAACAAGTATTCAAACTAAAACAAAATGAGATACACAATTTTAAACAGCTTGTATTTGCAATGTATGCACGTATGATAATGAAAATCAAAAACATTCGGAAAGTTGCTTAATTCCGTGTAAAAGATTTTAGGGTGCAAATTATTCTTGCGGAAAGTTTGACACAAAATCGACACACAATTTTCTAAGTACTAAATTAATTTTTAAATTTGTTCAAAAATATTCAATATGCTAATCAAGTTATATTCACATTGTAGCTAATGGGTTATAATATTGTTTTTTGAGATTTTTGGTAAAAAAAGTGTTTTTTGAAATCTCAAAAAATGCGAAAAAAAGAAAAAAATGTTTTCGTCTCAAATCAATGTTTTAGATATGAAAACAACACACTGTCAATTTGGCACCTTTCAATTTAGTTTTAAGATTGTTTACAGGTTGTTTTTTTTTTTAATTTCACTTTACATATACTGTCAATGGTTAATCACTTGATAATGTTTACATTTTAACGATTTCTTGTGGGGCCGAACTTTGATTTACGAAAAAAAAAAGAAACTGTACGGTTTTTAAAAAAGAATTGATGGCAAACATTGTCTTTATCTTCAAATGAGAGGTTGACATCATTAGTTGGAACTAATGTTTTTAAAATTCTCGTTTTATGTAAATTTTGTCAAAAAAAAAAATTACCAAATGACGTCATGAAAGCAAAAAAATAGTTTTTTTTCAGACGGATCTATATTTCCATGTTCATTTAATATTACTACCTTAAATGATGGTCCTTTAAACGGAAAACGTCATCTTTAATTTGAAAAAAAAGTCGTGTATCGTTTCTTTTGTTGACTAGTATTATATATCATGCTAACTGTAAAATCAAATTGTCACAAAATGTGCCTTATAAAAAGTAAGAACCGAGATAAATCTGTTTAAGTGCTGATCAATCTGAAGATTTCTGCATGTGAAGTATTTTGTCTTTTCATATTTTTGTTCCCTCTCCTCCAGTTTTTTTGATATTTTTCCCAGTTTTTTATTGTAAACCCTTTGAAATTTCTAATGTTAATAACTCAAAATCTAGTTGGATCAAACTGTTACATTTATGGAAAAGTAAAATAATGTATTTGTGCAAATAAAATATTGAGAAATTTAGTTAAAGGTTTAATTGCTTTTTAGTTGTAAAGCTGTACGGTTGCTTTTCAAGTCATCATATGAATATATAGGTTTAATTGTCAATGTTTTGGGGCTAAACAATAATTATGTTTCAAAGATATGGTCGATTAAGATGTACTTGTTTTAATTTGCAATCATTCATTAAATAATTTTCTAACAAGGTATTTATATTATGGAATTTAATACAACTGTCATATAAGTTAGAGGTTTAGCTAGCTATAAAACCAGGTTCAATCACCATTTTCTACTTATAATCCATGTACCAAGTCAGATTTGTGATAGTTTTGGTCTAAAGAAATTTTAACATTTGTTTAATAAACATTCATTTTTCGTCTAAAGAAATTTAAACTTTTGTGGATAACACATTCATTTATGGTCTAAAGAAAATTAAACATTTGTGGATGACACATTCATTTATGGTCTAAGGAAATTTAAACATTTGTGGATGACACATTCATTTATGGTCTAAAGAAATTCAAACATTTGTGGATGACACATTCATTTATGGTCTAAAGAAATTTAAACATTTGTGGATGACACATTCATTTATGGTCTAAAGAAATTCAAACATTTGTGGATGACACATTCATTTATGGTCTAAAGAAATTCAAACTATTTGTGGATGACACATTCATTTATGGTCTATAGAAAGTTAAACATTTGTGGATGAAACATTCATTTATGGTCTAAAGAAATTTAAACATGTGTGGATGACACATTCATTATCCATTCGATTGATGTGTTTGAGCTTTCATTTTGATTTAAGTTAAAGGTTATACTTTGTAAATACAGTTGTTTTTCAAACCACGCCTCTTTTTGGAAGATATATAATATTTATAATTTTGTTTATGTACTGGTTTCCAGATATGGTTTCTATTTACATAAAGGAATGTTACCAGTAAAAAAGTATATGCATTTTGGTCTAAATTGAAATGTATGGGAACCCTGAAGTCAAGGTTGGGGTAGTAAAGACGTTAAGTTTAGTGCAAGTAGTTAGTGGAACATAAATGTTGATAATATGTCACACAGCCATATATTTTGACCTTTGAAAAAATAGTAGGGCATATAAACTTTCAATTCTAGGATATATTTTGTTTTCAAAACTGCATACCCTCAGAGTATGTTTAATTAAACGGTTACGTTTAAATGTTTAAATCGTGGCCGGACGTGTTTGATTTATTGTATTCTTTTGACAAAGAAAACGATACATGAAATCTACTTTGATACAAACATGTATTAAAATAACGTACGTGATAAATGAAATTAAATATTGCAGAAGTTGATGACAAATAGAACCTATTTTCCCTGTTTCATTCTAAGCGTCAAAATATAAAAGATTTTAACTTCTACAGGATATTAAATGAAATAGTAATATACTATAACTTAAAGTATCGTTTAACAATATACAGTTTTTCCATAGAATAAAAATGTGTTTGAGGTGTTACGGAAAGTAAGGTGTTTTTTTGTTTTTATTTTGTAGGAAATGAAATTTCTCACTAAACATGCCAAACTTATTTCGCTTGTATGCATAGCTTTATTTCTAACATGACATGGTTTTTGTTGACGATATCATTCTCATACAGTTAAACTTTTGCCAAAATGTTTCCTAATTGTGATTCTATAATATTAATAGACATCTATAATTTAATGATTTTTTTTAGAATTAAACCTAAATACTTTAAAAATTATTATAGGAACTAGACTGCGCTATGCTATAACTATAATAAAAACATGTTTTTCTTTAAAATGGTGTTGGGTTTATATATATATAAATGGGAAATTTTCAGCTAATATAAATTGAGTATAATATAGAGTTTAACATGATTACTTTGCATATGAAAATCTTGTCCCCTCCTCATATGCATGATAAAGCTGATCTGTTATGAACCATTGCAGTTAACAATATACAAGTCTGAATGTGAAAAAAACATGAAATTATTATTTGTTTATTTATTAAACGAATGTTTTGCTCCTATTTTCCGCTTGTCAATCTTAGCTATGAGCAATCACACTTCAAGGTTTTAATCCATTAAGTGAAAGACATGTAGTTCTTACCTTAGACGTCTGCATTTGTAATAAGAATCTGATATTGTTGTCTTAAACGGAAATATGTTAAGATAACAAGTATAACACATGGAGATCAAGCCTCATCATTGTCATAACGCAAATATTTGCTCTCAATTTCCGCATTAGATATGCAGTTTATTCTCAAATTTTATTTTTATGAGTAAAAAGACACAGCAATGAGGAAAATAAAACAGTTAAACGTGCCTGACCTTTTTTTGTCAATAAGAATATGTGTGTGCAAGGGAAAATAGGAAAAGCTTACAACATAGATAATTCAAGTTTCAAATGCCTTACGTGTTTTTGTGCAAAAATTATTATTTTTAGTTTTCGCTTTGAATTTATGCTTTGTTGCATATATGAATAGTACCGGCAAATAGAAATATAATGTTGAATACCAATGATATATGTAGGAATTTTCTCTTCGATTTTTCAAATAACACAGAATAAAATTGAGAATTGAAATGGGGAATGTGTCAAAGAGACAACAACCCGACCAAATAAAAAACAACAACAGCAGAGGGTCACCAACAGGTCTTCAATGTAGCGAGAAATTCCCGCACCCGGAGGCGTCCTTCAGCTGGCCCCTAAACAAATATATACTAGTCCAGTGATAATGAACGCCATACTAATTTCCAAATTGTACACAAGAAACTAAAATTAAAATAATACAAGACTAACAAAGGTCAGAGGCTCCTGACTTGGGACAGGCGCAAAAATGCGGCGGGGTTAAACATGTTTGTGAGATCTCAACCCTCCCCCTATACCTCTAACCAATGTAGTAAAGTAAACGCATAACAATACGCACATTAAAATTCAGTTCAAGAGAAATCCGAGTCTGATGTCAGAAGATGTAACCAAAGAAAATAAACAAAATGACAATAATACATAAATAACAACAGACTACTAGCAGTTAACTGACATGCCAGCTCCAGACTTCAATTAAACTGACTGAAAGATTATGATTTCATCATATGAACATCAGGCACAATCCTTCCCGTTAGGGGTTTAGTATCATACCATCATAACATATATGAGAAGAACATAACCCGTGTCATGCCAACAACTGTATTTTAGAATAAATGTGTTTAGTTCCGATGCAAAGACCTTATCAGTGACTCAATATTAACGCCAAAATATGCAATCTTTAATGACTTGACAACAGTATCGTAATTATATCCCTTCTTAATAAGTCTATTCAAAGGTTTTGTAAGTTTCTGAGGTGAATACTGACACCTTTGTGCTTTATAAAGAATATTACCATAAAAAATTGGATGTGAAATACCTGAACGTATTAGAAGTCTGCATGTTGAGCTATATTTACGAATGATGTCTTTATACCGATGATAAAATTTAGTAAATGTTTTGACTAGTTTGTGATATCGAAAACCCTGGTGTAATAATTTTTCAGTAATACATAAATTTCTCTCGTTAAAATCTAAAATATAGATAAGTTTGTTTTCATTGATTTGATATATAATGTAAACGCATTTGGAAAACTTGAAGATTTCATTTTATATGGATATATCTTGGTTGTATCTTATTCTATGTTTTTTTCGGGAGTAGGGTCCCTAATAAGGATACAAACAAAAAACATGAGTTTGAAAATATTTTTTTTCGGAGTGATTTAAGTTATAATATAAAACAGTATAAGGGTAACGGTTAGTTCGTTTTAGAAATAACCTAGGACTAAACTGTAGAGATGTAAATAATCAGGGATATAAAGTCGGTTTGTTGTTTCGATTATACGGACATATCATCATTTAAACACAATGAACAACTAAGATAGCATTGATTGAGAGAAAATGTTATATCACCACTTCCAACTCAAATATTTTATTTCATTATTCGACAGTTTACAGAAACGATATGTTTGTCTATACATTTGGTCATCTCATACATCTGTATGAACATTAAACAATTTTATTTTAGCTTTATAATGAATATTACTGTTGTCTGATAAAGACGGCCAATTCAGTATGTATTCTTCTTGCTCAACGAATAGTGGTGTCACTATTGCATAATAAGTTTAAGTGGAATCAAACGAGCATGGGAGTACATCGTTTGTATTGCCTCACTTCAAACAGAATCCGATATGTATGTAATACTACATTATCTCTCTCGTTAAACAGTGGCAGGCGATCAAAGATTTCAGCTTATATATGCATGCCTCTCCTAAATAGACACTTGAACATCACATAAGATAATTTGCTTAGTGACTTGCAATATTGAAAATCTATCACATTTGAAAGAGATGAAGTAGTACCTAATAAATTGTTCATTTTAAAACTACTAAACTTTTTTTTAGTTTTATGAATACAGTTGTTTCAAACGAAAAGTATATTCGATTTCAAACTTCACTTTCTGAAAATTCAGTTTACTTTCTCATCATTTTAAGCCTTTTACAAACTGTTTCACTGACAATCTTTTTTCATCTTGTTTATTTCACTTGTATATCATGACAGAAAGTGAGGCCTTTCTAGTCCAAAAATTCATTTATATCCTTACCTCGTCAAAAGTCCACACTGGATATAAATTCCATATGGTTTAATTTTTCTTGTTTTTCATTGATTTATTTGGTCATATTTAACATTATTATATATTTTGTATTTTTCATTATTATGACATTTGGACATGAAACATTTTCTTTTAAATTATATTGACTCCATGTTACTAGAAAAAAAAAGAACATCGAGTCAATATTTCTACAATCTAAAATTAGTAACATCGGTCAATATTATAATATCAACAGGACCATGTGTAACGTATTGACCTGTTAAAAAGTTTTTAATGGATAAATAGTTCTCCTTTCGAGACAATTAAATTTTCAAATTTAAACCCAAGGCTTGTCGAGCGTTTTAATTCTATTATATTTGAATCTCTAAAGTAGAAAAATTTCCCACTTGATTCGGTGGTAAAATCTGGTTTCCTAATAATTTGTAAACGACATTTCGATAAACTTTACTTATCTTTTTCAATAGTCTTCTAAAGAATTGACTGAAGACGAAACGCGCGTCTGGCGTAAAAAATTATAATCCTGGTACCTTTGAAAACTATTTCACCATTTTGTCAGAAAAGCGAACTTAGAGGACCAAAAAAGCATAGTTAATCATAACTGAAGTTTGATAATCGCAGAACTGAGATCAATCGAACCACGCGGTGACTTTCAAAATAGACATACATGTTCTAGGGAAAGTATTAAACAATGATACATGAATTCAAGCTCTCCTTACAACTTGGACAAAGCTATTTTCGTGTACAGAAGACTAAAACATTGACATAACTTTTATTAGATTTTATTTATAGATATGAATATAAAGCAAATATAATATATATAATTCTAGGTGTGAGATCAAATTGTCACGAAATGTACCATTTAAAGAGTAAAAGCTGAGATAAATCTGTTTGAGGGGCGATCAATCTGAAGATTTCTGCAATTTGCCGAATTGAAAGATTTACCAAGGTATTGATACATGGTTTCTTTATTTCTTATAGATTAAATGTTCATTTAGATGACATCGACAGTTGTTATTCATCATGCAATTCTTTCAACACTAGTGTATATATAGCCGATACTGATCTGACAAATTTTGCATACTGCATTTGCAATACTGATATCCGGCAATATATTGAGTGTATAAATTTCCATTCTTATTTCTAAATTGGTGAAATTTATCAAAAGTTGTTGTATCTTAAAATAAACAGACAGTAAGATAAATTATTTTAAAAGTTGTTAAACTTATATTATCTGTGTGGTAATTGTCCCACAAATTTAACATAAATAATGAATGGGCACGTTTTTCGATTTCATCTAAAAAATAAACCTGATTGATCAGTAGGAATAGATTCACTGAGGTCGCTGAGGTCAAGCCAAATACACGATACTTCCATGATGTAAATGATAACACACCATGTGTATTGACCTTAAAGCTGCTGAAAATGGTCGTGGTGGGCTTAGTATACAGTGATATCTTGTATTACAGATTACTTAAAACTAAAATTGACATTGATTATCGCAAATAGTAAAACAATTAGTGAAATGTCCTACTCGAATGAAATTTTAAAACGGAAAGTCCTTGATCCTAGATAATCATATTTTCTATATTATTACTTTATCGATCACTGTATTTATTAGATATTAACATATGTTCGTTTCTTTGTCATATTCTGATATACTTTATTGTGACTGTGTCAGGTCTTTGTACAACACTGCATCTAAGGAAGTCCAATTGATAGTCAAGGATTTTTTTTTTATTACTTCTATACCATTTAAACATTGTAAATTTATTTACTTACCTCTTTTAGTAAAGCTTTTGTTATATACCAATTCAATGTACAACACTTATTGCGATAATTGTACTTTGTGCTGTGAACAATTTGTGAATTCAAAATTTTAATCATACATTGTTTATGACAATGAAGAAAGGTACACTTAGTTTGATTCAAGGTTCAAGCTTCAGCTCAAAGTATTAAGCTTTAATTTTCCTCATATTTCATGGGTTTTTTTATATATAAATTAGTTTATGTTTGTAAATATGTGAAAAAAGTATTAACAAAGCCTTAAGTTCTGAACAGCAAATCTCTTTGTTCCCATCTACATTACTTACATATCGCAAACAGTCAAAAATAACATAACGACCTAAAAGCTACGGTTACGCAGAAAATAGCACAATTCAATTTTAAATTTGAATAATAAAAAAAACACTAGTGGGTTGCGTTCTGTATTTCTATGATTTGAATATCAAGAGTTAAATATAACCAATTTTCTATTATATTTTCTCATGAAAAGGTACCGGCAGCTTTGATATTATGATAACTAACTAAAGATAACTATGAAGAATACACCTTAAAAATGTGGTACAAACTTAATATTCCATGCGTGTTATTTAGAGGTTCACCACATTTTTAAAATTATTTCGAATAAACATAAAATATATTACAATCCTTACTTATAATTTAATTCTAAATCATATGAGTAAATCATGACAAAACGTTGCTGACATCACCACATCATATCCATGAGCTGATAATATAAACATGTTTAGCCTATCAGAAGACCTGTTATCTTCAAAGTTGAATCATTAACAAAACAAAGGTACAACAGGGTCTCCCAACTTATCAATTTGATAACTAGGAAGTTAATTCAATGTTTTATTGAAAGATACAGGGTTTTTCATCATTTTTATGGCACTCTTGGTGTCTGTTGACTTTTATTATAATCAAATCTAGTATTGTACAAATGTAAAATTCGTCCCATAATAATAGATTTGGTATTGAAATGTTATATCATTTATAATTTGACTTTCAATAACTCTAATATAAATAGAATTAAAGCAATAACTGCAACTTACTCCTTCAACAATGGTGATAACATATTTTGATCTGATTCACGAGGGTAACCTATTTGATCTGAGGTACCAATAGTCGGTTATAGGGTGTGTAAATTTCAATTTTGACTTTTGAACTACTCATTCAAAGTTGTGATCACCCCTAGTTTTTCGTGGGGTTCCTGTTGTTTATTCTTTAGTTTTCTATGTTGTGTCATGTGTTCTATTGTTTGTCTGTTTGTCTTCTTTCATTTTTAGCCAGGCGTTGTCAGTTTATTTTAGATTTATGAGTTTGACTGTCCCTCTGGTATCTTTCGTCCCTCTTGAGTATTTTGATTATTTGCCTTTTCGTATTTTTTCCTCTACAAATTGTCAAATTTATGTTATGTGTATCTCTTTGTGTTTATTGTCCCTTTTTATCTTGAACATTGACGCTATAGATTGAATAATTTTATAACCAGATTTTTAAAATATCATTGAGACTAGTACTAAGTATACAAAGATTACATGTATCACAAATTACTAAAAACTAAAATTGACATCGATTATAGTGAATAGTTAAATAGCAAAAAAAAACCTACTCCAAGGAAATTTTATAATGAAAAGTCCTTTATCAAATGGCAAAATCAAAAGCTCGAACACATCAAGTAAATGGAAAACAACTGTCTTGTACTTGGTACATGCATTTCCTCATGTGGAAAATTGTGGATTAATTAAAATATTAATATATGTCAGCTTCAACGTATAAATCTGGATCGGTTAATGAAGAGTTATACATACATGAAATATTTGATTGATTAATTCTTTGGTCATTGATAGATGATAATACATTCATTAAATTTTTACTTGACCACTGTATGTATTGAACATATGCATATGTACGGTTCTTTGTCATTTTTGTTTATACGTTATTGTGATTGTTTCAGGTAATGAACAACACAGTTTTTATAAGAGACCAATAGATAATTAAGGATTTTTTTATTTATTTTTTGTTACATCCATACTACATAAACATTGTAATTTCGTTTACCTACTTCCTTTAGTAAAGTATTTGTTTTATACCAATTCAGTGTACAATACTTATGACCTTACTTTTATTTTTTGGCTGTAAACATTTTTTTATTCAAAATTTAAATTATACATTATTTATGATAAAGAAGAAAGGTACACTTGGTTTGTTTCCAGGTTTTAGCTTCAACTCAAAGTATTTAGCTTTAATGCGTTGTCTTATTTTCCTCATATTTTATTTTTTTAATATTAAAATTAGTTACATTCTAAGATATGTTATATAATATTTAAAACGCCTGATGTTCCGAACATCCAATCTCTTTGAAAATTTTCCCTCTTAGGCGATCTTCTATATCTAAACTTTATATTGGCACTCACACCACATCTTCCTATATCTATGAACCGAATTAACATACAATGGAACCAGACATCGGGTCCGAAAAGCAAGTTTAATATGTAGCACAGTACAGTTTTTGTAAAAGTAAAAAATATAATAACACTATTGGGTTGCGTTCTGTATTTCTTCGATTTGAATACAAGAGTTATATATAACCAATTTTTTATTTACTCATACATATGAAAAGTTGATTGGTTTCAAATTGGTCTTTGGATTGGTAACAAAGTTGAGTATTTTAATTTTTGATTTTTTGCATTTTTTGCCACTTTTAACTGTCAAATTCATATTTTGTGTATTGTTCTGAATATGCTAATTATTCCTTTATATCTTAGAAATTGACGCTATAAATTGTATTTTTGTGTAACCAGATTTTTTAAAATATCATTGAGACTAGTACTTTTTGTATTTGAAGCAATTAGAGGAAAGCAAAAGCATATGTCATCATAATCAAATTTTGACATATGAAGAACTGAGTTCAAGCGATCTACACGTTGATAATTAAAAGATGGGGTAGGATTAATGAAACAATGATTCACAAATGAAAACTCTTCAAACAACATGAATAAGGATTACCTTCTTGTAAAGAAGAAGATTTACACATTGACATAATTTCGACTACATTTTTTAGTTTTGTATAAATATACATAACTAGATAGCATGTTGTTCGGTGTGCGCCAAGGCTCACTGTTGAAGGCCGTACATTGACCTATAATGGTTTACTTTTTTAAATTGTTATTTGAATGGAGAGTTGTCTCATTGGCACTCACACCACATCTTCCTATATCTATAAAACACATAACATGCCCTGTTTCAATCAAAACTGTCACAAAATGTCACTTGAAGAGTAAGAACTGAAATGAATTTGTTTTAGTTTCTGCTCAATCTCAAGTCTTATGTATGTGAAGTATTTGTCTTTTCACATTCTTCCATAAGTCCATGTCGTTTTGTGATTGAAACCCCTTCGATCATTTTAATTTTCAAAATCAAAACCGTATCTCAGAAGTTTAATTGAAATAAATGAGTTTGTGCATTCAAATTAAGGAAAAAGTTAGTAACATATTAAATTGCTTCTTATATCGACAACTTTCAATATTTTTTGTCAAGTCACCATATGAATATAAATTTGAAAATAGCTTCGAACGCACATTGTAAGATAATACGTACATGTTTTAATTTTGCAATCCCTTTTTTTTAAATATTTTTTTTCAAATAAATTTCTACCAATGCATTTATCCATTTTTTTATTCAATATAGCTAAAAACTTCATGTAATTGACATCGACGTTCAAGTGTAGATAAAATACTTATGCCATCTTATTCGTGTTTGATTGACGTTTGAGAACGAGTCAAACAACCAAGCTTTTTTCGATGATACTTCAAACACTTACACGACCAAAATGGTTCGATAAGTTATACCTATAAAAATATTAAGGTAGCTATAACATCTATAAGGACCAAAGTGCTTCTCAACTTAACATCAAGTATGTGTTTATGTTTATCAGGTACCGGCATGACTTTACTGTGTAGTACATAACGAAATTAATGAGCGGTTATCAACAAAACAAGGACAATCAAGAGACTTTCTTTGCAGTTTATTAACTCGAAAGAAATTTAAATTGTTTCACAAAAAGAAACGGGACAATTCTTACTTTGTATGGAATTCTATATATTTATTTTTTTATGGTGCATAAATAAGATATAATCAGATCTCGGATTGCTCATACCGCCCACTAATTAGAACTTTGGTATTGACTTGGTACTTGTACAAAAGTTATAATTTAATAGAAATAACACCATTACTGTAACTCTTTTAACAATCGTGTACAGCTGATCCGAGCTGCCTACTGCATTTTCAATAGCGATATTCGGTTATATACAGGGTGGTTAAATTTCCATTATATTTCTAAACTGGTGAAATTCATTAAAATTTGATTATTGTGGTGCTTTGGCTCTCCGTATTTTTCGTTTTAAATTGTGTTTCTTGTTGACACAAATTAGCGCTTGTATTGTACAATAGATAACCGAAATAAATGCCACTGAGACAAGTACTATCAGAACGTACCTTCAAATTATTATCCTTGTTGGATAGTAAAATATATTGGATCTTAAAATAAACAGACAGTAAGATAAATGAGTTTAAAAGTTGTTAAACTTATGTTATCTGTGTGGTAATTGTCACACAAATTTAACATAAATAATGAATGGGCACGTTTCTCGATTTCATTTAAAAAGTTAAGGCTGATTGACCAATAAGAATGAAGTCCCCGAGGGCACTTTGGACAAGTAAATTACACGATACTTCCTTGTTGACATGATGACACACCTTTTGTATTGACCTTGTTGCTGCTGATAATGATCGTTGTGTGCTTAGTATACAAAGATAACATGTATCACAAATTACTAAAAAATAAAATTGACATCGATTATAGCGAATAGTTAAATAGCAAAAATAACCTATTCCAAGGAAATTTTATAATGAAAAGTCCTTTATCAAATGGCAAAATTAAAAGCTCGAACACATCAAGTAAATGGAAAACAACTGTCTTGTACTTGGTACATGCATTTCCTCATGTGAAAAATTGTGGATTAATTAAAATATTAATATATGTCAGCTTCAACGTATAAATCTGGCTCGGTTAATGAAGAGTTATACATTGATGAAATATTTGATTGATTAATTCTTTGTCCATTGATAGATGATAATATATTGATTAAATTTTTACTTTATCACTGTGTGTATTGAATATATGCATATGTACGGTTCTTTATCATTTTGGTTTATACTTTATTGTGATTGTTTCAGGTTATGAACAACACGGTTTCTATGGAAGTCCAATTGATATTGAAGGATTTTTTATTTACATCCATACCATATAAACAATGCAATTCATTTAATAACTTCCTTTAGTAAAGTATTTGTTTTATACCAATTCAGTGTACAATACTTATGACCTTACTTTTATTTTTTGGCTGTAAACATTTTTTTGTATTCAAAATTTAAATTATACATTATTTATGATAAAAAAGAAAGGTACGCTTGGTTTGTTTCGAGGTTTTAGCTTCAACTCAAAGTATTTAGCTTTAATGCGTTGTCTTATTTACCTCATATTTTATTTTTTTAATATTAAAACTAGTTTATATTCTAAGATATAATTTAAAACGCCTGAAGTTCCGAACGTCCAATCTCTTTGAAAATATTTCCTCTTAGGCCATCTTCTATATCTAAACTGTATCATTGGCACTCACACCACATCTTCCTATATCTATGAACCGACTTAACATACAATGTGACCAGATATCGGGTCCAAAAAGCTATTTTAATATGTAGCACAGTACAGTTTAAAAGTAAAAGATATAATAACACTACTGGGTTGCGTTCTGTATTTCTTTGATTTGAATACCAAGGGATATATATAACCAATTTTCTATTATATTTACTCATACAAATGAAAAGTTACTGGCAGTTTTAATATTATGATTAGTTTGGTCTTTAGATTGGTAACAAAGTTGAGTATTTAATTTTTGCATTTTTGCATTTTTGCCACTTTTAATTGTCAAATTCATATTTTGTGTATTGTTCTTAATGTGCGTATTTTTCCTTTATATCTTAGAAATTAGAAATTTTCCTTTATATCTTAGAAATTAGAAATTTAACCAGATTTTTTAAATATGATTGACACTAGTACTTTTTTGTGTTTGAAGCAATTAAAGGAAAGCAAAAGCATACGTCATCATAATCAAGTTTTTACATATGAAGAACTCAGTTCAAGCGATCTACACGTTGATAATCAAAATATGGGGTAGGATTAATGACACAATGATTCACGAATGAAAACTCTTCAAACAACATGAATAAGGATTACCTTCTTGTAAAGAAAAAGATTTACACATTGATATAATTTCGACTACATTTTTTAGTTTTGTATAAATATACGTAAAACACATAACGTGTCCGGTTTCAATCAAAATTGTCACGAAATGTAACACTTGAAGAGTAAGAACTGAAATGAATTTGTTTTAGTTTCTGCTCAATCTCAAGTCTTATGTATGTAAAGTATTTGTCTTGTCACATTCTTCAATAAGTCCATGTCGTTTTGTGATTGAAACCCCCTTCAATCTTTTTAATTTTTAAAATCAAAACCGTAGTTTAGAGTTTAATTGAAATAAATGAGTTTGTGCATTCAAATTATTGAAAATTTTAGTCACATATTAAATTGCTTCTTATATCGACAACTCTCAATATTTTTTGTCATATCGTCATATGATTATAAAGTTAAAAAGAGCTTCGAACGTACGGTGTACGATAGTACGTACATGTTTAAATTTGCAATCCCTTTTTTTTAAATATTTTTTTTCAAATAAATTTCTACAAATGCATTAATCCATTTTTTTATTTGATATAGCTAAAATCTTCAAGTAAGTGACATTGAAATTCTAGTGTACATACAATATATACGTATTCGTGAGAACTAGTCAAACAACCAAGCTTTTTTCGATGATACTTCAAACACTTACACGACCAAAATAGTTCGATAAGTTATACCTATAAATATATTACTCATTGGTGTTTTTCCATACAATACAATGTAAAATAGTTTGCCCCATAACACCCATTTATTTTTTCATATAACTTTAAGACTTAATAGCTCATGAAAAGTCCTTAACCAAAATTTTAGAAGATTCTTGATTTTCTTTCTTTTGTTTTGAAACCCAAATAATACCAATGCAAATATAAGGTAAAAGTCCGAGTCAGCCTTTTCCCGCCATATTTTAAATCTTAAACATCTCGAAAAGTAGGTCCATGACCTATCAATATTCTTAGCTTATCTTTATCCTTAATTGATGCTATACCAGCTTATACTATCAATTTTAATTTCTTAATTTCTTGATTTTTACCTAACCTCACCTAAGTACATCCTTAAGGTAGCTAACATCTATAAGGACCAAAGTGCTTCTCAACTTAACATCAAGTATGTGTTTATAGTTATCAGTATTGGTACCGGTATGACTTTACTGTCTAGTACATATCGAATTTAATGGGCGATTATCAACAAAACAAGGACAATCAAGAGACTGTCTTTGCAGTTTACTGACTGAAAAAAATTTAAATTGTTTCACGAAAAGAAACGGGACAATTCTTACTTTGCATGGAATTCTATATATTTATTTTTTTATGGTGTATAAGATATAATCATATCTCGGATTGTACCTTCCGCCTACTAATTAGAACTTTGGTACTGGCATGGTACTTGTACAAAAGTTATAATTTGACTGCAAAATGTCAGTCAATGAAATCAATAATATAATTAACGCTATCATGTAACTCTTTCAACCATTCTGTACAGCAAATACTGATCTGAGATACCTACTGCATTATTAACTGATATTCGCCATTATATAGGGTGTATAAAAGTTATTAAGATTTGATTATTGTAGTGCTTTAATTGTCTCTTCGTATTTTTCGCTTTGAATTGTGTTTCTTGTTTGTTCATATTAACCATTTAGTCCAAGAGACATTATGCTATATATTGTATAATAAATAAACAAATAAAATGCCACCGAGACTAGTACAAGTAATTGAATTTTATCACAACGTACCAACGAATTATTAATCGTGTTGGATAGTAAAATATGTTGTATCTTAAAGGGGATATACAGGCAGATAAATGAGTTCAAAAGTTGTTAAACTTATGTTATCTATGTGGTTATTATCACACAAATCTTACATAAATGATGAATGAACATAATTGTCGATTTCATCTCCAAGATAAACCTAGCTGATTGACCAATAGGAAAGGAGTCACTGATGTCATGTAAATTACGCGATACTTCCTTATTGTAAATGATCGTGATGATGACACACCTTTTGTATTGACCTTGTTGCTGCTGATTATGGACGTGGTGTGCTTCCTATACAGATATTTTGAATAACAATACATAAAATAAAATTGACATTGACTTTCCCAAAGGGTAAAATAGCAAAATTGACCAACTCCAAGTAAATTTCAAAACGGAAATTCCTTTATCAATCGACAAAATCTACAGCTCAAAAACATCAAGCGAACGGTAAATAATTATCATATTCCTGACTTGGTACATGCATTTCCTCATGACGAAATTGTGGATTTATTGAAATATTAAACATACTTTAGCTTTACTATATAAATCTGACTCTATTAATGAAGCCTATGCTATTATGTCAACAAAGTGTTTAAACAAGACAAATTAGTCATTTTAGTATATGGCACTATTATTTGTATTTAAGAATATTCTCAGTTAGATAAAGCACAATATTTTTAAATCTTCTCTAAAACATATTTTTTTTAGATTGAAAGTAACAATTTGATGCTTTGGTTTTAAGACTAATGATCTGTTTCACGCCAACCTAATTTGACAGGTAATAGAAAACAACGCAGATAGTTTTCAAGGAAGATTTGTTTCCAGTTTAGCGTACATATAACCATAAAAGACTAATTGGAAAATTTCTTATCCTGATTTAGAGTAATTTCTCGCAATTTGATTGGCTGATAATGTCCTAATAAATTTCAGTACAATTTTTTATTACGTCAATTGGAATTATCTACCTTATACAATTGACCTAATAGAATTAATAAAATTTGTCTTGCTTTATAACCCTAATATTTTAAAATTACTCACAGTTTAGATTAAATATCTAAAATACATTTGGTTGATATTGTCCTAATATTGAATTTGAAAATAATAATATGTAATATAACAAAATCAGGATAAATTCGTTACAGTGTTCAATTGTCCTAATACGGAATTTATTCCCCTCACCCGATATAAATGTTATTGAGCCGATAAATTCTCGTATTAGGACAGTTGAACACTGTGTAACTAATATTATCAGGGTTAATAAATAGAAAAAAAACAGAGGTATATATAATTGTCTAATTTATGTAAATCAGCTATGGTGAGTTAGGTTATCGTATTTTAGAATGACAATAACGCACGTTTTTAAATGTATTATGTACATAAAAAGTTCCAAAATAAAGCCTCCTTAATAGTCAATCCAAATCATTTGTCTTGTAACTGTCGATTACGTGTCGTCATACAAATTAGGAGTTTGTAAAAAGCTTTGCAACAGTGACTGATATCGAACTACCATCACGGTTGGATGATGCAGCACGATTGCCATCGATTGTATTACACATACAATATACTACCTGAATATAATACTAAATAGTATGCTTATATATTTTACTTTATCACCATACTACATGTAGGATATTTAGTTTTCTATTGTCCTATATGTCGTGTACATGCTGTTATTTTGTACAAGTAATTACTTATACAAAGATTTTATACACGTAATTATTTGTATGAAGCCATAAATTCAATTGTACAAGTAATTACCAGTACAATTTTTACTGAGAAAAAGATAATAACTTGTACAAATCATTATTCTACCTTGGCCTATTTGATGTTCTCAACAAATTGTTTTCTTTTAAACAAATAATTAATGACTAAAACCTAAAGATGTGAACTTTCAATGTTTTGTAAAACAAATATATGAGCAAAAACTTCAAAATAAGTCAGAACTAAAGTGTAACGGTAAAGATGGAAAACAGTGTAGAAAAAAATATAATGATGACATAATTAACGTGACGAAACTCTTCTAATTATTCGGTATTCACACGCGTAAGATACATGAGAGAATATTTGTAATGTAAAGGAAGTCAAATTAATTTACAGAAAGACAGCACTTCAAACATATTTTTAACGGCAGTCTGGTGTTTTGAATGTAGCAAAAATTAAAAAACTCATTCGGAAAGGAAGCGAAATTATTTATTAGTGTACAGTTGATGAACTTTACCCATTGATTAGAATAGCAAATTCCAAAAGATGATTAAAAGGTTTAGAAATTGGAGACAATGTTATAATACCAGTGCAAAGAGTAGACCGAGGTCTGATGGACTGTAGAAATATCAAAGGAGTTGTGCTAAATATTGCCAAAATTGGATACAAAATAGGAAAATAATTGTTATCATGATTGGTATAATGAGTCGAAATCAAATGGAAAAGATTTAGAGACAATGTTAGACATACCAGAGAACACTGGGGTTAATGTCATGAAAGCAGTTCAATTAAGTGGTGATCAAGGTCATGTTGACTGCAGCAGTCCGGGTGACTGGCTGACAAATGTAATTGCAAAAGATTGAGCTGGCTTATTGTGTAATTCCAGATGTAATGCTTCCTTGTCTTGTGCAAACAAATAGGTTAATTGATATATTAGACTTTACTTTTGTTACCAATATATGATATTACATTTGCTACTTTGTATTATGATTTTATGTTTGAAAATAAATGGTAGAAGTTTTTTTGTTTGTTTCTTTTTTTTTTCTTGCTTTTAACCACTTTGTCACTTTGTACCATTAGTCCGTATGTGGTTACACATTGGTTAGCTACATTTTGCTCAATGAGTTATGTTAGCTTATGATGTTATTTTGCGCCCGTCGTTTGTCTGTAATCTTCTGACATTTAAAAAATAATACTTATACATACATGTACACAGTTAAAAAAAATGAAGGAAAAAAACCAAACACAAAATAGATTTATAAAAAAAACATACGCTGAATGATTAGAAAAAATAAACAAACAAATAAATAAGTAAAAGAAAAAAAATACCCAACGATTGACAAAGAAAATCCTGACTTACAAACCCAAAGAAAGGAGTTTTTGAATAAAACATTTAAGGCAAAAGATGAAACAAATGTAATTCAAAGATATTGTGTTGTACAAGTTATTATCTTTTTCTCAACAAACATTGTACAAGTAATTACTGGTACAATTATTTTTGTACAAGTAATAACTTGCATGATGGCATCATACAAGAAATTACTCTTATAAAGTTTTTTTACAAGTAATAACCTGTACAAAATAATAAAATGTACACAACATATACTTTATTGTGTTTTTTTCAAGGCTTTGTACAACACTGCATCTACGGGAGACCAATTGACAATCAATAAATGTTTGTTTATCTTTTATTACCTCCATACCATATAAAGATTGCAATTTCATTTAATCACTTCCTTTAGTAAAGCTTTTGTTTTTATTGAAATTCAGTGTAGAGTACATAATGACCATAGTTTAACATTTTGTGATGTAAACAATATATATTTTGTATACATATACTTGTTGATGATAAAGAAGAAACGATACTTACTCTTGGTTTGTTAAGAGATTTGAGCTTCAGTTTAATGTATTTAATACCTTTCAAACGTTGTCTGATTTTCCTCATATTTCTTTTTTCAATACTAAAGTATATATTTGTAAATATGTTACTAGTTATTTTTTTTAAAAGCCTAAAGTACCGAACATGCAATCTCGTTGATTCATCTAAAGCAATTAACTATACTAAACAAATCGGACTACAGATACACCAACTTAAAATAAAATGTATAAAGAATTGGGGTTCAAACAGCGATCTGAATGTGTAGCACAGTACAGTTTATATGTAAAGGTTTTAATAACACTATCGGGTTGCATTCTGCATTTCTATGATCCAAACATCAAGAGTTATATGTAAGCAGTTTTTATTATATTTTGTGATATAAATAGCTTAAATATTTTGATAACTTGGATTTTTTTTCTTTCAAATCAATGAAAAGAATGAAAAGACGAATCAACATGAATTCCCTTTTCTCTTTTTCATACAAACTAGACTCTTTATTTCATTTCTAATATCAATTGAATATAAAGCACTTTACCTTAATTAATCCTAACAAGACACTGACGACATATGGAATTAATTTTCCTGAATGTATACATGTAAATGTAAACGTGATATGATCTTACCTGGCGCCTGTACTTTTCTGTGTTTTGTACCGGGTAATATTTATTTTATCTGTAGTTTGGATACTGCACAGCCGAGGGATTTACTACATTTTCCATTTTATAGAAGATATCAGTTAGGTTAACATAATTACAATGGATTAAATTTTGAGATTTATTGGTTCTTTGATTTTTGTACAAAAAAAGCAAGAAAAGAGTATGTGGAAGATAACACTATATTAGATTTATAATACTAATGCAAAAATTCGTACCCGGCCTCCCCTAAATTCATATATTTCAGCAGAGTTCGTTAATTGTATGTTCCCGTTCATTTCCTTACAAGGGTATACATATGTTTTTCCTTATATGCACATCAAAATTAAAGATTGAGATGAAATTTCAACCTCAAATATCAGTCTACTAAAAAGCATAAATATCACAATTGGTAAACACACTTGTTTAAAAAAAAAAGACGAAAATATAGACTTGTTCGTGCAAGAATGTATTAAAGCTGCAATCAAATAAATGAAATTATTTACTTCTGTTTCATCTTCTTTGCAATGATGAATGAAAAGGAAATATATGACAAATCATATCTTTCAAACCAATCTAATTTTAGATCGGGGAACAAAAATAGACAAATAAAAGGTTATCCTTTTACTTTATCTGTGTGCTACTCTGTTTTACATGTCAGGAAAATGACAATTGTTTGTTCTTTTTGTTGAAATGATAGGCGAAAGATATCAAATGGATAATCAATCTACAACTAGTCCGAAAATGACTGACAGTGCCATAGCAAAAACCGAAAAACGACCAATCGAAGTTTGAATCGTTTTATGGACTTCCCCCGTTATGACGTCACATTGGAATTCGGTATTATATAAGTACTTTTTAAAATTTAAATATGTTTTCTTTTTTGCAGTGTGAAACACGACTAAGATGGTTGATTTATTCTATTCAATGTATTTGAATTTTCGTATACAATCTAACTTTTGTTACTGCACAAGGTCAACATTTTGGCTGGGATGATCATGATCATGACACTTATATATGCGTAAAATGATGAAAAGTAGTGATATATGGGTATATCAATGCATTTCCTCATACCAGTTAACTATACATGTATTTGTGGTGTCGTCACTTGCGTGTGACTTCTTCCTTTAGTATTGATACACTTATTTTGTGAACTACATCCGATTTAAATCTTGTAATATATATAGATGTCCGACTATCGTTGGAAGGCTAGATATTAAATATCATTATATACACCTCGCCAAAAGTTAAGCAACACCTAAATGTTTTTGCTTCTATTTTTTGTTTTAAAATTAAATATGATACTGCTTTGATTCCATATATTTCGTTAATCTATTGCTAATCGACGGGTCAGAATTCAGGTACAAATTCTATTCCTAGGTATCTTAAAAAAAAGTTTTTTGTAAAGCTACATACAAATTTTATCCTTGCAAGTTTCGTGCAATGAAATGTAACTGTTAATCGTACACTAAATTGTGTCAATTTACGTGCCCGTAGTCCAGTCAAAAGACCATTGCTGACTCGTAGGCGTCGTCAAGCTCGACATCAGTGGTCACTTGGTCTGTGCAATAGGACTTTGAGACAGTGGCGTCAAATCCATTGGTCTGACGAGAGAATATTTCTCACACATCATATTGATGAGCACATGCGCGTATGACGTCCTCGGAATACAGAATACAGGAAACAGTACATTCTTGGAACTACAGCGTTTGGTGGTGGAGGTTAGACGGTTTGGAGATGCTTTTCATTTAACTGCAAAATGGACTTTTATCTTCTGGGTAGGACTATGACGTGTCAAAAATATCGCGATAATTCGAAATATCAACAACAGAATTCCTGCTAGTAAGAATTAACAGGAATTACGAGCAGCTTTAATTGAAGAATGGCAAATAATTCCTGTTAGAACATAACGATGCTTAGTTCAAAGCACCAGACGACGTGTAAATGAACTTTTTCGGAAGCGTGGAGGATACAGTCGCTAGTGACCTTAATTGTACTTTAATGTATTCACAAACTGTCACTCTCGAGTTTTAAAAAGAATTTTGTGTATAGTGCAAAGCAAATTTTTCAAAAACGTCAGTATAAGTTGAAACTTTATCTTGTATTTTACTTTGCCATTTTACAACCATTTGCCCAAAATGAAATAGTCAAAAACTCAATCATGAAAACAGTCCAAACTTTCACTTTTAAATTACCATTATATATGTTATCTTATAAAAACACAAATTTAGTTCATTGTATCGATATTTCGATTATTTATAAATTCAGTAAAAACGATTCTGGAAAATTACCAAGTGTTGCTTAACTTTTGGCGAGGTGTATATATTGTTTGGATCATGTATCACGATGTATCATGCCTCATTTTGAGTCACTTTTAGCCTGTGTATTTATCTTATTTATCCTAATCCCTCTTCCTAGTTGTCTTCCTTTGTCATGTATGTTTTATCCGGCTATTAAGTCCAATTGTTGAAGACGTAACTAGGACCCTGGATATTTGATGCACAGTGTTGCCATTGTTTATCTTTGTCAAATTATAGGTTATTTCCTGTAAAGATAAAAACTACATCCTTACTACACAATTAAGATCTACAAAAAAACATTCGTTGCACATAAATTTTATGGTTTGACTGAGTATACATAATCAAAATGTTTATAAAAAATAGAAGACGATCTATGATGGTTCATATCTAATAAAAGAACAGAGTTCTTAGATATGACAATCATAAAAAGAAAATGGCAAAATGTGTACACATTAAAGCGCTTACAATGTATTTTTGAAAGACATAATTGATATTTCCAAGGGACATTACCCCTTTAAAAAAAGTCGAGCGCGGACAATAATTGAAACAGGATGACTCATATTTATGGAGAAGAATTCAAAACGGAAAGTCCCTAATCAAAAGGCAAAATCAAAAACTCAAACACATCAAACGGATGGATGTCATATTCGATCATGACTTGGTACAGGCATTTTCTAATGTAGAAAATGGTGAATTAAACCTGGTTTTATAGGTAGCTTAATCCCTCATTTGTATGACAGTCGTATAAAATTCATTTATATTGACAACGATGTGGGAGCAAAACAAATAAGTAGACATAATAAGTAAAAATGTCAAAAAAAGGGTACAGCAGACAACCCACTTAATTCATTTCTGTATTTTGTTGATAATTTGACAGATTCAATAAACATTTGTATATATATGACTAAAATGAAATGTAGGGCATATGTCAATGACTAAAATGAAATATAGGGCATGTCAATGACTAAAATGGAAGTAGGGCATATGTCAATGAATAAAACGAAATGTAGGGCATACATATGCCAATGACTAAAATCAAATGTAGGGCATATGTCTATCAATAAAATAAAATGTAGGGCATATGTCAATGAATAAAATCAAATGTAGGGCATATGTCAATGAATAAAATGAAATGTAGGGCATATGTCAATGAGTCAGCAGAAGGATTTGTATTTGAACACAGTATTATGTTATGTTCCTTCTTTCACATACACAAAAATTGCAGTTTCGTCGAAACGAAAAATAAACTCTTCCACACAGAAAACCATTCATCCTGGCTAAAGGAGATATTGATTATTCTTAGTACAAAAGTGATATATGGTAGATATAAAATGATTGAACGGTCCTTTTTCATATTCGGCTAATAAAACAAAATCGTTCACGTCTTGTCAAACAATTTGCTCATCTACAGTTTTTGTAAATGTTAACCTTTTCCTGTTTGAAGTCGAGCATTGGTTGCTACGTAACTTTATTTATTTGTTTGTTATTGTTTTGAACTTAAGTTCACAGTAATGAGTAATCAGGATAAACGTGATAAAATGGGGTTATTCTTAAAGGTGTATTATGTAATCAGTAAATATCCCAGCTTTTCAATTCATTATATGTTTCTTTTAATCTAATCCGTTTAACATATTTGATTGCCTGGTTTCCGACTAACAGTATGCTGCGGTAATGATTATACAATAATGTTGACTCATGTGATATAAGATACATGTTTAATTCACAGCATGCCTGCAATAACTACAGTGTCATTTCTCATGTAATCCATGTCCAAGCTTTGAATATTTGCTAACATCTACGTACGTTGTTCCCATCTGGCAATTGCAATCATACCTTATTGCTAGATACTGATATTTTTTGCATGAACCCCCTGAGGGGTTCATGCTTATATATTGGCGAGTTTTGGATGTGTCTATGGGCCACTCGATATCTCTCGGCCGGAAGTCAGAATAAAATTCTCGGAACGTCTCGAAAGTTTTCTGTCATTTATACAGGTCTTAACAGGTTGTTATCTACGTCTTTGATATGGTCCCTTGATGGCCCTTGACGACGCAATTATATTTGTTTTAAAATGACCACTGTACACTGTGTGTATCTGGGTCAATTACAACGTGGTATTGTCTGCTGTCTCGATAACATCTAAACTAATTATGTTTGGAGATTTAACTACGGGATACTGTATATTTCATCATAGACGTACGGGAGAGAACATTCTGGTTAAAATATTAATATTAGATCGGAAAACAGAAAGATAATATTCTTATCAAAAGTATTTATTTCAAGAGGAATCAAAGAAATATATACAAAATATATACTGTATTTATGTTTCTGAAGAAACTAACAATGATTGAAATCGGAATATTTTCAGAGTTGCAATTAAGAAACAAGTATTTTATAGGACAAGATACTCTGCTTTGGGTTTTTTTAAATAAAAAATTGTATTCATTGTGTTGACCAACTATCCTACAAGTCTTGATTCATTCACATTACAGATCACATTTCAAAAGCTACACTATCGGTTTGCGTTCTAAAAAATTCCGGATAAAATGTCAATGAATCCGGGGTCAAAACATTTAATGAAGGCCGTTCGACATTCGAATTCAACTATTAGATTAAGATATGTGCTGACGCAAATGCGTATTCTTTTCCTGAGTATCAGTGAGATGCTTTCTATTTACTATTTCGTGCGCTAAAATACTATTTGCATGCAATACAATTAAATTCACTCGTGAAAGCTTATTTTCGTTTTTGTTATCTAAATTCAGGACACGGCAGAAAGAGCTTTACATGTGACTTTCATCATTACTAACGGTATTCTGACATCGAGTTGTTTTCTTTTGTTTCTATTTTGAGTCACTGTCCTATTATAGACTTTGACCTTTTCGAAAAGCTAAGGATTGTCTACCCAAGGAATAGATTCCGTAACTTTGTAATTTTTTTTAGCCTTTTAGTTTTTTTCATTCGAGCGTCACTGATGCTTTTTTGTAGACGTAAATCGTGTCTGGCGTACATCATTTTAATTCTGGTATCTTTTTATATCTCCATACCTTTTAATATAAATTGGTAATTTTAAAAGTGTGTACAGGTATTCATAAACTTCTGAATTAAGAAATTCTTCTGCAAAACTAAGTTACCCTGTAGAATGTTTGAATTGATTTAAGTAAAATCAGGAAATCCTTAAAATTTGAGATATTTTATGAGACCAAAATAAGTCTCTTCATAAGAGGTCCCAATCAATTGCATGCCACAGGTTTCACCACATACAACATCTACCATGAGTAAAGACAGCTTCAAATACGAGTTAAGAATATAAAGGCATTCATGTAGGAAACAAAATATAAAGATATGATAGATAAAATAAATGCATCCAGAATTCCAGATTATAAAGCAAACTGAGTGCCAAAAATGTATATTGCGATAGGTTTGTGCAATTTGCATAAGTCATCCGGTTAGTAGAAATTGGGATTTGCCAAAGGGTTATAATCGGAAAAATATTTACATTACCAAGTAATAAATATGATAGTCGAGCTTTAAAATAACTATTCAAATAGAAGCTGTAAATATATACTTTCAGCTGGCTTCTTCTTTTCACAGTCAATTATTTCAATTCAAAAGCAATACACAATTTCAGCAACAATCTTTTGGTGACCCGGCAGTCAGCAGTCTTAGGTTCATGTATTGCTTTTCTTTTTTTAAAGAAAGCAACTTGTTTTAACTAACGTAACACATACAGAAGAAAAATTAAACATGTATCTGTCGAAACCGCAATAAAAATTGATAGTCAAACAATTACGGAACCATGCGAAATACAATGAATACATAGGAGTTGTCCCATTGGCAATTATACCACATCTTCTAATTTTTATGGCTATTAATCCTATAAAAAAATTGAGAAGTGATTTAACTCTCACTGCAGCAGGACACTGACAGTCAAGCTTAAAAGCAATTATAAGTCACATGACTAAATTGTGTTTTAAGGTAGTAGTTATGGACCTACAATTTGAAAATTAGAATTTGTTTATTTTTAATTAAACATATTTCTTTTACAATTTTGAAATAATTTCTTAAACGTTTTTGATATAACAGTACATATCATTTGGTGTATATATATATAGTTTTTCTTCTATATAAACCGTTTATGTGGTTTATTGTATAATAAAATAATTTCATTCACTTTATTATATAAATTCATACTGTTCATTTAATAGCTGTTTTTTCTCTCAATAAAATAAAAACAATCTATTTGATTAAGTGTGTTTAAAATTGGTCTTGACTCAAATACAAATACTTGCAAATAAAGGAGATTTAATATGGAAACTAGGTACTACAGATATGCTAACACACCTAAATAGAAAGTTTATGTTTTCTTTATAGGTGGTATTTGAAATCAAATTGAGTCATTCACCATACCTGCCAAACCTATGTATGCACGCGTTATAAAAAATTCATTTAGATGTTATGTTGTTTGGTCTTTAAGTTGAACGATATTATTGTCAAACAAAACTTAATTCAATGGTGTCAGTTGAAGAGTACTTGAAAATTCAATTATCGAACCTTTTTAACTTTAGTGAAATCTTATAATCTGAAAATACTTGTAAACTATAGATTGAGAAATACGAGCTTCACACTACGTAAAGAGAACTCGGGAGATCCGAAATAGTAGGATGTACACAAATGTTTTCAACTAATTAACGTATTCCCTAACTTCAAAAAAGTAGGACATTCTGATTTCCTTTTTCATTGTACAATTAGATATTTTTACAAGCCAAATAGTTTACTTATTATCCTATGTCCGTGAAGGCTGTGAATGAATTCACATTTTGACTGGTCTTAAGTTTCAATTACATTTAAGTTACTGTGAATGGTCAAAGTTTGGTACACTATGTGTTTGTATGCCCCACCTACGATAGTAGAGGGGCATTATGTTTTCTGGTCTGTGACTCCGTTCGTTCGTACGTTCGTCCGTCTGTGCATCCGTTTTTGATCAAGGTAGTTTTTGATGAAGCTGAATCAACTTGAAACTTAGTACACTTGTTGCTTATGATATGATCTTTCTAATTTTAAAGCCAAATTAGACTTTTGACCCCTATTTCACGTCCACTGAACATAGAAAATGAAAGTGGGAGTTTCAGGTTAAAGTTTTTGGTCAAGGTAGTTTTTGATGAAATTGAAGTCCAATCAACTTGAAACTTAATACATATGTTCTCTATAGTATAATCTTTCTAATTTTAATGCCAAATTAGATCATTACCCAATTTCACTGGTCCATGGAACATGGAAAAAATAATAGTGGGAGTGGGGCATCCGTGTACTTTGGACACATTCTTGTTTTTTTTATTATTATTATTATTATTTTATGCATAGCATCGATATGATGAAGCAAGCCCTTTCAACCCGTTTTCGAAGTTTGTACTGTGCTACATGTATTATTCCATTGTCTGAGGTTAAGGAGAAGAATAGACCGCCCACACATCCTATACTCAGCCATATTAAAGGCACCAGTTGGAACCTTTTGTATACTGTACATAGACAATGTGTGTTTAAGAATATACATGATGTTTAAGACTGTACATTATGTTTATAAATGTATATATACATGTAGTTGGTGATGGACTAGTATATAATATTTAACTTGATAGTGGATGGAAAGTTATATATACTGCTAGTCAGAAATCACTAATCTACAAAGGACGTAAAGGAAAATGCAGGTACTGACTCATTACAGATCTGAGAGTACTTGTAATTACTGATAACTAATTAAAAGCCAATAACAACTAAAAAAAATATCATACATCTAAGACTAAAATAACTTTATTATGCGCCTTTTATGCGCATTATGTTTTTGGTCTGTGCGTCCGTCCGTTCGTTGTACCGTGCATTCATCCGTTCGTCCGTCCGTTTGTCCCGCTTCAGGTTAAAAAAATTTGGTCCAGGTAGTTTTTGATGAAGTTGAAGTTCAATCAACTTGAAACTTAGTACACATGTTTCTTATGATATGATCGTTCTTATTGCAATGCCAAATTAGAGATTTCCCCCATTTTCACGGTCCACTGAACATAGAAAATGATAGTTCACGGATGGGACATCCGTGTACTATGAACACATTCTTGTTTAACTAATTACGAAACAGTGAATCATAGATGCAGACAACCACTGAAAGAATTAGAGAAGGTATAACAGGTGGCATATAATGTTGGTTTCGGTACCAGACTCGAACTTGAACTTGTTAATTATTAATAAAAAGAAATTATGTTGTAGACAATTTTTAAACAATCTTACTGTCAAAGATGAACTCTTAGATCAGTCATAACGTCATGCCGGCTAACAAATCGGACCTCGTTATTTTAGTGGAAAATATATGACAAATAATTGAACAGTTACTGGAAGGTAATCATGTTGCCTTAAACAATGATTGAACCCCGTCAGTGAATTGGGAAGATATCCATTAGATATTTCAATCAAGTTACGAATGATAAATTATTGGTTCAAGTTGGTAACTGGAAAACCTGACAAATTGCCTTTAATTTTGTATAACTTAGCAACTGCCAAATATGGGACAAATATTTTATGGGTAAAACAAGTCAAATCAATTTTAGACACGTGTGGCTTGTCATATGTATGGGATAATATCTTTTTTGTAAATAAAACATGGCTACATGTAACCATCAAACAGAATTTGATAGATCAATTTCAACAAAAATGGCTAGCAAGCCTACAGGAATCTCCAAAAGCATTAAATTATCGTTTATTTAAAGATACTTTGGAGTTTGAGAAATATTTAAATATTTTGGATGACAGGCAGATATCCTTATTTCTTAAATTTCGAACTTTAAACATGAAATTTCCAATAGAAACTGGAAGATGGCAAAACATAGAAAGAGAAAACAGAAAATGTTTATTATGTAATTCAGATGCCATTGGTGATGAATACCATTACATTTTTAATTGTTCAGCTTTTGATAATTGTAGAAAACAATGTATTGCATTTTACTATAGAAATAGACCAAACTCATTGAAGTTTTATGAATTAATGAATTCTAAAAAATGTACAGAACTGAATAAACTATGTAAACTTATTAAGGAAATAAATAACAAATTGAACTTTTCTGGGTGAACAATTGTGAACGCCTCTATCTACTTTCGTACATTATTTATTTATGTAATTGTAATGAAATATGTATAATTATCTCTATACCTTTGTAATTTGGTTTGTGAGAATAAAGATATATATATAGTGTGTCTTAATTAAATATGTTTGAATGCGCATCCCTAGCTTACAGAGGACAGTGGTCAACAAATATAATTAATGGTGGGATTCTATTTTATTTACCAAAATATTCCGCGTGCAACTGACGTAAGCAAAACACATCTACCTCAATAAAATAGTTATAATAGTTATACGAAATATTAATCGCAAAATAAAATGTGCATTTATTTCATCAGGTGAAATAAAGAGTAAAAAATAATTATTACTTGGTGAAAGCCAGCTAATTAAATATTGAAAAGCAAAATCGCTTATTTTAATAAAAAAAAAAAAACAAACATCAATACAAATATGTTTCATATTCGGATATTAGTTTACAATTTTTATTTTTTTTTAGAATTTCAAGGAAAAACACGTGTATTATTTCTAGGAAAACAGTGTAATTTGAGTCGAATGTCAATACATGAAACCTGTTTAAACTATTGTAATTAACAGTTCAGACCGAGTACAGTTATTTGAAGTATACGGTAAGTGTTTTTTTTTTTTAGTATTACGAAAACTGTATGTCTCGCCTTCAGGTTATTTTGTGTCATAATAGAAATACATGTATTAAAATACTACATCTTTCAGTATAACATTATATACAATACAATACAATACAATATTTCTATTTCCCAAATAAAACGGCCCATTACAACTAAGGAACTGTTTTTATCATATCTATTATAATTTTGTCGATTGTTCATTATGTTTGTTTTGTATTTGCCATAACCAAAATTGGTTTTTGTTTGTTTTGCAAATAAAGAATTATTATTAAGAGCATAACATTAAAAACAACATGACATACATATTACAGAGTTATTAAAGAAACATAAAATAATAGTTCAAATGCATGGGGAAAGGGTCAGTGGTCAAGGGGAGATAATTCTGCTATCTATTAAAGTTTTTAACTAATTTTCTGATTTTCTAAGTTTCAGGCCTTTATCAGGGTATGCACATAAAATAGATAAAAAAAAACCTGCGATCTTCATTACTCATGATCCATGTAAAAAGATCAGTTCTGTTTGAATTAACTAAACTGAGGTATTTTTCTTATATAGTCAGTCAAATCACATCTGAGGTTATTGTAAAGAGGGCATAATCCATTCCAGAAGAAAGTGCATGTCATTTTCAATAGAATTTTGGATTAATATAATATAAACATATTAGTATTACTATACACAATACATTTTTATTTGTAGAATCTTATCAACGGTTACAATCTATGGAAATGAAAGTCTATTTTCAACTGATTGTATTGGTGACAATAGTTACAGAAGAAGTGAAATCTTATCAATTTGGTCCGACAAAGGATAATAAATGTAAGCATCTATAGTATTTTTAATCACACCCTTCAACTTTCATATTACTGTTTTTGTACAGTTTTTGATTGAAGTAACTTGAGTTATTTCCCTTTTGGTTTATATTGTAGAATAATCCGATGAATTAACTGATGTTTTGAAGAAAATCCGTAAAACGTTCGCTGCTATAGTTTAGTATATGAATAATACATTTTTTATGAAAACTTAAGGTGAAAATCTTAGAGCTAAATGTGACTGGCTTGTCTGTTGCATGTAAATTATACCATTACTCTTCTTTTGCGGTGTGTAAGCTTAAAGTATATGAAATTGGTACATTAGCATGATTAGTACTTTAAGGTCTTGATTTTATTCAAGATAAAAAAAAATAGGTCAGCTAGGTTGAGAAAAAACGAACAAATACTTTGTTTCTTATTGTGTCTGTGTATCATTAAACCACGATGCCACAGTCTGCATATGAATGGACACTGCTCTTATAAAAGCAAACAATAGTTACAAAATTTTCTTGATAACTGTTTTTGAAAGAATCGCCGGTTTTTTAAGTGATAAGGTTTATTTTTTTAATGAACTTAGCCATGGCTAACATGTGATGTCAAAATGACATGGATAATAATGAATTTAAAGCAACCACAGAATCATGTTTTAAATGGCATTTTTCACAATAAAAAGAAGACTTTTCTAAATTCATCAGAAACAATATACAGTACTTAAAAGATAAGACACTGTCCTGTTCGATGAGCAAGAGCTATTAAACTACTTGACTCCAATGTTTGCATCAAAGCGAAAATCTCAGTCAAAAATTATGTTTCCATTAAAGCTAATACATGTACACATTGACTTTTTCCCTGCATTTTGTGGATTATGTCTGTACAATCGAAATAAATGCTGTAGTAAGATTTTTGATACGATAGGTTAAAATGTATGCAAGTTTTTAATTCTAAAATAAAATGGATTCAGTAAAAGGGACCTTCATGTTTTTGTATTTACTAATTTTTTTTAACATTTATAGTGTCGTGTGACAGTAAATAGCTGAAGGTTTTGGAGGGAGACAAGAATGGAAAAGTTGTATCTGGTAGTAAAGAGGATCTTCGCCATGCTGTAGTTTCTGGTTCAAAGATTCGAATTATATTAGACGAGCTTTATTCAACTGATACACAAAACGTCTATTCTTTGAACGGTGAAATTTGCGCACAAGCACTTTTTCATATCAGTAAAGGGGGATTTGATTCACACCAAACCAAGGCATATTGGTGGTTCCTTAATGTGTGTACCACAGGCAATGTACACATGTCCCGTTGGTACGTGGGAGTCCATCGATCGCTGTCGGAAAGTAAAGTTAAATACAACATAAAATGGTTTGCAAGGTACTGTAGGTTATATACCAGTATATGAACAATATACGAATGAGTAAGTTACATGTATGCATCTAACATGTAGACATAAAATTGAGAATGGAAGTGGGGAATGTGTCAAAGAGACAACAACCCGACCAAAGTGCAGATAACAGCCGAATGCCAACAATGGGTCTTCATTGCAGCAAGAAAATCACACAACAGGAGGCGTGCTTCAGCTTACCCCTAAACAAAAATATATACGTCTAGTTCAGTGATAATGGACGCCATACTAAACTCCGAAATATACAAAAGAACCTAAAATAAAAAATCATAGAAGACTAACAAAGGCCAGCTCTAGGCTCCTAAAGTATATAAAAGATTAATGATAAATTATTACATAAACTAATTGCGTAATTATTATACACTTTAAAATGAAAAAAAAATAACTAAAATTACTATTCCAGATGTTTTCTAGACGTGGGTGATTTTTTTGTTGATTTGTTTTATTGTTTTCTTGTTGTTTCTTTATATTTTTATTTTTTAGTTCTATATTGTCATTTGAACTCTGTTAAGTAGTTTTCTCATTGGCGACTATACATATTTTCCATGTTTTATATATATTCTAATGAGAATGACTGAAACATTTTAGTTTTCTCAATTAAATTGTTTCATATTTTTATGTCGGGGCCTTTTATTGTCGACCATATACGGAATAGATTTGTTTTCCAGTGTTGAAGGCCGTATGGTGGCATTCATTTTCATTTCAACTTTGGTGGATAGTTGTCTCATTGGCAATCATCCCAATCATCTCCTTGTTTTCATAATAAACTTTCTGTTCTTTCTGTTCTTTTATAGTTCGATATAAAATAATAATTAGGCAATGCAAACACACATGGCATATATTTATAAAAAGTCTAAATACCAATTTTAGCATGTCAATTTTCGTCTTTGTGTTTTAGGCATTTAGGCTGTGACTCGACTCTGGCGAAACCAGTGCTGTGTACTACCGAGAGTGGGTTCCCATACTGTGGTAATGTAAACAACTTAATAAATGTTATCAGGCATGGTGCAGAGATTCATGGAGTAGATGCTAGAAGAAGTTATGCTGTCGAGTTCACAAATTTACATTACAACAAGAAAAAATCGTTTGTATCTGGTACTCATCTTTGGCATATAAGCCAAACTAGCGTTTCTAATTACATTGAGTTTCAGAAGAATGTTTATTGGTGGTTTACAATTTGGTCAACAGACGGATCGCGTGATATTTCAAGATGGAGCATAGGTGAACATAAAGATCGAGGTCATACTACCGACAAGTTACCAATGATATGGTTGGCCGACACATGCTGGTCTTTGGCATATGAACACGACGAACATGGTGAATCGATCGATGGTTCTTTAGATTATTTGCGATCAGCGATTTTAAATGGAAAGCGAGTAAGACTACATTATCACTCAGGTTACCTCATTGAAGCTGATGAACTGATTATTAGAAATGGTCACGTGACAGCGCAGGTTTTAGGACATGTGTCAAATAGTGGCAAGACATTCCATTCAGATGCTTACTGGTACTGGGAAAATGTTGCTACGACGGGAGCTGTAGAAACAATTCGATACAATATAGGATCACATACAAGTCGCGGGAAAACCAACTACAGACAGCGAATTAAATGGTTTATTGATACAAGACCGTGGAAACATGTCTTCTCTAACAGTGCATCAGGAAAGTCCATACATGGTCCAAAGACAATATTAATACAAGAAGTTAAAGCTGGTAAAATGGTGCGATTCACTGTGAAATCCGCGTCTCATCCTCAAAGTCATCATGTATCTGTACTGAATGCAGATAATATTGGCATAAATAAAGATGAAAAAGACGTCGGAGCACAACATATTCGATCAATAGGTTATTCGAAAAATGGTCCATTCAACGTATCTTTTACCTCCAACCCGTACTGGAACTTTCTAATCGCTTCAACTACTGGGAAAATAGATGAATATAAGTGGACTGTGGGCATCCATAAAACTCAAGGACGTAAAATATCTAAGGCTGCGATAGACTGGTTTGTTAGTTAAACAAAGTAGTTTCGGGGTTGAATGTAACTGTAAATCTTGTATTCAACATCATGCACGATGCTAGTAGTTTTAACAATTAATTCGAACGAAACTTGTATTTATCAAAGTTTAAGATGATAAACCGAAAATATCCATACATATAGACTGAGTTATAAATAAAGTATTTTTTATTATTTTTAATATTTAATTGCAGATTTAAATGTCTTAGATTTGTGTCATTTGTATTTTTGTTTAAATTTTAAATCAATCCGCTATTTCTTATTGGTAACTATATGATTCAAAATTATTCCTATCAATTTACAAATGAATGATTGTTCATAACTGTTGCTTTATAACTCTTCTTGATTAATTAAAGATTGTCTTTCGACCACCAGATGCCTGTTGTTTATTTTGTGTCGATGTGTAACTGTCTCATAATGTCTACTCTAATTCAACAACTACGTGTATGATTTGTTGGTCTACGTCATGACTTGTTGGGCTACGTCATTGAGACAGCTAACCAATCAAAATCGTTCTTGAAGAGAATAAGATGTACGATAGAGGTACATGTACGTATAAGGGCCTTTTTCAAAAAATGTGGATTTTCTTGTACAATCAATATTTCTAAAAAAGTGTAAATATTTTTATCCAATTTTTAGATACACATTTTAGTTTTTGGTGTGTGTAACAAGTTCCAGCAAATTCAGTATGAAATTAAGCTACAGAAATTGCTTCCAGTGGGTTTTAAAGGGTCCAAAAACCCCAAAATTGCTTGTACGAAATTGAAAAACTAGTCTTTTTAAAATGCTGGTTTAAATACCCAGCGGAAATTATTATTTTTCTTTTGTTATTATAAATATATAGGTATCACTGCAGGTATGTATACACAAATACAGGGAATTATTAGATTTTATTAGCATTTTTTTTTACTTTTCATTTCGTACTTAAAAAAATGTCAACTACATAACACAAATGAAATAATGTTGCCAATAAACAACTGATTATATCCCTTGTAACTAAGGAAGTGCTCTCTACTTACTCTTCATCCTCTGATGACGTGCTTAAAGTTACAGGATGACATCATGGATTCATTTCATTATAAATTAGTTTTGGTGAGTACAAATTACTCCGTAATTTTATTCTGTTAACTTTGTAAAAACAAAAACATTGATAAATTTTGGCATAAATATTTTTTTTTACATAAATCATTCAAAGTCTATAATACTGACTCTAATTCAATAAAAACCATTTATCTGGTAGTATTAGGGTCAAGAAAAACATCCAAAAACCACAAATAGGTCAACTACATAACGGTCAACTACATAGTGCAGTGAATCGTTATGTAGTTGACAAAAAGCGTTATGTAGTTGACAATGCTGAATTAAATTCACTTTAAAATATGTTTCTAAAAAGTGTTATTTTAACTGTTTGGAAAAAAGTGTGATGATTTTTATGGGAATATATATCAAGCAAAATGTAAATATTATTAAAAAAAAAATTAGGGACCGACACTAAATCCGTTATGTAGTTGACATATGTCCCATACTTGTTTCTATGTTATTTTTTAAAATATTTTTGTAGGAGCATTTAAGATTGCATATTTTTATTTCAGGTTGTATTGTTGTTAAACTATTCAATTTCATATATTAAAGTTGAAAATTGAATATTTTTTTGTATTGTTATTTCACAACTGAAATATCCACATTTTTTGAAAATGACCCATAAAGTGAATTCATAGGGCCAAAAATAAAATATTGTTTGTTTCCCCTCACACGACCGACCTTGTAAAATCACCACGACCCAAAAATTTTTATTGGCCATTCTTGTCCACTATTTTTTTTTTTTTTTTTGCTATGTTGGTTATTGGTGTTATCTTTCCGATGCTGTAGTCAACGAGCGTTGGTTTTTGGTGATACCTTTCTGATGCTTAAGTCAACGAGTGCTTTTAATCAAGGTTATTTTTGCATTTTTGCAAAGAAGCGTCTACATGATTCAGAATCAAGGAAACAAACAAAATGCTCTGCCACACGATTTGTTTGTGTGCAAGGGTGATCTTTTTTAAAAATGAAATAAACCTGAAGCATCTTTCAACCCGCTGAGTGCATCTTGATTTGCTTTGTGTCTAACCTCTGTTCCTGTTTAAAGGATAAAATCTTTTAAGACTTTGAGTAAAAATGGTCTGAATCATGCTTTAAAATCTATCTACTTTGTCTTTGAACAGGTTGGGCACCAAGTCAGGAAATGTGGGGTACATGTATTCCCGGCTTTCTGGGAACGTCCCTGTTTTCTGGTGTAAAAAAAAAACAGTTTAAATGGGATTTCCTTTTTCAATTTATGGCATGAAAATTACAAAAGGGCACGTTTTAACGTTATAACTGCATCAGTAGAATTCGTAAATACTTATTAAAAGTATTTTAGGAAATACAAAACATGAATATAAAGTGAAGCCTTGTTTCTTCTAGAACTCGAAAAAAACATACAAATCTTTGTTTAGGAATCAATTGACCAAGCTGCATGATCCAGGTGTAACTGAACATAACTAAATTATGTTCACTTCTATTTAAAATGTTTATTCATTGAATTTTAATTCCCAAGTGATTAACATACATGTATCTTTTTGTCATCTCATAATTGATGATCAAGGTATGAATTGGTGAACAAAGGAATTGTTTTGTTGTGAGTTATGCATCAAATTAGACTTGAAATAAGCTAGATTTTTTTTAACTAAAAAAACACTTGCTATCATTAAGCATTGTTATCACAAGTAGAATGTGTGCTTTTGTAGATTTCATTACATTAAATGAATAGGAAAATAAGGAGATCCCTGTTTACTGTTTTTTGTTAACACCAGAAAACTGGGGTGTACACTGAATTAGAATACCGGGAATACCCCCACTTTTCTTGACTTGAGCCTTACCTGTTGAATTTTATACAAATTCAATATAGAAAACCATATCAAGGAATAAAATAAAATAATTTGCCTACCTACCTACCCATACCCTAACAACCTCAGTCGGGTGAGGGGAAACAAAGATATTTTTAATGTTGGCCTAGGATCACAATCCGTTAAAAGCTAACGGATACTCTTCCAGAGCGAAAATGTGTATGCAAATGTTGATATGACTCTAGTGCGTTTGCTAATTCATCGTACTTAATAAAAAAACACACAGTTGTTTCTTAAAAAAATTATCGATATCAAGATTAGTTCAGACATCACATCAATCCAGAACACTTTAGCATAGAGTTTTTATTAATACAATGTCGGACTCTTACTTGTTATGTTTGATTTCTTGAACTTTCGGGTGAATGGGGTGCTGGACTGATGGGTTTTCGCAATCTCGAGATGTATCCCCTTTATTCCGTTTACGATTTTTAATGCAATGTGTGTGTGTATTTTGAAGTATTGATGGAGGTGGGATAAGTACTGCATCATAATTGGGAGGTTAAATTTTGATGTGTGTTTTTGAAAATGAATATCAGGTGCAGAGTTGTCTCACTGGCATCGATATAATACCATATCTTTATATTATTATTAACTATAGTTTTAATCAGAGTTTACTTACAGATTTGAATAATCCATGTATCAGTTAATGCGTGTTTTTGGCTTCTTTTGTGAACAGTTTTTATGATATCAGTGTCTTTTGTCCAATTTGTATTAAGCCATTCTTCCAACTAACCCAAAATTCTAACTATGTATTCGCATCGACAACGGTGCCACTGTGTGAAGCAAGTGATCCTGAATGAAAACCGGACATCACTCATGTTTTTGGTACTTTAAAGGGAAATAGTACTTCGTATCTATTACATCTCGAGTTTGTCCACCCTCCTGCAACAATCACAAAAGTGTTGACAAGAGGGTTGTTTGATGTGACATTAGGAATATTGCGGCGAAGGACATTTAAGCGAAACAAATCGAACGCTTAAGGGGGTCTCATTGCATGGGGGGTTCTGATCCCGGATCCCGCTTACAGTTTTGTGTCCCGCTAGACTTCATTTCCCATTTTCACGGCACAATAATTTGACTTTCACGTGTCACGCTTACATAAAATTGGCAATCCCGCGTCACGCTTAGACCCCAATGAGACTAGTCTGTTTCCCGGCCGTTATTGAAATTCTTGACAATACTGGATATTTTACGGAGGGGAGTAACCTACAATGAGACCCACGTTTTAGCGTCAAAGTGGAACCCATTTTAGCGCCATTATAATAAACAATATATAAAAAATTAAAAAAAACTTTAATAAACTCAAGACAGCACAGTATAAAACTAATCATGTCCATTTCAATACAGCACTATAAGTCTGAAACATTAAATCCCAGACGCAAAGACCGATAATTCTGTGACATTATTATAATATAAATCGTCGTTGATTTGTTCATACTGTGTGGTATGTTTTGCCTTGGTTTTCAATTTTTGAAATTTGTGTTTTCCTTGTGATTCTACTTCAACTGTATTTGGTTTCTTAGTATTGGTGTATTCTGGTGTATCAAAATGTAGAGATAAATTGGTATTTTCGTTGTTTATCTGTACGCCATTGTTTCTATCAAGAAATTTAAATTATAACTGAACACAAATTTGTCATCTTTTTAAAAACTCCATGTCCAATTGGTTTGTTCTTGATAGATATGATTTTCGAAAACTACATATATAACTGTAGCAGACAGAGTTATTAGTTAATTTTAAGCTCCCTTTGGTAAAACTCTAAATTTCATATTTAATGTATTTCATTGTTAATTAATTTACATGAAGCTTATTAAGGATATATTTGTTAAATTACATAGCTTTTGCTGTTTTAATTCATTGGTTAAAGATATTTATTTATATTGTAAAGTTTAATATTTGCATCGTTGCAAATTCTTTGGTTACCTTCTGCAAGAAATTTATATATTTTATATAACTAGTTTTAGATTCTTAGTTTGAATCCTCTGAGGACTGACATTCAGTCCAACCAAGGAAAACCAAGCTCTCCAACCAGAATTTAGGTTAGTGCATTGCTACATGCCTCCATAGTATGTAAGTGCAATTTCTACATGCCTTAATAGTACGAGTTACTTTGAAGTCATTGAATGCTCCATTTCTAATTACTTTTGGCACATGATAATAAAAGTTGTACTTTGTTGAATAAATTATATATTGTTTTCAGTTTTTGGTTTTCATTCACTTAGATATATTATAGCGCATCACTTTTGGCATCAGTCGTTTTCCGAACACATCAGTTTACAAACTAGAATTAGCTGTGGTCCGCATCCCCGAATCTTAGGCAGAATTGTTCCTGCTACATAACCAAAAGATTTATATAGTAATTTGTTCTAAGATCTAACTAATATAAATCCTTTATATGTAGTAAGTTTTTATATAAATCTTCGATAAAAATGTATGATTACAATGCTCAAAATAGTAACTTGAAGATGTAAGTTACTATATAAACTTTTGATATATTTTATACTAACATGTAATTACAAATCTCAAAATTCATCCCGAACATGTGTTGTATTTAATTGTCATGTTCCAAGCAAGTCTGATCTTATTGGAAATCTTGAACCTATGATCGGTATGTTTTATAACAATATCTTCATTAATTATACAGTTTTTTGTCTTCACGTCTATTTCACAGATAATTAGTCATTAAGCCTTAACATGTTTTCTAATTACTGAATTACTAAATGTTAGATGAGCTTTATATTTGCTAGTTTGAAAACACATATCAGCTGAGTTTACTCATAACACTTAAATGAGTCGTTATTCTAATATGACGTGCTTCTTAAAGGGAAAATTCACTATTTTTTACTTATGGTTTAAATATGTTCATTATGACATAATATATATATTCACAAAGTTTTATCGCTATATGTGCAGTAATAAAGGAGAAATTCAATAATTAATGAAAAAATATCAACTACTTCCTGTAGGTCGTGACGTTTTCTCCTGATTTTTGCATGCCGGGATTTAAAATACAATCATTAAAAGTCTTGGTTTTTAATCATATTTTAACGTAATCGTAAGCGCGCCGATGACTTATGCTTTATCTAATAACCATCCGATAATAAGAAGATAAAACGCACAGACGTTTAATTGTACTCATTCGTGAGATAAATTATCTATGTTAAACGTATATATTCGAATTATTTTTGTAGACAACACAAAAAGTTATAAATTTATTTTTAATAAATGCATTTTCGGACTGATAAGGTGAACAAATTAAAGTACAATAATCTGTAAAGACAATATGTTGGTGTACTATTATTGACCTTTTACTATCTCTGCTATGACTAGGTTTATACGATGTGTGTATTCACGATTCTGTGGCAATACTCGTAGATGGCTTGTTGAAAGGTAAATTGTTATTTGCACTTCGGTATTTAACCACGCCTCTAGGGCACACCTTGCCAGGTGTGACTGTCTATTCGGATCAGTGGGAGCATTTAATACACACATTAAAAATACATATTCAAGTTGGTGACAAATAAAAATTGGTCGCCGTGGAATTATTTAATTATATTTGGTGCTATTATTTATTTGAATTCAAATAAGTTAATTTACTAAGAAATACACAATTTTCGGTTAAAGACGGGAAACTTAATTCATATGTCAGAATGAAATGATATACAAGTCTTGTCCTTGATTTATGTCTCATAAAAAAGGGGGAATTAGAAATTAGAAATAGCTTTACTAAATCATTTTTATTTGTCTTTATTAGGCGAAAAAATGTACGAGAACACTTACATTTAGACTTTTGAAAGCCATGTATTAATTAATATATGAAACGAAAAATTACGAATAGATATTCTTTTCAAGTGTGAAAAACGTCAACCAAATTTATTCATAATCGGGAACGTCCTTATTAAAATCTGAGACTACTATAATAATCGTCGTCTCCCAACATATATATATACTTAAATAACTATTTGACCAACGATGTTTAAAATTAAAAGACAACGAATTTAATGTTATCTTTCCCTATTTTTGAATGTTATTATAAGTCTGTTCAACTTGCAAGAATACCCCTAAAGCGGACAAATATCCGACAAGCAGTTTATTCTTTAAATTGCTGTCATTGAATATCAAGAAAGAAAATGAATCCCGAAATTGATACTTAATAGTTTTCCTAGAAAATATTCACATCCCTTGGGGATTATTAGTGTACGTCCAGTTGCATATATTTTACATGCATGTTGGAACAATTGTGATGATGACGAATTTCGTCCTTTATTCGAGAACAATCTAATTGATATATAAATCTGTGAGTTTACTATGTTCTTAACTTCGATGAACCAAAGCAAGTTATAAATTGACCTGTATTTAAATCAAATTGTTTCTTTTTTTTCTTCTTCTTCTTTTGGTATACAATAGTCTATCGAATTCGTTGATTACATACTGTTGGCATACGTGGACTAGTCTATTTACAAAACTTTTACCACAATTTACACAAAATGTATGTTTCTTTCTTATGTTCAATGTATACATGTATACATATTTTAAATTGCGCTACTGACTATAGTTCCGTAACTTTCTACCCAGGCGTATGTATACACGAATCGTCGACAAGTGCGCACATTTTTTTAAATCAATAATTGTGGTATGTTCCAATCTGTCCTAAACTATTGACAACGAGTATATATTACATTTTCCCAAATTAACCCTTGGAAAAATATGTAAATAGATTTGTATTTCTTCAATTTTTTTTTTTTTGTATTATTTTTTTTTTATAAATAATATTCTTTACACCAGAAATGTTATTTATAAACAAGTGTATGAGTTCAGTAATGACTAGTATATTATATCACTTTCGGACACGCAAGACAAAAATGTATATTATACATGCACCTGATAGTTCAAAATGGAAAGTTATAAGCAACGGTCGTGTACACTGATCAATACCTACAGAAGTGAAACGATGCATGAACTTGCAAGCCCGCCGGACAGGAAATCGATTGAATACCTGGACGTGTCACCTTACACCCCTTCCAATACCTTTGGGAGTAATACCTTTAGCCATGCTGGTGATCAGATGAGGGAAGATCCGAATTTATTTAAATAAAGTTTATTACTTGAAAGAATTATGAACGAATTAGATTTTCGAAAACAATTTCCACGGAACACTTATTTATGATTTGAACTTTGACTTTTTAACTAATTACAATATTATCAGTTTAAAAATAACAGACTATATGGTTATTTAAAAATATAAGACCATTTTCCGTATCAAGTTAGTCAGTCAGATAAAACAACCGTACGATTGACAAGATATCGACACGCAATTACGACTACATCGTTTACTGTAGTTTTGTTCCTTTGTGGTTTATAGACATATCGGGATTTTTCATCGGAGAAGGTGACAAGATGGCGGAGAGCAGAGAACTGATACTCAAAATTTAAAATCGATGGTGATCTCTTATTTAGCGGAATAAAACTTTAATATCTATAAATTTGAGCATTTTTATACAGAATGGACATAATATCAATTTTTGATTTTTTTGCGAAGTTTCCCTTTAAGCTTTGTAAAGAAACCATACTTTATTATCCAATAAAATTAGTTTGCACATGCGTATATTGACTACGGCAGAAAAATGAATTTCGTCAAATTGATATGCATTTAATGTATTTCCTTAAATTAAACCACTTTCAAACACTAAAATGATACACATTTTGTTCCTTATACTTTTACAATGACAACAATGTGTTACAATTCGTAATTGACATATTTGACCTAGATACCGCATCGTTCATGTTGGCTGTTCTAACTTCAAAACCCCTCCCTCTGAAAAACACGTTTCATCTCTCCCTTTAAAAAGGCATGTCATTGTATAGAATAATTTCATTGAAACATATGTTCCGATGATAAAATATAAAATCAAGTATAGGTTATTATTACTGTTGTACTGAAATGACAAAATTGTTTCATATATTTCTGATAAAATGGATTGACCCTAGCAGGGAATCGAACCCCATTCTCCTATAAAAAAAAATAGGCGTAATTACCAATATACCACCAAGGTTTCCAATCCATTTTACAAATGCAACAAGATTGTCACCCAGTATTAATTTTAATCATCATGTAATACAGCATTTGAAATCGTCAGATGCACAAAGGCGTGCCCTTTGATCAACTTTACAAGGTGTAACCACCGCAAGTATAAATGGATCTCTGTCAAAGGGCCCCTCCTTCCAAGTCTCAAATGTCAGCACAACTTTATCAAGGAATCCTCTATCAAATATAAACATATTTACCAATGCTACACTATTAACTGGCGAAATATTTACGATTAATTTAGTAAAATAAAGACCTACCCGATTCTCCTTGTGCGTCCACCGCCATTGACAACTGACTTGAAAATGTGCGTGTCAGAAATTGACCTCAAAGGAAAAGACTGTTGTAATATAAATTTTCTGTTATATTGTGACTCAAATATTGTTTTTGTTAGGCTGATAAATTAATTTGTTAATTTCTGTTTCAATTTTGAATTTTAGAAACCTACAACTTTGCGAAATTAAACTGGTTTGAACTAGTTGGATAAAAATCGACAGCGAGGTTGATGGAAGAGCCTACACGAAGATCGTACACTTATACACAGCGAACATAGAAATTACCGTAATTGTCCTAATCAGAATCGAAATAATTGATGCCAGCTATACTTTATTTTAGTTTTAACATGGGTAGGCATTATATTCGTGTTATTTTAGCCCTCGCTATCGCTCTGGCAAAAATAATCACGAATATAATGCCTACCCATGTTAAAACTACAATAAAGTATAGCTGGCATCAATTATTTCTTAATTAAAAGTTCCTATTGATCAGAGCATAGATATACTAGTAATGGCTAATATAGAGGATCACGGGGCGCTGTGGTCGGGATGATGAGGCAGGGATGGTTGGGCGAGAATTTGCCACAAAGTTGGTCATCAGTGGCATAAAGCATCAATTTTGACGATTTTTCCTCCTATTTCTTAACCCCAAAGACCTAGGGATGCTGATATATATAGCTATCCAGCAGTAGTCTGCATGTAGAGTTGACTCTAGTTAACACAGTAACATCAACAGTTGATAGGTCGGAGAGAAACTGATATGGGTACAGCACTCTAAAGAAGGTCATCTGGACCAAAATTACGGAATTTCACGATTTTTTCCAATAATTTCGACTTCAACTGGACCAGAAACAGGAAGTAATCGTTTCCTATGCGTATTTCAATAATTATTACGATCAGTAGTTATATGACTGCGGGTTTGCATTATTTTTGCAAGTGTTAGGCCTCTGAACTTCATGTGTAAGATACCGAAGGGAAGTCCATCCCTCCAGAAAAACCCAGTTTTATCCGATTTCAATTTTCCAAGTTCGTATTTGAGCTCAAGATGAGAAACATGACACTAGATAGCCTCCGGTTGAGGGGACATGAATAAATTTCGAAATAAGTATCATAAAGTTGACCTCTAAAAGTATGGAGAGCCATTGGACCCAAATAACGGTGGTTTGGTAAGCCCGTCATATGACGGTCACAGATGGTAAGGCAATTAAATAATTAAGACAAACAAACAAAAAAAAACAATCTGTTTAATTTCTATATACGCAGTGGTATGCTTGTCATCCATTTGCAAGTTTCCACAATTGACCATACAATATGTTTTTTTTCTCATTGTTAATGGGCACTCGGTTGCATATAATTGCTTACGCCACTTCATTTGAACTTTGGTGGATAGTTGTTTCATTGGCAATCATACTACATCCCCTTAGTTTTTTATAACTCAAAACTGTTGTATTATATTCAAAAAAATAAAAAAGACAAGAAGTATGACTGATCCTTTGCACGTATAATACCAATGATGCACTCTAAAACATATGTTTCTGTTTACAAAATTGCTCTAACTTTGAATTATATGTCTACGAGACTTCATAATACTAATGGGATAAGGACCCTTACCATGCAGGGACCTCTTCCAAGAATACCGTTGTCTGGTCTCAATAGATCTCCGTTCTTTGTGAGGTCAAATGTGTGACATGTATTTCAAAATTCATGGATGGATGCATCTTGTGCAGTTTGAGCCCTTATACGAACTTCGACAATTGAAATATGATATACATGTACCTGGTTTTTCTTGAGGGTGGGCGTCCCTTCGTGGTCCAACATCATGTCGAAACTGTTCCTGATATGTTGGCATTGCACAAGGTCACGTTTGTCATATTAGACTGCATATATATGACGTTTTCTTTACACTAAATCAATAAGATGTGTATCGATTTATATTTTAGTCTCGAGACTGGGAGAATATGATTTATTTATTAGTTGTAATCTAGATTTCATTTACTGTGAGTATACCTATATTGGTGCTTTGTGTGTCTTTTATTTTTTTGTGTTAGTTGTTTTGTGTCTCGAAAAGATCTATTAATTTTACATCACTGTACCAGGTTAGAGGGAGGGCCCACTACTCACAAACATGTTAAACACCAACAATTATTTATTCACCTGTCAAAAATCAGGAGCCTGTAATTCAGTGGATGTCATTGGTTAATGTCTTGTTATAGTGGTTTTTCGTAAATTGTATTGTTATTAATTTGGCCGTTAGTACGGTATGTGGTTTTCTAATTGCTGAAGGTCGTAGGGTGACCCATAATGGTTTATATCTTACTTGAGACCAATAGTTGTCCCATTCGCAAACAAACACAATCTCTTTATTTTCATTTTAAGTTTTAAAATGTTGCTTTTCAACACTGTTATAAGATCATTGAATATTGTTTTTATTGGTGAATTAAAAGCAAACTAAATATTACTAGTATGTTGTATACATATAATTTAATTTTGGATGTAACGCGTCTTTTGATTGGCCGCAATTGTTTTGTTTATCAGCTCATAGACATAATTTTGTCATGTGACCATGACGTCATCAACGTTTTTTCATGGTTTACTCCGGTTTAAAATGGAATTTTGAATTAAATTATAAGAAATGACTGTGATATTTTTTCTGTCTATTCGAAATAACATAAAAAATTTGGTGCACACTTTAAAATAACCCCCTATGCGGGTTATTCAGTGTGCACAACATTTTTGATGTTATTTCGAATAGACAGAAAAAAATATTACAGTTATTCCTTAAATACACATTCATGGATCTACAATCTGTCGATATCTGTATCTTGGCATTGCACAAGGTGATGTTTTTCTCTGACTGTTTATGACGTCTTTACACTAAATCCATTGGATGTTGGATGTGTAAAGATTGTTAATTTAGTCTTAGATGCATGCCTTTTTTATTAGTTGTTAGTGGCTTTGAACTAGCTGTCAGTAAACTGCGAGTACTCTTAGATCTGTTCCTAGTGTCTTTTTGTTGTCGGGATGTACAATTACCCGGCCACATCCACTTGTATTTTTGTCCATCTGATGAGTCAAGCCTTAATTTACTGATTTTTATAGTTCGTTCTTATGTTGTACTGTTATACCACTGTCCCAGGTTAGGGGAAGGTTGGGATCCCACTAACATGTTTAACCCCGCCACATTATATGAATGTATGTGCCTGTCCCAAGTCAGGATCCTGTAATTCAGTGGTTGTCGTTTGTTTATGTGTTACATATTTGTTTTTCGTTCATTTTTTTATATAAATAAGGCCGTTAGTTTTCTCGTTTGAATTGTTTTACATTGTCATTTCGGGGCCTTTATGGGCTTTGCTCATTGTTACTTTAAGTTTTGTAATGTTGCTTCAATTTATGTTTGTGTATCACTGGTCCTCGTTATCTTTTATTTAAGTTTAAATGACATGTTTCCTCAATGATGTCGAACAAACAAATACTAAACGACATACATGGTTGTCTTCGTAGATAAAACAGAAAGCAATCTCTTTTATCGTGATTATTTAGATTATAATAGTATAAGCAAAACACATGTAGTTAATTATATGTGAGTTTGTCTGTTAGTTGAGAACACATCATTGATCCACCTTCTTCTCGCAGACGACATTGAATTTTTCATGGCACTTTTCGTCACTCCACTTTCCGTTCCATCTGTTGACGGCTAAACAAACGTATCCTTTGTCGTTCGGCTCGCCTGGTGCCCAATTTGTGTAACCAACTTCCTTATAATCTCCCCATACCCAGTAATAAGTGTTATCTTTAATTTTATCAGCGGCTGTAAATCCACTAGTCCAGAAGAAGCGGTTATCTACCTAAAATATAGTCATTTATCATTAGTGAAATTTAAACAAAAGGAGATAAAGCCAGAGAGTAAGAAGGACCTGTAGGGTTAGAATTTTACAGATGTTTGATATTATTTTTACATAAAAAGCAAAACGCTCCACTCTGGCTTTAACATGTTAAAACAATAATTCTATTAAACAAATTCATGATTTCGAATCCTCTTTTAAATGTGCATGCAATCTAAATGTGTAAAGCTCAACAGAAAACTGCATCCGTATTTTTAACACAGTTAACTATTCCTATATATATGGTGGCTTATTTCTGACATCGACATAATTTTGGTCGACATAGATTTATCTCGATAAGACATGATATTGTTTTGACAAGCCATGATATTATCTCGTTATGTCGACTTTCGTGTTATTTTTATTGTACATGTATCATGTCATGATAAATTATCGCGATATTCCGTGATACATGCTGCAGAATGCCGACATATTTTTCTCGTTACCATGACTTTTTCTTCAATCCTGTCTGCTCCTGCCATTCACATAAGGTCTTGTCAACATAGAGTTATCGCAACCTGCCATGTTCATTATCATGACAAGTCGACTTATATCATGCAAAGTCGATGACATTTTCTTAAATGTTGCGACAGTTATATTTAGATTATATTTTCGGAACTCCTTGTCCAGAACAGACTGTGGTTGATCGTCTGCAGACTGCGCACGTGTCGAAGAGAGTTCCGAATATGATCTATTTTTAAAGGTTTTAAATTTGAGCGTGTGATAAGTCAACTTGCTATGATAATGAACATGGCAGATCGCGATAACTCTTTGTTGACAAGACCTTATGTGAATGACAAGAGCAGGCAGGGTCACGGAAATGAGAAAAATATGTCGGCATTCTGCAGCATGCATCACGGAATATCGCGATAATTTATCATGACATGTCACGATAAAAATAACGCGAAAGTCGACATATCATGGCTTGTCAAGATAATATCATGTCTTATCGAGATAAATCTGTCGACCAAAATTATGTCGATGTCAGAAATAAACCACCATATATATACTGACCAATTTTACCAAAACCCGTAAATATCTACCCTTACCGAAAAATAAGGCTTACGGCAAACACTTGCCGCAAGTTTGCAGCAAACATTGCCGCAATCTTGCAGCAAACATTTGCTGCAAACTTGCCGCAACCATTTTACCATGCAAATGAAGGTTGCGGCAAGCTTGCTGCAAACATAATTATGCAAATTAGATTTGCCGCAAGCTTGCGGCAATTGTTTGTTGCAAACTTGCAGGAACTACACATATACAAATGTTATGTGTGTAGACACATTCAATGTATCTCTTTCGAATTACACAGCAACAGTTTTAAAAATTCAATTCCTGCCTGTATACAAACAGTCATTGAAAAGATTTTTGCAAACTTATGAAATTTAAGGAAATACATACATGCATTTGAGTTTTGAAAAAGGGGGCAGGTGTCGTTCTCAAATGAAATCATATACCTGTATTAAGAAATGAAAAAGGATAAATCTCAAATGTGTATTGAGTATAAACTAGGTTATAATTGCATTACAGAACTGAACTTAATTTTAATAAACATGGTACAGTACATCAGTTACAAAATTCAAACTTATATAATAGCTAAAGTTTTTCAAACACCCATACATGTACATGTATGTATAGTTGCATACTTAATTATGTATGATGATGACATTAATTAATATATTAAAACATGCAGTTCTATGTATGAATTATTTGTACTTACAAAATTTCATACTGAATATCCTATATTATTGAACCAAAATGCCTCCTTGATCTCTTATATATGAAATGCATTTTCCAAACAAAACCAACATTACCTAGCCACAATTTCAAATTGTTAGCTTCAAGGAAGTGCCAACTAGGCATGCCCAGTCAATATTGTGTAATTCTTGCAATGTTCTTGTAAACATATATAATGGTCAAAGTTTAATGCAATCTTGCGGCAAACATATAGAATGGTCAAAGTTTTCTGCAATCTTGAGGCAAACATTCTTTATTATCTTAAACTTTCTGGCAATCTTACGGCAAACAATGATGTTTCTGTAAACTTGACACAATCTTGCAGCGAAAAGCTGCAATGTTTGCCGGAAGTTTGCAGCTAGCGGTAAACATCTGCAAACACTTTTTTCTGTGTTCCTGCAAACTTTTTGTTTGCCGCAAGCTTGCATCAAGTCTGCTACAAGTTTGAGGCAAACAATTTAGTTCCATAAGGGTATGCCGAAAGAGACCAACGATTTTTGTATATTCTTAAGGCCATGCAAAAATTATTTTTTGTTTCCCCCAACACTGGCAGATATCTTTTTCCCTCTTTTTTCTTCTTTTTTGCAGATAAAAAAAGTTGCTTCGGTCTCTTTTGACAATTTTCAATGATGCTTTTTAAAATTGTCTGAAAACCCCTTAAAATAATGTCAACATTGCTCAACCAACATTCTTTTAGTTTCACAAATCTTATACAACAATATAGAATGTAAAACAATATGAACAAGAATTCACTGTCAGGTTAACAACAACATTCTCTGTGGATGTTGCTAACCGGCGGAAACGGAAAACGGAACGGAATACGGAACGGAAACGGAAAACGGAAACAGAAAGAATTAACATCTGTACTTTTTTGGTTATTCTATCTACATAGGCATGTTTTATAAAGTATAACACAATATGTTACATGAAAGAAAAACAGAGGAATACATTTAAAATAAAAGATTTTAAAGCATAAATATAAAAAAAGGAGATGTGGTAGGATTGCCAATGAGACAACTCTCCACAAGAGACCAACTGACACAGAATGACACAGACATTAAAAAAAACCGATAGGTTTCTGTACGGCCTTCAATAATGTGCAAAGCCCATATCGCATAGTCAGCTATAAAAGACCCCGAAATGACAAATGTAAAACATTTCAAACGAGAAATCTAATTTATGTACAAAAAAATGAACGAAAAAACAAATATGAAATACATTAACAAACGACAACCAATGAATTACAGGCTCATGACTTGGTTCAGGCACATACATACAGAATGTGGCGGGGATAAACATGTTAGCGGGATCCCGGCAATCCTCCCTCTAAAGAATTGAAATAATTAGCAGTACCGTGACATGAGACTAGTATGTTTTTGATATATTTGATAAGGTCATGCTCATGCGTATGACGTTCATACGATTCAGTATAGTCTGGGTATTGGCCTCGGTTCTATAGATAGGCTGTGAAGTAATAAACTTTTGAGGAAATGCTTTTCATGGGTTTTTCTTTGATTTTTTCTTACTAACTTTGAATTAAGATTAATGGAAAGAAAACGTAACAAGAACCCTAATGGGACAACGGTGTATGGACAACAAACCGATAAGGAAACCCGGGAATTAGAATAGAAACTTGAATACACTTTATTTTTTTATAAAAATTGACAAAATCACTCACTATACAAGGACTTTCTTACCCGATACAATACTGAAGTACTCTGTTTGGTATTAAGATACTAACACAATACGGAATGGAATATTTCCCATTTTTTAATAATTTTATAAATTTAGCATACTAGTATTTTTAATCGGGTTACAACGGAATATGAAAGAAAAAATAGTGGGTCATCATTTTTTTGTAATTCTGAGATAAGAAAACGTCAACTTTGTCGACAAATTCACTTAGATAAATAGGGAAAATGTCTTTTTTTTTTTTTAATTACAGCAGATTTCAGTCAGTATGTCACTAATGGTAATATCTTTGGTTAGCTTGCTTGTTAGCTGAACCGTGAAGTCATTGTTAGGTAAGGTATACTACCCTCCTTTTAAAGTAGCTTAGTCCTACAGAAATATAAATTTTTTATCTGTTGGGCTAGTCTACTATTAAAGGAGGAAAGTTTACCTTACCTAACAATGACTTCACGGTTCAGCTAACAAGCAAGCTAACCAAAGAAATTACCATTAGCTACATACTGACTGAAATCTGCTGTAAGATTTTTTTAATGGATGGCTATGTTCTTATACACGGGAAAAGACTAGAATAAAAACTTTAATACTTTATTTTAATGTTAAAGTTGGCAAAATCACTTACTCATAATACAAAACCAATCTCACCCGATTATTATACTGAAGTACACTGTTTGGTATTATTAGAAGCCTATATGGATATACGATTTGCACAGTGCCTTAACCAAGTAAGTCGTAGTCATGTCCTAGTGAAGGGTTTTCAAAATGAATTTGTCCACACTGCTTTAAATATCATGCCGCTTCTTCTATGAAAATTCAATCATTTTCAAGTTTTCGCTCTTAATGATTTTACCAATCCTTGGTGTTTTGGCCAATTATCTTGAAAACTCTAAGCGATAGCTACAAACTTTTAAAACATAAATAATCAGCAAGACAAGATCTACAAACGAGTCAAATTTCGGTAAAAATAAGTAGTCTTTTTAAAGTAAAGATTGCCCTTAAAGGACGACTTTTTTTATCTTCTCTTGTGTTTAGGGATTTCATCAACTATTCAAGTCTATAATGTTGGAGAGTTTCCATTGTTTAAGATGCACATAGACCTAGATTAGTGGCACGTGCTTCTATAGCCTTTTGTATTTTTTAGCTGCTATTTATTTAAAAAACTGTTTATTATTTTCTTTGATATCTAGCTACTATCCTATTGTCAGCATAATTGTTGTGTCACTTCGTTATTTCAGTCGTTATTGATTTTCGTAGTTCTTTCCCCCCTTAAATTCCGTCCATATAAATATTTCTTCCGTTTCCGTTTCAGCCGTTTAGCAACACCCCATTCTCTGTAGAGCGAGACTGATTTTTCCATTGCACGCATTAAAAAAATAAGTAAAGTAATAATAATATCATATGTGTGTTTACAGTAGCTGATTGCGCGATTTGTTTTTGCTTTGACGCCTTCCAGTAGCAATAAGGGGGTCTACAAAGTCAAATTTGAACAAAGAAATACCCGAGTCTGTGGACGTTGTGATTATTTGGACAAACCAAGCATAATAGTGTCCAGATAATCACAACGTCCGCAGACTCGGGTATTTCTTTGTTCAAATTAAACATACCTTTGAAAGTGACTGTCCTGTAAGACGGGGTTATCCATGTATGTCATGATTCAATGGACTATTTTATTTTCGGGAAGAGAGGGCTGGTAAGAAAATAAAAAAAATAATGCCACGGAAAAAAATATCCTCAAAAATTATCTTGACCAAGACGTGATGAAAATGCATATTCTGCATCACAAAATGCAAGAAATAATTGCATCAACTCTTTTCGTTAGTGTTAAATATGACAATGGATGAATAAGTAATTGTGGTAGAAAAAGGAGACAGACGACTGATGTAATAGACAAAACTAATGCGCTTGGTGCATGAACATCGTGGCATCATAGAAATAAAATCTTTAAAACTGAATGATATTCCATTACTTGTATGTATACGATTCAAATTTTGTATCATTTCATAAAAATCGTGTTTAAGATAGGTGCTGGTTTATTTTCAATTAAGATTCTATTAGTATTATTACAACATTTGCTGATTCTTGAGATTGAATAAGGCAGCTCAATCCAAGATATCTCGAAATGTGTTTTAGCCTGGTGCATTTGCAGTACAACTTTTGCTATCGATTATTTCCATAGGTTTAAATTAGATAAGGCAAATTTGCACCATCATTATATGGTTCCATATTAAATATAGATAATCATTGTAATTTGGAGTTATAATAATAAACAGCAGAAAGCCTAAACAAGAATAAAACCATCACAAAGTTTTAGTCAGACACCGACAGGACCACCATTTCACTCGAAATTGGTGGACCTACCTGATTTTTGGTGGTCTGAACCGTCAGGATCGCCAGTTTTAGAGAATAGTGCACTCTTTATTTACTTAATTGTGGACTCGACGGTCAATTTTAGCCAATGTATAAAAGTTGTAATATAAAGAATTGCATTATTATTTGAGACCTACTTACTTTTGGAAGTCTGTTAAGTTTTTCAGCAATCCAGTAATTTTCGATCGGTGATTCAATTGATACTAAAGCTCCTCCTTGCTCCTGACACTCCGCCTGAAAACATGGAAACCCTTGTAATTTGAAATAAAGTGGCATATAATTATAGTTATATCTGAACAATCTCAACTAATTACATGCACTAAAACTAAGAAGTTTTTACAGAAACATTTTAGGAAAAATAGTTTGGTCTAAAAAACAGTAATTTGATGTACACGTTATTATATTAATTTAGTCTCAAAACAGTAATGTGAGGCATATGACGTTTGGTCTCAAAACAGTAGTATGAGGCACATACACATTTAGTATCAAAACAGTAATGTGAGACACATGTATACGTTTAGTCTCAAAACAGTAATGTGAGGCACATGTACGTTTAGTCTCAAAACAGTTATGTGAGGCACATGTACGTTTAGTCTCAAAACAGTAAAGTGAGGCACATGTACGTTTAGTCTCAAAACAGTAATGTGAGACACATGTACGTTTAGTCTCAAAACAGTAATGTGAAACACATGTATACCTTTAGTCTCAAAACAGTAATGTGCGGCACATGTATACGTTTAGTCTCAAAACAGTAATGTGAGACACATGTACATTTAGTCTCAAAACAGAAATGTAAGGCACGTGTATACGTTTAGTCTCAAAACAGTAATGTGAGACACATGTACATTTTGTCTCAAAACAGTAATGTGAGGCACATGTACGTTTAGTCTCAAAACAGTAATGTGAGACACATGTACGTTAACTAGTCTCAAAACAGTTATGTGAGACACATGTACGTTTACAAGTCTCAAAACAGTTATGTGAGGCACATGTAAGTTCAGTCTCAAAGCAGTAATGTGTCAGAGACACATGTAAATTTAGTCTCAAAACAGTAATGCGAGACACATGTACGTTTAGTCTGAAAACAGTAATGTGAGGCACATGTACGTTTAGTCTCAAAATAGTAATGCAAGACACATGTACGTTTAGTCTCAAAACAGTAATGTGAGACACATGTACGTTTAGTCTAAAAACAGAAGTGTGAGGCTCATGTACATTTAGTCTCAAAACAGAAATGTCAGGCACATGTATACGTTTAGTCTCAAAACAGTAATGTGAGGCACATGTACGTTTACTAGTCTCAAAACAGTTATGTGAGGCACGTGTAAGTTCAGTCTCAAAACAGTAATGTGAGGCACATGTACGTTTAGTCTCAAAACAGTTATGTGAGACACATGTATACGTTTAGTCTCAAAACAGTAATGTGAGGCACATGTATACAGTTTAGTCTCAAAACAGTAATGTGAGACACATGTACATTTAGTCTCAAAACAGAAATGTAAGGCACGTGTATACGTTTAGTCTCAAAACAGTAATGTGAGACACATGTACATTTTGTCTCAAAACAGTAATGTGAGGCACATGTACGTTTAGTTTCAAAACAGTAATGTGAGACACATGTACGTTTACTAGTCTCAAAACAGTTATGTGAGACACATGTACGTTTACTAGTCTCAAAACAGTTATGTGAGGCACATGTAAGTTCAGTCTCAAAACAGTAATGCGAGACACATGTACATTTAGTCTCAAAACAGTAATGTGAGACACATGTACATTTAGTCTCAAAACAGTAATGCGAGACACATGTACGTTTAGTCTCAAAACAGTAATGTGAGGCACATGTATGTTTAGTCTCAAAATAGTAATGCAAGACACATGTACGTTTAGTCTCAAAACAGTAATGTGAGACACATGTACGTTTAGTCTAAAAACAGAAATGTGAGGCTCATGTACATTTAGTCTCAAAACAGCAATGTGAGGCACATGTATACGTTTAGTCTCAAAACAGTAATGTGAGGCACATGTACGTTTACTAGTCTCAAAACAGTTATGTGAGGCACATGTAAGTTCAGTCTCAAAACAGTAATGTGAGGCACATGTACGTTTATTCAAATAGAAATGAAAAATGAGAATATCAGCATGATCAGGAAAACTTTGTTATTTGAAACTGAAAGAACAAATCATATATTATTGGACGTTCGACAGCAAACTCTCGATTGCTTAGGTAAAGTAAATGTTCCTTAATTAGCACACTTTAACCGCTGATATATATATATATATATATATATATATATATATATATATATATATATATATATATATATGTAAAGTCTACCGGCGAAAAGAAGGCTGAAAGAAGGGATATCGGTAACTGTATCCATCGCACCACGGTAGATTTTCGTGTATTTTATTTTTTCAGGTGAGATTTGTTCGTATTCCGCCTTCTAAGCGGTATATGCATGACGATGTGCCCATTATCCATTTAAAGGGATGTTACCTTTATATATGCCTGTTTTACCTATATTTTCAAGCAGACGCTTTGAGATCATTTGTGTGCTTTGTTCAACTAATGTCTTGATATATATAAAGAATAAGAAACTTAAAAATATTTTTAATATTCGCGGTAATTTCATACATCAAGTTCAGTAGGGTATTTTCGGAAAGAGATTTCTTTTAAAAAACGTCCTGAACAGGAAATTTTACTCTTTATCGACTAATATGCAGTCTTCACGCTGAATGGCAGCCCAGGCTTGTAAAATTGCTCTCGGGCCTGAAAAATTCATATCTACGGACCAACAGAATCTAACTAAAAAAAATTTAAAAAAAAAAAAAACAGATTTAGCAGTTCATCGTGAAGACTGAATATGTCAAAAATACAACCTCCTGAGCATAATTTATCTGTTTATCTTTTAACTGCATCGATATTTGAGAAAAAATTGAGGTTTTCCTTGAGTGAAGACCTTGTTTTCAAGAATTTGATTGTTTTAATTTTATTTCAAAATCTGGCACGACTGTACATTTATTTGAAACATGATCGTAAAACACGGAAAAGCTACAAGCGTACGAGACATACCATGGCATCGTCAATATTCTTCACCTCATCCGAAATGTAGTAACAGCTGTGACGAAAACGTTTCCAATCATTTACTCCACAGCCTAAAATGATATAATTAAGGTTTATGGCATTATAATTTAAACATTCTTGTCCCCGTTTACAATGGTAAGAAACACAGGACCTCATACATCGTCAATTCGTCAAAATGGCCATGTTCAGTTAATTTTAAGTTTTTTGATGGGGTTCGTGTTGTTCAGTCTTTAGTTTTTCTATTTTGTGTTTTATACTGTTGCTTGTCTTTTATCTGTTTGTGTATTTTGCCCTGCCTTACCATGTCGTTGTCAGTTTATTTTCGACTTATAAATTTGAATGTCCTTGTGTCAATTTTAAGTATTTTTCATTAAAAAAATCCACTGAAAGACTATAGTCTAAGAACAATGATACATCTTTACCGAAATGAGGGAAAGGTAAAAAAATTAAGGTATGAGAATTATCCTGTTTACGCATCACTCCAAAAGATATTTTAGCCTTCAAAAATGTATTGGCCTTTCCTCTTGTCACGTTTTGCCACCATACTACAATTTATAGCATAGGAAAATTCTAGGACGAAACTACAATGTAAAAATAATAGATTTTGATAGCATCAGACATCTGAAATGCTGAAGACGGCCAACTTTTTAGAAAAGCTATTGCTTCTTAGTAGTATTGTAATCATAATCAATCCAAATATTAAATCATAATAGTACATAAAATTTCATCTTTTTAAACGAAACATGAGATAATCAAAAGTAATTTATTCTGAATAACAATAACTTAAAGACCATTTAAGAAATAAAAAAATAAACAAGCAATCAGAAGAGACAACTCATACAAAAGCTTTTCCAAAGGAATGAGGTCTGATTTCAACAAGGTTTTATAAATTGATTTGCCTACGTCTTCATTATTTCATGTCACTATCAATGTTTGTAAGTGTTTTTGAAACTCTTAGACAAAAAAGTCAACCTTCGAATATTGAGGTTTATCAAAATATTTTGTCAACACCAAAAAATATTGACCACCATTATACATTTAATTAATTCATGGAAAGCTTTTCTGTACAGTACAATTACTTACCATGATCAGCAGGTGGATGATTTGAGGATCTATATCTTGCTTCAGCCTTGTGATGTGTGACTGTTAGGAAAACAAACACCAATAGCCGAATCATCATCGTTTGATTGTCAATTCTTTAGATGACTAAAAAAAAGATGTTTAGTAAAATCAGTATAAAAACAGATAGAACGAGCATACGAGGTATTTTTCTACTTGCAGGCATTAAATAAAAATGTCACTTTAAGGATGTTCGCTACTCTGTTAAAAAATAACAAGCTTTTCTGCTCCTTTTCGAGATATAAGCCATTGAAAATTTGGCGGGAAATAATTCTTTCTAGATTTTTCATATATTTAACATTGGCACCTTATTTGTTTCAAAAACAATGAAAAAAATAACAAGAATTTTATAAAATTTTAAAATATGGCTTTTTAAACAATATGTAATAAAATTATGAAAAGAAAAATAGGGGTTAGTGGGCAAAATGTTTAAATGACAATACATGGATAAAACCAGAGGATTCCGAAAATCTGGCAAAAAAAAACAAAAAATGGAGGAGCAAACATCCTTAAGGCTGAATTTTCACAACAAGCTTTCTTTAGTAATATCTGGTAAGAAATTATTGTCCTATGAAACTATTACCAGAAGTTATGTTTTGTTATTAATAAATGTAATTATTAATATGATTTTGTTCAAGCCTTTGAGTTGGGTATTTGATTCGATATTTACCTAATATGAAAAAAATAATATGAAAAAAACTAGATTCCATTGAGATGGGAGCCATCTCTGTGGGCCCCGCTGTTAATAACGTGGGGTAAATTGACCTTGACCTTTGACCTAGGAAGTTGTACATACATCATGACACACCCTCTGGTGTTGGTTAATAAACATGTTAAGTATTAAGTATAAAATCATAACGGTTATCTAGATATGGAGCGGACACGATCTTCACCACAGGACATGGGGTTGTCAACTGAAACCAAAGTTTTTGACCTTGACCTTTGACCTAGGAAGTTGTACATACATCATGACACACCCTCTGGTGTTGGTTAACATGAATGTCAAGTATAAACTTTGAAATCTTAACGGTTCTAAAGATATAGAGCGGACACGATCTTCACCACAGGACACAGGGTTGTCAACTGAAACCAAAGTTTTTTTTACCTTGACTTTTGACCTAGGAAGTTGTACATACATCATGACACGCCCACTGGTGGTGGTTAATAAACATGTAAAGTATAAAGTATGAAATCATAATGGTTCTCTAGATATGGAGCGGACACAACGTTAAAGTGTTACGGACGGACGGACGGACAGACTGATCACTATAGGGCGACCCGCCTAAAGGCGGGGCCCTAATAATTGTTTCGTTTAGGTCTTTTTTTATTTCTTGATATTTTTTTTACAATAAATTTGTGTACAGATTTAGTATACCAATAAGAAAGATGTGGTATGATTGTCAATGAGATCATTATCCACAAGAGTTAAAATAAATGGGATGTAAGTAGCTATAGGTTTAATACCCTACGGCCTTCATCAATGAGCATATAAGTTTAACATACTAGAACAATTCAATTCTCTATTAACCAAATGTTTTTCAACATATAGGTACATGCATAATCAATATTATACTAAATATAGATAACTAAAATATACGATCATGACAAAACAGACAGAAGTATTAAATACACAAAAAATAAATCCATATAAATCTAATTCCAAATATCAAATATTTGTAACAAATGAATTACAAATCATCTTACTGAAAACAGTCATTTCTGAGCTTCAGTGCTCTAAATATATATATTTCCCAAGTTGCACAAGTCTTTTACATTAGTAGTGTTTAATAATTGTAAAAGTTTATAAACAGATGGCTTACGCCAATAATATGGTTTTATCAAACATTCACGCAAATTAGAATATAATGGACATGATAAAATAAAATGCATTTCATCCTCAATATCATCAATACACAATGTACAGGGTCTAAGGTTTCTATTAACATTGGAATACCTTCCCTTCTCTATAGCTAAATTATGTGATGACAATCTAAATTTAACAATACACTTTTTATAAATTTCAGGTATAGTTTTACACAAATATGACTGCAAAGAAAAATTGGATATCATATATCTATACAAAACACATTTTGATGAACTTTCTAAAGTAGCATCAAACTCTTGTTTGACAATATCACAAAGTCTTTGTTTAATAACCATAATAAAATTATGATCTTTGCATAAAGTATTTTGTGAATACCTCATATAGTTATGTACAATAAATCGAAATGAAAGCATGTGACATTACACCACTTTAATGCACCATCTGCATCAGCAAATTCATCCCTTCATAAAGGTTTAAAAAAAAACCATCAAAACCAACAATTATAATCCTTCTTTCAATGTCGTTAAATAACACGAAGTTTTCAATATTACAAGTTTTTGTATTTTTTTATGAAATTCTCTTAAAATGATTTTTTTTTTATCTATAAACCCAGATCTAACGGTATCCCCTTATAAATATTCACTAGATGACTCATCTGTATGCAACAGTAACTATCCCAATTTACTCCATAAAGTAATTTAGATACTTTAATTGTTAAGGTGGCTTACTTATGGGTTTTTTTAACGACCTTGCTACAAAGCCCTCGCACGGTCGGTAATAAGGCCCATTCTTATGCCCCACCTACGATAGTAGAGGGGCATTATGTTTTCTGGTCTGTGGCTCCGTTTGTTCGTCCGTTCGTCCGTCTGAGCGTCCGTTCAGGTTTAAGTTTTTGGTCAAGGTAGTTTTTGATGAAGCTGAAGTCCAATCATCTTGAAACTTAGTACATATGTTCTCTATAGTATACTCTTTCTAATTTTAATGCCAAATTAGATTATAACCCAATTTCACTGGTCCATGGAACATGGAAAACAATAGTGCGAGTGGGGCATCCGTGGTCTTTAAGTTCGAACGATATTATTGTCAAACAAAACTTAATTCAATGATGTCAGTTGAAGAGTATTTGAAAATTCAATTATCGAACCTTGGTTTTAACTTTAGTGAAATCTTATAATTTGAAAATACTTGTAAACTATAGATTGAGAAATACGAGTTTCACACTACGTAAAGAGAACTCGGGAGATTCGAAATAGTAGGATGTACACAAATGTTCTCAACTAATAAACGTATTCCTTAATTTCAAAAAAGTAGGACATTCTGATTTCCTTTTTCATTGTACAATTAGATATTTTTACAAGCCAAATCGTTTAACTTATTATCCTATGGCCGTGAAGGCTGTGAATGAATTCACATTTTGACTAGTCTGAAGTTTCAATTACATTTCAGTAAGTGTGAATGGTCAAAGTTTGGTAGACTATGTGTTTTCATGCCCCACCTACGATAGTAGAGGGGCATTACGTTTTCTGGTCTGTGGCTCCGTTCGTCCGTCTGTGCGTCCGTTCAGGTTAAAAGTTTTTGGTCAAGGCAGTTTTTGATGAAGCTGAAGTCCAATCAACTTGAAACTTAGTACACTTATTGCTTATAATATGATCTTTCTAATTTTACAGTCAAATTAGACTTTTGACCCCAATTTCACGGTCCACTGAACATAGAAAATGAAAGTGGGAGTTTCAGGTTAAAGTTTTTGGTCAAGGTAGTTTTTGATGAAATTGAAGTCCAATCAACTTGTAACTTAGTACATATGTTCCCTATAGTATAATCTTTCTAATTTTAATGCAAAATTAGATTATTACCCAATTTCACGGTCCATGGAACATGGAAAAGGAAAGTGCGAGTGGGCATACGTGTACTTTGGCCACATTCTTGATTTTATTATATTTTTGAAAAAAGCATGATACATTTTGACAAATTATTAAAAGATTTTATTTTAGACCTCTAATTTCGTTATACTCAGATTTGACACAAGTTACGATAGATCGATATTTTAATTAGATTGCAGAAAATAGATATTTGGTGGTAAATAGATAGAAAATCACAGATCAAAACACTACATCATTAGTCAATTAAAATATAATTGAGAGATTCTTCTTCATCTTATTTCTTTTTATTAGATCTGTTCATTTTAAAGATAAAGGTTTTGTTCATTACCATTGTTCAATGAAGATTAATAAAATTTAAATCGTAAGAGGAATATACCATCACCATTAAGGTAATTTGACAGCTTTTTTTTATAGCAATTATGCAAGCATATTTTTATTGTTCAGTGTATATCATATATGTCAAAGTCTCATCTTCGTACATGCACTATTAGCCACGACAAAGAGCGCAGTTCGGTTGTATGGACAAAAAACTTTCATTGATAAAAGAAATATGAAAACAAATGTTGCATAACATCTGTCATTTGAATTTCACTGTATACTTCGAAAGGAAAGCCATATTTTTATGTAACAAGCTGTTTCTTGTCAAAATCTGCCGCATTTGAGTGACTAGTCACCGAACTTGGAGTCGTACATTTTTAGCTATACTAGAAGCGACCTAACATAAAACTTCTTATTAAAATACGCTCGGTTATTCATATGAATACACAATTGTTAGAGAAAATAATCATATGCGCAAAATAGGCATTCTGTGATCACGAATTGACTTCTTCTTAAATATTTAGCTATGAAGGAAAACTTTAATTTATAAGCTTATGTCTATAATTTATTCAATTATTCAAATAAGGGTAATCGACATTCTGTAAAAAAAAATAATTCTTTGGTTCTTTACATGAATAGACTCGAGGTTGAATCCGCTACTGGTGCGAGGTTAATTCGAATGAATCATAAAAGTCATAGGTTTAACACAGATTCCAAAAATAGTATTTTCAAATATTTGGATTAGAGCGGTGAGGACTGGATGAGGTAAGGGAAAAGCTCTTCGTACACACCAAATTAATAAAAATACTGTTTTCTTTTTTCTATACATGACTGACCAAGATTAATGCAGAATTGTACATTTCGTAGTTTATTTATTGGTATTTCATTATACCATTTTTTTATTTTTAAAATTAATTTTAACGTTTTAGCATCATTATTATTACATCGTTTTTATTCATCGTTCATAAATGTTAAATACCATGAGTTATTTAAAAGTGAGCTTATGCAAAAGAAATTAAATATATATACCACTGCGATCTAGGTAATTGATCCCTCTCCCTCCCCTCTTTTTTTATGTTCGTGCAGTAAACTCGCACTTCTGTTTTACAATCCAACCGAGATCACACCAGCAACAGTAACCCATTATAAGTTATATGGTTCGCTACTGACCCCCTACGGATCCATAGAGGGTTAGTAAAATTCATAGGGGGTGAGGCCGTAGGCCGAGTCCCCTATGGATTTTACTCACCCTCTATGGATTCGTAGGGGGTCAGTAGTGAACCGTATAACGAATTTATCGCACGCAGGACTTTTCCTGCTGCGTTTTGTAGAAAAATAAACAATAAAATACAACAACATCAATAGACGACGTCACCATTAACAGTAGGACGTGACGTCATGAACCCCCTATGAAATTTACTAACCCCCTACGGTCTCATAGGGGGTCACCACGTGACGGCGCTAAACCAATCACAACGTGATATTTTACCCGCGGTGCGATAAAGAGGCTTAAATGTACTCGAGTGAAGATGAAAGTCGGAGAAGTCTCTTTACAAAGATACATGATTCGTTTATTTTTTGGTAAAAATACCATCTTTAAACAAAAAATAAAGAAGTGTAAATTAAGATGTATTATCAAAACTGGGGTGTTTTCCGCTACATTGTGATATTGTAAAGTCAATTGTTTTAAAAATACTGGTAAGTTGACTGGTATAGATATGAAAATCTTCAGACTGGAAATTTCAGTCTGTTGACAGTCTGTTGTGTATACGTTTGTATGGCCGGGGGGGGGGGGGGGGGGGGGAAGGTTTAAGAATCAAAAGATGAATGGTCGATGCGTAGTCCAAAGGATAATATCATTATAATATAATATATGCCCTCATGGGGCCCTGATTTGGTAAATAAAATATATAGTAGTGTCAGTGTAAACATGCCTATTTCTTAATTTTTATTATTTTTTCAACTTAACACTTGTCTGACCGAATGAATTTTTGTCTGACATTTTGTCGGTCAGACAGAGTTTGGGATACGCTGTTGTAATTTTTTTTTTTATATATTTGACACTATCTAAAAAAATTTACTGCCGATTAATTCATCAGTGAGATGTTTTTGTAAAATTATGTATGATGCATTCTTCGAACGTTTCTTCGTGCATATTATCACGATAATATGACCATAAATTTGGTGTTTTTAAAGTTTTGTTGTACACAAAATTTTGCTACTAAAATGCTGCAATAGTCCAGTCAATCTAAGATTTAACCTCAAACTAATTGCAACAGAAAATGTTTTAGTTCTAATCTATAGCATTATGCCCTTTATATACACAGAAAAAGGTCCCATAAAATCTAACATGAGGAAAACTCAAAATCAGCATTTTTAATTAACATTGGAAGGGGAGATAACTCTTGCAAAAATGAGTCTTTTTTGTTCGGGTTTTGGTTGTTTTTCTTAAAATTTATATAAAGTATGATACTTTGATGGGGTTATAAGTTTGTATTTGACTCAATTATATAATCTTCTGCTCATGAAATGTACAAAACCGAAGTGTTATGGGTAGTTTTTTTTCATGAATTTTTCATTGAAGAAATTGCAAGTTTGAAGCTTTTTGACCATTTAGAAAAAATAATGTGAAAATTTGGTATTGTTTACATCTGTATATTATATTTTTTCAGCAACTTACTTATCTAAAGAAACTTTAAACCACAAAAAGAAGAATACATGTTTAATTATTCTAATTAAATTTGAGGTTCTTTACCTTGACATGTTGAAAAATTCAATATATTAAATGGTCAACTAATGAATTACGAAATCTAGATAATTTTATAGCTTGATAAAAGATATGAAAACACCTTTAGAGTTGTTTGTTATACTCTTAAGACCTCTAAAAATCAAGAATCAATACATTCTGATGAATAGAAGCGGTAAAGTAATAATTTTGTATCAATTTTTATTGATATTTCTGCCTTTTTTGCAAGAGTTATCTCCCTTTTCAATGCAAATCTCCATAGGAATTTTAAATGGTGATTTTTTAGTCTTCCTCAAGTTAGATTTTATGGGACTTTTTTCTGTGTATATTTGGGGTATAATGCTAAAGATTAAAACTTTAAAATCTTCTGTTGCAATACACCTTATCGCTATTTGTCGGCCATTACTGGAGATCACAGGTTGTTGACGTCATAATACAAAATATGCCACAATGGAAAGTAATTGTTGTATGGACGTCAGTAGTTCAAGCGGGACAGATTCTCGGGTCAAATTTATGCTAGATTGACTGGACTACAAATGAAAACCGTTTTACGTTGGGCCTTCGCCCCTCTGAACCCCTACCAAATCTGCTAGGGGCCGCTTTCGCCCAAACCCCCTGCCGCAAATTTGTGCCTTCAGATTATTGGATACCTAGCTAAGCCCCTGGGCCGCTTATTTGTCTTTGGGAAGTTTTTGTTATTTGAACCTACCAGCAATGTTTTCTGACTCGAAGAACTTCTTCAGGTCCAAAAAATATGCCACATTGATTTAAACGTCTTCCTGATTTAATTATCATGTGGTTTTAACGTCATTTTGTGACGTCATTTCATACTGACGTCACTGTACTTGATAACCGACGCCATAAACGACTCATCATTTGGAGGTTTGAAACGTACGCCGGCTACAATAGATTAAAAAAGATTTGCAATACAGGTATGATGTAAAATAAGATATACTCAACTCTTGAAACAAATTTGATTATATGTTGTGTATTGTATTAAAAATGTTGTATTTGAGTTGACTATCACAGTGATGTCGGGTGAGAAATGCTATGCTGGCCGGTAAGTCAGTTTATCAACGTCATTATGTTTAAATAACAAAATAACAACAGACTAACTGGACAACAAACTAACCAAACTTCAACGTCATAACGTCTGTTGATGGTATTTTTCAATCAATATGACCCTTTTAGCTTCAAGGACTTTATATACTTGTTCTTGTAATCATAGCTCGTAAATGTACCTTGGGATAATTATTTGCGTTTGCAATTGCGCACCATAGTGCCATGGGATCTACACATACAGAAAAAAATATCCCAAAAGACCTATATATAGTCCAAATAATTATGACGTCTTATGATAATGAGGCTGGGGTAAAAAAAAGTCTAAATCGAAAAATACCCACAGCAGACTGCATGATTATCTGGACTGCAAAAGACCATAAGAGCTACGGATTCCACAGCAACATTTGTAATACCGAACAAACAAAATAGAAACGAGGCGTACTTTTTCACAACAAAATTTTCCTTAAAATACTAATAAATAGTATAAAATCGGGACATTACTAGATACGGAACTGTAGCTCTTGTAGTTGTGGTCCCGATATTTTTTTGACAATCTACTGGTTTCGATCGACTCAATATCATATGAAAAAGAGTACTTACTTTGTGTCGCCATGCTTGAGAGATAAGTGCGCACATTTCAACTTGCTATACTGTTAAAATTATATAAAAAAATAACTCTCGCGTTGCTTAATTCGTCACTTCGATCTTTATTAAAATTAGTTAGGATTTCTTATCAGACTCACTCACTCAGTAAGACTTGAGTTAGTCCAAAAAATTATGACGTCTTGAAAGGCTATTATATTTTTTCCTTGAAGGCGTCAAAGCAAAAAAAAATATAATAGTCTTTCAAGACGTCAATAGTGAGTTCTAGAGCACCGTCCCTTGATGAATATTGCCCAGTAGCAATGTCAACCCTTGCTACTGTGCATTAATCATGAGGAGAATCACTATTGCCAGTATTGGAGTAATCTCCTGTATCTGTAGCTAGTTCTGAAGGATCTCCCCTTGATGACCTTTGCATTGTTGTGATGTAAAAGTCCCTCACTGCTGTGCACTGGTCATGAGGAGAACTACTGCAGAATGAGATACGGTACTATATTCCTGGTTAAATTTTTACTTTTTTTTTTGTTTCCGTATTAATAAACTTTTATATAATATTCTTTTAATATTAAATCAGCCTCATTACACTCAATGCCTCTTACCATAATTATATCCTACATTGCTCATATTATCAATTTATTATTTGTGTATTACTTATTGTGTGTTTCACTAATGTTTATATAATCATTGTATTATGATGTTTTGTATCTTGCCGGACAAGATCCCATGATTGGTTTAATAAAATAATGTCTAATGTCTTACGTCATAATTATTTGGACTATAGTCGCCGTCAGCTGAAATTCGTAGCGGTTATCGGTAAAAATAATCTAAACTATCAATCGCGTTTACTCGAGATATAGTTTTTTACATTCCATTCAAAAATCGCATTTAGAAAAACCACTACTGACCTACCTTTTAAGTGATCGCACTGTAATAATGTAATATGGTCATCAACGTGCGAGAAACTCAGCATGCGGTATTCTCTCTACAGACTACAACAAAAAATCGCCGTCACGTAAAACGTACCATGTTTTTGGTTGAAAAATTTTAAACTAACAACCGCATTTATTGAATATTCGAGATAACGTTTTTCAATTAACGGAATGAATGGGTCAAAATGTACAATAAAGCAAGCAATCAAACACACACAGTTCTACCGAAATATAAAAGAAATACAGAAATGCTTCTGTTAGCCTTGCCAGTTGGGTCTTCAAGACTTACAGTTGGGAGAGTTCGTTTTCTGCGCTATGGTGGCTTTAAACATGGAACATTCAACAGGTCAACAAATTTGGGCCATTCCAGTTAATGTCTGTTAAGGGGGAATTCTGAGGGGTGTAAAATTTATACATCTAATTGTGTAATTTTGGTTTTTTTATGCCCCACCTACGATAGCAGAGGGGGATTATGTTTTCTGGTCTGTGCGTCCGTTCGTCGTACCGTTCGTCCGTCCGTTTGTTCGTCCGTCTGTCCCGCTTCAGGTTAAAGTTTTTGGTCAAGGTAGTTTTTGATGAAGTTGAAGTCCAATCGACTTCAAACTTAGTATACATGTTCCCTATGATATGATCTTTTTAATTTTAATGCCAAATTAGAGGGTTTACCCCAATTTCACGGTCCACTGAACATAGAAAATGATAGTGCGAGTGGGGCATTCGTGTACTGGGGACACATTCTTGTTTCATCTGGCACGTACAATTATACGCAAAAAAAATCTGAGGGTCTTGCAGCAGTTGGTCATCTTTTCCATTGAAAGCCCATCTACCCAATTTGAACAGAAACTCTACATTAGATAGGTCTTAAATTTTAGATCTGATCAATTCGTCGCATTGATTCGTGAATTAATGTGTTGTACGGTCACTCGTTGAATATTTTTCTCTATTTGAATTCTTCGATTAGTTATTCTATAAAAGTATTTTTTGCCAATAAACACAATAAAATAACACTTGAAGACAAAACTTAGATCTCGAACCCGCCATGGATGCAAGTCAAACACATGTTAAAGAACCTTCAGGCTTCACCCGCACTGCGAGCAAGATCACATCTCCTCCTTTTCCATAGAAGTTTACTCGCATGCAAGTATTATGTACCTGTGTGTTCTAAGCACAATTATTTTGAAGATAGTGTATTTAGTCATAAAAAAAATCAGCAGACGGTTATTTTGAAATTTATTCTCTATTTTTCAGACAATATTATCAAGACAGAAAGCAGACAGTAATTCATCATGACACGTGTTGCTATGGTAACACTTCTCGTCGTCTTTTGTGCAGCTCTTATTGTGGAAGCCAAATCTTTACATAAAAATAAGAGGAACAGTAAGCATTATATTTAAACTTCTCTTTCTAGAAAAATCTATTGTACATTTCTTTTCGTCCTTTTTTCGTTTTTATTAACTTTGTCAATAGAATCATCCTGATTTTGCTCCCTTCGAGTGTACAACGCTGATTTTTTGGGACTTCATTTCTGTAATGAATTCTCTTCTTTTTTATCTTTAAAAGTAATGGCTATTATGTAAACTGGACATTGTCCTTTTCTGTGATCTGAATCGTGTATTTACCCTTCTTTTTTTTCTTTTTGGAGGTACCGTAACCGTAACAATATATTCACTCCATTATTCTTTATAATTTATTTTGTTTACTCTTTTATCTCCATTCTTCACTATTGTTTGGCAATTATTCTATATTCTGTATAACCCGAATAATTCAGTCGTTATATTCCGCTGATCTACGAAGGCTACATTAGGTAGCACTCCACAGTTAGAAAATAAAATCAAAAATGAGCCACAAAATGTTTTATCATCTCCTATTCCTGGATTTCTAATACATTAACCTAACTGTTTGTGTTGTACATGTGCATATGTATGTAATCAGTATATTCCATAGATTTGATTTTCAAAAGTTAAAAGAGTGAAAATTAATTCCTTTTATGTGTATCCATGGCAACATTCTGCATTTATTTACCATAAAATATTGCAAAAAGGGGGGTGGACATGTCACATATCCCCCCAAAATTTGGATCAAACTAGAATTTCAATGCCTTTGAGTGATACCTTTTTAGAAACTGTTTTCATAAATCTTCCTAATGATCAAATAAAAAATGGGTGTCTTTCGCCTCATTTTTTCGTAAAATCCAATCACAAAGTTCGTGCGATAAAAAGTTGGAAAAAAACATTACAATAATTGCCGGACCAATGTATGGTAGGGACATGCAAATACGGACTGTCACACAGAAAACAGCCTATATTACATACATTACATAATCTTGATGTTCATATAAACCCAATACAAAGGCTATTTTAATACTCAGCTATCCAAAAATGAATTTTATTGCACACTAGCTCTCATATTTGAAAAATCCACAGGGGCCAAAATGCGAAACTACACACCTAACTGTGGAGTGCTACCTTAACCTCGTGTGGGAGAAAATCGGACACGGAAAGGGCTTGAATTATTCGAGTTATATTCTGTATTACACCCAATCTTATGTTTTACTTTACATGCTTCTACAAGAGCAAAAAGTTGATAGTATATAAATAAAGGAACTGAATAAGCCAACTAATAACGGGCCACTGTGCTTGTTTTCAAGATATAAGCCTGACATTTAAAATTTGTCATGTTATAACTTGTGATGAATTTCTTTGTACATTGTACCATCAGTCAATGTCACTATATGGTGTTTGAGAAATAAAGAATATATATAATCTATAATAAAATAAAAACGTGAAAAGTATGAACTAAAATCCGGTTCAATGATATCATTAACAAGTATCACCAAACCATAATAGTACTAGTCAACAGACCATAAATATCAATTATACTCGACTTAAAATGCACACAGAAAAAAAAAACAAGAAATGACAAAAGGCCGAGGCAGATCGATTAACCAAATGCACAACATCGGTCGTTTTATTTAAAGAACACATTATTGAATTTTTGTTCAGTGTTCAATTGTTTGCGTAATGAAAGAAAATATAAAAATGTCAGGCTGTCCAATGAAAATACAATAGAATTAACAAACATTTCGGAAGTACTTTTTTTCATTCTTGTAGGTGAGAGTTTTAGACTAAAACGCGGTTTACCATATGGCTGGGAGAAAAAATTTGATGGTAAAATGAATGGATTCGTCTATATAAACCACGTCACTGGAGAAACAAGAACTTCACCTCCAACTCATGGTATGTTACTGTAATAATTATTGTTAGATACTTTCAATGTTTCAGAAATAACTTACATTTTGTTAACCTAGGAAATTACGACATTGACCGATGGGTGTAATGGTCAAAAGTATTAAATCACACAAATCAAGAAATCTACCAGAAAATAAGGTTCAAACTCGATTCATGTTCATGAAAGAAGGTAAATTCAGACATTCGTCACAAGCTTAACAAATGCACAACATAAATAATCTAACTGCTTTTTGAAAGATGTCAACCATGGTCAAAGTTTATCATGACTGATTAAGGATGTATTCTTCTGACTTTTCAATCTCGTTGAAATCTCGTTCTTGAATTATTTCCAAAACATGTGATACAAGTGGAAAATATCAATGAATTTTAAAAATAGGCACTGGCTACGGTTACATGGAAATGTAACAATAATAAAAATATTATTGTTACATTGGGGACTAAATGCCGGAATGCATGGTTGGATAAGGAACCGATTAATTACGAATGTAACAATAATTATTGAGGCTACGGTTACATTGCGTTATTGTTACATGAAAAACAGCAATGTTCGATGAGACTAGTAATATGTACTAAATAATAAAAGTTGAAGACATTATCTTATATTTACAATACATACAAGTATAACATACAAGTTTTTTTTATTTTTTTTATAGTACGTCCTCCATGGATTCTGAAATCGGACTCGGACATCTCTTAAACTGAGTTTTACTATGCGTAGTGTTGCGTGTTGTTTTTTTCTACATTGGCTAGAGGTATAGGGGAGGGTTGAGATCTCATAAACATGTTTAACTCCGCCGCAATTTTGCGCCTTTCTCAAGTCAGGAGCCTTTGCATGGCCTTTGTTAGTCTTGTATGATTTTTTAATGTTAGTTTCTTGTGTATAATTCGGAGTTTAGTATGACGTCCATTATCACTGAACTAGTATACATATTTGTTTAGGGGCCAGCTGAAGGACGCCTCCGACGGGTGCGGGAGTTTCTCGCTACATTGAAGACCCATTGGTGACCTTCGGCTGTTGTCTGTTCTATGTTCGGGTTGTTGTCGCTTTGACACATTCCCCATTTCCATTCTCAATTGTATACATATATACAGAAGTTCACAGTGTTAGTTCACAGTTAGCAAACTTTGATTTTGATGTATCAATTTTTGGTAAGTGCGTTTGTATAGCTGTATGAAATTTGTGTCTTGATATTGTTTCAGTTTCGTTTCAAACGCATCCCTTGCAAGTTTTAAATTTTTCACCCAAACAAAATTGGTAATAGGAATCTCTTCATCTTTTGTTCAAAGTATAATGACAGTAATACGAGTAGGTGTGCAGTTAAATACTTAAAAGTGAACAGTTTTCTCAGCCCGAGTCTTCAACAACAAACCATTGAACTCTATTTTTCGCCTTTGGCACTACTAATTTGAAGTAGTATCTTTGAGAACATCAAATCCATTAATACCTAAAACTATTTAAACACCATTTGTTGAATAATAATATTTAATATTTATTATTATAACAAGTATTATTTAGTAGACATGAATGAATTAAGCAACAAAACTATATAGAAGATTTAAGTTTAATAAATCTAGCGTACATTGCTGTTTTTCATGTAAAAATAACGCAATGTAACTGTAGCCTCAATAATTATTGTTACATTCGTAATTAATCGGTTCCTTACCCAACTTTGCATTCCGGCATTTAGTCTCAAATGTAACAATAATATTTTTATTATTGTTACATTTCCATGTAACCGTAGCCAGTGCCTTAAAAATATTATAATCAAACATAATTCTGTGAAAAAATTGTGCATTTACAATGAATGGTTTTTGAGTAATCCAGTTTTCAAATTTTACGACCAAATCAAGTCAGTATTTTAAGCCAAAATTTTTAGAAGATGGGTTAAGGATACAAAAAATGATTTAACAAGAATCATATACATCCCAAATCATTTTGGTCTTTTCAAATTTCTTTAGATATGTATTTTTCAATTATTTATAACAACAAAATTGAAATAATATGCATTTTGTTCTTAAAACTGAGAAAAATCACAGAAATACAAAATTGACAGTATGGTAAATTTTACACAAAAAAGCGTTAAAATATGATAAAACTTTCTTATATTAACACCTACCTATAGTTTTTGTTAGTAAAATTTATTCAGATTGGTCCACTTCATCTTTATAGAAAGTATGAAAAAAAGTTTAATTGTGAAACTGTGATTTTTTTCACGATAATAGCCCCAAAATAGGTAAAAATCGATGAAAAATGGAAAATCATCAAAATTGGGCATTTTCAAAGGGCCGTAGCAAAAAAAGAAGTTCACCACCATATGTTTTTTCTTCCCCAATAATTTTGTTAGTCTTATAAACCCAAAAATCTGGTTAAGAAAAAAAGTTTAATTCTAGAAATGTTTGGCTCCTCAGAAGTGTACATCCTTAATGTTATTGTTTTATTATTCGCTTCCACAGTGTCAACCATGGTCATTGCTGACTTTGACTGATGTAATCGGTGTAATGTTTTACTGTTTCCACAGTGTCAACCATGGTCATTGCTGACTTTGACTGATGTAATCGGTGTAATGTTTTACTGTTTCCACAGTGTCAACCATGGTCATTGCTGACTTTGACTGATGTAATCGGTGTAATGTTTTACTGTTTCCACAGTGTCAACCATGGTCATTGCTGACTTTGACTGATGTAATCGGTGTAATGTTTTACTGTTTCCACAGTGTCAACCATGGTCATTGCTGACTTTGACTTATGTAATTGGTGTAATGTTTTACTGTTTCCACAGTGTCAACCATGGTCATTGCTGACTTTGACTTATGTAATGGGTGTAATGTTGTACTGTTTCCACAGTGTCAACCATGGTCATTGCTGACTTTGACTGATGTAATGGGTGTAATGTTTTACTGTTTCCACAGTGTCAACCATGGTCATTGCTGACTTTGACTTATGTTATTGGTGTAATGTTTTACTGTTTCCACAGTGTCAACCATGGTCATTGCTGACTTTGACTTATGTAATGGGTGTAATGTTTTACTGTTTCCACAGTGTCAACCATGGTCATTGCTGACTTTGACTGATGTAATGGGTGTAATGTTTTACTGTTTCCACAGTGTCAACCATGGTCATTGCTGACTTTGACTTATGTAATGGGTGTAATGTTTTACTGTTTCCACAGTGTCAACCATGGTCATTGCTGACTTTGACTGATGTAATGGGTGTAATGTTTTACTGTTTCCACAGTGTCAACCATGGTCATTGCTGACTTTGACTTATGTAATTGATGTAATGTTTGACTGTTTCCACAGCGTCAACCATGGCCATTGCTGACTTTGACAGTGACTGATGTAATTGGTGTAATGTTTTAATAATCGTTTCCAGAGTGTCAACTATGGTAATTGCTGACTTTGACTGATGTAATTGGTGTAATGTTTTACTGTTTCCACAGTGTCAACCATGGTCATTGCTGACTTGGACTGATGTACTAGTAATTGGTGTAATGTTTTACTGTTTCAACAGTGTCAACCATGGTCATTGATGACTTGGACTGATGTAATGGGTGTAATGTTTTACTGTTTCCACAGTGTCAACCATGGCCATTTCTGACTTGGACTGATGTAATGGGTGTAATGTTTTACTGTTTCCAGAGTGTCAACCATGGCCATTGCTGACTTGGACTGATGTAATGGGTGTAATGTTTTACTGTTTCGACAGTGTCAACCATGGTCATTGCTGACTTGGACTGATGTAATTGGTGTAATGTTTTACTGTTTCAACAGTGTCAACCATGATGGTCATTGATGACTTGGACTGATGTAATGGGTGTAATGTTTTACTGTTTCCACAGTGTCAACCATGGCCATTTCTGACTTGGACTGATGTAATGGGTGTAATGTTTTACTGTTTCCAGAGTGTCAACCATGGCCATTGCTGACTTTGACTGATGTAATGGGTGTAATGTTTTACTGTTTCCACAGCGTCAACCATGGTCATTGCTGACTTTGACTGATGTAATGGGTGTAATGTTTTACTGTTTCCACAGTGTCAACCATGGTCATTGCTGACTTTGACTTATGTAATTGGTGTAATGTTTTACTGTTTCCACAATGTCAACTGCTGACTTTGACTGATGTAATGGGTGTAATGTTTTACTGTTTCCACAGTGTCAACCATGGCCATTGCTGACTTGAACTGATGTAATGGGTGTAATGTTTAACTGTTTCCACAGCGTCAACCATGGCCATTGCTGACTTTGACTGATGTATAAATGGGTGTAATGTTTTACTGTTTCCACAGTGTCAACCATGGTCATTGCTGACTTTGACTGATGTAATGGGTGTAATGTTTTTCTGTTTCCACAGCGTCAACCATGGCCATTGCGGACTTTGATGTAATGGGTGTAATGTTTTACTGTTTCCACAGTGTCAACCACGGTCATTGCTGACTTATACTGATGTATAAATGGGTGTAATGTTTTACTGTTTCCACAGCGTCAACCATGGCCATTGCGGACTTTGACTGATGTATAAATGGGTGTAATGTTTTACTGTTTCCACAGCGTCAACCATGGCCATTGCGGACTTTGACTGATGTAATGGGTGTACCGTTTTAATAATCGTTTCCACAGTGTCAACTATTGCCATTGCTGACTTTGACTGATGTAATATTTTAATAGTTAATCCCATGGTCTCTATCATAACATGGTTATTGCTGACTTTGACTGATTGGTGTAATGTTTTATTAAAATATCTTCGCTATGGTCCCAACCATGACATGGTCATTGATTTTTTTTAAGAAAAAGCTGTAGTACCAAATCAGCAATATATGACAGTTGTTTTCCATTTGTTTGATTTGATTAGGGATCACTCCTTTTTGACATTTCCTCGGAGTTCAGTATTTTAATTATTTTTTTGTGATTTTTTGTTTAAATTGTGTCAACCATGTATTGTAATAGTCTTACTTACTTTGACTCATGGGTGTAAAAGTTTTAATAATCGTTCCCATGGTGCCAACCATATCGGTCTGAGTCATAGGCATTGTCAATACACCTTATCGCTATTTGTCCGCCATTACTGGATAGCACACAGGTTCCCGTAAAATTTTGACGTCACAAAACAAAATATCTGACGCCACAATGGAAAAGTGATTGTTGTTGACGTCAAAAGTTCAAGCGGCCGGGTCAGCCGGGATTAGCGATAAGGTGTATGACTATGATACGGTTGACACCATTGGGGATTTGTTGGGTTTAACTGGCGAGTGTTGTGTGATATCCTAATGATGATGGGGACAAACAAGGACCATAACGATTTATTCTCAGCTTTTCAGAAATACATATATTTTTTATGCCCCACCTACGATAGTAGAGGGGCATTATGTTTTCTGGTCTGTGCGTCCGTTCGTCTGTTCGTTCGTCTGTCCGTCCGTCCGTCTGTCCCGCTTCAGGTTAAAGTTTTTGGTCAAGGTAGTTTTTGATGAAGCTGAAGTCCAATCAACTTGAAACTTAGTACACATGTTACTTATGATATGAACTTTCTAATTGTAAAGCCAAATTAAACTTTTGACCCCAATTTCACGGTCCATTGAACATAGAAAATGAAAGTACGAGTTTCAGGTTAAAGTTTTTGGTCAAGGTAGTTTTTGATGAAGCTGAAGTCCAATCAACTTGAAACTTTATAGTACAAATGTTCCCTATGATATGATCTTACTAATTTTAATGCCTTATTATATTTTTTTATCAATTTTCACGGTCCATTGAACATGGAAAATGATAGTGGGAGTGGGGCATCCGTGTACTTTGGACACATTCTTGTTTATTTTCTACGTTAAATGATCGTTTTTGTTTTTGTTTTCAATATATATTATTTAATTGATAGGATCAAGCGGAACAGGACCAGCACCAGTACAAATATCAGCCAGGGAACAAGGATGTGAGTATAATTATGTTTATCACTCTTTTTCTTCTTTGAAAGTGACATTTCTTCTGCAAACACTAGTTTTGTTGATGTACACGCCATACATTATTGAATTTTGCTGATATGTGTTTCGTTATGCAATACGAAATATAAGCAAATTGAGCTGAACTTCCTAAAAATCCCCATACAACTTTCAAAAATCTATATGTTAAACTATCTTTATATTTGTATTACTGTATCTTCAGTACGTTTTTATAGTAATTGTTATGCATCATAATTAATATGTAAAATAATATTACATGTATGCATAAAGTATGAATGTAATAAAGAAGTGGTATAATTGCCAATGAGAAAAGTTTAACTCTCCACAAAAGTCCAAATGACACAGAAATTAACAACTTATACTATGTCACCGTACTACCTTCAATAATGAGAAAAGCCCATAGTACGGCATAGTCACTATAAAAGGACCCGAAATAACAAATGTCAAACAATTGAATTGGAGAAAAATAAAGCGGGCCGGGTCTATTCATGTACAAAAAAATGAACAAAAACAAATCATGTAACACGTCAACAAACGACAACCACTGAATTACAGGCTCTTGGCTTGGGACAGACACAAACATACAGAATGTGGCGGGGTTAAACATTAGCGGGATCCCGACCCTCCCCTAACCTGGGACAGTGGTGTAACATTACAACACAAGACCGAACTATAAATTATTGTTATTATTTATATTAAATAATTCAGTTGAAAAAGGCTTAACGCATCATGCAGATATTTACCTTTAACATGTTTAATAGGACATGAACAACTGAAACCAAAGTTTTTAACCTTGAACTATGTCCTAGAAAGTGGTGCATACATTAATATGACATACCCTCTGGTGTTGTTTAATATTCATATCAAGTATAAACTTTGAAATCATGACGGTTCTCAAAATATAGAGCGGACAGATCATTATAAAGTATCAAATTATCACTGTATTCTAGCTCTAGATATTGAGCGTGCACGATTTGTTACGGACGGAATGTCGAACATTTGATATAATTTATAAAAACATTTCATGAAATATTCGTTTGAATGAATGCTGTCAGTAATGGTTAATACATAAAAATGTCAGTGAGTTTGCATAGATTTTTGTTACGTTCCCTTTACTTGCAGACTCGGTAATAATTGCATCATAACGTAATATGTAATAGGCGTAGGGAAGGACGACAAGTATAGATTTCATGTGCTTCCTATACAAATGTTCAACTATTTTGAAAGAATGCAACCAGTAATATTTTAGAAAATATAGGAGATAAAGGTATTACTTTTTTTCAATTTTCATCATATAATTCAGTTATATGCCAAATTTAACCAAAATATGTGATACAGTCCATTCACTGTCCCTTGAACTAATTACTTAATTTTAAAGAAAAGGGCCAGTCAGAGTCTGCAAGTTTCCAATGTATAATGTTCTATTTTTTTTAATTTCAGCATGCAAACCAGGTTGGAGATATGCGTTTAATTTCTGTTACTACATATCTGCATTTGCTGATATACAATCCCACAGTGGGGCCCAGGTAAGTTATTTGTGTTTTCTATATGTTTAATTTTATCACATCTAACCATTAACATGATAAAGATACTTACCAAAAATAAAATCAGATTTAGAAGATGTTTTGAATGTCTGAAAAAAAGTCATTTACCCGTTTGACAATGTCACAACTATGTACAGTACCTGACCAAAAGTATTGTCATCTGCATTTTTTTGCTTTATATTTCATATAAAAAACTTTTTTTCAAAACATATTTTGAGGGCATTCATGATTGGATTTTTATCAACAAGTCCTTTAATAAAAGACGTAGAATTTGTCTAAAGTATGTTTGTTTATTTTCCTGTTTAGGTGTTTTTGTTTTGCTCTTCATGTGAAAAAAAGTAGTTGTATATACAATATATAGCGAAAAATCTCAGTGACGTGTACTTAATATGGTCACGCTCTGTACCTACTATAATTGAAAGATTCAACAGTTGTTACCGATGACGAAATAAAGGTCAAGTTCAATATTGAAAATTATCACTTTTACCGTTCAGTAGTTATGGTCCTTGAGATATTAGAAAAATGACTAAAATAAATCCGATTGGCAGTCTCTTGTTATATTGTAATATTCTTTCCATTGTAGGCAGCATGTAAAACACAAGGCGGAGAGCTGTTTTGGCCACAGTTTGTTTTTGAAAGTTTTTTCCTAAAGAAAACTCTAAATAAAGTAAAGGTACGCATATCTAGCATCCGTTTCAAGATTAAAAGGGATAAAATACATGAAACTTACTTTCATGATTATTTTGATTAAATTTTTAAGCAAGCAACACTAACAAAAAATTAACACTCTGGTATTCCTTATACTATTGTCATTGGAGTTTAAGCTATGACGTCACAGATGAACATCAATGTTCTGGGTATCTTAATAATTTTTTTATTGTCATATATTTAAGTAAAATTATACTTGTGACATAAACACAAATAACAAAAACACCAAAATAACCGAGTTGAACACACACACATGTATATATACACATATACAAGTAAAAATAGCTATGAAGAGTTCCCTGTCCTCAGCTCTAAAGACTGTTTTATAAGGGAACCTGTTTTTTCCCCACTTGGTTTATATTTGAGGATTTAGCAGAGGACTACTAGCTTTTCAGTATCAGGCAGATTTGGAAACATAGGGTTATGATCTAGTACCATGTCACTAAAAAAGTTTTATACGTAATACACTATTAATTTGACAGTAGAGGAGAAAGTGATTTTCATCTTCTAGGTTTTTAAAAGTTGGACGTGTTCTATTGTCTCGAGGTATTTTTATATTTCTACCCTTCTCTATGAGTAAATTATGGTCAGTAATTCTCATTTTTGTAAATAAACGTCTAGTTTCAAAATTTGGATATCTTTAATAGATAAAATTCTTTGTATTGTTTGATTTTAACACTGTTGTAAAGAATAAGTTTGTTATTTTTTTGTTTAAACTGGGTTTTTTTTAAATGAGTAAAAGTTGATTGAATATAAAGAAGCGTAATAAAAAAAATGTTAAAATGTTGTTCTACTGTAGTTCCAAAATCCAAATGATTTCTTTTTTCGTTCTGATTTTCATGAACATCATAATCAAATGACCCACCCTTAAAATTTTGGGCACAGGACGTTTGCGCTTTTTTACCTGTAAAACGATACAACATTTGCTCTTCAAATACTATGGACATTTGCGCTTTAAATTTTGATTCACCTGTATTGAAATGACTGGACATTTGCGCTTTTACCTTTAGTCGTCCACCTGTAATTTTAATGAGAAGTAATAGTACGTACTAGATGAATAACTTAAATCTGTTATTATTAAGACAAATGGTGCAGAATCCTTCCATGACCACTTCAATGAACAGTTCTACTCACTCATTCTGCTATCTTTTAACAACAGTCAGTGAATTATGATCATGATCTTGATGAACATGCACCCCAGAATTGAGAAACATGATTATTGATTTGAAATATAGGCGAAATATCAGTAAGAACAGATAACAAGAGCTATTTTTTTCAGTACTTTGGCTTCAGATATCAAGCAAAAACGGAATGTTTTCTTTTACTAGTTTTAGCTGAATATAAACTTTTAAACATATATATCAATGTGTTATGAAATGTGCTATGCAATGATTTTTGAAATTTTAACTCTGTCATGTCAAACCTGCCAGTCCCAAGCCCAGATAAAATAGGATACTTAGTAGTAATAAAAACCAAATAGTGTAAAAGCGCAAATGTCTTATGTAAATAGAACAAATGTCCTTGTTTAAAAAGCGCAAATGTCCTATGATTTGAAGCGCAAATGTCCTATGAAAAAGCGCAAACGTCTTGCGCCGAAAATTTTGATTTTGCATTTTGTTTTTATACGTCCCTTTACGTGACGTTATAATTGGTTTAATATAAAGCCTTTATGTGATGACCCCTTTGGATCCATATTGGGATAATAGATTTCATATTGGGTTTTACTATAAATGTGACGTTACCGATTTATGTAATTGTATTTCATTGCTCATTTGTATACATAATTTAGCATGAAAAGTCACGTGTGCGACAAATTCGTTATACAGTTTACTAGTCTACTGACCCCCTATGGATTCATAAAAGGATAAGAAAAACCATAGGAGAATCGGCTGTCAGCCCTTGAAACTTAATTTTGCATTGTTTTGTTTTCATATGGCCATTTAAGTGACGTTATGATTGAATATAAAATAAAATACTCGTTTTCAACTTAAAATAACATTAATTCAGAACAAGAAGCTCCTTGGACGTTAATTTACAGGTAATCTATGTGAATTACCCAGTGACAATGTCATTACCTGGAGACAAACAGCCTTCAAGATGATACTACTTTTGAGTCCACAAGTCCGAAGCTCAATTTTGTGAAAATTTTAGTTGGTTTCTGTTGGCTTGTAGAGAAGATTTTTACAAGCCATGGCCGAGTTGTTGTTAAGCGTGGAGACAGGGGATGTATTTTTATATCGGAGTTTATTTACCTGAACATTCCATCCAAAAATACTTATAAAAAACATGAACATTTCAGTTTAAGGTTTGCCATGTAAAGATTTTGGAGAAAATAAGTTGAACCCTGATTATAAAATGACACTATCCAATATCTTATGGAATAATACAGTTCATTTTTCAATTATAGACATTCGTTGGTTTGTGCAATTTTTGCAATATATTCGTATTCAGAACGTTTTTATGACCAACCTAATGGCACAATGTTTTTCGGTCTTCGTCCGTCCGTACCGCTTCAGGTTAAAGTTATTGGCTAAGGTAGTTTTTATGAAGTTGAAGTCCAATCCACTTGAAGAAACTTGATACAAATGTTTCCTATGATCTTTCTTTTGGTAATGCCAAATGAATTTTAATCCCAATTTCACGGTCCACTGAAAAAAGAAAACGATATTGCATCTTTGAACTATGGACACATTCTTATTGGAGTCGGGAGATAAAAAAAAATTGCTATGAGGTAATTTTTTTTTGGGATTTTTATCAACTTGCCATGACGTTGTCTGACAGAAATTTGCTATAATTTCAACCGAATTATTTTGCTCTCCTGTTGAAAAATTGGAACCAATTAGCCAGCTAAAAACCCACTTCTAGATCTGCTTACCCTTCCGGGGCACGTGGGATAATTACCGGATATTGGTGAAGTTCATGTTGCTCAGGCATTAGTTTGAATGTTGATTTTTGTATACTGCATGGCTAGTTGATAGAACGGCTCACTAAACCAGGGGTCAAGGGTTCGAAATCCGACTGGAACAATTAATTATGGAATGCCCATCATGCTCTCTTGTTAAAAAACCTGGACTTACCAAATATTCCAACTCCAGTGTTAGAGAAATACACACCCAGGGTACATGATGTTGGTTGTTCATTATATAGTAAAAACCTCGTGCGACAGGGGAGTATAGTTGTGCTTCTCCTTAAGTTACCTAGTATACAGTTAACCGCACCGTCCAGCATTAGCTGCACTAGTACTCGTTTATCTCGAGCTCATTGAAGAGAGGTTGATTACTATACCTTGCCTTCAGCTTGGGTCCCCAGTTTCGAACCCCGGCTGGTCCAGTAAGCAGTTTTTGAAGGCAAAAAAGAGACATTTATAAAATTACAATCGGGTGTACAAAGATCTATATAATCTCAACGCTTATTTACTTCTTCCAGCTTCCTGAATAAAACATACTTTTCTTTGATTACAGATATCAACCCATTTTTTCTGGACAAATGGAGAAAAACACAGCGGCAAATGGGATTGGGGTACTGGTCATCCAGCTTTTTCTAATCCTAAATGGTCAGCAGGACAACCTGACGGTTCAGGAACATGCTTAGCAGTCTACGCACACACTGGATTCTTGGACGATCAACCATGTGAAACGCAATACAACTATGTCTGCAAGACAAAACCTTAAAAATCCATAGCGCTTAAAAAAACATTAGAATACAAAAACTTTTGAGTGGAATCAGTAGATATTATTATATCATTTTATATTCTTACAACAGATATATACATATATCACATGACAAGTGAAGTGCATGCTGAAATAATTTTGAAATTTATGAGAACCCTGTATCAAAAATGACTTTACAATTCACTTGTCAATATAAAATAAAGAACTAAAGACAACTAATGTATGCTTCATGTTTTTTACAAATAAAACAAATCAATATGAAATACAATACAATAATGTCTGTCTCTTATATTTTACCATATTCGCAGATGTCAATAAAACCTATGCCTGCAGAGGACTGATATGTTAGCATTCACAATTGGGTGCAGGCTATAAAGCTGTTCTATAAATACCCCACGTCTATTAGACAGCAACTAATTAACACGTGTACTTTTGTCACAGATTTATAGTAAATACGTTATATGTTATATGGGATGGGATAAGTTTAGAATATCGGGTTCTCTACACATTAATATCGTTAACCATCAGCCGCGAGTGAGCAACATTGTAACAACGTGAATCTCTTTTTTTTAGGGGGGGGGGGGTGACAGAAAACGAGCAAAACATACTATACATTGGTTTTGAGTGGTTGATTTGGGGATGTACAGCGGGCGGAAGTCAAATGTTCATGTTCAATAATGTCGATTTTGACTTTTACCGTTCAGGAGTTGCGGTTCTTAATATTGAAAAAATGGTGTTTCTAGGGGTGTCTGTGCATTTACTCAGACATGTGACCGATAACTTTGCATTCATGATAACGTAAATGATAATTTCTGCTCACATCGAAATTACGTAGCGACTAGCTAGTGATGTAGGCAAAGGGAAGGCATTAAGCTGTTCTATAATATACAGTTGTTAATTTCTGTGTCATTTGGTACCTTCGTTGTGGAGAGTTGTCTCATTGGCAATTATACATCTTTTTTTATATCCACGCATCAATAAGACACTAACTTATCAATACAACATGCACTTTTCTCACTTTTATATTGCCATGTTTCAACGAGTCCAGTGTGGTTTAATTAAGCTGACCTAAAAAAATATTACCTAATACCTCATGACAATTGAACTAAGCGACACAAACTTTTGTCACTGTGTCATTGAGTGTAGGCGAAGAAATTCTATTAATACACGTCAAATAAGTCAGCAACTGAACGATACAAGATGAACTTTCGCCCCTTTCATATTGAAGAGTATCATGGTATGGGCTATACAAATCATACAGCAATGAGACCGCAACTAAACCAAATATGTACTTATGTCAATCTCATGTTAGCATGTATCATTGTGTATAAGCTAAGCTGATATAAATGGCCTGGTGTATAAGACGGCAACAAAACATTACGACAGGAACTTTTGTCACCTTCGTGTTCGCATGTATCATTGTTTGTGAAATAAGCTGTGCCATAAATATCAACACGCCAATGGGATCGCAACTTAACAACACAATATGAATTTCCATCTCTTGTATGTAAACATGACTTGTGTACACTAAGCCGTTCTTAAATACTTCGTCAATGAGACAGGAACTAAACGAAACAACATGTACGTTTGTCACTAACATGTTAGCATATGTATCATTGTTTGTTGGCTACTTGAAGTTGGGTAAGCTATTCGTTAAATTCCCCTCATTATAACTTCATCATAGAAATGCAAGAACATTTGACATCATAATCGAATTTTTACCAATGAAGAACTGAGATTAAACTGAGACTATAGTAGTCTCAGGATTAAACGAACGACATGTTGATTGAATAATTTAAACAGCCATAGGGTTTAATTTGAGGGCTTTAGTCACTTTTGCGCGAGATGAAACTCAACATGATTTTGGGTAGCAGCAAGGGATCATTGATGTGTGTATATTGCTAGCTAATGTATACATCTTTAATGTCCGACTTTGAAGATCTAAGGCATACATTTACTATAGGCATGCAGTAATTGCATGATTTCACTGATGTGGCCCAAAAGAAATGAAAATAAGGATATAATATCTGAACATCTAGTTAAAAATTTCACTTCAATTAGTTTCAAGGGACATTATTGATCAACAAAAAAATTCTTAAGGGTTCCACGGAACCCAGTGTCTCGCCTACTTTTGCTGTTAATCGCAGACTCATCAAAAATGAGGAAAAACATCAATAAAAATTTCCCTCTCGATACTGTCTTTTTATTGAAAGAAGCTTCCAAGTTTGATAAAAAATCCAGGATAGTTTATGAATCTAATAAATGTTTTATAAACTTTAACTGCAGACTGTATGTAATGTTAACTGGAAGAAAAACTAAGTCCATTTATAAGTAAAATACGGAAAAAGTGATTTTTTTTTACAAAATTTACTTCTGAATAATATCTTATGATCAGAAACAAGCTTTTGTCTAAGTTTGGTAGAAATCCTGCATGGATAGTTTAAGAACATTATAAAAATTTTAAAAACTTAAACCACAGAGTGAATGTTTTGTTTCTGGCAAAAAAACTAAGTCCATTTATAAGTAAAAAACGGAAAAGTGGAAATTTATTTTTACAAAAATTTTCTTCTTGATACTATCTTATGATCATAAACAAGCTTCTGTCCAAGTTTGGTACAAATCAAGGATAGTTTATGAAAGTTATTAAAATTTTAAAAACTTTAACCACAGAGTGAATGTAATGTTTCCTCGCAGAAAAACTAAGTCCATTTATAAGTAAAATACGGAAAAAATGGAATTTTATTTTTACAAAATTTACTTCTGGATGCTTTCTTATGATCATAAACAAGCTTCTGTTCAAGTTTGGTAGAAATTCAGTATAGTTTAAGAAAATTATTAAAATTTCAAAAACTTTAACCACAGAGTGAATATTTGTGGACGCCGCCGACGACGACGACGGAATGTAGGATCGCTTAGTCTCGCATTTTCGACTAAAGTCGAAGACTCGACAAAAATGGACCTCTTTCTAAACCAGTAATGACAGTATGAATGATTTTGATTTCTTATATTTGAGTGGGAATTCACATTACTATAAGACGTGTCACGGTACTTTTCTATCCCAAATTCATGTATTTGGTTTTGATGTTATATTTGTTATTCTCATCGGATTTTGTCTAATGCTTAGTCCGTTTCTGTGTGTGTTACATTTGAATGTTGTGTCGTTGTTCTCGTCTTATAATAAATGCGTTTCCCTCAGTTTTAGTTCGTTACCCCGATTTTGTGTTTTTGTCCATGGATCTACGAGTTTTGAACAGCGGTATACTACTGTTGCCTTTATTAAGCATCGCATTTAGGGTAAGCTCTACGTATCACTAGCCTAGGGTAGTATGAATATTCATGATTTTATGAAGCAACGCGAGATAAGAGATCACGTCATTGGCGCGATTATCTGAGAGAACTTTCAGCAAGCGGGGAAAAAAATGTTCAGAAATTCCCAAGATGACGGGCATATACCACTGGAACAGAGACGATATCAAAATTAGAACACACCCCTTTTTTAATCGTCTTTTGAGTGCCTGGCGTCTCTGTACAATATCTAAAGCTAGTTCAGTATTCAAAGTACTTATTTTCTAATTTTGATATCGTCTCTGTTCCAGTGAAATATATATGCCCGTCATCTTGGGAACTTCTGAACATTTTTTGTTTTCCGCTTGCTGAAAGTTCTCTGAGATAATCGCGCCAATGACGTGATCTCTTATCTCGCGCTGCTTCATGAAACTCATGAATATTCATACTACCCTAGGCTAGTGATACATGTACGTAGAGCTTACCAATGTAAACGGGGAGTGACTAGTAGATAATATATTTAGAATGAATCCGGATTAATCTACGGATTGGTTCGTGGTTTTTTTTTTTAAATGCAGGAAATGAAAGTTTTTTTTTTAATTTGATTTGCTTAGTAAGAACCAAATGTGTCTCTCTCATTTATTATTATATTATATACTAAATTCATTTCGTTGTTTACATTTAAGTGTCTATAAATAATAGAAATACTTTCACGTATGCGCAGTATATCGTAATGATAAACCTGTTTGCCTCGTGAAAACATTTGTTAACGTATGAAATGAATAAAGTTTTATCTTTTAATCGAATTTGAATATCATTATGAAAAGTCCACAATACGATCAATATGTCATTTTGTGTTGAGAGACATATTAAACATCTCTGCTAGCCAAGGGTTACGATCCCCTCCTCTCCACGACTGAATCATAACCATTGGCTAGCGAAGATGAGTTTTACATGGCAATACATTTATATACATACATACATGTATATATGTGTGTCAATATAACTGAAATCATGGTTTATTCAGGATTTGAAAATTCTTCAATATTGTTTTTCTCTTTTTTGGAACAAGCTTTCCGTGTAACATGCCTACACAGGCTAGATCGCCATTTAAACATTTCCCCACACAGGCTACACTGAAATGAAGCTTCGCCATGCACACACTTTACATGATCTTTGAAATAACGCCTATCATTAAAGATCATATCACATTGTGGACACTGGTATTGTTCTTCTACTTTCTTCTTCTGTTCTGTGTCTAATCCTAAAAAATAGTAAAAAAAAGGTCCAGTCCACATAATGAAAATAGAACGCCGCATTACTTTTCAATGAAACTTTGTGCATATAATACTAGTACAAGACATGCATTTTTATACTAATTTTTCATTAACTACACAGCTTCAAACTTTCACCAAAAAGTGCGTGTTTTTAAGACTAAAGAAGCACTTCTATTATACACTTCAGAGCCACACTCCTTTACATACACATACGTGTGTTTGTATAGACTTCTACTAACTATTTTTCTAGAGATACAGCCCTTTACAGACACAGACTACACAGGCGTGTATCTTTGTAGACTAAGACTTCTACTAACTATACTATAGATCCAGACTCTTTTTACATTCAAATACGTGTATTTGAACAATGTATAGACTTCTGTTAATAACACTTCAGAGAATTCAAACCTATATACACGGTATATCTTTGTAGACCTTTTGTATCTTTACTTTATGCTGGCGTCACACATTTGCGTATAGACTGGCGTGCACCAGACGTACAGAAAATTAACAAAATCCGTACGTCGCGTACGGTGTTGGTGATAATACGGGTTTTGCTTTCCAGTTCGCCTTTATTGCATTTGTTAGAAGTTTCGGAATTGATAACTATATAAATGTATATATCAAAATGTGCGTAATTAAAAGTAGAAATGGAATATGCCTTAAAATCAATACTTTTATTAATTTTGTTACTCGAATGATCCCTAATAACACTGATTTTGAGCGTGTAGACAAGTAACACCGCGACATATGATCAGCGTTGCTTTGAAGTTATTCTTGTCAATTTTTAAACTTATTAAAAAAAGTTGTACTCCTAGCAAGAGTAGTCTTTGGTGTTAATGGTGTATGTTTTATTTATGACGTCATCGTTAACTGGACGCGTCTGACCAGGACGAAAAGTTCACTTTGTTTTGTGGTCAAGCCGAAAATTGAAAAAAAAATATGGATAGGGGTGAAGTTAAGAGTGATTTTTAAAGGTAATTCAAATAGATTATTCCGAAAATGATATATCTTTTTATTCCGTATATAATAAGGAAAAAAAATAAAAAGTTGTGTTACAACATTTCAAAAGATCGTGGCAAAATTAATGATTTTTTGAAATTTGTATTTCTGTCACAAAACCCAAATCTTGCATATTTTTTGGAGCTCTTCAAAATTCGAACGAATGCTGCAGATCCAAACCACAATTTACATATCAAACCTTCCTGTGTCAAAATTATACAATAAATATACAACTTTTTATGTCTTCAATTAATAAGTATTGTTTAAATTATGTCCTAAATTGTTCATTTTATTAAATCCGTTGAAATGTCACACTCGCAGTTTTCTGACGTTTTGGCGTATTTGTAAAGTGTCTTATGAAAAGTAATAGGCAGTTGCTGTCTTTTCTACGATATGAATTTTATTCAAACGTGAAAACTTTTTTTTTAAGTGTGTGAAAAAAAATTGTGTCGAAGTTTTAAGAGAAAATATTGAAAAAAAAATAAACGCGATCTTTTTGTTTTTGTCTAGTCAAAATGTCACAAAACGCCGTTTTTTACATTTTTGTTACAAGTATGATAAGTCGTATTATACAGTTTTGGAGGGGGGGAATTTGAAATTATAATAGCACAAAAAATACTATATAACATTAAAATCTACTGTTCAGGGATTTTTTTGAACCCATTTTCGATCACATGTCGGAAGTATTAACGACACAGTCAGCGACTACTTTTGTCTAGTCATAATGTCACACCATGCTTTTTTACTTGTTTTGACGTTACGTTCTGTAAAACTTGACATGTAGTGCCTAACGTCGAAAATTGCGGAAGCCTTTACGTGCCATGCTAATTAACTTTTTCCAATTTGATATAACGAATTATGAATTTGATATAACAGATTATGAATTTGATATAACAAATTATGAATTTGATATAACAAATTATAAATTTGATATAACAGATTATCAATTTGGTATAACAAATTATCAATTTGGTATAACAAATTATCAATTTGAGATAACAGATTATCAATTTGATATAACAAATTATCAATTAGAAATAACAAATTGTCAATTTGATTTAACAAATTGTGAATTTCTCTACCAATAGTATGATTTAATTATAATAATGAGATTGGTTGAAACATTGCGTAACCCAAATTGGCGCATTTTTTTGTATATTGATTCATTGTTTATATGACGTCCAGCGACAAATATGTCATTGAATGCTTATTCAAAACTTTTTTAACAGGTTTAATGTTTCTGAAATCCTCTCCCTCCCTTTTTATCTATTATTTGAGGTAGTTTTGGGGACTAGTTTGAATGTTCTCTATTCAGTACATGGGACCTGGTGTCTTAGAACGAACGATTAAAATAGAAAAAGGATCAATTTATATTGCACATTTTCAAATCAGAAAGAATGGATAGTGTGTTTCTAGGGACATAGGAACATGAAAGGATAAAAAAAATGGTGGCATGCTTCTTTATCAATTTCGATGGATTAATAAAACATCCTTAAGTTAATCCTTGCATTTTTCTTTATATATTTGTTTCAATATTTATTTTGTTTGCACACTTTTCATTAAAAAACAAAGACCCATGCGCGAGATCTGGAAGAGAAAACCCATGTTGATAAAGTTGCAGTAGGAACTGATTTTTCTCTTTATCTTGTCTAGATTGTGGTGCACATTCGCCTATACATTGTATTTTTATATATGTTGTTGTTTGCAATTTGATGATAGTATCAAGAAAAACGTAAATAGCTGAGTGACAACTATAGAACTACTTTTATTTCCATGATGAACCAAAGTGAACATATATCGTCGTATTACGGAAGCCGTAAGGGCCCCTTACGGCTTCCGTATCGCTGGGCTTCTAAAATGTCGTATATGACTTTTTTGGCTAAAAATACTTTTTGACACCAATGGTCTGGGCGGGAGGAAATCTTTGTTATCACAAAACAGCATACAGTTAGACCAATCAAAATGTGTGAAATAAGACATATTACAAAATTGCCAATGTCAGTTGTTTGTAAAGTTTGCTTCCAAAATGTTGTATGAAAACTTGAAAATCGTTGTAGAATGGTTTTGGGAAAAAAATAATTGTACATTTCTTTATTTCTGTAAAAATAATTTAAGTTCTTGGTTAATCCAGAAATGTCAACGTTTTTATTTCACTGCTATTTACAAAAATGTTCAAGTTCACATACGACATTTTGGAAGCATGCATTTTGCCAAAATTTTCAAAGCCTGTTTGAGAGAACTTTTTTTCTTGAAAAAATCGTAATTTACAACATTTTAGAAGCACAGCGACGATATATATGTTCCAGACCGTATGAGTATTTGGACCGTACGCAGTCTTCACGCTGAGTGGCAGCCCAGGCAGCCCAGGCTAGTAAAATTGCTAAATCATATCTACAGGCCAACAGAAACTAACTAAAAAATTTCAAAAATTGAGCTCCGGGCCTGTAGATTTAAAAGTTCGTCGTGAAGACTGCGTACGCGTACGGTCCGGACCGTATGCGTATACTCGTACGGTCCGACCATAGCGTACGGTCGGACCGTAAGAGTATACTCATACGGTCTAGTACGAGCTGGACCATACCGGTATTTGGACCGTATGGGTATATTTTAGACAAACATTTATCAACAAACTTTTATTGAGTTTTACAAATTAACATTTAATAATTTATTACAATAAGATAAATAAAGTGAACTAGTGAACATTTAATTGAATTGAATAGTTCTGAAATTAATTGTCTATCAACATCCTGTTTTGGCACTCTCGGCCCGGGTGACACTTGCTGCCACAAGGAAAGTCTGATTTCTTACATTTGCATGTCTTTGTCAGGCATGTTCCTTTACATTTGCATCTTTTACTTGCAAGAGAAAAACTTGCTTGTTTTGCGGCCGCATGCAAGGAAATTCCGTTTGTACTCCAATGTTCAGTTTCTATTTTCCTTGTCAAAAGTTCAATAACACCCATATCATAACACGAGTTCAATATACCAAATTCGCATGATAGCTTGTACAAACTCGCATCTTTTCCGATGATATCATCAACCCTACATAATAATCTGGGAAGATCTCCCGATACTCTATCAACAACTGGTATTCGCACAGTGACAAAGCTACCTTTTTCAATTTTTTCATTAGTTTTTGACACTTTTTTATTATATTTTCTCATTGTATTTTCGACAGATTTCTTATAATTTTTGTCAAGTATCTTTCGTATTCTGTCGTGAGAAGTCATTTGTTCATCGTCCATTGCTATGGTACAGTTGTTGTCCTCAGGAGGGTCGGTTATAATGTCATTCAGAATAATAAAATCATCAACTGCCATGATTTCGTCCTGTGTCGGTCTGTAGTCTGTACCATCGTATTTCTCTGTAGATATTTCTGACGTTTCAGTTCGTCGTCGTTTTCGGGCAGGTTGAACAGTTTCTATCTGTAAATCGGTTTCAGCATCCGGCTGTGAGTCAGTCTCAGCATCTGTCTGTGAGTCGGTCTCAGCTTCAGTCTGTGAGTCAGTCTCGTTTTCTGTCTGTGAGTCAGTCTCGTTTTCTTTCTGTGAGTCAGTCTCGTTTTCCGTCTGTCCGTCAGTCATTACGTCTCCTTCTCCTTCAATCATGTACTCAATATTCTCTTCGTCAATGAACTCATCAGTCTCTTGCGAACCGACACAAATACCATCATTAGCTTTTTGACCAAATACAACTTCAAAAGGCGTCATTTTAATACTAGAATGACACTGTGTGTTAAGTGAATACTGTATCTCATACAAAAACTCAAGCCATCCTGAGCCAGGTTTTAAATATTCTAAAAACTTTTCTTCCCACATTTTGTTTACTTCTAAATAATCTAATAACTTCAATTCAGTGAGCAATATTCAATTTCGTGTACATGTATTTCTGACATAAAATATATTACATGGGATTAACGGATTAAATTAACGCGACTTTTTTGAATAATTAAAATATTATGTTTTTATTCCAATTACTATTTAAGATTTTATATTAATTCGAGATTTCAGTTATGTTGACCTGTAATATACATTCGTATCTTAGGAACTTGATCTACTTCTTAAAATCAGTCAGACCGTACGCGTACGGTCCGACCGTATGCGTATTTCAAAAAAATACGCATACGGTCCGGACCGTACGCGTCCAAATACTCATACGGTCTGGAACATATACATACAACTTTAATATTAAACCAGCATAAATTAATGCTCGTGGTTTTAGTATTATTCAACTAGGAAAGTTTTCGCTAAAATGGGCTATCGAAAATACAGCTGAACGGATTAATCCTGCGCTAAAATGGGCTCTAATGTCTGCGCTAAAATGCCCCCTTGTAGTTTTGCGCTAAAATTATCTGCGCCTATCTGTTTTCTTGTTCATAGTTGAGATTAAACTTCTTTTTGTTTATGAAATTGGCAAATTTTATTAAATTAATTTTATTGTGGTTAATTTGAATTTGCTTTCAACTGTTGATTCTTTTACCATTTAATACAGGCGATGAAACAAACGATTCAACTAATAAAAATTTTATTTTCGGAAATTATTAAAAGCGGATAAAGGAATAAGCCCTTGTCATGCACCATTTGCGAGTATGATGGTCTTGTGAAACAATGATAGTTCGTCGGAAGGGGGCGATAAATGACTGACCCGTGTTTTATTAAGAAAGAGCAATATCTCTTGCACATAAAAGTCACCCTTTTAGATTTCGAAAAGAGCAGGCTAAGGCTACAAAGAAGCATTCGCACCCTCAAAGTGGAAACGGATTAATATAAGTTGTTATAACCTGTTTCCCAATCCATTATAAATAAATATGTTTAAACTAAAAGAAAAAGCAGCAGAAAAGACAGTGGTTTAAACTTTTTGTTTTAAATATCCTGTTTCAATCAAAAGAAAGAGAAAATATCTTTGCTCCGAGGGGATAGTAATGTAAATGAATATTATTTTTCCGTTTTAATTTAACTGTACTTAAAAAAAAATATGTGCCGCTTTTGCATTTCGGTTCTATGCGTAGCAAGTCAAGCAAACCGCTCATATAAATTATGCAGTATAATTGAGCTGCACGAAATAAAAAAAAGTACGACGTTATTTATACAATGCATGAAAAACAACGTCAAAATAACGTTACCAAAACTAACACCAACACCGTACGCGACGTCACACATTACGTTAGTTGCACAGCCAGAGGAACGCTAAGCACGTCGAAATGCAAAGGTGGGGAACGCTATAACCCAAGATTTTTTTTATGCAGCTTAAAATTTTTCATCCAGCTCATTTATATGATTGACAGGTTGAATGCATCCAAAATTTCTAGCGTATTGGCAGCGTACATGATTTTTTACCACGCCCGGCGTACATCGGAGCCGCTGATGTGGGACGCCGGTATTAGAGCTACAAACATTTAAAGACAAGCAAGTGTTTTTGTAGACTTCTACTGTATTTCATTGTTTTTCAGAGCTACGAACCTTTACAACAAAACACGTGCCTTTGTAGACTTCTACTATATTTCAGAGCTACGAACCTTTACACCGAAACACGTGTCTTTGCAGACTTCTACTGTATTTCATTGTTTTTCCACACCTCTGGCACATCCATTGTTTATCTGTTGTATGACGAAGCATATGTTCCCTCAGATGTCCTTTCTGTGAGAAATCTTTATCGCAAACTTCACACTGAGATAACAAAAAATATATATATAAATATTATAATTTTAAAATAACAAAAAACGATTGTTTTCTTTTTCCGGCAAAATACAGAGTACCTTGCAGTAATGCAGTTATGGGGATAAATCGCTTAAAACTGCATAAATAAATTGTTTGAAACATGGTCTCCGAGTTATTTGAAATGAACCTTTATAAAATGCTTCGCTGAGCGTAGCCTGATACGACCGCAGAGGTTGAACCTTGAACGGTTGTGGCAAGTTTTGACACAATATTCAAGCTTGATTCTGTCTGAATTTGGATTGTGATAAAATTTTTGACATAGTATAGGTTTCTGACACAAAATAAATGTCAAGATCTTACAAATCTATTGCACAATACTGTGAAAATTAAAAAAAAAATGAAATTTGAACCCCTTAAAAAAATTGGAACCCCCCAATTTTTTTAATCTCCCTTTGAGCAATTACCCCCACCACCCCCACACTCAAACTCAGCCTTTCCTTTGTAGTATGGATCCTTTTAGTACAATTTAATATCCTGAAACTAGAAAATTTGCTTTTTGGGCCACTAATTAAAAAAAAAGAAGTTTTTTGCGGTCATATAAAAACAGAAATGTTTGGAACATGATCTCAGAGTTATGGGAATTTACCTTATAAACATAAATGTTTAGAACTTAGAACATGGACCCCGAGTAATGGGAAATTTACCTTTTCAACAGAAATGTTTGGAACATGGTCTCGCGCGTTATGGGAAATATACCTTAAAAACAGAAATGTTTGGAACATGGTCTCCGTGGTCACGGCGAACATGTTGTTGTAGACTATATCGCCGACTATAAACTTTTCCACAATCGGCGTGCCAGCATGTAAATATCAGTGGATCAGCATGGCGCTTTCTATGTTCCTTCATTGCAGCCGGACTGGCAAATATTTTACCACAATCACATGTTTGTGTTTTGCCAAGATGAATCAACTTATGTCTGGACAAATTTGACTTTCTATTAAATACTTTTTTACACTGATTACATTTAAATCCATCACTCTGCTGCTTTGTTTTCTTTTTTCTAGAAAAGACAAAGTAACAAATAATATTAAATATGGATATTGATAACTAGTTGATGTAAAGGATCTATTAAAATAAATTAAATCATGCATGTGAAATAATATTTGGCATAATAATACTACAAGCGGCAGAGTCCATTTATCGACACGGAATTTTCATCATCCTCCGGTATTACGAAATAAGAAATATTTAAACAATATTAACTAAAATGTATTATTATTATGCGAACACTTTGAGGTTATGTTTTTTTAACATATGAGAAAATCATCAATGAAGAAACTGGTTCAAAACTGCAATGTTGATGTATTTGGGTGAATTTCAAGCATGTATCCCCATGCAAACAGTATAAGAGGGACATTCTTAAGCATGTCTAATAAAAGTAAACCAAAAAAGTGTTTCTAATCAAGGCTAAATATCATTATGGTTGAAGATGTTATTTGATGGAAATTTCATTATTCACCCTGAAAACTTTTTTCCATCAAAATTGTGTGCAGTTCCAATATATAGCACTTGCTAGTATTTTAGTTTCATAGACAAATCGTCTTTGGTATACCAAGTTCATTAGGTGTTTGAAAACTTTTTAATAGATTTTGACATATTGTGAGTGAATCGGATAGAGAGGAAACCAGCAGTATTTCACAATTCCGGTTATTCAGGTATCAAAAACGTCCCTAAATAATTTGTAAAATTCAAACTGGTACTTACTTGTCTGTATCAGAATTTGCATCTTCTGTGAAATCCGAATCCTGAAAGTAAAAATAGGTTTGAATTAGGCAGACTAGATGAATATCCTAGTACTCTCGTGGAATTACATATGTATACCAAATCCATATGACACAAGGTCTTGTGATGAATCAAATGACTGAGGCATTAGTAATACGTTCATAAATTTGTCATTTTATTGTGAATGAGCAAATCTATAAAATATTGCTCGTTTCAAAGTTGTTATGCAAAACTGGTTTAATCCTAATTGAATTTGTTGTTAGGTTAAGAACCTTCTCGTTATTAGTGATTGCGGTAATTTGCAAAATTAGACAAAATTAAAGCTACCAAAACCTGCAGTTTACACCATCATTAAACAGGAGTGCACACGCTGAAATGTCTCGCCTTCCTTACTGACCATTGATTTTATGTTAAATGGTCCTAAATATAAAATTTTACTACAAATATTACATAAACTCAAAATGATCCAAGAAAATGAGGTCAAGGTCAGATAAACCAATCGTAAAATACATGTAGTCCTTGCAATCATTCAATGTACCAAATACAGATGACTTAAGAATGCTTGACGTTTCTAAGAAACAAACTTAACCTGGAAAGCTAAACATTGACCAATGACCCATGAATTCAAGGTCAGATAAATCATGCCAAACAGATACAAATGTATTAACACCTTACAATCAATTTATGCACCAAATCTATTGAACCATGAAAATTAGGTCAAGGTTATATGATACCTGCCAGACAGACATATAAACCGTACAATCATTCTATTCAACAAATATAATTGACCTATTGCATATAGTTTAAAGCGGCACTAGCTGTCTAATTCAATGTTTTCTCAGATTTGACTCAAATTTTCATATTTGATTTACAACTTCCTAAAACGAAATCTCAATAAATATAAAATAAATAGCTAACAAAGCATGTACTCGATAAGATATATCAGGTTAGCCTCGGTCACACCTTACCGGATTGCGCGAACGGACGCCTTACGGATAAAAATAAAAGTTGTCCGTTGACAAAATTGTTATCCGTTGGGAGTTCGTTGATGTACTGACCGAATAAAACGGACGTGTAACGAATGCATAACGGACATGCACAAGATATGCAACGTACGAGAAACGGAAACGTACCGGACAGAACGGATGTTGAACGTACATCCAACGGACGAGTACCGCATAAAACGGACACCTAACGGAAGCGTACCAGATAAAACGGATGAGCAGGATCAGGAACAGCATATTAAATTTTTAAAAGCTTTGGTTGAATAGTTCATGAGTAAATGCACGGACACGACTGGAAAAGCCATTTTTCAATCTTTCAAGAACCATAACTCCGGAACGGTAAAATTCAAAATCGTCATTATTGAACTTGAGCTCCATTTTGTTGTCAATTATAACATATATTAAAATTTGAAAAGCTTTGGTTGAATGGTTTATGAGTAAATGCAACAATATGACTGGAAACACAATTTTTCAATCTTTCAAGAATCAAAACTCCGGAACGGTAAAAGTCAAAATCGTCATTATTGAACTTGACCTCATTTTTGTTGTCAGTAACAACATTTTAAAATTTTAAAAGCTTTGGTTGAACGGTTGATGAGTATATGCACAGACAACATTTAGCTGCCGCCAGGTCGCCCGATCGACCGCCTGCCGGCCGTACATCCCAAAATCAATAACCGACATTTAAAAATCCGATTAAAAATTAAGTTAATTGACACTTTTACCAAAATACGAATGATTTTTTGTAGATCGAACCAGTCAACGAAGTGGTTCACCTTTGGCCGTGTTCTCATTGACCTAAACTCGGTGTTGTGTAAGTGTAATTCACATGTAAACTAATCTCAATTCCGTTCCCATTGATAAAACTCAATGTATACATGTAGTTTAAATAATGTTTTGTCTACATGAAGTCGATGGTCAAATGAATGTAGAACTTGTGTGGTCCGGTGTACACATAACAAGGTATTAAGAACATGAATTTTACCATGTATTTTTAAAGGAAAAACTATTTTGGAATAAAATTGGTATTTATAACAATTATTTATGTAGGTTTTTTTTACCGAATTATTTGTATAAACTCGATAAATTAATTGGTTTGTAATATAAAAAAGGGACCTACCATTTAACTACATGCAGGAAGGGGTTTATGGTTTTTAAGTTGGATACAGAATTTTTGTTCGCACATAGCACGATCATTCAATTTTATTTTGTTTTTCAAAGCTATCAATCAAACGATTTTGTTAAAAATTTAACACTATAAGGTATGGGGAAAATCTGGATTAAGAAATATTATTTTCCCTCATTGAATAGAATATATTTTCATCAATTTTAGGATCAGAATATTTTTTATGAAACAAAAATACCCCCATATTTTTAGTTGAATGGCCATACCCTTAACCCTTACTCCAGATTCCAAGCATCATCATTGCCAAACACACAATTCATTTGAAAAAAGTAAAAACACAAAAATACTGAACTCCGAGGAAAATTCAAAAAGGAAAGTCCAAAATCAAAAGGCAAAATGTCATCCCGAATTGACTGGATGTACACAGAAATATTTGCCACTGGTCTATAATCAATAAACGATTCACTCATAAATGCATTACTAAAACACCCTAAATATATCTCAATCCTTCTTCTTCGTTTGTAGCGAACGTGATTTATTGCGTAATTAGAGGTGAATTTAGATGGAGGGCGGGTTCCGGGGGGTTGGAACCCTCTTTTTCGGACGATCAATGTTTGGAACCGCATGCATTTTAAAAATGTCTTTATCCGCCTCTGGTAATCGAGACTTTAAAATAGGTGCAGATCATCAAAATGGCTTTCATCACTGCTGCATGTAGAAAAGTTGTCCGAGAAATTTTATTTCGACATATAGTTTATAAGTGTGAACAAATCTTATGTATAGGTAACTAAACCAGGTGTATAGATGGGAACAAATTTAATGTGAAACCAGTGTACCATACATTAAACTAATTGTTAAAATGTTTACTGTACATAGCGTTTGGTGTGAACACGGACTCAGTTTGTTCCACTTTCTATGTTGACATCATTTTCCTTTTAACGGCTAAAACGACTTATGCATGCGTAACCAATCTCTAGCTAATGGATTGAATTGAAGGTAAGACTCACATGAATACGGCTTTAAAGAGGTCGAATTATTCACTTGCAAGTGAATAATTCATCAGCAATATGTATTTGCTTATTTTGACTATGAATTGAACCAAATTGGCTGCTTAAAACGAATTATTATTTCATTATTTCATTATTTGACTTTTATTTATGATTGAACCCAACGAAATCATAATAAATTTGTTTCATAGCTCGTAGCTAGTGCACCTTTAAGAAAAACAGACCAAAACACAAAAACTTTACACTGAGCAATGAACTGTGCAAATGAGGTCAAGGCCAAATAAAACCCGCGAGACCGACATGTACATCATAAAATATTTGCATACACCAAATATAGTTGACCTTAAGGCTTTTGTATAGAGTATTACAAAAAAGAGAACATAACACAAAAACTTAACTTTGACCACTGAACCATGAAAATTCAGGTCAAGTTGGGCATGTACACCTTACAATCATTCCATACACCAAATATAGTAGACTTAAAGTCTTATTGCTTATAGTATATAATATATACTATTAGACTTGTTCACTGATCCATGAATGAGGTCGATGTCACATGAAAACTGTATGACGGCCATGAGGACCTTGCAAGGTACACACATACTTAAGAATTGAATGCTTCTTTTTGTAACTTCATTGGGGCGTAAAAGCGTTGACCGAAGAACATTTTGTATTCCGCGCTTCATTCTAAAAATGGGCGCACGGTCAAGGATAACGAACATATGACAGACAGAAACTTCATCACAAAGGCATCAATAAACAAAGTATGAAGCACCCAGGTCTTCGACCTTCTAAAATATATTTGCATTTAAGAAGTGAGTTAACGGCACGGCCACTGTCGGATCACTATTCTTATGTCGAACTTTCTGCGACAGAAGTGGCAGGCTCGACAAAAATTGCTTAATATTCAGAAATATGCATTATGTTGTAATTACTCCAACTGTACACACATAAAGCATTGGAAGACAATTCTAGTATGTAAACTTTTCAGTTGAGCGACAATGAACGACATTTTATATGGCGGACCAAGCTTGATTAAGAAAAGTACGACCTCTGGTACAAGGAACATTTATTCTGCGTTTTCTGGATTAGTGTTATCTGTAAAGCTGTGAACTAATTGTCATGATTCCCCCCCCCCCCCAAATTGTCATGATTTTCCCCCTAATTGTCATGATTTCCCCCCTAAATGTCATGATTTCCCCCACAATTTCCAAAGGGGCACTTGTTTAGTTTTCCATTAATGTCATCGTTCACCGAAGCTGTACGTCTACCTAATGCTGACTTTGGTGTTTGTTGGCCTTGTGTGCAATATATTTTACCTCTGATTTGGAGAAATGTATGTGTACAAGCTGACTGTAAATACACAGACTGTATCGTACATCTAAGGATTAGGTTCAAGCTCCTCTTGATAAGCAACGAATATCAAGAATAACAGAGAGAACCTACAAATCAAGACACCAACCTACCTCAAACCGAGATCCAGCTACAGAACAACGAGAAGCGAAAACAGGAAAATATAAACAACACGGAGCCAATATTATTTGAGTCGGTACAGTAACAAAATCAGAGCTTCTCGGATCAACATACAAAATTCTTGACCCACATTTAAACTGAAAACTAACGTTATGTAATGAAAGAAACTGAATCCTGCTGTGTGTGTACTGTCCAATACATATACTTGTGTTGGTTTAACCATACATGTAGCTCGTATCATTTGGGTTTATCGCTGTACGAAGAACACTGATGAGAAATTTGTGTAAGTTGACAGACCTTTTCCAAGGAATTTGGAAATGAAAAGAGATGTTTCATAAAAGAAGGAAAACAGTGTTATTTAAAGTTGAAGAACAGTTAATTTACTTTGTCACATATTTTGGTAAATTTTTGCAAACAACTTTGGCCGATGAACTTATATAAAGTATAACTGAAATTCGAGAAAAAGAAAATATGCATTTCAAGATCTATTTTCTGAAATAATTCTTCCAAAAAGATGTACATTTCATGATTTGAATAGACAGCACACATATATGTCGGTTATTTTCATGTTTTAAATTGTAATAAAAGAACAATAAGTTCTCATTAAATCAAATCTAAGTAATTTATTTCTTTTATTTGTACACGTTTCTCGTTTTTGTCGAGCCTTTTAATTGCATGCTATCAATAAAGGTAACAAGCATTACTTCAAATGTATCTTGTAAGTCTGCCGAATATTTAAAGATGGTAAGTCAGTATTGTTATAATATTTCATTGGTCGCTTTAAGTGAAAACGCACTCCCTCGTCAGTATTGTTATTTCATTGGTCGCTTGTAAAGTGAAAACGCACTCCCTCGTCAGTATTGTTATTTCATTGGTCGCTTGCAAAGTGAAAACGCACTCCCTCAGCTGACAAAATTCCCGAAGGAAGATATCGTCAAACAAAACTAGTGGTATAATGACATGATTATGCATGAGATTTTATGTGCCTGTAGTAACTAGCAGCCCAGTTAAAAGATTTGCCACACGTGCTACAAACTCGAACATTGTTGCTATGTTTCCCGATCATGTGACCACGATGTGCTGCTTTTGATGTCAGTATGATATCACACACTTCACACTTGTATGTTCGTGGCTCATTATTTTCTGAATGACCTTTTTCAATATGCTGAGTTAAATGTGTTTTGTACAAGAACGCTTTTTGACAGATGTCACACTTGTATGGTTTTATGTTTTTATGCTTATTCACGTGACTTTCATAATGCTGTATACTAATGAAGGTTTTCTCACAATAGGTACACTTTCGTTTATATTGACCACTGATTTTCTTCAAGTGATAATTAAGACCAGCAAGACTTGTAAACCTTTTTGAACAGTGTGTACAAATGAGACCTTCTCCGTGTTTATGTTTAGTGTGAACTTTCAGCATACAGAGATCAGGAAATCTCGAGTCGCACTGATCACAGAAGAACATGTTCTGGTCGTGTATACGGCGATGTCTACAAAGACTACTCGGCCAGGGTGTAGTAAAGTCACAGTCGTTACATTTAAACATCTTCTTGATCGTTCCTTCTGTGCCAGCATCAGATTGGTCTCTGTTTGACGCCCTTTGGTGAGGTCTCTTTCTCTCAGCCTGAAAATGTAACCATAATACTGCTCACTTTGGTGAATTTGACGCAAATTTCCATATAAAAAACCAAGTTTTTTTATATGAACATCCAAAATTAAACGGAAAACTTTAATGACAATTCAGATCATGTTCGTAAAGTTTATACATCGATTATAATTTGAAAGTCTGTGTCTCTTTTTTTCATTTCATTCGATGTGTATAGATATAGGACGATGTGGTATGAGTGCCAATGAGACAACTCTCCATCCAAGTCACAATTTATGAAAGTAAACCATTATAGGTCAAGAGACTAAGCTCCAATCGAACAGCAAGCTATAAAGGGCCACCAAAAGTATAGTGTAAAACCATTCAAACGGGAAAAACAACGGTCTAACCTATTTAAAAAAAATCGTAAGGGTTCTGCGGAATCCAGTGTCTCGCCTACTTTTGCTGTTAATCTGAGGATCAACAAAAATGAAGGGAAAAATCAATAAAATATTCCTTTCGCTACTATCATTTGATTGTAAGGAGCTTCTGAAATGTTCTGTACAAGTTTGGTAAAAATCCAGAATAGTTAATGAATCTAATAAATGTTTTAAAAAATTTAACAGTAGACTGTATGTAATAATAACTGGAAGAAAAACTAAGGTCATTTATAAGTAATATACGGATAAACAGGTGCAAAATTTTAACAAAATTTCCTTCTAGTTACTAGTTTTTGATCATAAACGAGCTTCAGTCCAAGATTGGTACAAATCCGGGACAATACAAGAAAGTTATTAAAATTTTTAAAACTTTAACCACAGAGTGCCGGGCAGAAAAATTAATTCCATTTCTAAGTAAAATACAGAAAAAATATATTCCTTTTTGACAAAATATACTTCTGGATACTATTAACTATCTCATGATCACAAACAAGCTTCAGAAAAACAAAAGAAGAAAATATACGACGTCGACGGAATGGATGATCGTTATATGTCACGCTTTTCCGACTAAAGTCGAAGGCTCGACAAAAACGAGAAACACTGAGGTCAAGGGGGTCCCAATAACAGCAAAACAGCAAATCGATTTGGCTTATAACAGATAACAAGGAATTAAAATGGACAAAAGCAGATAACAGTAAATAAAATATTAAAATAAGTCGGGTCATTGACAGATCCAGTATTTCTTATTACGGGTATAATCCTTTGTAATGAATTCCATTTTCTATGAACATGTTCTTAAAATTATGTATCTAGAATGTGTTTACTACTCAGTATATTTGTATACGCTCGTTTAAACGGGACGTATTATGGAATACTGTTGTCCGTCTGTCGTCAACATGTCAAATATTAACTCCAACACTCTTTAACCAATTTGCATAAAACTTTGGGAAAATGTTTATATCTATTGATGTGAGCTCCCCTTCGTTGTTGTTTTTTTTTTTTAACATAGATTTCAGATTTTAAAGTTTTTGAGTAATGGGGTTTTATTTAATAAAAATGTTGGTTTTTTTTCAGTTTTCTGATAATATCTCAAAAATCCTTTCACACATTTGCACGGAATTTTGGTGAATTGTTTATATCTATTGACATGAGCTCCCTTTCAATTTTTATAAATTTTAGATTTTACGTTATAGCTATAGTTGTAAGCGCCCTTTCTATTTTCATTAATTTTAGATTTTATGTTATTGAGTTGAGGGGTTCTATTCATTAAAAAAGGTGGTATTTTCCAGTTTTCGGACAAATAACTCAAAAATATTTTCAGCAGTTCTCATGAAACTTTGGTGTATTGTTTATATATATTGACTGAAGCTCTCTTTAAATTTTTATAAATATCTGATATGACATAAGGAAGTTATCGAATATTTCAAAAAGGGCGACGGGCGTATCATGCGCTAATGGTGTAGCTGTTTATTTGTTATAGAATACTTTTTTTCAGCATTTATTTTTAAACAGTTATCACTGTGTCTAAACCACACCGGCAAAATTTGCTCGGACTCGATTGTATCTAACATCCGGCACAATGACGGAACACCAATAGACAAACGAAAGGTAGGTTTCTCCTTATTTTTTTATTTTTTTTATGATATCGAAGAATATATATACATATACAACTATTTTTTATTGTGAGATGCAATATTTTCTACAACCGTTCTATATTAACGGAGAAATAAGTCAAAATGCATGTCAAAATGACGAATTGAGTGAACCTTGCCTCGAAATAGTTTAATTTCTCGTTAAATTGTTCACATTGTACGAAAAGAAAGGTACGGGAAGATAGATATTGACACGGAGATTGCAAATTTAGTTATTATGAGCATCTCAATAATTGTAACTCTGTGTATTGAACGAAAGAAATGGGTCATGTCAAAATGGAACTGGCCGGTTTCGTCAATGTATACAACCCGGTTTCGTCATTTAGACATGCATTTTGTTGTCTATAAATATAACTGAGGCATAAAAAATAACAATAACAGATCGTTCATCCTCAATGATGTTTTTTTCTAGTATGATTAGACCTGCTAGATCTGTATCGAAAGCCTTTGTTGCATACTTGGCAATGATATTGGGCTACACCTTTCTTGTGCTTTCCTGTCACATGGTCAGTTAGTAGATCTTTCCTGTCAAATCTCTTAGGGCACATTGAACACTGGAAACGTTTAGCATTAAGAGTGTTACACACTTTCAAGTGCCTCTTGTATGAACCTTGGTATGTGTACTGTTTATTACATTTTCCACACTTGAAAGGTTGATGTCCAATATGCGTGTTCATGTGGCCAAGATAGTGGGCGTTGTCTGCAAACGTTTTGTGACAGATCTTGCATTCATGTCTCCTTTTCTCTGTGTCAGAGTGACTTATTTCATGACGTCTGTGGCCACTTTTTGTTTTTATTTTTTTCCCACAAAAACAGCAAACAAACACATCTTGATCATCGGTCCTGTTGACTGCAGTTGAAACAGCTGATGAGTTTTCATTGATAAGTTCATGAAATGACTCATCTAATGCCTCAATTGTAACGTTTTCTGTCATCTGAAATAATAAAAAAAGCAACAGATTATTTAAAAATGTCTATCAACATGAAAAGTTCATACAAATTCCAAGCGACAACAACCCGACCATAGACCAGAAAACAGCCGAAGGCCACAATGGGTCTTCAATGAAGCTAGAAACTCCCGCATCCGGTGGCGTCCTTTAGTTGGCCCCTTAATAAATATGTATACTAGTTCAGTGAGAGTGGACTTCATAGTAAACTGCGAATACATGTATATTTATTATATTTAAGGGATAATTTTAACTATGACTAGAACACACCCGTGATATCACGGGTCTGTGACTGAATTAAAGTATATAACTATGCGCAAGCCTTATTTTAGTATTAGTATTGTCATCTGATAAAGTCATGCCGATTATAAGATACACAGTTTTTCTCTGCTTTCAAGTCTTTATGTTTGAATCCGTCGAACTGGAACTTATAAATTATTGGTAATATTAATTATTTGGAAAACAAAAAATCCTGGAATGGAGTATTTTTTTTACCAACAATGAAAACTGTATCTATACGTCTTATTTTTAGTCCAGATTTTTAGTATTCCTATTGTTATCTTAGAAAGTCTTACTGATTAAAATACTGCAATAGGTAACAATTTGACAATTAAGTCTGTCATATTAATCCTGAATACAACGTTTGGTGGTGCGCCTGTCAGATGCGGAACGTACAGATAAGGTAATAGGTAACAGGTGAATATACTATTGGTATCGGTAGCGGACTCGACCCGGAACTTTTTAATTATTGTCAATATTAATTCCGTTGAAAACAAAAGGGCCTGGAGTGGTGTAATTTTTAATCTACACCTTTGTACTATATTAGTTATATATAAAGTTGAATTCTGTGATTCGTCGTTTTTACGTGATGACGGCTGACAAATTGGACCTCGTAATTTTAGTATTATAGATACAAGTTTTGGCACAAATCGCGAATTTACTATACAGGCTCTGTCATAGGACGAGTTAAGATTTATTCATCATTTTTTATTATTTGTACTTTTGTTGTACTGTTTGTGTCAGCGACAACACTTTGACTCAGTCCATTCCCGAGTCACACGCTTGTAATTCCATGGTTGTCTTTGGTTGCTTTATACCATATGCGTTTTGAACATAAAATAGGCAGGTAGTTTTCTTGTTTGAATTGTTTTACATTTATAATTTAGGGCCCTGTTATAGCTTGCTTTCGTGCAGTTTGTGTGTTTTTCTCATTGTTTAAGGCATACGCTGACCTAAACTTGATTAATTCAACATCATTTTTGTGTCTAAAAGAAAGTTGTCTCATTGTTAATGTGTATAGGATAAGTGGTTACCGTCACTATACTTCTAAATAAGGCCTAGATATAAATGACGGTCATGTTTTGTAAAACAACTTTTATTCACATTGAAAATACAAAATTGTCAGATAATGTTTTCAAAAGTTATCTTGAAGTTTCAATTGAATTCGAACTGTAAAAAAAATGAATTTGAACTGTAAAAATAATGTGAAAAACATGCCTAGGAAAATAAATGTGCTTACCAGAAACGGGGAGAAAGTTACAAATCTCACTGCTATGGATGCTTAAGTGTGAAATCTCGCTTTAGTGCGTATGTAACACAGTATATATAGTACCAGAAAAGCTGGCAGGACTGCATGCATGATTAATTTGTGCAGAACAGTATAGACTATAGTCGGTTTGGGACTGTTCGTCAATGATTGAATGCATAGTGTATATAATATAGTAGAGTAAATTAAAATTATGGCACAATCAAAACACATACTTTTATTTTTCATCTTTACATACTACTATTATAAACAAAGAAAATATAATAATGTTACAAAATAATTAGATACCAGTGTTTGCTATTGAGTATTTATATTCCATTTAAAATTAGTTTGAAGTTAAGTGAAATAAGGGATACGCCTTTCATTAGGAAAATCGGAAAATGTGTATTATCATAATTAATTATGTCCAAAAGTGCCCCGGTTTAAAATAGATTTTAACACGCCAAGTTTACTTTACAATAAATATATATTTAAATCCTCGAAAGCCGTGCTAAAGTTGCTTTTCATAAATTGTTTGTTAAAAAAAACAAAAAACAAAACCGGGTGATATATATAGACGAAACCGGGTGATTGTGTAGTAACAACATTGACGAAACCGGTTTATTTTAATTTGACATGACCCTTTTCTTTCATTCCATACACAGAGATACACTTATTGAGATGCTCATAATAACTAAATTTGCAATCTCCGTGTCAATATCTATCTTCCCGTACCTTTCTTTCCGTAAAATAGTTGTATATGTATATATATTCTTCGATATCATAAAAAAAAATAATAAAATAAGGAGAAACCTACCTTTCTTTTGTCTATTGGTGTTCCGTCATTGTGCCGGATGTTAGATACCATCGAGTCCGAGCAAATTTTGCCGGTGTGGTTTAGACACAGTGGTTATAGAAACTCACACATGAATTTAATTTAAATAGTGTGTAATAAAATTGAGAATGGAAATGAGGAATATGTCAAAGAGAAACAAATGATGTCTAGTAAAAATTCAATGGCAGTTATGGTATCAAAGCAGGTCCAATTGACATATACTTTTTGTGTTTGTTGCTACTAAAAAATGACATTAAAGAGTTTGAAAATATATATTCACATTCTGACTTTTTTTAAATGCCCATTTAATGAGGTGTGTGAATTTTTCTTAATAAGACCATGAGGCAAAGTGGTATATAGGGTAGAAAAATCAAAAGCACCAATTATAAGCATGCAATTTATCAAGTACCTCGAACCAATTTTTGACACTCCAAAAGTTATTTTTGACACTATTTTCATAGGCTCAATTTGAACAATTTTTTATCAGGCTTTTGATTGCACCAAGTGTACTAGTAAGTAGAATACATAGTTTAGTAGGGGAACAATGGCTTGAAGACAAAATAAATCTTTGTTGCTATGTGCAGTTTCGGAACCCAGTACATGGTTGGAACCTTCATTGTACAATGTGTTTGGTTCTGCTTGAAAAGAATCACAGAGCTGAGTCAATGTACCATATTAAATAAAAGGTTAACTGTTTGTAAGGACCTAGTCCTTAATTGAGATTCTTGTCAGATATTCCTGGCCATATGTTTTCCTTTTTGTCATAATTTTTATTAAGAATTGTTCTTGGTACGGGAAACAAGGAACATTATCCTCATACAAAAAAATAAGATAATTCTAAATACATGTTCCAAAAAATGGAATTTATTACAAAGGATAATCTAAAGATATACTGGAATTGTCCTGGACCTCACTTCTGTGATGGGTATATGTTAATGGAATCCTTCTCAGAATACAGGACCAACTTATTAGTAGTGGTAGACCCCAATGTCCAATGATCTTCAATTTCTACCGAAAATTTGCTGTTAAAAAAATGCTAACATTCCATTCCAATTTTCAATAACAGTTAACAGCAAATACATTATCACAATAACAGATAACAAAAAAACTAAAAGCCCAATAACAGCTAACAAAGAATAAGACATAACAGCTAACAGCAAATATATTTTCAGAATAACAGATAACAAAGAATTAAATTGCCCCATAACAGCATAACAGTTAAACCCCTTGCCCCCCTCAAACCAGTGAAATAATTTTTAAAGAACAATATTAATATTATACATGTGTTCCACAGATTTTTAACAAACTGGTATCTCATGGAATTATATCTCTCGAACAAGTCGTTAGTAAATAGGACCCTTTTAAAAAATATATTTGAACAAAAGACACAACGAGCACATCATAGCATATGTAGTGTTACAGCCGATTTCATTGAGTGTGTAGGCAAATGCAATATGTTTGGTTCGCTAGACTACCCTCCTTAAGTGTAGATTAGTCCCACTGATAACCAATCCATCTGTCTGTTGGACTAGGCCACTTCGAAAGGAGGGTAATACACGGCGGTTCAGCTATCATGCAAGCTTACCAAAGATATAACCTGTGACTACAAACTCAATGAAATTGGCTGTAAAAGTTTTTAAATCAGTAGAGGTATATATGTCTGTAGATCTGTAATCGATTCATACATCATTAACTAAGCCTGCAGACTGAGAGTATATCTTCAAAACGATCGCAAACTTGTTTAAATTGCTCATCTGGTTTTAAATTCATATGCTTCTTATATTATGGTACATGCCAAAAGCCTGCATTTATCAAATCTGATTGTTTATACCTATTTTGTGATCGAGACAAGGACTTTTCAAAGGGTTTTCTGATGCTCAACATTGATTTTTGTTCAAAGTCTATACACTTATTTTATGATAGTAACAAGGACTTAACAAAGGAATTTTCTGATGCTTAACATTATTTTTTGCTCAACGACTACATGAATAAATTGCTTTGCCGAGTGCAGCTGGATATGACCGAAGATGTCCAACTTGAACAGGTGGGGCAAAAATAGACACTATATTTCTTGGTATACAGGTCTGAATTTGGATTGTCATTAAATATTTGACACATAGTAGGTTTCTGGCACAGAATAACTGTAGTCAAAGAATTTATATTCAATTTTTTGCTTTGGTGCAATACACTATGCTGCTGCGAATTGATCCCCAATTGTTATACCCCCCTTTTTTTTGTTTGCTAAAAACTAATATTTGAAGAAATTTTCTTTTTAATTTCTGAAATCGAGAAAAAAAAATCATTAGTCCCCACCCTTTTCCCCAAAAAAAATCTTCCATCAAGATACGGTCATACGACTTACTAAGATGTCATATGTAATCCGCAAAAGACCTCATGGTTTTATAATGAACCAGTATGAATTTTTAGTATTTAGGTAAAAAACCATAAAAATTAGAACTGCAAATTAACATTTAACCTTGACCTCAATTTGATGGTCATAGGTCAGTGATCTCAAATAGAAAGATCCAAGGTTATACACTTTTATGGTTGAGGAGTAATGCTGATTTCAAATACATAAGGGGACAAAACTATAAAGGGTGACCGAAACACTCAGACTTAAACGATGTTGTGAACAATTATTTGGCAAACACTTTTGAATAAAGATAACAAGCAAGGTTCAAGATTTTGAACCTGACCTTGTTCTTTGACCTTGACCTCAATTTCCTCCAAATGGACAAATAAAAAAAAATGTTAGGCCTCTATGACTTTATGACTTATGGTGTATGAAATAATTCAACATATCACAAAAGTTAAATTTTTAAAGGGAAATAACTCACATAAGATGTCTATGGTTAAGTTTAACTGAAGAATCCTTAAAGATAAACAATTTTACAAAAACAAATTTGTGGATATATTTAACAGTTTCAGAGAAATTAAGATAAAAAGAAAAGGGGGTTCAGGGAGGTAACTCCTATAAGAATAAATGTTGGGTTACATAAAGTGAATGGGGAAATCCCTAAACACTGTACGACATCAAAACAAAAGCTAAAGGTCTTTCCACGAAAAACGGAAACAATCAAAATACAGTAAGGTCTTTCCATTAAGATAGAAAATTTGAGGCTACATCTTTGCTCTGTGCCAATTTGCTGTGACAACCACTGAGAATTAAAAACTAAGCCAACAAGAATGTGTGCCCCAGTACACAGATGCCCCATCTGCACTATTATTTTCTATGTTCAGTGGACAGTGAAAACAGGGTAAAATCTCTAATTTGGCATTAAAATTAGAAAGATCATACCATAAAGAACATATGTGTTCTAAGTTTCAAGTTGATTAGACTTCAACATGTTCAACTTCATCAAAATCTACCTCGACCAAAAACTTTAACCTGAAGCGGGACAGATGAAAAGAAGAACAGACAGACGGCGACGCACAGACCAGAAAACATAATGCCCATAAATGGGGCATAAAAACATACATCATTTTCTAATAGCTATGGGTTGTATTTATCAATGTTTATTTAAAAAAATGTCTCATCATTAACTTCTGCATAGTTCAATAGGTCTTGTGCATTATTTAATGTAACATACAAATGTAGACAGACCTGTTCTAAATCATAGTTCCAAAGAGTTCAAATCATTTAAACTATGTAATTGGAAATTGTTATCATGTAGGAGCAATTTGTCATTCATAAACAAATCATTAACCATTCATCACAGAGAATTTTGCTACCTTAAAGAAGCAGAATTACATTAAATTTCATTGAACAAAATCATCATGCATTAAAGTTATCATAAAATACTTTCAGACTTGCAGGAGTATTGATTCTTTCCTAACATTGACAGATCTACACATTGTAGCATGATAACGTAACGGTACCCAAATTGCACCTATTTAGCAAAAAAAGCAGTGGAAATCTTACAAGATTTCCTAGCGACTAAACAAGTTGTATTTTAATGATCCGATATAATGCACGTCTTTCAACATAGGTAAATATATTTAGATATACACAAAACGTTTACAGTATTATCAACAGATGAAGTGTTTACTGAAAAAGCAAAATGTACTGAAACGTCGCCATGTAACGACATCAAAACGTCATCTTTTTAAAATTAGCAAATACAATATGCTTCAAGTATCCATTTCTTAAAAAAAGAAGAGTCAGCATGGACAAATATCCAATTGTTCAAAATATTTGAAATAAGTAAACAAAAGCTCTGTTATTCGACTTTTGACGATGCAAATTTAAGCATGGATGCATTTTGGGTACTCCTCATTACAGAATCATTGATGGTTTTTCAGGTTAGTACAGACCAATTTTTCGATGATTCCATATGAATTGAAAATCAAATTGATGTACCTATATAATAAAGAAGGATACGGCTACAAAATAAACACAAAATGGAAATGTTTGTCTTGATCATAAAAAAACGTAGTTGAAAAAACTGTCAAAATAGGTGCAATTTGGGTACCGTCACGTTACATATATAAGCAAAAAGGCAACTGATTTGAACAGAAAACACGACTGAGGCAGTAAAATATCAGAAAGAATGAACATTTTTTCTATATCTATACTTCTTTCATTGTCTGTCATCCCTCAAAAACTTAATAATCACTTCTGTAAATTTTTAATTTGGAAGGACATCATGTTGTAAATCATTGCTGATGATGTCATCTACAGTTAAATAGTTACATTCTTAGTTTTTAAACTGATATCTTGTTATAACAGGATGTATGGTTACCATGATTACAGAGTCTTTGGCCCAATAGGCTACTCGGATACCGTTTTTGGAAAAGCAAGAAAAGTTTTTTGGAAAAGCAAGAAAAGTTTTTTGGAAAAGCAAGAAAAGTTTTCTGCAAAATCAATTTTGAGAACGACAATTTTGTCTGGGAGTCTACTGCTTAATGTTCTAAACTGATTTTATTGCAACAAACAAATGATACAGTAGGAACGGCAGTTTATCCAATAGTTGAACAAACAACTGTTGAGCTGGGGAAACAAATGTAACCAAATCCCATTTTTGCCATTTTAGTTCTTCAGTATGGTAAAATTAGTGGTTCCATTCTTTTACTTAGATTCTCTGTTCCACAATTCACACATTTTCCTTCTATAAAAGTAATTTTGTTATATTAAACCCCATTTTTGTCACACAAAATCATATTTACAGCTTATCTTTCTAATTCATGTAATTCTTAACTTATGTAATTGTTGTTTATTCTTAAATCATGTATATAGTAACATACTGCAAAATGGTTAAAAGTCATGATTTTCAAATTCACATTTTCACAATATTCACATACATGACATAGACACTAGATTAGTTTTCTCTGATTCTGTAATTATACTTTCTTTGGTTTTCTGCTTTCCAATCTTAAATAATTCTGTCATTGACTTCTGAAGCACAGATTGATGGTCTTCAGTTCTGTATTTGCTTTCATAGCTTTTATATTTGGTACAGTATGTCTTCACGTACAAGAATTTTTTTAACAGAATCTGTAGTATCCTTTGAAACAGTATCCTTTTTTCGTTTCTGTTCAATGTTTTATACCTTTTAGAAGGACTTGTAGGCAAAGCTGATTTGACCCTGCTTATTGGTTTGGCCTATGGTTTTGACGCCGGTTTGGCCTATGGTTTTAACACTGGTTTTGCCTATGGTATTTACACTGGTTTGGCCTATGGTATTTACACTGGTTTTGGCCTATGGTTTTGACACTGGTTTGGCCTATGGTATTTACACTGGTTTGGCCTATGGTTTTGACACTGGTTTGGCCTATGGTTTTGACACTGGTTTTGCCTATGGTATTTACACTGGTTTGGCCTATGGTTTTGACACTGGTTTTGCCTATGGTTTTGACACTTGGTGACATTTATCATTTTGAACAGGTACTATGTTACTATCTGTATTTAAAATTATATTGGATGTTGTGTCCATTTAATAACATTGTTGAACTGCAAGCTTGTTTAATTTTGTTTTCTATAGTTTCAACTTTTCTTCTTTTGGTCTTTTTCTTTTATTTTTCTTTTCTTTTGTGGAAAAAGGGTTTCTCTGTATTGCCTCTTTTTTTCTCTTTGCACTCTTTTTCTCTCTTCTTCTTTCTTTAGTTCATGTCTTGTCAGACATGTCAGAATGTTTTTACTTACAGACTTTTTACAGTGACTTGACTGATAGTGTTGCTATCCAACAATTGCAATTCATTCAAAATTTTGACCAAATTGCAATTTGTTTTATTAAACCAAATTGTTCAACTGGTCAGAAATTTGAACAAATTGTTCAGTCAAAATGTGAAAGTGCAAGGTGATAAAATAAATCATACTTACAATCCTATAAGACTTTAACTCCACTGTGTTGATGTTATTTCTAAATTAGTTTATCAATCTGTATAGGTATATATAGCTATTACCATACTAAAGGTGAACTGTTTTATTTGTAATTGCTATAAAAATGTCCAAACTAAGCTTTTATATAGTTTTTCTTTCAAAATGTATTCTATATTCATAAGAATCACACAGTATATGAATAAAAACATCATATTCAGTAAAATAATTTGTAAAATTGCAATATATTTGTAGGAAGGGGAGATAATCTTTTTTGGTTTCAAAAAGTCTTTATTCAAAAGAATAGTATTTTAGGTTATTTTCCCAAGGAAACTTATCAATAGCATATTGTTATTTCACATATAGTTTACTGAATATATGATGTATTATTTTAAATGATATATGATTCTTATATTTTCGAAAGAAAAACTATATAAAAGCTTAGTTTGGACATTTTTATAGCAATTCAAAATAAAATAGTTGACCTTTAGTATGGTAATGGCTATAATATAACATATATGATATAATATATCAATACACTGAATACAGTGGAGTTAAAGGCTTATAGGATTGTAAGTATATTTTATTTTATCACCTTGCACTTTCACATTTTGACTGAACAATTTGTTCAAATTTTTGACCAGCTGAACAATTTGGATTAATAAAACAAATTGCAATTTGGTCAAAATTTTGAATGAGTTGCAATTGGTATAATTATATTATATCATATATGTTATATTATAGCCATTACCATACTAAAGGTCAACTATTTTATTTTGAATTGCTATAAAAATGTCCAAATTAAGCTTTTATATAGTTTTTCTTTCGAAAAGGATTTTATATTTATAAGAATCATATATCATTTAAAATAATACATCATATATTCAGTAAACTATATGTGAAATAACAATATGCTATTGATAAGTTTCCTTGGGAAAATAACCTAAAATACTATTCTTTTGAATAAAGACTTTTTGAAACCAAAAAAGATTATCTCCCCTTCCTACAAATATATTGCAATTTTACAAATTATTTTACTGAATATGATGTTTTTATTCATATACTGTGTGATTTTTATGAATATAGAATACATTTTGAAAGAAAAACTATATAAAAACTTAGTTTGGACATTTTTATAGCAATTACAAATAAAACAGTTCACCTTTAGTATGGTAATAGCTATATATAACTATACAGATTGATAAACTAATTTAAAAATATTCCAATCCATCAGTCACGTCTCAGTCATTACAGCTGAACGGACGTGCTGGGCCAGCTCTCCTTTACCCGCTATCTTCGATGAGGGTTTACGGTTAGATATCAACGACTTACTACTTAAGATGACAGAAACCAATCCATGCCGTACAGATAGACGTAGTAGTTGGCGTACCCGCGTTAACATGCACTCCAAAACCATTGTATCATGGGGAGTGTTATGCCGATTAACGTCCGAGGGCTGTATCCTAGGCTGTTGGGTGATACGACCTTCATTTCACTGCCTCACGGCTTTGGTCCTGATAACGCTTCCTGTCATCTTTCGAACTACGTCCGAGATCATCTACCAGTACTCCATCATCGAGGCTAGCGGGCTGCCAAGCTGACCAAACTGGCCCTGAAAGCAGCCGTTAGTGAAGAAATAACATCAAAATAGTAAACAAAGAAAAAAATCTACTCACCAAAACCAAGATGGCGGCCTCCATTCGGCGTCCTCTACTACCAGTTCCTGACCCACGGCAGAAAATATTTAAACGCTCACCAATCGCCTTCGGGCACCGAGCCGACCGTGCGAGGGCTGTATAGCCAGTCAAGGTCGTTAAACACTTCCATTTGTTAAAAATAACATCAACACAGTGGAGTTAAAGTCTTATAGGATTGTAAGTATGATTTATTTTATCACCTTGCACTTTCACATTTTGACTGAACAATTTGTTCAAATTTCTGACCAGTTGAACAATTTGGTTTAATAAAACAAATTGCAATTTGGTCAAAATTTTGAATGAATTGCAATTGTTGGATAGCAACACTATCAGTCAAGTCACTGTAATATGTTCTATTTTTTTCCTTTCACGCATATTTCGCATCCTTATTCTACTTCTTTCTTTATTTTCTTGTTTCTGTTGTTCATTCCACTTTGCTCGTCTTTCACGATTTACTTTCGCATGTTTTTGTTTTTTGTTCAATTCTGGAGTATCTTGACTCTGTGCTGATTGTAGGGCTTTCAATCTCATTTCAAATCTTTTTCCCATCTTTAAAATAAATTATAAAGTCATGAATGTTTAAGTTCACTATGAACTAGTATTACAAAAATCATTTAGAATTTATAGGCAACGGTGTTTTAATAAAGATTTTAATATGACACACTTTTTTTGCTTTGTGAACCTTGTCTCGTCTGTGTTTATGTTTGAATTTTTTCCACTTTGTATTGATCTAATGAGTAATGTCTTATTTAACAGATTTTGATAGTTTGTTCTTATGCTGTGCTGTTACACCACTGTTCCAGGTTAGGCATGTTAGGGGATGATTGACCACTCACAAACATATTGAACCCTACCACATTCTTTATGTGACTATCCCAAGTCAATAGCCTGTGGTTCAGTTGTTGTTGTTGGTTCATGTCAGTTATATTTCTTTTCTGTTATTGCTTTGCTATAAATTAGGCAGCTACTTTTCTCGATTGAATTAGTGTTTATAATATTTTTCATGTCAAGGCCTTTTATAGCCAGACTATAGGCATGATAGGGTATGGGTTTTTATCATTGTTGAAGGCAATACGGTTGCTTACTTTATTTGAAATTTAGTGGAAAGTTGTCTCTGACAATAATACCTCTACTCCTTATTTTTATATAGCAATGTTCTTATTCCAAAAGGGGCCTTGGTGGTTGAGTGGTGTAAGTAGTTACTACGGTATTCACTAGCGTCAAAACATCAAAACTTAAAAATCAAATCTAATTCAAATAAAAAAATGGGGTGCATGTGTGTGACGTCAAAATGAAAATTGTAGCTGCCAAAATAATGTGAAAAAAGAATGAAATCAATTTCAAACAGATCTACATTAGTATGTATGAGTACATCCTTTACAGTGACTGCATAATAAACACGGTCTGATATATGTCTTATATTTTATTGAATTGAAATTTGTAACAAAATTTGATTCACCTATCAAAACCGTTCTTGATGAGTCAGGAACACTGTAGTCTACATCAGGTTTATGCAGAAAAAAATAAGTTGTCTTGGTGTGTTCATATACAGTTCATATACATTATACATGTATATAACTCTTGGATCCTTGGCCATTTGAAATCCACTTTGGTAACCTAAAAAATAACATTGCATGTGAAAACTTGATAAAAATGTGTGTACAATGTTCAAGGAAACACATTAAAATTGTTATAAACTAGAGGCTCTAAAGAGCCTGCGTCGCTTACCTTGGTCTATGTGAATACTTAACAAAGGACACAGATGGATTCATAACAAAATTGTGTTTTTGTGATGGTGATATGTTTGTAGATCTAACTTTACTGATCTTTCTTGCTGCTTGCAATTATCTCTATAATAAACTTGGCCCAGTAGTTACAGTAGATAATGTTAGTGAAAATTAAATTGTTAACAAGAATGTGTCCTCAGTACACGAATGCCCCACTCGCACTATCATTTTCCATGTTCAGTGGACCGTGAAATTGGGGTAAAAACTCTAATTTGGCATTAAAATTAGAAAGATCATATCATAGGGGACATGTGTACTAAGTTTGAAATCGATTGGACTTAAACTTCATCAAAAACTACCTTGACCAAAAACTTTAACCTGAAGCGGGACAGACGGACGGACGAACGGACAGACAGACGAACGAACGAACGGACAGACGGATGGACGGACGCACAGACCAGAAAACATAATGTCCCTCTACTATCGTAGGTGGGGCATAAAAATTGACTATAAAGGGCAATAACTCCTTTGGGGGTCAATTGACCTTTTTGGTCATGATGACTTATTTAGGTTTTACTTTGCTGTACATTATTACTGTTTATAGTTTATCTCTATCTATAATAATATTCAAGATAATAACCAAAAACAGCGAAATTTCCTTAAAATTACCAATTCAGGGGCAGCAACCTAACAACAGATTGTCCGATTCATCTGAAAATTTCAGGGCATATAGATCTTGACCTGATAAACAGTTTTACCCCAGATTTGCTCTAAATGCTTTGGTTTTTGAGTTATAAGCTAAAAACTGCATTTTACCCCTATGTTCTATTTTTAGCCATGGTGGCCATCTTGGTTGGTTGGCCGGGTCACCGGACACAATTTTAAACTAGATACCCTAATAATGATTTTCGCCATGTTTGGTTAAATTTGGCCCAGTAGTTTCAGAGGAGAAGATTTTTGTAAAAGTTTATGGACGACGGACGCCAAGTGATGAGAAAAGCTCACTTGGCCCTTTGGGCCAGGTGAGCTAAAAAGGTAGGAAAGTTGAATATTTTGTGTAAAAATTTACTACAAATACATATAATTATTACTGTTAGTAACAGAATTGTTTTCAATATTTGAATAGATTAAACAATATAAAGTACTACATGTACAACATGTACAAGGGATGATCAAATAAATGTACAAACTAATTTCTTAATTTACTGTATCTTGAAGCCATGAAAGCTGAAAGAGTTCCAAACATTTCAGAAAAAGATCACATGCAGGTATGCTTTTTGTTCATGAATACATTTACTTTCATATTATTAAATGTAAAAATATAGTTACCTCTGTGTCATAAATGGACAATACTGCTTGGTGGTATATTTATCTGAACGCTATTTTGTCATGTTTGTTTCCTTCATTAAAGTCAATTACATTATAACATGCAGTTGGTGGTCTGTGTTACATTTATTTTTCCATAATGGATCCATTGTCGTTAGAGAAGATACATGTATCGCAATATATGTGTTGACAGATGCCCAAAATTTACTCTGCCATCTTGGTATAAAAAGGCCGGGATTATCCTGGAAGAATGCAGTCTCACACTCAATTCTTATAGCTTCCTCAAGACAGTACTCGCAAATGGTGTTAAAGGAAAGCCGCAAATAGACTATACTATTTTTTACATTTTCTGTTTTAATTCACAAGTTTAATATATAAACTTATCTAACCAAATTTCGGGTCCACCGGGGAAAACATACATTTGTAAACCTTATACTCTTTTACAACATTAAACTTGCCATCCAGAACTTTATACAACAAAGATTGAAATACTTTTGACATGACACTTTCACCACCTGACTCGGGAAACCATAAAAAATGGCTAACTTTGCCAATATCTTTTAACCAATTTATATCATAATTTATTCATTGTTGCTTTCATGTGCACCAAACAATTATTTATTTCATTACATGTACAAATAAATGTATTCAAAACATGCAAGTATATATTTCTGATGTATCATGATGTATTGCAAGCACATACATGTAACATACATGTACGACTTAAATGAACATTGCACATGTACATGTATACACTGTTGTAATATACATGTATGGTAATAAAAGATAATTTTAAGCAATTTACAAAGAACAAATGAACCTCACCATGCTCACAGACCAAGGAATTATAACAATTTTTTTTTTTCAAAATAAATCATCATGTCTTATACAATTTTGTCAAATGAAGGTAAAATTGAGAACGGTCACAGGAAATGTGTCCTACAGACAGCAACCTGATCAACATGCATGACATGATCAAAGAGCAGTAAAAAATGTAAAAGCCAAAGGTGTATTTTTTTCAATTGAACTGTTCAATACCATGCATACATCATTTCAAGACCTTTTATAGCTGATTGTGCAGTATGCTCAGTGTTGAAGGCTATATTGACCTAAAGTTGTTAATTTCTGTGTCATTTGGTCTCTTGTGAGAGTTGTTTCATTGGCAATCAAACCACATCTTCTTTTTTTTTTATAAATAAACAATTTTTTAAAGAATGGTTTATTAAAAATAAATGGGGAATGTGTTCTTGGGACACAGATGATGCCCCTGCTTGCATATAAAGTTATAAAGGGACATAACTCCAGAACTGTAAAAGTGATGCTACCCAAATTTGTACTTGATCTGAGTTTTGTGGTAATAAGCATTGTGTATAAGTTTCATATATTATATTTGGTTGAGGCAAACTAAAGCTAGATGGAGAGTTAGACTTGGATAGAGAGTTGTCTCATTGGCACTCATACCAGATCTTCCTAGTGTACATCATGTACATGTACATGTGTATATATCTACATGTATTAGAAACCAAAAATTCAGCAATTTTCTATTTGTAAATGGGCATGAGCCTTGACCATGTTGACTCTAGAATGGCAAAAGTGACAGCAGAAACAATCAGAAAAAACTTACTGTGTCTTGTTCTTCTTTTATAACAAAATCATTGTGACTTTCCTCCTGGTCATCAGCATCACCAGCATCATCATCATTATCATCGTTATCCCCTGAATCTTCCACAACATCACCACCTTCCTCCCCCATTCCTACTACTTTAGATACTAACTGTTCAGCATATTGTTTAACAGATTCTGTAGAACTTTTTAACTTTTTATTTTTCCCTTCCAAAGTTTTCTTATTTGGTCTTTTTTGTTTTAATTTATTAGATTGCGACGAACCTGATTCTTCTTCCATAGAATCTAACTCATTATCAGAATTATCTTCATCACTATTTGGTTCCTGTTTGATAATAAAGTCTTGTAATGAACGTCCTTCTGTCGATTCCGGTAATTTAGGAGTATTTGATATGTTAGTGTTTTGAATATCATGATTATCATGGTTCATGTGATTATCATTAGAATGTACAGTAGAAACAGATTTAACAAACATTTGTCCATCCCGATTCGTAGCTAAGTAAATTGGGTGTGGTTCACTCTCTGAGTCCTGATTGTTAACTGTATTGATCTCAAACAACTCATTTGTGTGCTTTTTTGATACTGCATTACTATTGCCCCTTTGAAATTCTTTTCGATTCAGTAGAGATTGGAAGTCTAACTTTTTGCAGAGATTTACAAAATCCTTAATGTCTGAATCACCAGTAAGATCTACTTCTCCAGTATATAAATAGGATACTAATGTCTCTACAATTTTCTTATTAAATTCTGTTAAATCAAATGTATTTATATCACCACATAGAAAACCTTTTGACTTCAAATGGCAGCTCTCTGCAGCAGCTAACACGACACGGTGAACTGGGACTAGACCAGAGTTCGTCTCTATGTAAAAATCACTATATTTTCTTTCTTTTCTTAAAACATTCAAAGTTTTCAGCAGTTTTTCCCCATACCTATCTTCTTTAAGAAAAACTTTTGCCATCATTCACTGTAAAAATATAAAAATACTAGTTAGTCAGAATTTTTGTTCATAATTATATAACAATAAACATGTTAAACATGTTAGTTAAACAATTGATAATGGACAAAAAGTCTTAAAAAAAAAAGTTTTAAGATGTGGGTCAAGTAAGTGAAGTGTCTTGAGGGAAATGGAAAAACCTTGGTTAATAAATAATAAATTGCTTTGCCGAGTGAAGCTAGATATGACCGCAGAGGTCCAACCCTGAACAGTTGGGGCAATCAAAGAGCTGATAGCTCTGAAGTGGAAGAAGGTGAATAAAAGGTAACTTGAATTACCATAAAAGCAGCCCCACTTACCCAGGCTGCTTTGTTCCATTATCGTTAAAATGTATTTTTTTTCTTCAAACAAGAAAAGGTCATAAGTACATGGATTTCCCATCCGTACAATCATTTTCTATGTTCAGTTGACTATGAAAATTAGGTAAAATCTTTAATTTGGCAGTAATTAAGAAGATCATATCAAGGGGAACACATGTGTACTAAGTTTCAAGTTGATTGGATTTCAACTTCATCAAAAACTACCTCGACCATAAACTTTATAACCAGAAGCAGGACGGACGGACAGACTAGAAAACATATTGCCCATAAATGGAGCATAACAATAGTAAGACTTGTTACATACCTGCCAACTTTTGAAAGTTCCCATATGGGTTTTTACTGCACAACAATTTTAAAGGTTACAATTTTTAGCGACGTATTTTGCAAGATCTGGATTGTCTAGAAAAAGTGTCATATTTGTATGATGAACTTACATGCCTTTTCTAGTTATATATTAAATCGGTAGAAAAAATATACATGAAGCTAGCAGACCAGGGTTTATTTTCCAGATTAAGAATATTAGATGCTTGTTGAAATTTCCAATTTTGAATTATGCACAAAGATGGACCTTTAACAGGTTGGGAACAACACTCCAAATGAGGGTAACCTAACTGGAAGATCATCACAACCCACTGTAAAAAATGAACACAAAATAGAATTTTTCAATAAAATGCTGAAAATAGGCTTTAAAGTATTAAAATGCATTGCAAAAAACAAATATTTCATTAAATAAATTTAAGTAGAATATTCCTATGATATTCCTTTTCATATTGGATACAAATTTTATTGAGTCTACTGCAGACACTTTGTAGTCAAAGTGTTTCAACTGAGGTACTACACAGGCGTCAAAAGGCGTCATTATGGAGTAAAGGGGGTGGCGTCAAAAAGCGTCATTATGAGGATGGTCAAAACTTAACATCATGTTTTTTTATCGACATAAATTTTGTCATAAATGTAACCAAATGATGTAGAAATTGTGTTTTTTCTTCAAATTTCCATCAAATTGTAATGTTTATAGTTCCATTATTGCCTCTCTATTTGAATAAAATAAAATAATAAGAAGAATCTGTTTCTTGTTTTGTTTTGTTTTGTTTTTGACAAATGATTGTTCACTGCTAGCAAATGAATCATTATATTTATATATCTTATTTGTATATATTTTTGTTCATGTCTTCATCTCCTTATCATTTGTAAATGTATAGACAAATAAGAAAGAAATAAGCTCCACATGTATATTTGGAACATCGTAAATTAATTATAATACATTCAGTTGTAAACAAAATTAGGATATAAACTTCAATTTAATCCTTGAAAGGAGGTCTAGATTGCTAAAATAATTTATAAATTTTAATTTTTTTATTTGTCCAAAATCATTTAAATTCATTTAATCAACATCCTTTTATGATTATTTGATTAAAATATTAATCATTTATAGTCTTTTTACAATTTACATTTTTAAAAGCAAAATAACTGAAAACAGGATAAAACAAAGGGAAGTAACAAAAAAGTATTTCAATATTCCCAATACACATCATTTTGATAACACAACGGCAGTTAGCCGGAGGTAAACATCGTTGATTACCAGTATGTTTGACACCCAAGCTGTCAAGTGAAGCCATATAATTATACATCTTCTTTGATGTTCAGGTAAAATTTAACACAGGTGTCAATTACACCCGTACAGTAGTAAGAAATGATCAAATATGGCGTCTGAAAAATTTCATACACGGGAGTTTTTTCTCCTAAACGGGAGGTTCACATGTATGTTACGAAGGGCATCTAATTCACATGATTTAGAAAGGAAAACCATGAATAAAGACAACACTTTATATATCCCTTTTATTTATATAAAAACAAAATCTTCTTGTCTGCAGGATTGCAAATTCGTAACTTCAAGGGCGAAATTGTAAACAGGGCGAGTTGTCCCGATACCAAATTCACGCATGCGTAATACAAATATCTACAGTTAAAACATCCTGTTACAAGTAAACAAATAACATTATAACGTTCATGTGGATGAGATGAAATCTAATAATTTACATAAATAAAAGGGTCATATTTACGATAGTGATTGTTTTACAATCATAATTTACAAATTAAATGATTCAGATGCCTAATCATGTGTAAAAATCAGTGTCAGGAATCTAAGTTGTTTTGAAATTGTAATACACGAAATGAATGCGGCATACGGAGACTCAATGCCAATGGTCAGCCCCTTAAGTCTTCAGAAGACTTGACGTCTTCTTCCACTAAAAATGGACACAATATTAGTGCCTGATACAGGCATGACAGGTCTGAATTTTGATTGTAATTATGTATTTCAGGGCCGTAACTAGCCTCTTTTAATAGTGAGGCAAAATGTATTTGCTGAGACGAAAAATTTTTGGCGAGGGGTCTGGGGGCTGCTCAAGGCCCTCAGAGGCTCTGAGAAGAATAACGCAAAATCGTACATTCTGAGCGTTTCCCAGACTTTTTTACATTGAAACGCAATTAATATTTAGCTATTTTTTCGACATTATTCTGGCCTCAAAGCTAAAACATAGATTGTAATTTAAGACTTTACAGTTTCACAGGGACATCATTAAAAGTAGACCGATATGTAGGATAAAGCAAAATCGTAAATCTCATAATCATTAAAACCGGATCTGTCTGTCGATCTGTTCTTGCCTTGTATTGTGCTTAAGACTTTTAAAAAAAAAATTATTTTACTAGATTTAAATATAGTGAAAGTGCAGTATTTTGATTGTACTAGTACTGCTTAAGTCGTCACTAAGGACCATCTTGACCTTGTTTTATGGTATTAATGATGCTTTTATTGTTGAAGACACTCCAGTAACTATCAAGATAAAGAACAAGAATAAAAACTTTGACATTGATCATTACATCTTTTTCTATGCATTGACTTTGTGTGAGATTAGGTTTCGTGCACTTTTATTCTATATTCCTTTACTTTGTGTTAAAGGGTCTGACTGAACACGGCTTAAGGGGGCTCCTTGGTATAAATCAAATTTTTTTTCTAATATAGGATTTCGCTATATTTTTTTATAAACGAACTTTATCATATACTTAAAAGAGATATGAAATAAAATGATGGGGTCACCGTTCATTTAAGCTCACAATCTGCCTCTGGAAGAAGCATACATTTTTGTTAATGTCCTTTTTTTCTGTTGAACTAATAGGAGAAATAATTAGATGTAATATCAAAATAAAAAAATAACCTAATTACAGAAATTGCTTAGATTTTACAATTATTTAGTTTATGTACAACTTATTTGAAAACAATAATAAAAAATATAGTTAAAAAAGATATTTCAAATTTAATGCCAAAAATGGCATTTTTGCACCAAAGGGAGATAATTTGGAGCTTTTTCAATGACAAACATTTTAAAAGCCATCTGGGGCTAAACCGAATCAATTTTTTGGTTGATTTTTGTTCCATATCATGAAGTAATAACCATGATAACTAATAGTGTAATAAATAAAACTTGTAATGAAAAAAAAAAGGTTTTAATTTTTTGCTGAAATTTTTGTACCCAGGAGCCACCTTAATGCAAGTTTAACCCTTCAATGTAAAAGGTCATATTGCAATGCATTGATGATTTTGTATAGATAGATGACTTGATACGGGGAAATTAGAGGTCTTACTTTAATTTAAACCATGTCAGCTACATGTATCTAGTTTTATCTACAAAAAAGGCCAGTTTTCTTTGATATAAAATTCAACTCTCCATGCAGAAACAACATTTTTTTTGCTGTGTCCAGTAGCATCGTATATATTCTTAAATATATTGGTAAGGACGCAAAAAAAATATTAAAAAATGAAATAGCCAAATGATGAAAAGAAAATATGAAATGACAAATGTACCCACACAAGAGACAGATTATTTGGTCTAGGGTACAGTAAATGCTCAAACGTTTTTAGGTCTTTTTTTACCCTACTGCACATGCTGCACAGGAGTTTGAAATCCTAGCAATAATGGTGTAAAAATATGACAAACTCGACTATCACAGTAGAGCTTCTCTCGTCTCTTCGAGAGAAGATCTCCTGTGAAAGTCGAGTTTGGAATATGTTTGAAATCCTAGCAATAACCAGTCAGGGCTATTACAGGAAAATAACATACATTTGTTATTGTAGACTAAAAAATCAAAGAACTGTGATAACGTATGTATGTTACATTTTTCAAAGGGACAATATATATACATCATTAATTTCGTTAAAATTATAATAGCCTTTCAAGACCTAATAATACACCTTATCGCTAATCCCTACTGACCCGGCCGCTTGAACTTTTGACGCATACAACAATCACTTTTCTATTGTGGCGTCAGATATTTTGTTTTGTGATGTCAATTTTTTACGGGAACCTGTGTAATATCCAGTAATGGCGACAAATAGCGATAAGTTGTATTATTACATTGGTTGCAATGAATTACATTGATTTCCCAGTTAGATAAAAACCGATAATTTCACATGTGAAATAAACGTGGTTATTTCACTCTCTGACGTCATACAACAATAGCCGTTGTCAAGACGTCGATAACGTCAAAACAAAACATGCGTAGGAAAAACATATAGTTCCTTACATTTTCTACATTTATTTCATAAAAAAAAGCAATTTGACAATGTAATAAAAAGTATAACTAATCGCCGTATTTGAATATCAAAAATAAGACAACTTGTGACCGAACGCCGCTATGGATTAAACTCGTGCTGCGCACTCGTTTAATCCATGCGTCGTTCGGTCACGCGTTGTCTTATTTTTTGATATTCAAATACGGCGATTAGTTATACTATAATTATTTGGACTAAAACATGTAATGAGGTTCTGCGCAAGTTTCTCAGTAATTCCCAAGTGTCTTATTATATTATATGGGGACGAAGTCCCCAATTACGGTAGAAAAATCAATAAAAAAAAAAAAAAAATCGGGAAAATTTCCCGAATTTTTCATTCTACTAATGAACTCAAAATCGTGAACTTTTTTTCAGATCTAGTTCCTGTTCCGGTTTTCCCCGCATTTGCGCAGAAATCTGTCTTGTTTGCATGAGACTTTGAAAAGAAAATTATATGTATCAGTCTAGTAAAATATAAGATTGGAACTCAGGCTTAAATTAAAATATTGTTTGTTTGCCCTTTACCGACCGACCCTATAAATTCGTTCCGCCTGAAAATCTTTTATTTGTATTTACCAGCAAGATTTTATTTTATTTTATTTTTTCATTCCTACCAAAAATCTTATATTTGTATTTCCCGCTCAAAACTTTTTTTACCGGAATCCTCGGGTTTTACCTTTATTGTATAACGTCTAGTCCGTTTGGTATCACGTGAGCGTTTGACATGAACACTTGCATTTAGAGTTTCAAAGCATTTGTTTGAAATCGATGTTGAACGCTTTGAAATCGTGATATGATGTACGTTACTCTGTATCTTTAAACTTGAAGAGCAGGGTTCATTTACAAAACTATCAACGTGTGTACAAACTATTTTGTAAACGGACGTTGTATTCTATGTAGGGATGGCCTTTTGCAAGGACGTATAGCTAACATACGTCCTTGGCCTTTTTGTGATCCGTTGATCAGGATGATAATGTTAACGATGCTTTCGACCAGTATTGCTATATTCATTATATCTGACATGAACCAAAGGTGACAAACACCTTTAAAGTGGAGAATATTTGGCAGTAAAATCGCCCAAGTTTTCCATACATATCATTTATAAATGCGATGTAAAATACGTGACAATTGAGTTTCAAGTCTTGTTGCAATTTTATTGGCAACATAGGCACAAACAAAAATTTAAACACTCTAGGGACTTTTTCTACTAGTAATGTATGTCTGCCTAGGCATATTTTACCAGGACAATATTAACTCTTACAGAAAACCTTTATGTAGAGGTAAGCGAACAAGGTACGTTGTACAGAATATTAGTGAAAGTTAAAACTCTTCAAAGTTCCAGGCATATAAACGTTGAAAATATATTTTGATATTTGAAAACAAAATAGTAGTGCATATGAATTAACTTCACATTCTACATGATATTTTTTTTCAAAACTTCCTGGGACTATTATACAAATAGTCCCAGAAACTTTTTAGCAAAAGCAAAACAGACAAAAATGACATTATGAAGATTTTGTATCTATAAAATAAAATATTATACCTACCTGCCTACCAATGACAAAAAATATACCGACCCAAGTTATTTTTTTGGGGAAAAAAATAAAATATTTTACCTACCTACCTACCCTGTTTCAAAACATAGGGTCGGAAAAGGGCAAACAAACAACATTTTAATTTAGGCCTCAATACAATTTCATTTTTAATAATTATTTGATTTGAAAAAAAACGTTACCTGATGGAAGCGTTTCTTTTGTTTACATTGAATATGACGTCATAATTTAAACAACGTCACAGCTAAATCCCTAACCACAGAACCGAAATCAGGAACATTACGGTATTTCTGTTTCCTTTATTAACATGTTTATAAACTTCAAGATTATAAAAAAAACGTTTTTTTTCTAAAGTGAACATTGATTGGTTAAATATTTCTCAGTCATGTCCTGTGTTTGCATTTGTTTGTTAGCTTTTTGGTCATGAATGTTTGTCTCTAATATTTAATTAACTGTGCATTTGTATTCAGATATAGCAGATCAAATTTATTCGTTCATTGTTTAACATGTTTAATCATACGTTTTTTGATTGGGTTAAGTCTGCCAATTGATATTTTATCGTATGTTTTTCTTTGTTGTGATGTTATGCTATTGTTTCAGAAAAAGGGAGAAGGTTTGGATCCATTAAAACTTTTAATCCCGCTGCAAATGTTTGCACCTGTCCTAAGTCAGGAATCTGATGTACAGTAGTTGTCGTTTGTTTATGTAATATATACGTGTTTCTCGTTTCTCGTTTTGTTTATATAGATTAGACCGTTGGTTTTCCCGTTTGAATGGTTTTACACTAGTAATTTTGGGGCCATTTATAGCTTGTTGTTCAGTGTGAGCCAAGGCTCAGTGTTGAAGGCCATACTTTAACCTATAATGGTTTACTTTTTAAATTGTTATTTGTATGGAGAGTTTTCTCATTGGCACTCACACCACATCTTCCAATATCTATTGAGGTAAGAAAATAATACATACAGACTTCGTCCCCATTCACAGGTTATGCCTGCCTCATATTAACTCGACTATCACAGTAGAGCTTCGAGAGAAAAGCTCTACTGTGATAGTCGAGTTTGGCATATTTTTACACCGTTATTGCTAGGATTTCAAACTCCTGTGCCTACTGGAACAGATGAACAGTATTTTTTTATTTTCAGTGCAAGAGTGTTTCACACCATGATAGGAGTGTTTACATGACCAGTTTAGAGATAACTTACTAGAATAATGTAAAAACTTTGACGTTTATGCATTCAAGTGAACACAGACCTAAAGTAAACAGTAAAAACAAAATTGGCGGATCGATCGTGAACAGGAAATTGTACTTTAACGTTAAATACCGGACCGTTGACGTCGTTCTCATCGATTCCGGAATGACTACACGATACAATCATGACTTCAAGTTTTTTTTATTAGTTGCTAATAATATTCTAATTTTCAATGTATAATAAACAGCTTCAATTTAAAAATATTCAAAGATTTTTGTTTACTTGCTGAAGCATCAATCAGTATAAATCACAGAACAGAAAATGTTGGGTTAACATTTTGGCAGCACTAAACCACAACTTTAGCGGAAAAAAAGGTACAGACGTATAAATAAAACAAAAATCAATAAACACATTGTTTTCAGATATGTCAGAGAATAAAGATTTGCATTAAAAAATACTATAAACACATAAACAGTTTTCAACTTTGTTGTCTATTTGACATTTCCATTCTCAAATTTTGAGATGAGGAGCAGGGGCGTAGCTAGAAAGAAATGATGTGGAAGCAAATACTGCCGAGCGGACTCTATTATGAAGAAAAATGTTTTTTTTCTGTTTTCGGTCATAGGACGGTCAAACAAGGAGCTATATGTAGATAAAAATATATGAATGCAAAACTTCTGAATATAGTAATACATAAACAACACATCTTTGTGATACAGAATTTACTCAAAATTGTCCAAAATCTGCTCTCCGGGTCTGGGCAGAAACAAACTTCTCTATTACTTTGTCCAAATTCCTATGAATATGCAGTAATGCTATGTAAATGTCGTTGTTCATTGTTGATCGTACATTTGTTTTCAATTACATACCTAGTGATCGGACGGGTAGCACAGTAATCAACAGTGATAGTGACAGTGAAATAGAGCCAAATATAGAGGAGCAAGCTGATCTCCTGCGTTTGGAAACACTTAGGAAGACTTAGGTAGGTAGGTAGGTAGTACCGTGACTGATAGATCTCAGGGCCATAATGGCATGGTAGCACTCGCAAGATGTTATAAACCAGTGTACTTGTTCGGCATCGAGCGAACTCCAAATTGAATTCGTCAAAATTACATGCCAGAGGCAGGGGCGGATCCAGCCATTTTAAAAAGGGAGGGGGGTTCCTAACCTAGGACAAAAGGGGGGGTTCCAATTACATGTCCCCATTCAAATGCATTGATCGTCCAAAAAAAAGGGGGGTTCCAACCCCCGGAACCACCCCCCCCCCCCCGTCTGGATCCGCGCCTGAGAGGTCAGTTTCGTATGTCTCAGACAATATTGAGATTTATTCGTTTGTGATATTTCCTACAACACGATGAAGCAGATACAGCGCAAAGAAGCTATTTTCTGATAACTTGACGCGACTCCACTCTCCAGTTCCCTTATCATATGGTCTATGAACGCAAAAAATAATTAGACTTTACAATACGGTTTTGCCGTGGTTGCAGCACGGTTGCAGGGTGATTGGCTCCGGTAGTCTGTTAACCACATCGCCTCGGCATATTATCAACGATATCAAAGGGATCTGATAACTCTAATATCGATTGGTACATCTCATTCCAAACTGCAAACTGATGAACTGTACACTGTAAAATGTGCCCCAAAACTACACATCTTAGACTGATCATGAGTATTACAAATTCAAATCTTGTAAAAGATACAAGTTACCTTCCGATATTGTCATAATCTCCCAATTTTTTTTATTTTGAAACCAAATGTCGTTATTTAATGATATTTCATAAATTAAAAAAATGACAACATTCAATAAAAAAAAAACTGCTGAGCTACGATCTTTTCTGCATGAACAGCTTCATCAACACTTGTATCTAGGTTGTCAAACTAATATACAGGATAGACGGAAAAGACACCAACACTAACAGTCTCCAAACGCTAAACAAATATCATAATCATAATAGTCTTAGATAATACATTTTTTTTTTTTTTGTGAAAACGGTTCAAGAACGACGTGGATGCACGTGCTGTCGACTCGTGCCTCCGGGTAGCTACGCCCCTGTCAATTATATCTGAATATCTCATTTACATCTTTTTGCAGTTATTTATCATGGAGTTTGCTTAATATTGAAGGCCGAGCAGTGATTATATTTGCGTGTATCCATGTCATTTGAACTCTGCTGGGTTGTTGCCTCATTAGCAAGCACACCAATGAATCTCCTTATTTTATATAAAGGTTCACATGTACAGGAGAAGTTATTGTTCGAGTGAAGCTGTCCTTTATTGCATGCTAATACATGCTTGATATTATAATAGCGGTAGTTGGAGAAGTAGAATACACTTTTCTGTTTTTTTATACGACCGCAAAAATTGGTATCACGTCGTCGTCGTCAGCGTCGTCGTCAAACTACCCGGCAGTTCCAGCTCCGACAAAATGTCCGACCTGCATACTACTCTACTATACACTAATTTATCTAGTTCTGGGACAAAATCTTGTGTATTAGTATTTCAATTGTTCTGAAATTGTACCACAATGTTTAATACCATGCGAAGAAGGTTGGGATTTATTTTGAGGGGTTATTGTCCAAACAGTTTATTTAATAGTTATCCTACAAGCACAAATGGAAGTTTTTAACGACCTTGACTGGCTATACAGCCCTTGCACGGTCGATATCCTACAAGGACGCAGTGTGTCATTGTAAGATCACCCCGATGGCCGGAGGCCAGAGGGTGATCTGTCACTGACACACCAAGTCCAAGAGGGATAACTATTAATGATAAACCTATTGTATACAGTAAAAGAAAAACAGACAAAAACACAAAAACCGCAAAACTATGACCACTGAACCATGAAAATTAGTCCAAGGTCAGATGACACCTGCTAGTTGGAAATGTACACCTTACAATGATCATTTCATACACCGAATATACTATTGATTATAGGATCTGAGACATGGACTTGACCACCAAAACTTAAAGACCAAACAGACTATTTATTTCTACCAGTGATTTTTTTCTTAAAATTTTGTGTGAATTTAAGGTATTTCATGATTTGAAGAACAAAAAATGATGAAACAAATTGGGGGTCACCGACTTAGTTTTGTCGCTATAGCAACCTCAGTTTCGTGTTTTCCCGAATATTAACACAATATTTGCTTGTTGTATTTAACTCTCCAAAAAATCCTTTATATCAAACCTACAAGCATAATTCTTGTTTCAAGTTCAAGAGTAGATTTGTATCTATGAAATACATGTTCAAGAATTTATGCCTCATATTGTTTTGATCTTTAAAAATATGATTCATTTCATTCCCGCCAAAAATAAAACGTAAAAATGAAAAACGTTTCCAGTATTAAAAAATATCTAACAGTGATTTCTGTATAATAATTTCAAGAAGGAAAGTGCCTTGTGTACTCTTCAAAATAAAGCCAAAAAAAGAGTATGTCACCGACCTTTCAAAAAAGTTATGAGTAATTTTCATGTTTTTTTCTTGTTCGTTTTGAAGAAAAGAGTTGTCATTCTTCAGAACATTTCATCTGACGTCATAGTAAAAACTTGCCTTGCTGGCACACTATTTGAAAAAAAATCGCTGCTTGGACGTTTGAAACCCACATTTAAATTTCCAAGAATAACAATTATACTGCAATCACCTATTTTACTATACAGATAAAGCTTTTCGTATAAACGTTAGCTTTATACGTCAATGACCTCAACTAACCTATAAGCCCCGCCTACTTACCGGAACTACTGTATTTCATCAACAACGTCACGTCACAACCCAACTTCCGAAGCAAGGTTGTCGGCTCTCCGAACTTTCCCGAAGTCCTGCGTTTAATTGCCGAGTTTATGAGCTTCGGTCCTTGCTTGGAAGTTGGTCACAACCATGACCACGTGTAGTAACAAAGGTCAAACTTTTATGAATTTAAACTTGTTGGTAATTTATATACCATGTTTATTAAATGTTCTTGATTAAGTTCATTTTCCCTTTCTAATTCCTTAAAATGTCAATGTTTTACCGCCTGGACTACGCTCATAGGGAAATACCCCAAAATGGTACTCCAAGAGGGAAATTCCAAACACTTTTTTTTAACAATGTTTGTTACATATTTTTTATAAAAATCTTGATTTATTTGCCACAAAGTCCTCTTTTTCTATTAAATGCAATGGAACAGTAAAAAAATAATGCTTTGCATCAAGCTTCCCCTTTGAATATGTACAAAATGTCCTATCTCTATTATTCATTATATATATCTGTAGTTTTAATACATTTGAAGCCAAGTTCGTACAAAAATGGCTACAGAACTGAAGGGTACATAAACATTAAGGTCCACTTCGAAACGGTTCAAATCTCCTTCAGTATCTGGTTTTGAAATTATAAAACAAAAACAAAACACAAAATCAGTGTATATAATCATTCTTGTTTAATACTATTGCAATATAGAGATTGTGGAGGGAAAAAAACATGTAAATATGTCCACTACAAAACGGTCACCTACGAAACAAGTATTTCGAGATTTTTTAATTTTTTCAATTCTATTCGTGCAAAACAAATAACAAGGGTTAGTTTCATGTAATTTTCAGTATGTTATCAACATAGAATAGGGTTGATATCAACTACGAAACTTTTTGTCCACTACGATCGAAACGGTTGTCCACTACGGATCGACACGGTTTTCTCCACTACAATCATTTCAAAGAGTATTTAAGATTGCACTTTTTATTTACAAACAGGTCTACAATAGAGGTATTCAAAATAACTCTAGAAATAAAAATTTCGACAAATTGATTTTTCATTTTTTTTTTTGGTCTGAAATTCACACTTTTATTGAAAAATGCCCTTATAAAACATACAACAAAATGCATAACCTTTTAAATTGTGTAAATCCAATAAGCTGTATTTGCTTACGGAAATAAAATATTATTATTATTAATATATACGAATAAAAAAGTCATGTACCTGTTCAAGATATTGACAATGAAGCAGCTGTCGGCCGGTCAGGTATTGTGGTAAGTAGATATTCTAATTGTTTTCAAAGTTTCAATGTTATGTGCGCGTTTAAGGTTGTCACTCACTACTCACTATACCCAACTATATCAGTCCTATTCAGGACCGATAACTCTGTCGATAGATATTATCGGGTATACAATATGGTTAAAACCAGATCAATCGTATTATACGTCTCTGTTGGAATGTATACAATAACTCTTTTTTTTTTTACACAATTTAAACTTTATATCGATTCATTGCCTGGATTTAGCTTTAAATATTGAATTAAAAAATAAATAACAATAAAATCATATTCAATGATCGAAATTCATTTAAATTAAAATTTGAATCAGAATATTTCTTTGAAATAATTATAAAAACATATAAATATTTGAATGCCTTTTAAGCAAAAAATATTTTTTCAAAGAAATTTTCATAATATTCATATTTTTCTAAAGTTTATTATGAAACATACTTCTTCAGATTTGACACGGGAAGGAGAATATATTTATTTGTACATTTATGAAAACCTTTGTATATCACAAAATTTAAACTCTGGTAATCATGTATACACACTGACAGGATGTTAAATGTCACCTGGTTGCTTTTGGTTTGCACGTCTACCTGACAATATATTATGATGTAACATTATAACCCAAGTTAGATTTCACCTGTTCGGTCAAGGAATGAAATTTTAAAGGTATAGAATATTTATCTATTTTAATTGGACATTGGTTTTTTTTTTCTCTTAGGATGAAAACATTTTTTTTTTTGTTCTAAAAGGAATGTATAAATATATTTCTAAAGAAAGATAAAATATACAGAAAACTTGAAAAACACCTTTAAAAAAATAAGAGAATTTTTTTTTATTATAGATATTGTAAACTATTTTCTGGTAACAGTTTCTACTGGATGAATATCTGTCAAAATAAATGTTCCCGTGTCACACTTAAAATCTTTTTTTTTTATTAAGAAATTTTAAAATCAATGAAATCGGAATATCACTAAAGGAAAATAACAGAAACATCAGAGATTCTTTATGAAAAATTAAATATAATCTAGGAAAGTCTTACTATAGATATTTTTGATTTGATGCAACATTTCCATATGATACATCAGCCGCCATTTTGAAAAATCTCGGAAAATTCCCTTTTTTAAATCGATGTTTGACCGAATTTGCCTTGAAATTAAACTGTTTTAAGTAGTATTCTTCGCCAACTATATGTTTGAATATACTTAATCGATTTGCAAAGTTTGTTTTTTATTTACAGAATTTCTTTATTTGTTGTAAAAGTAGACATGGGTATCGGTAATTTAGCATTGAGTCAACGGAGAAATGACGAGAAAAAGTGCATGTTTTACGATTCCGATTTGACCGAATTTAATCAAAAATTAAACTGTTAGGATCAACATTGTTTGAAAGAAATATGTTTGAATATCAAGGATTGATTTGCAAAAGTAAGAAAACGGATCAGGTTTAAGAGAAAATTAAACTATATTGAAGCATATTTTATATGGGGAAATATAATACAAAATGGCGACTAGTATACGTCACAAGAGTCACGTGATGTCCAACTTAGTTGGATATAGTTTTTTTTAGGGTGAGAAAATGAAGGGGGATTAACAATATCTCATATCCCAAAAGTACAAAACTGTTGTAATTTCTCGTCAAACTGCCTCTGGCAAATACTAAATGTCTTTCCTACTTCATTATGGCATAAAGGGTATGGGCTAGAATTGAACCAGCAGTCGCTTCTCGGGGGAAGAAATAGCACATATAGCCACCTGCATTAAATGATTTAAAACAATATTTACTATATTTACTATGTTTTTATTCAGGATAATTCAATGTTCTTTAACAGTCTTAGGGCAAGCTGAAGGACGCCTCCGGGTGCGGGAATTTCTCGCGACATTGAAGACCTGTTAGTGACCTTCTGCTCTATGGTCTCTTTGATATATTCCCCATTTCCATTCTCAATTTTATTAATCACAAATCTGATCATGTAGGGTGACACATGCGTTTCCCCTGACAAGTATTGCCATATATATCATAACTTCCTTTAAAATTGCCTCTTCGATCATTCCAATATTTTGTGACATTCCTAGTTCTTGGGAGTTTTCTGTATTTTAACATAGTTCGTGTTTTTCCCATATCCAAATTTCTTGAAGCTTGTTCTCCCTTCCCATTTTATGATATATATAGTATGTAGCTGTTTTCATTAGAACCATTAATAATATATGCACAAAAAGATATGTCATAAGATGTTGAAACGTGATTAATTCACCTTCATAATTTCATCATGTGCTATCAGATATACGTTTTAGTTTCAATATCCAGTTACGATTATCTTCTCATTTTTTAATACCATAATTACGATTATCTTTTTTCCGAGTTACGATTATCATCCCGAATTTTTCAACGGCAATTTTCAAAGCGCTTAGACAATTCCAGTGCACCGTTACGATTCAAATATGATGTAATGATATAGAAAAACCTTGCAGCTGAGTAACTAGTGACAAAAACATGCTACATTTCAGAAAATGACTGTAAAGATTTCACCTATATCTGCCGTCGCCATATTGGGATAATCGTAATTGCAGTTATAACTCGTATATATGGTATATATATATCTTAACCCATTCACGACCGTTCGGTAACATAGTTGCTTAAATTATCGCCAGGGACTTGGTGCTTAGGTCTCATTGGCAATCACAGTGGCGGATCCAGAACTTTTCATAAAGGGGAGGGGGTTGGCACTCCAGTCATACTTCAGTTATTCCCTAAATTATCAACCAAATTTTTAACACAATAGTAAATTCACATGCACATGGCTTAACGCATCAAAAAACATACCTTGTCATTTCAAAATGGAATGGTTATAACAAACAATAACTTGAATTCTAAATATTTATTTGATCAGCTAGGGAGTGACACTACTACATGTACTTTGACTGCTCATGCTAAAAATCTTTCAGCCCCACATCATGAGTTGAAAATTCTTTTTTTGGACAAATGTTACTTTCCTAGAGTGGTAATGGAAATAAGCATGCTTTCCATTTCTTACAACACACGTAAAGGAGGCACCTTTTCTATCCAAGGCGTTCCAAATTTCTTTTGCAGTTCTATACACAGTTTGGTATAATCCCCACCAATTTTTAGCACGTTTTGTCTCGGCTACTTTTTTCAATGTCTGCTCAGCTCTTGCTAAGTCCAATACTGCATGGCTCTTGTCCACACTAGCCACAACTATATTTCTTCCATTTTTCCCAAATTTGATGTGTCCTCCACCAACCCCTATCCAATGATTTTCATCGCCAGATATGGGGTCATAGGCGAGAACAACCCAGTCCCTCCAGTAGTATTTCCCGCTAAGGAGATTAAATAGTCCAGTGGCAAATTCGTTATTGGTCTGATCACTGTTTGTAAGAGCGTATGCGTCTATTTCCTTTCCGGATTGGGGTCGATAATTGACATTTGCGCACTGATAGTCAATTTGTTCAAACTTCGCCGTCACTTCTTGTATTCTCTTTTCCCAATCAGACTTCATAAAATTGGCATTGCTGGTAAATTGATTAACTAAAAGATAGCCCAATTCAATTTTTACAACTTGCAAGAGAATTTTCATTACACCAAGTAGAAAAACCTGTGTCTTCTTGCGGTCATTTTCAGTAAAACGCAAAACGGAAGTACCAAGATCTTCTTGAAATGTACCATGCTTTTCGATGATGGCGTCATACAATTTTGAGCCACTATTCTGGTAATCACCATCATAATTCGAAATAAAAAGTACCTTCCTATTTTCCACAGCATCCTGCGGAACAAGATAAATAAATTGAAACTCTCGCGACACCGCATTGATCCTTTGTTCTAGTTGCCCGAAATTGATTGCAACAGTATCGTTCGATGTCGTTAAATCGAGTGTCCATTATATCCAAACGATTGTCGATATTTTTCATCATATTTTTCATGAAAGCCAATTCGTCAGACTCTGATGGAATGAACGCCAAGACGACCCCTATAAATGGACCTAATACACCAAGGTAGGGACCAATACCTTTTGCGATCTTTGTTAAAGATTTTCTAAATTCCTCCTTTTCAAGCACTTCCGCTATCCCTTTTGCAAGTTCAAGGCCAGCAGTAACTTGGTCTTTTTGATCCGGAGAAATGCTTTAGATAGGCCGCGAGAAAAATATCATCAATAGAATTACCAACAAGGACCATTTAGAGGCGAAATCTGAAAATAAATGACAAAAGAAAAATGACAATTTAATTAAATAGATATATACATATTACGTATAGAATATTCAATAGATATATACATATTACGTATAGAATATTCAATAAATAGATATATACATATTACGTATAGAATATTCAATTAAATAGATATATACATATTACGTATAGAATATTCAATAAATAGATATATACATATTACGTATAGAATATTCAATTAAATAGATATATACATATTACGTATAGAATATTCAATAGATATATACATATTACGTATAGAATATTCAATAGATATATACATATTACGTATAGAATATTCAATTAAATAGATATATACATATTACGTATAGAATATTCAATTAAATAGATATATACATATTACGTATAGAATATTTAATTAAATAGATATATACATATTACGTATAGAATATTCAATAGATATATACATATTACGTATGGAATATTCAATAGATATATACATATTACGTATAGAATATTCAATAGATATATACATATTACGTATAGAATATTCAATTAAATAGATATATACATATTACGTATAGAATATTCAATAAATAGATATATACATATTACGTATAGAATATTCAATAGATATATACATATTACTTATAGAATATTCAATTAAATAGATATATACATATTACGTGTAGAATATTCAATTAAATAGATATATACATATTACGTATAGAATATTCAATTAAATAGATATATACATATTACGTATAGAATATTAAATTAAATAGATATATACATACTACGTATAGAATATTCAATAAATAGATATATACATATTACGTATAGAATATTCAATAGATATATACATATTACGTATAGAATATTTAATTAAATTGATATATATATTACGGATTACAAATGTGTCGAGGTTTGTGATTGGATAACAACACAGAGATGTCAGTATATATTCAGGAAACTGCCGGGGTATATACGACGTTTTTATCCCCAATTGGAACCTCAAAAACGTCATCATAACATGTGACGTAGTCAAAAGCTATAAGACTGTCAGAGGCTCACAGAGGGAAAATAATGACGTGCTTCAGTCAATAATACATTTTTGATACAAAATCACGCATTTTACACTTTTAATACTTAAATTTAATGTTAAAAGTGTTATTATAAATTATTACATACACGATAAAATTATGTTCACAGCAAATTAGAAAATCCTTCACGTATGCCGAACATATCAGGTTGGGTTTTTCAATATATATGTGTTGTCAACAAATACCTGCACTGGAAAATAACATTAAGTAAGGGGTAATCCGTAATATATGTGTAATTCAGGTCTCAGAAAGGGTATATACTGTGACATTCCCGGCTTAGGGCTTATATCCCCTTCGCCGTCGGCTCAGGGGATATAAACTCTAAGCCGGGAATGTCACAGTATATACCCTGTCTGAGACCTGAATAACATATAATATATTACGTATAGAATATTCAATAGATATATACATATTACGTATAGAATATTTAATTAAATAGATATATATATATTACGTAAAAACTATAGAATATTCAATAGATATATACATATTACGTATAGAATATTCAATTAAATAGATATATACATATTACGTATAGAATATTCAATTAAATAGATATATACATATTACGTATAGAATATTCAATTAAATAGATATATACATATTACGTATAGAATATTCAATTAAATAGATATATACATATTACGTATAGAATATTCAATAAATAAATGATTTAGGAAACTAAATTTTTGAGTTTTATCCTACAATCAGCACACTATTGCACAAATAACAGTTAGACACATACATGGTTGCATGCTTCTAAATTGATAAAATGGTAATGTGAATATTTCTTTTTGTGCGACAATTCATTTTGGTTCCTATTCGTAGTCCGCATTTAGACTGTCAATGATAATCAATACAACCTTAAAGTGTCGGGTGTAAACTGCAGGTGAAATTGAAGGATAACAAAATCTTTGATCTATAGTTGTTGCAAACTCATAAAGCATGTGGTATCTGGTACAGCGTTGACTCAAGAGTTTTTAAGATTTTAGGCGAAACTCCAAAACAAAATATGATTGAATGCATAATTAAAGGGCAACAACTCTAATAATGCGTAGATTGACGATTTCCGTTATTTGACTTATTTGAAGATCTCTTCTTGATTATCAAATTTGCCATCGAAAGTTTCTATCTTTTATATTTTAAAGATAAAAAAACTGAAAAAAAGTAGAATTCATTATTTAAGGAAAATAACTCCTACAAGAAATTGTCCGACAGTTTTGACGTGTTACAAACAGATAATAGTTATAGCGCTACATTCTGACTGTGACATTAATGCCACTGTCCGATTCTCTTTTTATAGCGTTTTTCAAATAAGACAAAACAACATTTTACTCCGCCCCAATGATGATTGTGCACGTGGCCACGTTTGGTAAAATTTGACTCAGTAGTTTCATAAATGGTCTTTAAATTTGTATTAAAAAAAATGGACAGATGACGGACCTCAAGTGATGAGAAAAGCTCTCACGGTCCTTTGGCCAGGTGAGCTAAAAAGAGAAAAACTCAACGAGACTTGCTTTCGGTCCATGTTACACTCATCAATTCAAAAAAGCTTTCAAATTTAATATTTTAGGAATTTTGATGCAAGTTTGAAAATATCAAAATGCCATTTTTTTTTTTTTTAAATTTTTAAATTTTTAAATTTGACCAAATAATTTTACTTATAAATTTGATAGTTTAGGTATTTGATAAACTTGGGTCACCCTATCCCAACTTTGGACCTCAATTTAATAAGTTGCGTAACTATACCCATATTGGTCTGTGGGTCCAGGCAACCTTAGGCAATTGCCTATCATTAGTACCTAGAGTGGACAAAAGCTTTGACGTAGGGAATTTGCTTTATGAAATAAAGAAGGGAGGTGGTACTAGGGTCACCTTACCCCAACTTTTGACCTCAATTAAAAATGTTCCATATCATTTCCCAGCTGGGCATTGGGGTCCAGGCAACCTTAGATATTGCCTATCATTTGTACCTAGTGTAGACAAAAGCTTTGTCGTAGGATTTTTTTTTAAATTAAAGAAAGGAGGTGGTAGGGTCACCCTATCGCAACATTTGGCCTCAATTAAAAAAAATAATACATAATTTAACTTTACCCACCTGCGTCTCTTGGTCCATGCAACCTTAGACAATTGCCTATCATTTGTACTTGGTGTGGACAAAAGCTTTGCCGTAGGGATTTTTTATGAATAAAAGAAGGGAGGTGGTAGGGTCACCCTATCACAACTTTAGACCTCAATTAAAAAAAGATCCATAACTTTACCCACCTGGGTATTTGGGTCCAGGCAACCTTATACAATTGCCCGTCATTTATACCTAGTGTAGACAAAAGCTTTGCCGTAGGGATTTTTTTTATGAATTAAAGAAGGGAGGTGGTACTAGGGTCACCTTATCACAGCTCTGGACCTATATTTAAAAAGTTCCATAACTTTACCCACCTGGGTATTTGGGTCCAGGCAACCTTATACAATTGCCCGCCATTTATACCTAGTGTAGACAAAAGCTTTGCCGTAGGATTTCTTTTTATAAATTAAAGATTGATTATCTTTATTTCCTCCATATATGAAGATTTTACAATTTATATTATAAGAACAGAATCAATACATAACACTAACATATTTACATATTCTAAACAACATCAAAGTATATAAACAGCAATAAAAAAAGTATATAGGTAGTTACATAATTACATATGAAATAGTGTCGAAAACAAAACGTCTATAATTTAATTCACCAATTTCATACAAGAACAACATTAGTGTAGATCAAATATGTGACTATAAAGATCATAATTGAAGACCTGATATAGTTTATACATATAATCTGCTATGTGGCACATCAAGAGGCTCCATACATCAGCATTTATAGTTTGCATGGTATGATTCATACTTCCATGTAACGACTCGACAATTTCGTCATTAAAGAAAAGAAACGGAATCTTCTACGTCAAGAATATCAACAATTTTGTAGAACATTTCTGTCCGAATTTGTAAAAGAGATGTACAGCAAAGTTTATAATGCATAAGTATATCCGTATTATATAAGTGACACATGGAGCATTTGCCTGTTTGTATAGCTATGGATCCTAATTTCACAAGCGTCATAAATTTTGAATTTAGAGATAGAAAAGTTACCGCTAGTCGTAACAAACGATTCTCCGTCAAACATGTATGTATTTTATGGTACCGCTTAAGTTCTGGTCGCCGTTCAACTGAGTGTTTTCATTTGTTTTCTTCGTATAAGTCTAAAGTCTGTTTCACAATTTTGCTCCACGGTAGCTTGTCTGGAAAAAAATTTGCGGTGGTAGGGTCACTATCAAAACTTTGGTTTGACTTCAATTAAAAAAAGATCCATAACTTTACCCACCTGGGTATTTGGGTTCATGCAACCTTAGGTAATTGCCTATCATTTGTTCCTTGTGTGGACAAAAGCTTTGCTGTAGGGATTTTTTTTTTAAAGATTATAGAAAGGAGGTGGTAGGGTCACTATCAAAACTTTGGACCTCAGTTAAAAAAATTCAATAACTTTATCAACCTGGGTATTTGGGTCCAGGCAACCGTAGGCAATTTCCTATTATTTGTACCTAGTGTGGACAAAAGCTTTGTCGTAGGGATTTTTTTTTATGAATTAAAAAATGAAGGTGGTAGAGTCACCCTATCACATCTTTGGGTCTCAATTTAAATAGTTCCATAACTTTACCCACCAGGGTCTTTGGGTCCAGGCAACCTTAGACAATTACCTATCATTTATACCCAGTATGGACAAAAGCTTTGCCGTAGGGATTTTTTTTATGAATGACAGAAGGAAGGTGGAAAGCTGACCTTACCTTAACTTTGGACCTCAATTTAAAAAAGCTTTTAATGGTGTTACCCACCTCGGTCTTTGGGTCCAGGCAACTTTAGGCAATTGCCTATCATTTGTACCTAGTGTGGACAAAAGCTTTGTCGTAGGGATATTTTTTATGAATTAAAAAGGGAGGTGGTAGAGTCACCCTATCACAACTTTGGGCCTCAATTTAAAAAGTTCCACAACTTATCCACCAGGGTCTTTGGGTCCAGGCAACCTTAGGCAATTACCTATCATTTATACCCAGTATGGACAAAAGTTTTGCCGTACGTTGTTTTTTTATGAATCAAAGAAGGTGGAAGGGTGACCTTACCTTAACTTTGGACCTCAACTTAAAAAGCTTTTAATGATTTTACCCACCTGGGTCTTTGAGTACAGCCAACCTTAGGCAATTGCCTATCATTTATACCTGGTGTGAACAAAAGCATTGTCATAAGGATTTTTTATGAATTAAAGAAGGGGGTTTTAGGTTCACCCATCCCCAACTTTGGAACTAAATTCAAAAAGTTCCGTAACTTTACCCAACTGAGTCTTTGGGTCTAGGAAACCTTAGGCAATTGCCTATCATTTGTTTATAGTGTGGATAAAAGCTTTTTCGTAGGGAAGTTTTAACGGATTATAGTTTGGATGGGGTCCAGACTTTATATAGTCTTGGAATAAAAAAAAAATGAAGTTTAGATTAACTTAACTGAAAGCTTTTATGTCAATTCGTTTTTCGTTCCATTTGTGTGTCACTCTGTCTTATCGAAATACAGTTTAATAACTAAATTACCTGGGTGACGACAAACTTTTGAATAATTACAAAAATGAACAAGTTATGTTTAACAAAAGTAGAAAACTGTGGATAATGGTTATAAGCTTTTATTTCTACTGTAAATCTAACAATAAAAATACTTGTCGTTCCAAAATCAATTGTTTTTTTCAAACGCATATCTAAAGCAAGATGATTTAATTGTATCGTTACACAAGTTTAGTGCGATAGAATTGGAGAGAACACTAAAAAGAGAAAGGCTTAGCTAAAAGGAATTTTAGATGCCTACGGGCTTAAAAAAAATTATTATTAAATACACGGATAACTGATTTACTTTGTCTGTGTTACAATGGAGTTGCATGCCGTCTTCCTACTGGAAATTATGGACACATCAGATTTAAAAGGACGTTTCGGGTTATTGCAAGTCTTCGGTTTTTAGACATGATTATGTTGGCGCGTTTTTCTTATTGTTCGTTGGCTTATTTATTGTTCGCTAGCTTGACGCATCATATTGTTCGCTTGACTATTGTTCGCTAGCTTGACGCATCATATTGTTCGCTTGACTATCATTGTTCGCTAGCTTGACGCATCATATTGTTCGCTTGAGTATTATTCGCTAGCTGGAGTCTTGTGTGAATTTCAACTAGATAGGCCACATAGAATCTATATTTAATGAATTTAATGTGTACATGCATGAGCTTTTTTTTTTAAACCAGTTTGATGTATACGAAAATGCTTAAGTGAAACAAATTTTGTATGACCAGTTCATGCAAAAATTGTACAGTGATTTACACACCACATCGCGTGGACAATTTTATTCACTGATCAAAAAGGGTTTTGTAATAGAAAGATATCTAATTAATTAACCAGAGTCCGATTTAGAATTTGAATGTCAAAATTTAGAACTACAAACTTAATATACGATTGCCTATAGAAACTGGTAGATGATACACTATACCAAAAGTTAATAGAAAGAAAATGTAATGTATGCAAATAGGATATTGGTGATGAATATAATGTATTATTTATTTGTAAAAAAACAGATACTATAGTACAATTGAGAAATTATAGATATTTACCACAATATTATAGAAATAATCCAAACATTGTAAAAATGGAAGGTCTTTTGTTACTTTTCAATATTGAAAAATTCGTAAGGGTTCCACGGAACCCAGTGTCTCGCCTACTTTTGCTGTTAATCGCAGACTCAACAAAAATGAGGAAAAACATCAATAAAAATTTCCCTCTCGATACTGTCTTTTGATTGAAAGAAGCTTCCAAGTTTGGAAAAAAATCCAGGATAGTTTATGAATCTAATAAATGTTTTATAAACTTTAACTGCAGACTGTATGTAATGTTAACTGGAAGAAAAACTAAGTCCATTTATAAGTAAAATACGGAAAAAGTGATTTTTTTTTACAAATAAAATTGAGAATGGAAATGGGGAATGTGTCAAAGAGACAACAACCCGACCAAATAAAAAACAACAGCAGAGGGCCACCAACAGGTCTTCAATGCAGCGAGAAATTCCCGCACCTTGAGGCGTCCTTCAGCTGGCCCCTAAACAAATATATACTAGTCCAGTGATAATGAACGCCATACTAATTTCCAAACTGTACACAAGAAACTAAAATTAAAATAATACAAGACTAACAAAGGCCAGAGGCTCCTGACTTGGGACAGGCGCAAAAATGCGGCGGGGTTAAACATGTTTGTGAGATCTCAACCCTCCCCCCATACCTCTAACCAATGTAGAAAAGTAAACGCATAACAATACGCACATTAAAATTCAGTTCAAGAGAAGTCCGACCGAGTCTGATGTCAAAAGATGTAACCAAAGAAAATAAACAAAATGACAATAATACATAAATAACAACAGACTACTAGCAGTTAACTGACATGCCAGCTCCTGACTTCAATTAAACTGACTGAAAGATTATGATTTCATCATATGAACATCAGGCACAATCCATCCCGTTAGGGGTTTAGTATCATACCATCATAACATATATGAGAAGAACATAACCCGTGTCATGCCAACAACTGTTTTAAATAAATGTGTTTAGTTCCGATGCAAAGACCTTATCAGTGACTCAATATTAACTCCAAAATATGCAATCTTTAATGACTTGACAACAGTATCGTAATTATATCCCTTCATAATAAGTCTATTCAAAGGTTTTGTAAGTTTCTGAGGTGAATACTGACACCTTTGTGCTTTATAAAGAATATTTCCATAAAAAATTGGATGTGAAATACCTGAACGTATTAGAAGTCTGCATGTTGAGCTATATTTACGAATGATGTCTTTATACCGATGATAAAATTTAGTAAATGTTTTGACTAGTTTGTGATATCTAAAACCCTGGTGTAATAATTTTTCAGTAATACATAAATTTCTCTCGTTAAAATCTAAAACATTGTTACATACACGAGCGAATCGTAAAAGTTGAGATATATAAACACCGTAAGATGGTGACAAGGGAACGTCACCATCTAAAAACGGATAATTTACGATAGGAAATGAAAAATCATCCCTTTTATCATAAATTTTAGTATTCAGCTTTCCATTAGTGATATAGATATCAAGATCGAGAAAAGGGCAGTGGTCATTGTTAGTATTAGCTTTATTTAAAGTAAGTTCAACAGGATAAATTTCATTAATATACATACTGAAGTCGTCATTATTGAGAGCCAAAATATCATCCAAATATCTCTAAAAGTATTATTAAATTTGTTTATCAGATGTTGTTTCGATGGGTCTTTGCTTATTTTTGTCATAAATTGTAACTCATAACAATACAAAAACAGGTCCGCAATAACTGGTGCACAGTTAGTCCCCGTTGGAGTTCCGATAATCTGACGATATACGGAATCCCCAAAGCGAACAAAAATGTTATCTAGTAAAAATTCAAGGGCATATATAGTATCAAAGCATGTCCAATTAACATAGTTTTTTTGTTTATTGCTACTAAAAAATGACCTAAAAGAGTTTGAACATATATATTCATATTCTGATTTTTTGAATGCCCATTTAATTAGGTGTGAGAATTTTTTCTTAATGAGAATGTGAGGCAATGTGGTATACAGGGTAGAAAAATCAAAACTTTGAACAGATTCAAAATCACCAATATAAGCATGCAATTTATCAAGTACTTCCAACGAGTTCTTGAATTTACTTCTGAATAATATCTTATGATCAGAAACAAACTTTTGTCTAAGTTTGGTAGAAATCCAGGATAGTTTAAGAACATTATCAAAATTTTAAAAACTTAAACCATTTTGTTTCTGGCAAAAAAAAAAAAAATAAGTCCATTTATAAGTAAAATACGGAAAAGTGGAAATTTATTTTTACAAAATTTTCTTCTTGATACTATCTTATGATCATAAACAAGCTTCTGTCCAAGTTTGGTACAAATCAAGGATAGTTTAAATGAAAGTTATTTAAATTTTAAAAACTTTAACCACAGAGTGAATGTAATGTTTCCTCGCAGAAAAACTAAGTCCATTTATAAGTAAAATACTGAAAAAATGGAATTTTATTATTACAAAATTTACTTCTGGATACTTTCTTATGATCATAAACAAGCTTCTGTCCAAGTTTGGTAGAAATTCAGTATAGTTTAAGAAAGTTATTAAAATTTCAAAAACTTTAACCACAGAGTGAATAACGGAATGTAGGATCGCTTAGTCTCGCTTTTTCGACTAAAGTCGAAGGCTCGACAATAATATAAGTAATAATTATTGTCAGTTTTAATCAGAGAAAACAGTCTTCTCTTCTTTAAATTTTGTTTGTATTAATTTGTTATACTCACATGTTTATTTCTGTCATATTTAATGTATAGACATGTATAATATGTTATCAATAATGACCTCTTGAATAAACACATTGTAAATATGTGAGTGTTTTACTAATAAATTCTGGAATCTTATACAAATAAATATAAATATTTTATTGGCACAAACACAATTACAATAATTGGCAATGGCCCATACAACTGGTATACAAATAGTAATAATGCATAGAATATCAATAGGCATTTTTAGAACAATATCATCGAACGATATCAATATCATCAACAGTAAATGATTAAAAAAAAAAATATATATATCAATTACATAGTTGGTCAAACATATTAAGTATTGAAAATAATGACAATATTAATATGTAATATTATGAACAATGATTATTAGCAATTTTATAGAGTTTGTTCTGCTTTACGCAGGTTCAAACTGTCTGAGATAAAAGAGGAAGTTAATTTTAGGATTGTGTATGAATTATTATAAAAAGATTATATTATTTTCATGTTTTTGAAATTTTGTAGGATCAACGATTATATTTGAAACTTTATGGTAAAATATGTCCCTCTTAGTTGAGTATTTTTCACAATGTAAAAGAAAATGTTTTTCATTTTCAATTTGACCAGAATTACATACAGAGCAGTATCTCTCATTTCTGGGAATATTTAGATGTCTCCCTCTTTCAATCATCAGTGTATGAGCTCTTATACGGATCTTACATATTGCAGCTCTGTCACTTCTGTTTTTTAACATATCAACATAGGGTGGTCTTCTGCCCATTATGTAGACACTTTTGAAAAAGTCTAACTTTTTGGATTCAAATATATTTGCATTTTGAACTTGCAAACATTGGTCATTAATTCTTTGTTTAATAGAATTTAAATTACCTTTAACATAATTAAAGTTATTGATGATATAAGACATTCCAAGTTCATTCAAAAGACTCTTGACCTTTATGACCCAAGGGTTTGAATCTACAGATTTAGTGAATATATCATATGCCAAAGAATTTTCCGAAGAAACTATATGGTTCAGGTAGTTGAATATTGAATATAATATTTTATTCTTCAAGGGAATTCTATTAAGTTCAGCTCGACATCCATCATTAGATGCCTTACAGTGAACCCCTAATATGTCTTTGATAAATTTAACATGAAGTTTTTCAAATGGATCAGAGTCTTTAAAATGTGAATCCACCCCCCAAATTTCACTACAATATGTAAGAATGGGAGTAACTAAACAATCAAACAATTTTTCAAGAAGTCTACATGGGTTGTTGAGACCTATAGTTTTCTTTATTTTATAGTATGCCTTCCTGGCTTTTTCCATTAGAGTATTCACAGCAAGGCAAAAATTGCCATTATACTTTAAAACAATACCCAAGTAACAATAATTTGTTACTGTTTCAAGATATGCATTATCATAAGTAAAATGGTTTAACAATGTCTTGCCATTAGAATTAAATATCATAATTTTTGATTTATCAGTATTAACTTGTAGTTTCCATGTTGAACAATATTCATGTAAAATATCAAGAGATTTTTGTAGACCCTCTTTGCTTTCAGATAGTAAAACAATATCATCTGCATATAAAAGAATGTTCAAAGAGGTATCCCCAATACATGAGAGGTGAGGGATAGCAAAGGGACAATTATAATTAATCATTTACAAACATTTAAAGTATCATGATCAATCAAAAGACAACCGGTGGTCCGATGGTTTTGACAATTTTGAAATAAAAATAATAGTTAGGACCAGCAGATTTTCTTCAATGACCACCAGGGAAAACAATTGAGATCTCTGAAAAATATGTGATTTATACAAAGAAGACGACAATAGGGGGCCAGTTAACATGTTAACAACACCTCCATTTTGGCAACAAAACAAAAACAGTTAACAACAAATGCAAAAATGCGAATAACAATTAACAAAGTGGGTTGAAAACAGTTAACAGAATTAACATGCCTTAAAACTTATCCAGATGCACAGGCTTGCCTGTACTCAGAGTAAATTTTGAGGTGAAAATGCGGCCATTTAAGCAAAAAGTCCACATGAACCTTAAAAAAAACTTATTAATGAGGCTCGCGGGTATAAGATTTTCAAAAAAAAGAATCATTAATTTTTCATTACAAATTTTATTTATTATCTTTAGTAGTTGTTACTAGTGAAATGAGCTCATTTTTTGAAGACTCGTCAAAATGTATGTTGTATAGATATGTATTTGACCCCAACATGTTACAATTTTATTTAGATCATGCTGTAAATTATATTTATAAACCATTTATTTGTAAATATCGCATATCTGCTCACTGTTTGAATATAGAAACTGGTCGATTTTATAATATCGAGAGACATCATAGACTTTGTAATATGTGTGATAAACAAGTAATTGAAGATGAATATCATTTTATTTTAGTATGTGAAAAGTATAATGAACTTCGAAAGAAATTTCTCAAACCTTATTATTGGAGAAAACCTTCTAATTTTAAACTATGTGTTATGTTTTATCATACTCTGCTGTACTGTTATATGGGTATACTTACTTATATGATTTTTTGTCTAATTGTTTAAATGTAAATATATTTCACTGATGTAATTGAATATTTGTAATATTTATATTCTATAAGCTGTATTGCTTACGAATAAAAGATTATTATTACTTTATCATATCACGCCTGGTAAACCATCTAATCTCAACCAAAATGTTGAGACGGAAAAAAGTATTCTGGCACTTCCTGTTGAGTCTTTCTGGTTCAAAATATCCAAAATAAACACAGGGTAGGTCGACTTTTCGTCAATTTACTGAAAATCAATGACTTTTTTGTAAAATAGGAGAATGTCATGCCATAGATAATTGAATTAGGATTTGTTTCGTGTATAACACGGACCAATATGATTTAGAATGACATTGGAATGACTTTTCTCCTGCAGGTAAATGTGGCCAGTTCAGTCGGCTATTGACAAAATTACAGTGAAATCATTGATAAACTACGTATATATCAGTAAATTAGTATTTTTCTAAAACCTTATAAACATAAAATTACAGTTTGCTCCTTTTCTTTACTAATATAATTTAATTAAGCTAAATATGTTATGAAGTAGATCATGTTGAGATTTTCTGGTATCGGTTGAGATATTCTGGAACAATGTTGAGATCTTCTGGTGATTGAAATTTTCAACTAGCTTAGTATCAATTATACATACAAATGTACAACCGCCAAAATTCATAAACTTGCCGTATATTGTTTGACATTTCAACTGTCATTTTAATCTTATCTTTTTCAACTGTCATTTTATTCGTGTCTGTATAGTTATCATATGGCAGGCAGCTTCTAAAGAGACCTTTGGTTGTACTAAAGTGAATAGTTAATAGTGAATAGCTGTGTTTTTTTCTGGCGCTGGAGATTAATAGTATAGCGCTGAAGATTAATATTCTAGCGCTGGAGATTAATAGTCTAGCGTTTGAGAAGCAGTTTTGCACAGAAGCTATAAAGTCAATAATGTTGTAATTCATATCTCCAGCGCTAAAATTTATTCCTACATCGCTTAACTTGACATCGCAATAGCTAGCTTTTCGAAATCTACATCGCTATACTTTACATTTGCAGTGCTGGGGGTTAACATCAGCACTTAACTTTAACTATACACAGCTACTTTTGCATAGGTACTGTTTCTAGCAATTTCACAAAGTAAAATGTCAGTGGGTCAGTTATTTTCTATTACGTTTTTTTCTATGTTTATAATCAACATGAACAGGAGTAAAACTGCGCAGATTGTAGTATTGATGTTTTAATGAGTCATTAAAATACTCATTTTCTAACTAAATGCATATTCAGGACTAGTACATGAAATGAATGTTATATGAACATAAACCCTCCTTTGTACTAGATTGACACGCCGTGTGTGCTTTTGAAAATGAAATTGATATATACGTCCACTTGTATTTTTGTCCATCTGATGAATTAAGTATTTTCCAACTGATTCTTATAGTTCGTTCCTATGTTGTACTGTTATTCTACTGTCCAATGTTAGGGGAGGGTTGGAATCCCGCTAAAATGTTTAACCCCGCAATATTATGTATGTATGTGTCTGTACCAAGTTAAGAGCCTGTAATTCAGTGGTTGTCGTTTGTTTATGTGTTACATATTTGTTTTTCGTTCATTTTTTTTTTTACATAAATAAGGTCGTTAGTTTTCTCGTTACTATTGTCATTTCGGGGCGTTTTATAGCTGACTATGCAGTATGGGCTTTGCTCATTGTTGAAGGCCGTACGTTGACCTATAGTTGTTAATCTCTGTGTCATTTTGGTCTCTTGTGAAGAGTTGTCTCATTGGCAATCATACTCTATTATATATATATTTATAGTATACAAGGTATTATCCCGCAGCTAAGATTTGTCACTCTTTAAGAACGCATGCACAGCCGTAAAAAAACGGACGACTACCGGATGTACAACGGACACTTCATCCGTTGAATGTCCGTTAATTCAAAGTATTGAACATACTCGAAATTCTCCACCGGACAGAAGGGCCATTGATGGATATCATGGATGTTGAACGGACATGAAACGAAAATTAACGGACGTCTTACGGACATGAACGGATTGTAAAAAGTAATCCGTTTGCGCTATCCGTTAAGGTGTAGGTGTCAGACCACCAATTACTCCCTCCAATTTAGAACGTATGTAAAAGTAGTTCTACTTTGACACAAAATAGTGCTTTTGATGTCATTGTTTACTTAAACTAACCAACAAATTTGCAGAAATGAAACTTTTGGTGAAAGGGAAATATATTTAGACCATTTTGAGCCAAAATTCACTTGTCTATGAGTTTGCATTAAAAATTCAGGATTAATGCGCTACATAGTACACTAATTTAAGATTTCCAGAAAACCGGGAGTTATTTTGGTAGTACCTGTCTTTTCAAAATCAAAAATTTGTTACAAGACTTTAAACATTGGTTGAAAATTGGCATGTAGGAAGGTGATACATGTACAATTCAGGATATACCTGGTTTCCTTGAAGTTAAACTTAAGGTAAAATATTTAGAAAGCTGTGAAAATTGCAAAATTTGGTTGAACAGATATGGATTTTTAATTGGTGGTCTGACACCTGTAACATGCAATAAAATATTTGTTATCGTTAAAAAAAAAAAAAGTGTAACATGTGCTTAAATCACCGGTCACACCTTACCAGATAGCGCGAACGGACGCCGCACGGATAACTTTTTTTCAATTCGTTCGTTCCGTGAAACGAGTGTTGTTATCCGTTATAGACGTCCGTACATATCTGTTTCATTCCGTTCAGTATCAACTTTATCAGTCGACGTCCGGTTGGTCCGGTGGAAAAATTTTAGCATGTTAAAAACCTTTGAACGGACGTTCAACGGATGAAGTGTCCAGTAGGCGTCTGTTTTTTTGTTTACAATACTCGTCCGTTCTGTGTTCGTTTTGTATCTGTTACTCGTCCGTTAAACATCCGTTGGAGGTCCGGTAGACAGGTTAACTAACGATCTTTACCGGACATATAAAGGATAAAACGGATGTGAGACGGACATGAACAGAAGGATAACAGAACGATAATTGACTATAAAACGGATACACACAAATTGAAAATCGCGTCAGGAAAAAACAATTATTGGTATGTTGGTTTTCTTTAGTATCATGCATATTTACGGCTTTTTATAACTGACTACATGTATGCGGTATGGGCTTTGATCATTAATGAAGGCCGTATGGTTACCTATAGTTGTTAATTTCTGTGTCATGTTGGTCTCATGTGGAGAGTTATCTCATTAGCAATCATACCGCATCTTCTTTTTTATATGATCTTCTAAATCATGATCAGGCAAAGTTATTGGCTTTTTATTCTGATATTTGTTTTCTAATTCTTTTCAACCCCTACCATTTCTCGGCATACAACAAGTCCGTTTTATTTGTTCATTACATAACGGACATAAAATGAAAATTCACATTAAATATCTGCATTCCTGCATCAAGTTTTGCTGACTTGATAGAAAGTCTGGACCTTTGGTTCTCTGTTTTTTTACGATCCAAGATGGAGGAAGACACCCATACCATCTTAAAATCGTTTTGAGTTACTCTTAAATTTCCTAGCTGTTAGTTCCCTTTTTTAATAAATGTCGGGCGGATATTGAGAATATTACCCTCGGCACACTAGACCACGATCGCACAACGCTCACGGCGATCTAAAATAAATTCAAATCGTGTTGAGGTCGTGGTATAAGTGGCATAAAATGTCACGGAAAATTCGTTATTTTCATGTTTTTTTTCTGTTACAGCGTCCTCATTACGATCGTACTAGAATCGACTTTTGTAAAGGATACGGTCTTGAACTGCTGAGCATAACCGTAGAATAGTCGTAGTGGTTGTATTAAGGGCATACGATACAGTTTTGAACCTGTATTTACAAGTTGATGAAAATTTGCATATAGGCTATTTTTTACCTCATTAAATCAAATATGCAATAAAAAAATATACCTTCATGTGCTACTTTTTGAGTAAAATGAGTTCGAAATATTGTATATTTGCTAAAAATTCAGATTTGTGTCCGTATTTTCTTTTTCGAAAGAAAGACATAACTTTTTTGTTTTAAACGATAAACACAAATGTTTTTTTGTTAAATAATCGGTAATTTCTGTATTTTGTAAGTATCATTAAAAAATATGCAATTTTTATTCAAAAATAACTCATATTTATCAAATATTCATGAATAGAGGAACAAACGTCATTTTTTGCTGCATGTATATCAAAATTGTATCAGTATTTAGATTTTAACTTACCACAGACAGAAAACATATATATCAGGTTAACCGCAAAAAGGTAAACTCGAATAGTACCGCTCACTGATAAAGTTTCGTTGTTCACTTTGGGAAATAACTTTATTTTTACAACAGAAATTACATTTAATTATTTAAATTTAACTTAAGCATAGCTATTTTAGCAGTTTTTGTCTTTATATAGTAATATTGCATGCGTTTAGGATTGCTAGTCGTAGTTAATTTGAACTTTGAAACCTCAGCGCCAATATTTTAACAATAATATACTTTATGACACAAAGTTACCAGAAAGTCTCAACATTGTGACAGAAAGACTCAACCAGTACCTTTATATCTCAACCATTTAGAATTTTTCATTTTTCTGCTTAGAATAGGCTTGACAAAAAATATTTTTGCAATTTACAGACGTGGTTATCGTAAAGCATAAAAAAACCACAAATAATTGACATATTTTCTTGCTAGGTCATTAATATCATAGCAGTTTTATCGGATTCAAAGAAGGTAAACATGATAATCCGTAGGAGAAAAGTGATTGTGACTTCAATTTCAGATATTTTGAACCAAACAGAGACATATTAGCTACAATTATCATTTATCTATGGCATCACATTCTCCTATTTACAAAAAAGTCATTGATTTTCAGTAAATTGACGAAAAGTCGACTTACCCTGTGTTTATTTTGGATATTTTGAACCAGAAAGACTCAACAGGAAGTGCCAGAATACTTTTTCCCGTCTCAACATTTTGGTTGAGATTAGATGGTTTACCAGGCGTGATATGGTACAAAAATCATTCCAAAGTATCAATTCGTGTTGGCCCCAGGTGACTTTTAAAATGTACATATCATTGAAAAAGCTCTAAATTATCTCCCTTTGGTTAAAAAAAAAATGCCATTTTTTAGCATTAAAAATTAAAGATAAAATTATCTTTTTCAACTCATCAGTCAACTATTTTTTTTATTGTTGTTTTCGAATAAGCTGTACATAAACTAAATAGTTGTAAAATTTAAGCGATTTCTGTAATTTAGATCTTTTTTTATTTCGATATTACCGCTATTTCTCCTATTAGTTCAACAGAAAAAAAAATGACATTAACAAAAACTATGCTCCTTTCGAAGGAAGATTGTGAGCGTAAATGAACGATGACCCCATTCATTTATTTCATTTTCGTTTTAAGTATATAAGATAAAGTTCATTTATAGAAAAATCCTATATTAAATAACAAATTTGATCTAGACCCGTGAGCTCCCTTAAATTAAGATAATGGTTAATTAAAAATTGAATGCTTCTTTTTGTAACTTTTTTTAGCTATGATCATGAAAACACGAATTTTATAATTGTTTTAGGGGGAAAAAATTGGAAAAAAATGGTTGCTTATATAGGAAATCATTGAAGTGTGACTGGAGCGGGCCCCCACTTAAGTTTCAGAGACCAAATGACAGAAATTAATAACTGTAGGTCACCGTACGGCCTTCAACAATGTTCTTCAGCAAAATCCATACCACATACTATATTTAAGTACTTACCCAGTTCAATCTTAACCATTCTGTTTCTGTTTGCTTAGACCACTTTAAATTTCAAACGTTCGTTGGTTCGCTTGCAATTAAAGCGTCTCTCCCTAATCAAATGATATTCAAATGTGAAATTCAATGTAAATAAAGAATTAACTAAGGAAATTTATTCCCGCGTTTAAAAATCGTGCAGCATAAATTTCAATTTTAAACCCGTTATATAACATAAGTTTAGGGTTTAATTAGGGCCAATGGTAAATGTTTGTTAAAAGATATCATGCACTATCTTAATAGCACTGACTGATTGATATTTTTACGTTTATAGACGTTATAGTAAGGAGATAAGGTCAACATGTACAATAGAGCATTTGCAATCAAGCACACACAGTTATACCCAAATATAAAACAAATAGTATTGCTTCTGTTAGTCTTGACATGCAGATGGGTCTTGTAGTTGTGAAAGATTGTTTTCTGCCCTACGGCGCCTTAAACCATCACTGGGGTGAGGCTGATGACTGCATTACTCGATTCACGGTCATCTGAAGATGTCGGATGAAAAATTAGGTCAGTATCTGTATTGTCTGTTAAAAGTGTTTCTGTAACATTTTCTTTACAAAGCATACATTGGTTAGTCCTATACTATAAGACTCTGAAGGTTCATATCATTTACATTCAACGTTTTTTATCGGATATTTTTTTTTACTATCAAAGTTTACTACCTCAGAGGTTCAACATTGATAGTAACGTTGAATGTAAATGATATGAATCTTCAGTCTTACATTATAGGACTAATACATTTGTATGATGTAAATTTATGAAAGATTCACACGGAAATTTCAAATTACTACCGAGAAATGTGTATGAAACAGAAAATTCGATTTGAAAAAAATCGCTAAGATGACCGTAAATCATCATTAAAATATTTTCGTGATTGGGTAAAAGATGATCGTGACCTATAGTAATGGATTACCGCAATTTTTAAAGGATGACTGTAAATTCGAAATATCCGTATTTGTATTCATAGCTTTTTGTTGAGTTTGTCTCAATAGCAGTTCAGTTAGCTAATATAACTATGTTAAAATCAATTTCTAATTAATTTTATATAATAATTACAAACCTTGTAGGAGATGTTATGTGGTCTGCCTTTTATGTCTCTTTAATTTGAATTAATTAATTCATGAGAGTGAGTGTAACAAAAAATTTGTTCCGGCGTGACATTTGTTCCGCTGGAACAAATTTCATAGGTAATATGTTCCACCGGAACTAATATCACAGAAAATATGTTCCAGCACTATAAAATTTGTTCCGGAACTAATTTTTTAACCAAATGTGAAATAAGTTCCGGAACAAAAACTAAAGCTCCATGAGTTTTGTTCCAATATTAGAATTTAAAAAAAAAGTGAAATAAGTTCCTGTGATATTAGTTTTAAACGAAGGTATTTTATAGAAATCAATGAAAATGTTCTGCTCGAACCTTTTTCACAGAAAATAAGTACCTTTAACGTATTGCACAGCGAAATATGTTCTTGTTACACTTAAAAACTATAATGCAAGCTGGATGCTGTACTATGCTTGTGTGGGGTATATTTGCAATTGAAGGCACGACAGTAGGATGAAGATAAGAAATAAAAGCGATGATACAATGTATCTATGTTTTATCATTTATGTGGTATTCAACCTCCTTGTTTCCTGTTGATCTGTCATGGGTGTCCTTATCATACATGTACTTTGCTATGGTCATTGCACAGTTTTAAAAGAGTGTGTAATTTGTCTCTTTGTGTCTTTAAATATAATTGATCAGTCACTTTGTCCTTTTCAAATTAGTACAAACGTTCATCTTTATAATTATAATACTTTTTTTTCGTAATGACTTTTATTAATATTTCTCATTCTACTATTTCCTGGTTCATAAGTGTCATTTTTGGTATTATTGAGTATATGTTATTAAACTTTTGCTCTACTCCACAGGGTACAAATTGGATGTTTACACTTTTTATTTTTTACATTATCAATATAATACATGTTTTTATAATGACTTTAAACTCACTGATGACAAGTGCTCAGTATATAAGATAACTTGTTCAACCAGTGGAATATATTTCACAGACAAGGAACTTATTTCACCAGGTGAGGAACAAATCTCACAAATCCAGAACTTTTTTCACCAGGTAAGGAACAAATGTCACAAACATGGAACTTATTTCACTAGGTAAGGAACAAATTTCACCAACCCAGAACTTTTTTTATCAGGTAAAGTGTGGAACTTATTTCATAGAGATGGAACAAATTATATAGAAATTGTCTGTGAAAAAAGTTCTCCCAGAACATATTTCCTGTGAAATTAGTTCCAAGGGAACTTTTTTCACAGGAACAAATTTTGGCTCACATGAGCACTCGACTATGTTATAATTTTATATTATTTATTACTAGTATTCACGGCTGGTAATCTACACACGCAGAACATTTGGTTCTGCAATGAAAACCGTGAGAGGATTTTCCGGTTGTGCTTGAGTGGAGTAATTGTCACCGCTTCAAAAGGTATGTACATTTCTAAATCTCAATTTTCTTATTCAACTGATTAAAATATTGAAAATCAGAGAATGCTATGCTGTGGTGAATACTTTAACGAAGAGATACATGTATCATTCACAGTTATACGTAGAGTTGAACTCTTACAAAATGAGTTGCCCCACGAGAAATTGCCAAAAAAAGTGACATTTCAATTTTGAAATGGTTCTATTTACAGACCTACAGGTTCAAATTTAGTTTTTTTTCGGGCAATGGGTATGAATGTTGATTTTGGAGGTGTGTACGCTGTCCGGTGTTGATAGACGTCTTAATAATTCCAAAAACTACATTTTTTCATGAAGTCATGCGTGAGGGGATCGGTTCTGATTGAGGACATTGTGAATGCGTGAGGGGAAGTACAATCAAATCTTTATATTCAAGCTATGAGTCGTTGTTACTTACCTAAATTAGGCTACATTGTTCATGAAAAAACACATAATAATTAAAAACATAATAATTATTATGTGCGCTGAGGAAAATCTATGAGATTGAATTATGAAATAAATTGTGGGAACCTAGGTTTAATAATATGTTTCACGAAGAATAAAAACAAAAAATGTTGTCAACGATAACCAAAAATACTGCAAAGATGTTGGGAAGTATCTCATTCGTCTTGATTCGTCCTTTTCAAACCACTCAATAATGTCCAAAAACAGGTTGAAAGCAATGTTGTTTAAAGAAAACGTCCACTCTGTACTAATGAAAACGAAAATCAAAAATCTTTCCCTTTTCCATACGTCTGAGAGTTTATCTAAAGCACTTTGAAAAACTTTATATTCTTCCTCAAGGTCTTCCATGTGGTCTTTCTCGTGGTCTACTACGTGGTCTTCTTCTATGACTTCTTCGTTGTCTAATACATGCTCTTCCTTATGGTCTTCCTCGAGATTATCTTGGCTTTCATCGATGTTCGTGAATAATAAATTCTGTATATCTGCCTTTTTTGTTTCGAAAATTTCGTGATTTTAGGTGAACAGATTACTTCTAATATATATAGGTGTTGAAGTTTTGATCGGCGATATACTTTTCTTAAATATATGTGGTGATCTCTGTGACGTATATCTGACGACAGGACTACTCCCGGAGGGTTTAGTTCGCTTCGAGGGCGGGGATAACTTGTATCTCCATGGCTTTTTGTAGAGAGTCAATTTCAGTTCTTTTTTCCTTTTTCCTTTGAACAATGGCATTTTCTGAAATTGAACAAACAATTAATAGTTTGATTTCATTGAATCAGTGGTCAGTTTACATCTATTGCAGTATTAGGATAAATCTGTGCTTTTAATCAGCATTTATTGAGTCAACAAAAGTCACAAAGCCAAAGATTAAAAAATGTGTGTACTTCCCCTCACGCATTCACGATGTCCTCAATCAGAACCGATCCCCTCACGCAGGACTTAATGAAAAAATGTAGTTTTTGGAATTATTAAGACGTCTATCAACACCGGACGGCGTACACGCCGCCAAAAACAACATTCATACCCATTGCCCGAACAAAAACTAAATTTGAACCTGTAGGTCTGTAAATAGAACCATTTCAAAATTGAAATGTCACTTTTTATGGCAATTTCTCGTGGGGCAACTGATTTTGTAAGAGTTCAACTCTACATATAACAGTGAATGATACATGTATCTCTTCGTTAAAGTATTCACCACAGCATAGCATTCTCTGATTTTCAATATTTTGATCAGTTGAATAAGAAAATTGAGATTTAGAAATGTACATACCTTTTGAAGCGGTGACAATTACTCCACTCAAGCACAACCGGAAAATCCTCTCACGGTTTTCATTGCAGAACCAAATGTTCTGCGTGTGTAGATTACCAGCCGTGGTATTTCATTCTAAAAAGATGTTCATTTGAATATCATATAAAAGGATAATAAGTATTATTATTCAACTTTTTCTGGTAAAACTTTTTGCAGTCTTCTGCTTCACGGATAGTTGGTTTTAAATGTAAACTGGAATCCTGAGTTTGCATCCTGGGCAATCGAAGAAATTGTAAACAGGGAAAATTTGTAATAAACAAGACTTAGTATCTATTAAAAATTATATCAATTTCTTTTTATCGGTATTAAACTGTTTGTCGTATTTTTAGTTCATGACAATAATAGTAAATTGCATATTATTGATCGTAAACAATGAAATATTTATTGATAACAACATTAAAATTTTAATACAAATTAACAGCGATACAATGAAAAGTTGAAGAGAAAAATCATCAATTATTTAAACATATATGAATATCCAGTTATCGAGTTACCAACTTACAGTTCTACAAAACCTTCAAGAGGTCATCAAATACATTTCAATGTTGTATTTTGGCTTCTTCATACTTTGGCAAGCATATTGCCATTGAAAATTAATCGTTTTGTTTAAAACTGTGGACACAATTTCTCTTTTAAAATTTTTGGGAGCCTCCGCGGCATGGGGGAAATCCGGGCACAGGTATTTGGGGCATGGACCCCCCTTTTTTGGACCTCACTAAAAAAAATTGTTTGGTGTTTTTTTTTTAATTATTTATTTACAATTTTCTACAATGTATAAACATACAACTTTTTTACTATCCATACGAGCCCATGGTCAGTTTTCAGAAGCTTCTTTTTTCACTTAGGGCTCGTATGGATAGTAAAAAAGTTATTGTAATCGACTAGCAATGGGTTGTTGAGACTTGATATAGAACAGAACAGAACAGAACATAACAGAACAGAACATATTTTATTTCCAATTAAGGGCCCAAAAGGGGCATACAGAGCATACATGAATAAGGCAAAAGAATATTGATTTGCATAGATACATAGATACAAACATTCTGTGTAAACAAAATGAAATCGCCAAGACATTCAAAGTTAAAGTTATCATTGAAAATAACTTCATATTTTAAAATATGTTGAAAGTGCTATACAACCAACGACACATTAACTCTCATTTTCGTATCGATTTAAAATAGTTCTTTAACTGGTACTTCAATACTTCACTTACCTTTTGTCACTCATCATCGGACACTTTTTAAAAATTCCATTTATACTGTTGAAATGTGTCACAAATTCCTCCAAAATCAATACAGTTTATTCATATTTTATTATAACCAAAATTCTGCTTAAATTTCACATAATTAAAGTAAACAGTTTTCCATCAGAAGCTTTATTTTGGCTAGCATACCAATTGCTAATATATTTAGTGTGAATTAATTTACTAGATATGTTCAAAAATTTATATTGTCCGAAATGTTTTTCTTCTTGTTTAATTTCAAAAACTTCTAATACTTTTTTAACAAATGAGAACCAAGAAGTTATGTTAGATTTGTGAAGCTCTTGGCTGCATTTATAAGCATCTTTCAATAGACTGAATTCAGTTGTAAGATTTTCAAATCTATACCAGTATTTTACAATTGACTTTACAATATCATAATGTAAGGGGAAACGTCCCAGTTCTGATAATACAGCAAAATTGACACTCCTTTTGTGTACACCAAGTATAAATTTAGAAAATTTAAGATGGAGATTCTCACACTTAAGATTTTTAAAAATATTTTCAAGATTATGTTTATACATTGTAATAACTTTTTTACTATCCATACGAGCCCCAAGAGAAAAAAAGAAGCTTCCTTTTTCACTTGGGGCTCGTATGGATAGTACTCTGAACTGAAAGTTATTGTAATCGACTAGAAATGGATTGTTGAGACTTGATATATGTTTATACATTGTAGAAAATTGTAAATAAATTAAAAAAAAAACAAATAATTTTTATTTTAGTGAGGTCCAGAAAAGGGGGGTCCATGCCCCAAATACCTGTGGGGAAATCCCCAGCAAATAGTGACAGTAATGTTGGCGCGTAAGTTGTTTGCAAGTGTGAATACTGACTGAAATTGTGGTTTTTAAAAGTGCACCACCTTTTTGTTGATTTCTATCTTGAAATTGTGATTTTAAGTAATATCATAATGGAAGGATGTGTTAGGGAGCTACAATTTGATTTTTAGGGGGGGGGTATTCGGTCCTGCCTTTTTTTTTATTAGTTTATCCTGACTTTTTTTACCTAAATTGTCATCCTGCCTTTTTTGTTTTGCAAAGTGTCTCATCCTGCCTTTTTTTTTTACTCAAAACTCCTGTCCTGCCTATTTTTTTTTCAAATTTCATCCTAGCCCCCCCCCCCCCCCCATAAAAATCAAATGGTAGCTCCCTTAATGATTTATTTAAATATGTTTTTGGAATCCGGAATTTCATATCTGTAACGGACTAACGGTCATTTATCCAGTGATTATCTTTACTTTCATATTTCCTATTTTTTGTAGAGACTTTCCAATCTTTTTTGTTGCGAAAAATATCAGCTTGAGCATCTTTTTATTTTTTATTTACACGAAGGTATAACTTGGATGGTAAGCAGATCATATGAGGGTCAGTATATATATAATCAGTGTATATCTTGCTTAGCTTTTATTCTGCATGTGCTATCTATGTATTAATATATATGTGTGATGTCTGTATGTCTGTGTTGTATGTGTATCTGATGTTATTACATGTATGTTTTGTTTATTAATATCAGTCGGTTAAAGAGCTCTTAAGAGCTCATGTTCTTTGTTATTATGTATATATGAAACCCCGACTTTAAATAAAGATTACTTTACTTTACTTTATAATCAACGATCAATGATCTATAAGGGTTTCGGAACGAAATCATCCACTGGCAACCATTTTTGTTCACTGACACTGTTTAACAGTTCATGATGTTGTTGTCATGGTTAGGTGAGAAGGGGCGGATTCAGCCATTTTAAAAAAGGGGGTTCCAACTGCATGTCCCCATTCAAATGCATTGATTGTCCAGAAAAAAGGGGGGTGTTCAACCCCCCAGCACCCTCCCCCTGGGTCTGCCAATTAAGCGGAAAAAGGGTTTACCTGAAGAAAAATTGTTCTTGGTCAGTGCAAACAAATCTGTGAAGTGTTTTGAAAGGCTAACATATTACTCCCCCCGTTTAAAGAGGGTAGTAATACACCTTATTGCTATTTGTCCTTTAGTTTTAGCCGCCATTACTGGATATCACACAGGTTCCCGTGAAATTTTCACGTCATAAAACAAAAGATCTGATGCCACAATGGAAAGTGAGTTTTGCATGCATCAAAAGTTCAAGCGATAAGGTGTATGGGGGTACCTTCATGCCATATATATAGCAATAAAAATTTCTTGCCCAATGACGTTAACAGTAATTTTTAGTGCCTGACGATAAAATGTACTCCTTCTTTTAGACGATAAAAAAATCTGTTGAATTTGACAAATCACACTATTTTTTTCTCTAAAAATTATAGTAACAATATTTATTTGAGACATCTGACGAATCTGACACGATAAGAATATTTTGACTAATCTTAGCAAAATTTTAACCAATTTGACACTTATGCCTAATGGTAGCCGAAATGACCGGCCCCTGATTGTAAAGGGCAATTGCCACCCTCATGAAACAGTCAAGGGACTTATTGACATAAGTGATTTTTAAATCACTAATTTAACTAAGTAGCAAATAAGAAGTTTTGTCACAAATTGTGAATTTGTAGTTTTAACAAAATTTTAACCAGTCCACATAGGTTTAGATAATCATGATAATATCTTTTTATTGGTAAAATTGGGAAAAAATGAACAAGGGGGAGAGGGGTGTTGAAATTAGTGGACTGGAGTTTATAAAAATAATGATACTGAAAGAAGTGATTTTTTGACAGGAAATTGAGGTATGATACTAGAACAAGTGCATTTTTATGTCATTAACCCAGATTCAGTACAAGGTAATCACCTGGTCACACAGATGTTGGTTCTGATAATTTAAGCAACATAATTGGTCCTTGATTATTAATATTCTATATTTAACATGTTTAAAGCTACATTAAAATTAAATCACTTAGTCTAGAGATTTATTATTGATTATTTTGTACTACTCAAATAGGTGATTATTTATAAAAGAAAGACAACTCTTACTTACTTAGTCGTATAAGATAAGCAAAGTCAGTATGTTAAATTTGATGTATGCCTTTTTGTGCCTCTTCGTTACATTTGTTGTTTTTATAGTGATTAAGATGATAACACAATATTGACTGCTGTACCCCTATTTTTGACATTTTTACTCTTTGAGTATGTTTGTTTTGTTCATGCATAGTTTACAATGTAATTGAATTTGATACGACTGTCATACAAGTGAGAGGTTTAGCTAGCTATAAAACCAGGTTCAATCCACCATTTTCTATGTAAGTAAATGGTGGATTGAACCTGGTTTTAAGAAAATGCCTGTACCAAGTCGGGAATATTACAGTTGTTATCCATTCGTTTGATATGTTTGGACTTTTGATTTTGGACTTTCCTTTTTAAATTTTCCTCGGAGTTCAGTATTTTTGTGTTTTTACTTTTTACAACCTTTACAAATATATATATAATATTGTTACTTAAATCAGTGATTTTCAAAAATCACCAATTCAAGTATTAACCAACGGGTTTGGCATTTTTTCCCAAATTAGATATTTATAACCAAATGGTATATGTTATTTTTGTATACTTATAAATTTATACTACACTTCCACATTATCTTATTAAACAAAAGTTTTCTTATTTAATTAAACATGTTAAATGGTCGTTTGGTAAAGCTGAATGTAGATAAATTTGCTGCAACTCATTTAAAGCCTTCTTCTCTAATGAGAAAGGTAAATATGCTGGATATACTTACTGGAGGTGTGATGAAATGATTGAAGCTGTTAATTTTCTCCTTGATAATATTTATGTACGTTTCGGCAACAAAGTTTTATTGACAGGTTGTAGGTATCCCCATGGGCACTAATTGTGCCCCTTTAAAAGCAGAATTGTTTTGTACTGTTACGAATCACAGTTTATGACTAAACTCAGTAAAGACTCGTTGAAATTGCATTTAATTGATAAATTCAACAACACTTACCGTCATCTTGATGATATTTTTTCGTTAAATAATCAAAAAATTTCTCAATATACTGCTGAAATTTACCCCAAGGAACTTACTTTAAATAAATCAAATTTATTCGGTAATAACTGTCCTTTCCTGGATTTAGATATTTAGGTTTTAAACGGAAAATTAAACTCCACACTAAAATTTACGACAAAAGAGACGATTTTTCGATGTTCCTTTGGCACCATCTTAGGGTGTTTATATTTCACAATTCCCCAATTTAGTGCCCATACTTCCAGAGCTTTTAGATCTTCTTGGAGAGTTTGGTGGTCTTTTGTGTTTTTAATCTCTCGATAGAGTAGGCAGTCATCTGCAAATAAACGAACTTGAGATTTTACGCTTTCCGGGAGGTCGTTGATGTGGCATAGGAAAAGCAGCGGTCCTAGTACTGTGCCTTGTGGTACGCCAGAGTCTACGTGGGCATATTCTGAATGCTCACCTTCTACGACAACCCGCATTGATCGTTTTTGCAGAAATGCTGCTAACCATTTGTTCAGATTTCCATCTATTCCGAAGCTGTGTAGTTTTGCCAGAAGTTTGTTATGTGGCACAGTATCAAAAGCCTTTGAAAGGTCGAGTATAGCCATATCAAGTTGAATGCTACTGTCGAAGCTCTTTAGTAGGTCATCTGTTGTGACTAAGAGCTGTGTTGTACAAGAGTAACCTGATCTGAATCCATGATTTAAATTTGTCAGTATTTTGTGCTTTTCCAGATGTTTAAGGATGTGTTTACAGATGATGTGTTCCAAAAGCTTACATGATACACAGGTCAGTGAAACTGGTCTGTAATTTTCAGCTGCGTGGACGTCCCCCTTCTTAAATACTGGAGCTATGTTTGCACTTAACCAATCTTCAGGGAGAGTGCCTGTGTCAATTGATTTTTGAAAGATGGCGGATATACTTGGTGCGAGTTCTTCTGCACATGTTTTAAGGACAGTGTTTGGTATTCCGTCTGGTCCCATTGCTTTGGATGGATTTACGTTTTTCAATAATTTATGTACTCCTTCTGATGTTATGTCCAATTTTGAAATATTTGAAGTTGATCTTTTCTTTAGTGGTGGTATTTGTGAGTTCGGATCTAATTTAGTGAATACTGATTTGAATTGGTTGTTTAGAATTTCTGCCTTTTCTTTGCTGTCGTTTGTAAGGCCTCCATTTGACTTTAGTGGTGCTACTCCTATATTATCTTGTTTCTTTGCTTTCATGTAGTTCCAGAATGGTTTAGAACTATTCTTTTCAAAACCTGCATTGACGATGTCATTAATATATATAGTTCCATTCTGCTTTTCTAAATTGGCGTTTGCAGTTTTTTTGGAATTGTTTATATTCTTTGTAACTTCCAGTTTTTCTAGCATGTTTGTGCAGCCTAGCTTTCCGTTTTAGCATTTTGCGCAGTTTTCTGTTTAACCATGGGACAGAGTGCTTTTTCTTTATCATTTTAGATGGTACGTTGGTGTCAATTGTTGCTTGTACACCGTTCTTGAAGGTTTGCCAGGTTTTATCTATTGGCATATCGTGTATATGATTATAGATGTCCTTTGTTATCATATTTATGTCTGTTTTAATCTGATCCCAGTTTGCTTTCCCAAACATGTATCTTTTCTGTGGGCGTTGTTTGCAATAGTATGGTTTTATCAATGTGTCTGTAATGACGATATCATGGTCTGAAATTCCTGGTGCATTGCCAGTTGATTTAATAAGGGACGGGTTGTTTGTGGGAATGTAGGACAGAAAGTCACAGGACAAAAAGTCACAGACAAAAAGTCACGGACAAAAAGTCACAGGACAAAAAGTCACAATTCATTTTTTTCTGATTATTTTCTTTGAATAAAAACTGCTTATTTCTAGAAAAATATTTTTGTATTTTTCTTGAACTATTGTATATAAACCAACTTTGTTAACAAAATTTATCCAAAAAATATCAAAGATGATCAAATAATTGTTAAAAAAACAAAATGTCAAAATGGCTTGGCACTTAAATGGCTTCATGGTGCCAAGAAATATATCTTTTTCATGATTAAAATTAAATAAATCTTGATTTTTCAAGTATAATGACACATTTCCTAAACTTTAATATGAATATATGTATTAAAAAGTAAATATTTCAAGATATTTCTCTTATATATTCAAACAATTGTCAACAAATTATTTGTGACTTTTTGTCCTGTGACTTTTTGTCCTACCAAATTTGTGACTTTATGTCCTGTGACTTTTTGTCCTGTGACTTTCTGTCCGTTTACCGTTTGTGAATACCAGATCTAACAGATTTCCCTTTCTTGTTGGTTTGTCGTGTATTTGAACGAGACCGTGTTCAATAGATAGGTCCATAAGTGCTTGTTGTACTTCTTTGTCTGGTGCTTCTGTTTTTATCTCCATATTTATCCAGTCGATATCTGGGCAGTTGAAATCTCCAGCAATAAGATGTGTGTTCTACCCAATAAATGCTGAAATATGTGCCATTGTTATTATCTAGCTGGATGTTATGTTATTCATAACTAATTGGACATTTTTTTCATACTTTTAAATCTTGATTACAAAAAATATGATCAGAAAAACCTTAAATGATCGTCGATTTATCCAAAAGTTTTGAAGCTGCACATAGGAAGTAGGGCACATTAGGAATCGTTATGTAGTTTATTATACCCTGAGATTTTGGCTAAGCTGTCAAAGAACAAATGTATAAAATGTTTAATCGCCAAAGATTTCTAAAGACAAGTAGTTTAGATTTCCCAAATGGCAAAAGTCGTAGGAATATTGTTTGTCATCAATACGTAGTCAACTACGTCAGTAGTCTTAAAATAAGTTCCACTGTTCATGCTGTTGGTGGCAATTTTAAATTATAAGACGAAATTTTTGTATCTTTTCAATTTGGAGGCAGGGGTTCAATTAGCGGTTGTCCGAGGTCTGCTAACTTCCACTTTTGCAGTCGGACTTTCGACTTCGTTACTAGCTACGCTCGACATGCACGACATGACAGGAAATAAAAGAATAACTTTGCAAACCTTTTTACCAAAGTCTCCTAATAAACGATATCAAAACTTGTTTTTAGCATTATTATTCATGACAGCGATGTTCATTTTGTTCAACCGCTAGCTTTATACAGAAAGTCGCCGACAAATAATGTGTAAATTCGAGTAAAATCGTATCTGACCAAAAACAACATTGAAAACAAAATGGCTGACATGAGAAGAAAATTCTAATATCGGATCCGATTCCGAAAACGGATATGGGTAATTCCGGGTTTTGACGATCTTTGAACTTTTAAAAAAATCAGACAGATGACAAAATACATCTTTGCATGGTAAATAAATATAAATACTAAAATTGAAAACCAAAAGATATATGTAAAAGAATGAAAAACAGAAAATATTTTGTAGTGAAAATGTGAGAAACGTACAATTAAATACAATGATGATGAAGTAGAGCAGAATATAATGGTGCAACAGTGCCAGAAGATCCATAAGTATCCATAGGAAACTCAAAATTACTTGATTAGATGACAAATTTTAATGTCAAAATCCAATACAATGTGAGTCTTTGTGACAGCTGGGAACAGTATATCTAACAATATATATGGTCCTGGTGACAGTATAAATTTTCTTTATCAGTAATAAATGTTGGTGAAGCAAGTTAGATGCTTTTAAAGTGTAAACATATTACTAAATGGGTATTTTTTTTTCTCAATTTTGATGGGTCAGTTAAAATAGCTGGAAGTTTTTTATTTTACACATATAGTGCAACTAGATTATATGATACCTGAATGTAAGCAAATTATATGTATGTGGAGTCCTTTGGGGCACTCTACCTCCTCCTGTTTGATAACTTTGAAACGGATGAGATCCCCACCTCTCAACCATATACATTCATGTATGGGACTATATAACTAATCAAATGAAATATAGGTGAACTTCAAGTCCCTAGGGTCACCCACCACCTCCTGCTTCAGAACTTGGAAACAGTCGAGATCCTCACCCCTCAACCATATTTATTCATGTAGGGGACAATATAACCAATCAAATGAATTATAGGGGGAGTCCCTAGGGTCACTGCACCCTCATGTTTGAGAACATGGAAACAGTCGAGATCCTCACCACGTAACCATATATACTCATGTATGGGACTAAATAACAAATCAAATAAAATATAGGGGAAGTCCCTGCGGTCACCCCACCCCTCCTGTTGTTTGAAAACTTGGAAACAGTCCAGATCCTAACCTTAAATTAAACCATATATTTTCATGTATGGGACAAAAGAACAAATCAAATGCAATATAGGGAGAGTCCTAAGGGTCACCCTACCCAATCCTGTTTGATAACTTGGAAACAGATGAGATCCCCTCCCTCAACCATATATATTCATGTATTGGACAATACAATGTATAACAAATCAAATGAAATATAGGGGAAGTCACTTGGGTCCCCCACCCCTAAACCATATATATTCATGTATGGGACAATATGAAAAATCAAATGAAAAACAGGGGTAGTCCCTAGAGTCACTCACACCCTCTTGTGTGTGTTTTGAGAACTTGTAAAAGATTGAGATACCAACTCCTAAACCATATTCATTCCTGTTTGTCATTTCAAAAAGATTGAATGACATACAAGGTCAATCTCATAGGCGTCACATATATATGCATATCACTTTGCTAGACCTAACACCTGTCATTTTATTCCAAACTTAGACATCATGGACTTTGGTTGAAGGTGGGAGTCATTTACATTTACTATGGACAGGTCAGTCAGACCTCACTATTGATCCCTGTAGTAGTAAACATTTGTCTGATTTGTGTCTCATAACTTTTGTACTGTAGAACACAAACTCAGTTTTCTTTCCAGGGAAGCAAGTCCATTCATACTTTTACAAGCTCGTACTAAAGTCAACTTGAAATACTAACAGTCAACTAATACGAACAATTACGATCAACTAGAAGAACTGCAATCATTGCGAATTTGTACCACTGCTGACTCGAGACTCATGACCATGAAAAAAAATTATACTTGATATATATACGTTGCTATGAACATAAATGTACAATTATATATGAATGTTTAATGTTTGTTCTTTTAAATCTTTAAAAAAAATTGAAGCAACATGGCCACAGTTTTCATAATTATGTTTGCCTTGGTTTTTGGTTAACTGCCTACAGGGCTTACAGCGCTTTGATTTTACTTTTACGTTGAAAAAGTACATTTTCATTGCACTGTATTGAAAAATACTTGAAAAATTGATCAAAAGGCTTTCTACAACTTTTATGATCTTCAATGTCATATATAACCTATGTTTCAACTTACAAAATGCCCCAAAACAACATTTTTATGCAGTTAATCTGCATTATGCGAGCACCCTAGATTTGTGGTCTACCCAATAAATGCTGAAATACTTGCCATTGTTATTATCTAGCTACTATGTTATATATAACTAATTGAACACTTTTTTAATACTTTTAATTCTGGATTACAAAAAATATGACTAGAAAAACCTTAAATGATCGTCGAATCACCCAAAACTTTTGAAGTTACACATAGGAAGTAGTGCTCATTAGGAATTATTATGTAGTTTATTATCGCCTGTGCTTTTGGCTAAGATGTCAAAAAACAATTGTATGAAATATTTAATCGCCGAAAATCTTTTAAGACAAGTAGTTTAGATTTCCCAAATGGCAAAAGTCGTAGGAATATTGTTTGTCGTCAATACGTAGTACAACTACGTCAGTAGTCTTATATAATAAGTTCAACTGTTCATGCTGTTGGCGGCAATTTCAAATTAGAAGACGAAATTTTCGTATCTTTTCAATTTGGAGGCAGGGGTTCAAATTAGCGGTGGTCCGAGGTCCGCGACCTTCCACTTTCGACTTGGTTACTAGCCACGCCCGACGGGCCTTCCACTCTGAGACAACTATATCACAGTTATAGTAGTCTCAGTTCCATTTGAAAGAAAATAAAAAATAGCCTTGCAAACCTTTTCGCCAAAGTCTCCAAATAAACGATCTCAAAACTTATTTTAATCATTATTATTCATGACAGCGATGTCAATTTTGTTCAATCGCTAGCTATATACAGAAAATCGCCGACACAAAATGTGTTAATACGAGTAAAATCGTAGCTGACTGACAAAAACAACATTGAAACACAATGACAATGGCTGCCGTGAAAAGACAATTACAATATCGGATCCGATTCCGGAAGCGGATAAGGGTAATTCCGGGTTTTTGGCGAATCCAGGCAGGTGACAAAATACATCTATGCATGGTAAATGAATATAAACACTAGAATTGAAAACCAAAAGATATATGTAAAAGAAAGAAAATATTTTAAACAGAAACTCAAAATTACTTTTTGACAAATTTTAATGTCAAAATCCAATACAATGTGACAGGTGGGAACAGTATATCTAACAATATATATGTTCCTGGTCACAGTATAAATTTTCTTTATCAGTGATAAATGTTGATAATGCATGTAAGATGCTTTTAAAGTGTAAACATATTACTGCAATTTTGAAGGGGTATTTTTTTTCTCAATTTTGAAGGGTCAGTTAAAGTAGCTGGAAGATTCTTACTTTATTTTCACAAATAACTACCTGAATGTAGGCAAATCATATGATATATAGGTGGCGACCACTCTACCCACTCCTGTTTGATAACTTTGAAACGGATGAGATCCCCACCTCTCAACCATATACATTCACGTATGGGACTATATATATAACTATTCAAATGAAATATAAGGGGAGTCCATGGGGTGACCCACTCCCTCCTGTTTGGGAACTTACGAAACGGTCGAGATCCCCACCCCTAAACAATATATATTCATGTATGGGTCAATATAACTAATTAAATGAAATATTGGGGGAGTCCCCCTACCCCCTCCTGTTTGAGAACTTGGAAACCGATGAGATCCCCACCCCTAATTCATATATATTCATGTATGGGACAATATAACAAATCAAATGAAATATAGGGGAAGTCCCTGGGGTCATCCTATCCCTTCCTGTTTGAGAACTTGACAACCCTCGAGATCCCCACCCCTAAACCATATATATTTATGTATGGAACAATATAACAAATCAAATGAAATATAGGGGAAGTCCCTGGGGTCACCCTACCCCTTCCTGTTTGAGAACTTGAAAACCCCTGAGATCCCCACCCCTAAACCATATATATTCATGTATGGGACAATATAACAAATCATTTACATTTACTATGGACAGGTCAGTCAGACCTCACCTTTGATTCTTGTAGTAGTGAACATTTGTCTGATTTGTGTCGCATAACTATTGTACTATAGGACACATACTCAGTTTTCTTTACAGGGAAACCAGTCTATTCATACTATAACATGTTCGTACTAAGTCAACATGTACTACTAACAGTCAACTAAAACCAACGCTAACTACCAACTAGAACAACTACAATCATTGCGAACTTGTACCACTGCAGACTCACCATAAAAAATATACATTTATATATTCATTGCTATTGAAACCTTGATAACATATAAATTATTTGCCTTAATAATTAATTCATTAGATAAACATAAATGTACAATATATGAATGTTTAATGCCACATCAGAGGCGGATTTAGAGGGTTTTTCAGTGCCCCCCTCCATTTGAGAAAAAAATTGGTTGATTATAAAGGGAATCACTGAAGCATGACTGGAGCAGGTCCCCAGTTAGGCAGGCAGTGGGCCCCCACTTATGAAAATTTCTGGATCTGCCACTGCACATAATTACGTTTGCCTGGTTTTTGGTTAACTACCTTCAGCGCTTACAGCGCTTTGATTAGATTATTTTTGTTGACACTAGTCTAAAGTTCTTAGCTGTTGGTCTAGATTTTATGTCTTACAAGGATAGTTGGTATCATAGGCGGATCCAGGGGGAGTCCTAGGGGGCCCAGGCCCCCCCCCCCCCCTTTTGTGGAAAAAATTTGGTTGATTATAAAGGCAATCACTGAAGCATTACAGTGACTGGAGTGGGCCTCCCTTAGGTCAGTCAGCAGGTTCCCCCTTATGAAAAGTTCTGGATCCGCCACTGGGTATCATTTACTTGGTAGAAGAATTTTTTGATTTGCAATTTTTGCAACATGTTCAGAACAGGCAACATTATTTGGATAAGATATACATGATATATACTTCAGTTTAAATAAAACAGTGAAATTAAGAGACCCATACTATTTAATTTGAGCTTATTTTATCCTCATGCTGGAAAAGCACTTTTCCTACATTGTACTATAAAGACCTCCTTTTAATGCAATTTTCAGCAATAGGGCTTTATTAATGTTCATTTCTCCCCACCATACCTGATTATGAAACTATTCAAACTACTCTTCTAATCTTTCCATGAGTGATTTCCATCACTTTGATTAAGTTAATGTGTTTTAGGTCCGATGCAAAGACTATAAGTGAATCAATATTAACATGATTAAGGCCAAAATATGCAATCTTTAATGACCTGACAACAGTATTGTAACTATAGTTTAATTGAAGTGTTTTCATATGATCCTAGCTAAAAAATGTAATTATAAGTATTGAATGCTTCTTTTTGTAACTTCATAGGGGTGTAAAAGCGTTGATACAAAATGTACTTCAGTCAACGCTTTTACACCCCAATGAAGTTACAAAAAGAAGCATTCAATTCTTAAATGCAATGTTTTATGTTTTCACATGCTTCATATTATATAGTTAGTTAACAACACTTTTGTCTGTACAAAACCCTTGTCTATTTTATTTGAGCTGCTAGTCATGAAGTTTCTTTCTAATAAAATTTTCACACTTACCATACTCAATTGTCTTTTTGTTTTCAGACAAAAAATGGCAGAAATTTTCCTTAAAGAAGACAGATATGGAGAAAAAGTATTAAAGACTCTGGACACTTTAAGGAAAGAAAGAAAATGGATTGATTTTTATATCGAAACTAAAACAGATCTAGTCCCTGTTCATCGCATTGTTTTGGCAGTATCTGAGATCTCCCATTTGCAGACACATGTATTTCTTTGTCAGGATGTTAATACTCTAGATCTGACAGACTTCAAAAAGGAAATAGTGGAAATATTCATTTCTTATCTTTATACAGGAGAAGTCAAACTAGTTGGAGAATCCTACATAAGAGATTTTATCAATCTTTGTAAAAAACTAGATTTCAAAACTGTGCTGTTACATAAAGAATTTCATCCCTATATCTATATACAATCCAAACTTGATGGCTGTAATTCAGATTTATTAAACCAGTGTACTTCATTAACATTAAAAGCTAAGGGAAAAGATAAAGATAATGCTACTTGTCCCTATAAAGTTACCTCCCCATTAGATGAAAACTTTACTTGTTTATCAGAAGAATCTTTAAAGGGACTTAACTCAAATACAGTTTTTATGACCACAACTGTAAATGGTCAGATGTTTGTAAAAACTAATTCAAAAATATCCAAAAACCAACCTGACAAAAATGTAAGCTCAAAAAGTGTAAGCGAAGAAAAATTTGATCATTTTACGTCTTGTGAATCCACTGAAAATGCAAATTTTTCTGAGGTTTTTGATATAAAACAAGAGCCAGAGACTTACAATGAACCAGATATTAAAATGTCAGAATCGATACAAAATAAAGATTTGCCGATATTTTATGAAATAAAAGTAGAGCCAAATTATGATGAAAGATCTTCGATTGAATCGCCTGAATCAGCAAATATTCAAAGAAAACTTTTTTCTACAGAAAATGAGGGGAAAAATACTAAAAAATTGTTGCTAGGTAATGTGAAATCAACATTGAATCATGAAGAAAAAGCTAAAAGGATTAATATATTACCAGACATTGTTAAGCAGTATGCTGGAAAACTATTGTCAAAAGATGTTACAATAGACCAGGAAGAAACTAGTATAGGTTTGGAAATAAAAGGGTCTGAGCTTGGTGAAGAAGGTGAAAACCAACAGTTGGAAATGGTTGGAATTCAAGATGATATGGTTATAGAAGAGGAGCAAAAAAATCTGGATTCTGTAAGTCTTTCTTAAAATGAAAATCACAAAAAAGTCATTTGAGTGTATAATTGCACATGTACAGTATGATATCAAGACAATTAGACATGTATGTCTAATGTTAAACATTGTTAAAGGGGCACTAGCTACGTGATATATAAAAAATCTCACATATTATTTTTTTCCTCAATCAATAATGAAATACAAAAAGTGAAATAGTAATTCCCTTTAGCAGCCAGTACATGTATGTTTTGATCCAATTTTGTCAAAATAAGCTAAAATACAGTGATAATGAATTATTCACTTGCAAGTGAATAGTTCTTCCTCATTGAATCAGTATTCATCATGTTCATGTGAACTTCAATTTAACCTTTGAGATGGATGCTTTCATATTCCTCTATTATCATTTTCTTTATAATAATCAGGGCCGTAAATTACACAGAGGCATGAAGGCAGTTGTACGGAAGTGTAGTATTAGGGACATAGTAAAAATTAAATTGACTGAACTTTTTTTCCAAGTGATAGTCGAAAATTTTGACATTCCAAATCTTTAAATTTGGAATTTTAATTTAAAATTTTCTGATATCAATTTCTGACTTCTTTTTCATGTGTTTTTATGATTTTATAATGTTAAAAAAAAACCACATTAACATTGCAAATTGTATATAACATATATTTTGATCAGTGTAGAAATACATATAGTGTATGTCTCGCTACATTGCATGCATTGAAGACCTGTTGGTGACCTTCTGCTGTTGTTTTTTTCTATGGTCGGGTTGTTGTCTCTTTGGCACATTCCCCATTTCCATTCTCAATTTTGTATATCCATTTTGTAATAAGATGTGGTATGATTTACAATGACTATGAGACAAATCTCCACTAGAGACCATATGACAAATCTAAGTTAACACTATGGTATATCTGGTCCCCATGCAGCCTTCCTGTAAACATGTAATTCAGATTTCTTCAACATTTATGTGAATTGTTTTTCAAAACAATGATTTTTGATGATGGTCTTAAGCTTGTTATTTACATGTACAAAAATGTAGAACTATGCTAAAAATTGTTTAAAGGGAAGTAACCCTTGTTTTACATGGTTAAACCAGGGTCAATTATGTACATGTTAGCTCTGAGACACCTGAGATGACTTTTAAGCATTGTTACGAATCCATTTCTGTAACCTTAAAATCTGAATTATTTATAATTCAATGGGAATTAAACATTTTAAACGTTATCAATCTGTATCATTATGAATAAAACAAAGACTTTTTTTCTAATTTTCAGAAGATTACAAGAACATTTGTGAAGACTACACGATCAAGATTGAAGAAAGATAACACACGTTATTTATGTCAGCACTGTAACTATATAACACACGATAAAAGTAATTACAATAAACATACCTCGCAGCATACAGATAAAACCTATATGTATATAGCACCGAATAAAAATACAAATTGGAATAAAGCCCAAAGCATTATGGGACCAAAAATTAATGAATCTATAAAAAAATCTCCTACTAAAGTAGAAAGACTTGCCAAGAACTCATCTGATCAGGTTTTACCTGCTAAACAACCAAAGTGGCAAATTTCTTGTGCAGAGTGTGGGAAAACTTTCCGTAGTAAATATGGACATACCTTGCATATCAAGAACAAACACAATATGGACTTTAAATACCTTTGCAGTGTGTGTGGTCAAGGATTCAATCAGGCCATTCAATACAGCCATCATTGTAGACGTCACCAACATCAGATTAAAGTTGATACATGTCCACTTTGCAAGACTGAATTTATGGGCTTAGGTTCTTTAAAGCGCCACCTAGAGACGTGCAATAAGTCTGGTTCCTATCCCCATCATTGTGATATTTGTGGTTCAGGCTTTAGTACAAAAGCAAAACTTCAGGAACATAATAAAGGGAAACATGAAGAAGCCAGATATTCTTGTCGGATATGTTATAAAAAATTCAACTGGAGATCAAGCCTGAAGGCACATGTTAGATGCAAACACAAAGACTTTCATTTACATGCTGAACCAGAATAATTTGAATGACTTTGTTATAACGTGGATTTTGTTTCACAATATTTTTTGTTTTGTTTTTTTGTTATGGTTTAGTGTACTTTAAAAGTGCTGAAATAAAGCCATAAATTTTAAGCTTTCCTTAAAATAAGAAGAGTTTGTTACACCAATGTTTCTGGTTTAGAGGACGGTTATTTTCTCACTTAAACTCATGGTAAAGTCCACCTAATCAGAGGCGGATTGAGTTTTTTTTCAGGGGGCCCAGGTCCCCCCTTTTCTGAGAAAAATTGGTAATTATAAAGGGAATCACTGAAGCATGACTGGAGCGGGCCCCCTCTAAGGCAGTCAGTGAGCCCCCACTTAGGAAAATTTCTGGATCCGCCACTGCTTATTAATACTTGTCCAACATCAGTATCCAATTGTCATTTCTTGCTGTTGGCCCTGGTTATTTTTGGTTTATTAAAAAGAAATCAGGCTTTTGGGTTTTCTCCATTGATTTACATTGTCTGTTATAAATTACTTTAAATTGAAGTCTGCATAGTACCCTTTAGTATGTTGATGACATATTTTGTTTATGTGTTACATATTTGATTTTAGTTCATTTTTTATATAAATAAGGCCTTTGGTTTTCTCATTTGAATTGTTTTACATTGTTATATTGGGGCCTTTTATAGCTGACTATGCGGTATGGGCTTTGCTCATTGTTGAAGGCCGTACGGTGACCTATAGTTGTTAATGTCTGTGTCATTTTGGTCTCTTGTGGAGAGTTGTCTCATTGGCAATCATACCACATCTTCTTTTTTATATTGTCTGTTAGTCTGGTTTTCTGGATAGGTAATCCTCTTATATATTAGCAATCATTCCACATCTATTATAATTTTATTATCTACATGACTACAAAATATAGTAATTATGCATTTGATTAAAGACAATGAAAGAAATATTCTGATATTAAAAATAAAAACAGTAAGGGGATATCTGGCAAGGGTAAAATTCCCCGCAGGTCGATGGTCACTTGCAAAATTTTCAAATCTGACAACACATTTTGCAGTAAAGGCCTTTGATACATGTATATCAATTTTTAATACACTTTGATTAAAGGCTTATCAAAAATTGAAACAGTAAGAGCAGAGCTGAAACAGTTTGAACTGATGTTGATGTGCAGGTCAAAGTCTATCTCCTGTAGAATTTTCAGAAAGATCAGACGACCCATGTCCTTGAATGCCACATAATAATTTCTACAAATAAGCAAACATAACTTAATTATAGCAAAAAATAAGTTCATGTTTTTGGAAAGATTAGAACTTGTTCTAAATCTTTACTTAGGCACCACCCTCCCTAACAACAGGACAGGTTAGCTACTGTTACTAAATGTATTCACACTAAAATATAGTTCCCTATAGTTCTCATGTATGTGCACATAATACATAAATAAACTGAAAAAAACTGGGTATATTATTGGAGCAGTTCATTCAAGGATGTATGTCATTAATGTGTGTTGATGTGCAGGCTTTTTTAAAAATATTTTGATTTTGTAAGTGGGTATTGATTCAACTAGTATGATTGACAACTGTCATTATCACTAAACAATCAGAGACAAGGTAGACTTTTAATTACAATGCCCCACCTCCTAAACTGCCAATCAAATTGACCACATTACCTATCTACATCAGTTTTACATAACTTACAGACCACTCCAATATGCATCTAATTCTTAATACACAAGTATTTGACCTCATAATTGATTACACAAATGTGTGTATTATTTGTTTGATATTTATAAGGATGATAGATTTATTTATTGCCAATTACTTTTGATCTACATTACATAAAGTAATTCTGTAAATTATATCTGAAAGATAAATGACTAATGAATTAGCAAGATTTATAAAAAATGAAATATGAATATAAATATGAATATATAAAAGGTATTCAAGTATGGCCTATAATTTACTTGATAAATTTCCAATGATCATCTGTAATTAATCGACAATTTAGATTAGTTCACTTTTTTATCAGGAATTGGCTTGAAACAGTTTTAAAATTTATAAACTTTTAATTTAAAAAAAACATTGTTTATTAGTTTATTTCCCATCAATCATTATGTCTATTTTTGTCATTTGAATTTTTATTAGAAGTAAATATATATTTTTGCAATCAAGAAAGAATCCACATTTCAATAACATTAGTTTTTTAATTAGTCTAGTTGAAAAATAAAATTGAAAATGCCCTGTGTTGAAAAATACATTAAAATTTGATCAAAAGGTACTCTAAAACCTTTTAATTTTCATTGCCATATAACCTCTGTTTCAACTTACAAAATACCCCAAAACAACATTTTTAGATTATTTTTGTTGGCACTTTAACGCTTTTAGCTGTTGGTCTAAATTTATGTCTTACAAGGATATTTGGTAACATTTACTAGAAGAATTTTTGCATTTTTTTGTTTTTTTGAAACATGTTCAGAACCGGCAACATAATTTCGATTAGATATAAACTGCAGTTTAAATAAAATTGTGCAAATTTAGAGACCCATATTATTTAATTTGAGCTAATTTTATCCTCATACTGGAAAAGCAAGTTTCCTTCTAAAGACCTGCTGTAAATGCAATTTTCAGCAATAGTGCTTTATAAATGTTCATTTTTCCCCACCATACCTTAATATGAAATAATTCAAACTACTGTTCTAATCTTTCCATGAGTGATATCCATCACTTTGATTTTAGTAGACATATGACAAATATTTTGATAAGTATAGATACATATGGACAGGTTATTTGATTCAGTGAAACATTTTATGAAAGTTGAAGATACCATATGCATCCCTCCAATATTTGTGTTATGCTTAAAATATTCCTAGTAAAAGTAAAAACATTTAGGTACACAATTGAAGTAGTAACCAACCATACAACTTCATGCTCAACTTCTAGTCCCAAAAGATCACAAGAATTGATTGATTGTTTGATTGTTGGTTGCTCAACATCCAGTGGCAAATATTTCATGCATATTCAAGACGAGAATAAATTAACAGTAAATGCTATAGGTATGTTATATATGTTGTATTAATCAGTGAACATTATTTTGGAAGTAGCTGTTCCTGGTACGATAAAGTCATACCTTTCTGGAATATCGAAATTCCTTATATAATATATACATAGAATACATTGACATACTTTATTTACAAATAATACATGCACAATAAAACCCTGTCAAAAAGTAAATAATACATGGATAAACAGTGTTATACGGAATTCCTGGTTTATTTTACATGTTTTATGCTGATCACAATACAATAGCGACGATATAAGACAATAAATCTCGACAGCAACTTATTCTAAAACTGAAGTAAGCTGTCCGCGCAAATGTGCTAATCGTTATGAAAGACTGAAAAACCCATCAATTGTGTACATAATGTCTGTCAGTACATTGATAGTAACATACACAAATTCTTTAACTTTTCTTTTAAGTGTTAAAACATTGATATTGTATAGTTTTGTTTATTGTCTGACTATGCCCTTGCCTGGCTGATATATTAATTGGACTGGTCCTTTTGAGGTGAACTTTTTTTCTTTCTGGGTGATTTAATATCGATCTCTACATTGCCTCCTGTTAATCGGATACCTGATAAAATAGAGAGAAAAAATAACCTTGATTTAAATCTTATTACGAATAACGATCTATCTTGACACAAAACACATATGTATGTTCGATATATCTATATTATGTGAAAAGTCTATGACTTTTTATATTAGTACACTGTTAATTTCTCAAAACATGTATCTAAAAAGAAATCTGTGTGCTTGTTCCGGGTTCGACGACTTACAGAAAAGAGCGACGATTTACAGAAAAGAACCGAAAAGGACCCAAAAAGAACCGAAAAGGACCGAAAAGAACCGAAAAGAATATCGATTTTTTTTTGTAATCGAAGGAAATAAGCAAATTGCAAATCATTGAAAACATTATACTGTGAAAGGACTAATTTTAACTCACATGTATTTGAAAAATTACAGGTAGGGTCGGCTGCCTATCTTATAGAATAGAAAAATAGAAAAGATTTTTTTTATTCACCAAATAAGGGCCCCTAGGAGGGCATATAGCATACAAACAATAACATATGCAATACTTAGACAATAGATATGTAGTATGAGTAATAAAAAAAAATACTACAGGAAACACGCAACAAAATAATAGCAATATACTATAATTCAATTAATTTAATTATGGTTGTCGTTTTTTGATGTGGTTTGTGTTTCTTGTTTCTCGTTTTTATATTGATTTTGGTTTTCCCGTTTGAATGTTTTTTTTTCAATAGTCATTTTTGGGGGCCCCTTTATAATTTGCTGTTTGGTGTGTGGTCCCTGTTGAAGGCCGTATTTTGACCTATAATAGTTTACTTGTACAAATTATGAAAAAAATATTACTAAAAAAAAACAAGTTATATTGTTTCTCTTTTGTAAATTCACATATCTCTATAAATGCACAATCTAAATTTTGAATTGTGCATTCAATTTTATTATTACGACGAATTGTTAACAATATAACAAAAATCCGTGTACATTGTTTTAACTTTATTTAATAGATATATATGTATCCTCTTTTCGGTTCTTTTCGGTCCTTTTCGGTTCTTTTTGGTCCTTTTCGGTCCTTTTCGGTTCTTTTCTGTAAATCGTCGCTCTTTTCTGTAAATCGTTGGACCGCTTGTTCCTACTGTGATTATTATATAAAAAACAAAATTGTGTCGATAGTACACGGATGCCCCACTCGCACTATCATTTTCTATGTTAGGTAGACCGTGAAATTGGGGTAAAAACTCTAATTTGGCATTAAAACTAGAAAGATCAAATCAAAGGGAACATGTGTACTAAGTTTAAAGTTGATTGGACTTCAACATCATCAAAAACTACCTTGACCAAAAACTTGACAAACGAATGGACGCACAGACCAGAACAATTTATGCCCCTCTACTATCGTAGGATACACAAGATATATATTTGCAAAGAAAGATGTACGTTTGTTAATCTTTTTAACATAATTCGCAAGTTTTCTCGTTTTAGGAATGTTTTAAATTTTGTCACGGCGGGACCTTGTATACCTGATATATGGTATGTGATTTGGTCATAGTTCTCAACATTCTCGTCCTTTGTTCTCTTGTGGATAGTTCTCTTATTGGCAATCATACCATACTTTATATATTTTTATAAGATTTTGTACGAACATTTCCATGTAAGGTACATGTACCACGCTAACATACAGTGCAAGTTTTGATGAATTGAATGCACGCATGTAGCTGGACATTTTTCGAGAAAATGCGAGCAAAACGTTGAAAATTTAACATATTGTCCGAATTAATACAACGAAACCACCACGTATTGACAGACAGTTTATTCCAGCTGAACAAAAAAAATCGTGAACAGTTTTCCCAGTGGTGTTTTTTTACACTAAATACATGCTGTATGCATATTTCTTTTCTCACACGCATGTTGTGTTTAGATTTAGAATATCGATATCATTTACCAACTTAAATGTCGCATTCCGTAACATTTTAACAGGAAATCACCCAAAACACTTCAATATATTCTTACAAGCTGCGATACAGCATACTTTACTCCAAATATATTACATGGCGTCACATCTGATTTGGTTAATGTGTTACATTTGTACTTATATTAGGCCGTTCGTTTTTCTCGTTAGATGTGTTTTAGCTGTCTTGTCGGGGCCTTATAGCTGACCATGACATGATGCGGTAAGGGCTTTGCTCTTTGTTGATGGCCATACGGTAATCAATAGTTGTTAATTTCTGTGTCATTTGGTCTCTTGTGGAGAGTTGTCTCATTGGCAATCATACCTCATCTTTTTTTTCACATTAACCAAATAACATAAATATTTGTCAGTTGATTGACAGATATTTTATAAACCTACTCTACCTCTATTGGTTTGTTGAACCTCCATAGGACCAATCTGCTCAACAGCAATAGTATTATCTTCATGTTGTATATGAACTGTACCGTCACCGTCCCCGGGAAAGCGTATACTGGGTGTTCGCCTCTTTTTCTTTTTCTTTCGTTTCTTTTTCAGTTCAGAATATTGCTAATACATAACGTAAAAATATCTATGTTAAAGGTTTTGAATTAGAAATTATGTTTACTTGTATTGATATTTTAATTTCACCTATCAGTCCATGTTTATAATTAGGCATAGTTTATAAGTCTGGTTTACTTGTGTGCATATACATATATATATTCTCTTTTCTCGTTTTTGTATATAGAAGACTGTTGGTTTTTCCGTTTGAATAGTTTAACACTTGTAATTTTGGGACTCTTTATAGCTTGCTGTTCGGTGTGAACCAAGGCTCCGTTTCGAAGGCCGTACCTTGACCTACAATTGTTTACTTTTATAAATTGTTACTTGGATTGAGAGTTGTCTCATTGGCCACATCTTCCTTTATCTATATAACTTCTATTGATGTATGTTCTTTTGGGTTAAAAATATTTAACGTTGATTAACGTTGATGTTGTATGATTTAAGAAATTTTAAATCAACCATATCAATCATATTAATATATTCAAATAGATAGAAATATGAGTTTATACTCTGTGTTGAAGACCACCGTACTCAGACATGTATAGTTTACTTTTACAAATTGTGACTTAGATGGAGAGGTGTCCCATGGGCACTCATATCACATATACTTATATCTATATATGTGAGTAAGAATTTTCTTTTTTGATTGCTATAAAGAATTTTAAAGCCAGGTATTTTTAAAGAATCGAAATAATATTCACGTATAATTGCAGAAGTGATCAATACATACTTTTGATTTTTGTGAAATCATGTTACGTATCTAAACAACGATTTTGTTATAACAAAATGTAACAATCTTCTTAAATATTTTCTTGGTGTGAATTATAATTTTATAAAACGATTTCTTACATCAGGGGCCAATGGACCGCTATGTCGACTATTCAATGCATCATCGTTGGCGGTTTTAGAACATAATAAATCATTGGAATGAGGTGAACTGTCTGTGATGGGTTGGGTCCTTGTAACCAATGGAGTGTCGGGTCCACTGATGACCCCTCTTTGCTGTGATATCTGTTGTGTTAGATTTTCACTTAATCTATTCATTTCATCACGGAGTGACTGTATTTCTTTGTTATTCTCAATAATTTCACTAGAAGCGACATCGTGTTTGCCACCGCTCGCTTCTAATTCTTCCTCCAGCAGTTTCTAGAAAGTAAAGTAATTCTTATTATACATCATGTATTTGCATGTCCAGTGACACACATTTCATGCATACTTATATGAAGTGATAACAGTTAACAAGTTATTACAAATGGTTCAATGTTATTCAAATACCTGATTTGGGATGTATTCATCACTCCTATCTTCAAACATTCTTAAGCGTTCATTGCACTCTTGAATTTGATTTCTCAGTTTCTGCATCTTTCTCTGTCGTTTTCTTTCTGCCTTCTCCGAGTCTTCTGTAGTTTTATTGATTTCTTCTTTAAATTCATTGCTTTGTTGGGCCATTTTTTCTGTAATATCATGTTGAAAGGTCATAACCTCTTCTCGTACTTGGTTTATATTATTGTTTGTATGCTCAGTCAAGTCTCTTCTCATTTCACTCATTTTACCATGCATGAAGGTTTCCACTATGGCTTGGTTGATATTCTAGAAAACAAATATGGAATTGAAAAGCATATAATTCGATTAACACCACGGTTTAATTAGAAAATAGATCCAGCATCAGCGTGGATTATTGGTAATCTTACTTTTTACACATACAAGAACAGTATCAGTTAAAAAGTAGACCGTGTATATTTCATGTAGGGCTATGGTTGGCGTAGCTTATTCTAGTTACTAGTAGTAGTGGTGTTACGTCCCTTAATAGTGAAGACAATCTAGCTGTTTATAAAAAAGGTAAAGGTCAGTCGTACACCAATGGTTTTCTACTAAGTCACATATGTTGTTCAATGTTTTAAAATTTAAAATATGCTCTGAATATTATTTTTCTATCTGATTCTTCGACTGTATAGCAAGCATCAGCGAGGAGTTTTATACGTAACTATGTACACGTGACGAAATGCATGTAAATTATTAAGTTTAAAAAAATCTTGACAATCGTGCTTTATTTTTATTGCCGAATAATTACTTTGGAACATCGTGTTCCCGGTAAACGAGGTTGAGGGGTCGATTGATCTTTCACAAACATTTGATTTTGTAGATGTCCAAAATCAGTAGCCAGTTTGAATTAAAATTGGGCGCGAACGTGTAGAGTGCGAACGGACCTTGGGTGCGAACGTGCGAGGTGCGAACGTGTAGGGTGCGAAAATGTATTGGGCGCTAACGGACCTGATATCGGTTATAGTAATAATTATGGTTTGGTTTGCTCATTGTTGAAGGTGTTATGTTATCTATAGTTGCATTAATAACCTTCATTTAGACTCTGTGGTCACCAGCCCAGTAGTCAGCACTTCTGTGTTAACATGGATTAGTATGGAACGCCATAGCTGTCTTATGTGTCTTTTTTATTATAATAAGGTGGGTTTTTATTATACGAAGGTGCTTTTCTATTATACGAAGGTGCTTTTCTATTATACGAAGGTGGTTTTTTATTATACGAAGGTGGTTTTCTATTATACGTTGGTGGTTTTCTATTATACGAAGGAGGTTTTCTATTACACGATGGTGGTTTTCTATTATACGATGGTGGTTTTCTATTATACGATGGTGGTTTTCTATTATACGATGGGGGTTTTCTTTTATACGAAGGTGCTTTTCTATTATACGAAGGTGCTTTTCTATAATGTGGATGAGCTTTTCTATTATGTGGATGTGGTTCCCGTGATTAACCGGAAGTGTGGCGTGTCACATGATTTGAAAACAGGGACGGGTCAATTGCTAATAAGATGTGGAAAACTAATTTGGACTGTTTGACCAAAGAAGATCTATAACGAATACTCGAGGCCTCCGTCCTATTAGATAAACCATGAACAATAATTTGCTTTCTCAAGACAGATTGGTTCGTACGCTATGTATAAGTTTTAATTAATAGTAATAATTGATAGATATTTTCTTTACATATTCTGACTACCTCTATGTCATTTTTTGAGATTTCTTGATGACTTGAAATTTCTTCACCATTAAATTGTGCTTTAAGAGCAATGTCACCATTGTCTGTAACAGAAATATGTTAGAGGATACAAATAAATTAGAGGATACACTGAAATTAATCAAATATTTTTTTTTAGTTTTTCTAGTTGTCCAAAAATAGAGATCGGGACAATCCGTAATGGAAAACGAACCAACATGGAATTAAATAAGTATTTGAAACTATGCAAATCATATCAAGTTATTACTGCATATCATATAAAGTTATGCTGCATATCATATTTGTTTTAAACATAAACTTTGGAGCTAGTTTTATTGTTTGGATTGTTTACATTTTTCATTTTTGGGCCTTTTAAGCTTACAATGTACAAAGCGGCATGGGCTTTTCTAATTGTTGAACGTGAACAGCAGTTACTAAATTTTACGTATTTTTGTCTCTGTCGGAGACTTTTCGCATTGTTCTCATATTTGAAACTTAATGCTGTATACTACAGATGGAAAAAAAATCACGATTTTTTTGTAATTGTTGTCTTATGAATATTTTTGCTCATAAGGTAAGAGTTGCCAGAAACAGATAATCAATTTGTTAAATATAATAACATGGTGACTATTTATTTCATTGTTTTTTATCTTACCAGAAGAAGGGACATCATTTCCTGATACATCATGTGAGTTTATCATAGCTCCATTCTTTTTAACTTCATTACTTGTACCGATGTCTTCGTCTTCAATTGATTTGCATGACTGAATGTCTGCATTATGACTGTTTGACTTAGAATTTGAATCTATTTCTTGATTATCATTCTCCTGGTTGTCTACAGAAGAACTGATTGATACTTCATCTGACTTTCTTGTATTCTGTTCTTCATTTTCTTTAGACAGTTCTGCATCACTATTTTCATCATCTGGTGTATAGCCGTTATTTTGGTCATTTTCAATTTCATTTTTCTTACTGGCATCACATGCTTCATTTTCTATATGAAGATTTACTTTATTGTGTTGTAGACAATTGGAATAGTCCGTACTAAAATGTCTGTCTTCTCCTTCTGTATACTCATTCTCAATGTAGTTCTTATCATCTTCCGCTGGTGTAGTTTTTGTCTTTCGATTGCTTAACAGATGAAGAAAGGAAAATTTCCTTTTGTTATTTAACATTTCCCATTTAATTAATTATGCGAGTTAAGTTTATTATTATCCTTATTTGATAATTTGAAAGTTTGTCACTTTATTAATTTTGTTTTGGTTAACGTTTATATTGCTTAGTATTGAAAATAAATGATGAATACATCATACTAAAACGGTTAGCTACTAAATTGCCACAGTCTTTACAATATTTTTATATGTACTACATATATCAATTTGAAGAAAGGTTGGAGATTTCCAAATACAAATGCAACTACTAGGGCTTTATATTTTCTGTAGTCCCGTTTGTTTTGGTGTTCACAGTATCATGTATATTTTTCTTTTCAAACTAAGGATCATAACCGTAATTTTGGTCATACAGCTCTATGCTTGTTTCGGTACTTGTACATCATTGGCGTCTCAAATATCTGGATTTGTGCGTTCCTGATGAGGAGAATACAACAAATACACTTCGGACGGATACATTTTATAAAGTATAATTTTCAATCTGACAATATAAATACACAAGTACATTTAATTGACATCATATATTTATAGTTTGTACTTTGTTATTAGTGTTGTACTAAATTCTTTTTTGTTCGCTACTTACTGTTTTCTATAACATATAAATATCAATATCAGCACAATCACAATCACAAATATACTAGCTACACATATCACGATTACAGTTAGGCTCTGGTTGCCATCACTAGCTGGATTGTCAGAATGTATAAAGTTGCTTGTCTGAAAACCAGATGAAATGATTGTTCTCTATGATGACAGTATACATGTAATATGTTTTTTTCATTTATTTTTTATATGTTCACCAAGGACACATTTTAAGTTTGTTTAATGATAAATAAACCATCGAGCTTTCATCGTCATTGATAAAGCATGTTTTCGATCATGTTGTCATATATGTAGGCTTTACTAAATCTATAATAACATTAAGGCTACCGATGTCACTGCATTGAATGCGCATACATGTATCAACCGTCAATATCGTTTCTCATATGACCGAGGCCAATGTTTTCAATATTCAACCCCTAAAGACGTCCAGAAACTGATTAAGCCCGAAAAGACTAAAAATATAGCAAACAACTCAGGCATCAATCGATCACGAAAATACACATCGAGGTGGTAACAACAAAATGAGAAAAACACATGATATGTAAGTTGTGCAATCATACAACCAGGATAAATGTGAACGTTAAACATGAAAAAACATTCATTAGCATCATATTAAAGATCAACACTAAATGTGTAATCTTATGGTATATCTTAAATCTACATACAAAATCCTATTGAAAAGCAGTATTGTTAAAAGTGATAAAAATTGTAGATCTCCATGTAAAACACAGTTTTAAATAAAATATTATCAAAATGCTCGATGAATAATGAAACATTTAAAAAAATTTCTAACGATAGCTATATAGTTATAAATTTACCAGGAGAGAAAATAGAAACAAGAGCTTTATTTAGATAAACTCATCACAGATTTCAGGACCCTTGAACAAATAAAAGTTAAAAAGGAAAATTATAGTACGAAGTTAAAGAGCTTTGAGGACCAACAATTCATAAAGTTTTGCCAAATACATCTAAAGTTATCTACTCCTAGGTTAGAAAAGCCTATTATGTAAAAAAATGTTTGCAAACATTTAATTTATAATTATGCCCATATCAAATATATTTCATGTTTACAAAGAAGTGCTGACTACTAGTAGTAACTTACAGACTTATTAAAATTATTTATAGTTCTATTGTTTGTTACAATGAACGTTAAGAAGGACGTCGAAACTAATGTTGATAATGTTGTTAGTGGACTGCTACTAATAATCGACGTGGAGACCGTTTCGGTGGGTACAGTGGTCATACTTATCGATGTGGAAACCATTTCAGTTGGTACAGTGGTCGTAATAACCGACGTGGAGACCATTTCTGTGGGTTCTAAGGTTGAGAGTCCTATTAAAATATATATTTCAGGTTTAAACAAACTGTTATCAAAACAGATTATCAAATTTTGTCCATTTATTGTTTTTCGATGCGTTCTGTCTCTCTCCAATAACTATTTGATATGAGAGTTGTGTATTTCAATTTGAAGTATCTTTTTTTTTTTAAATAGATTTACGAAATACAACAGATGGTTATTATTTTTGTCTCTAAGACCTCATTTACTCTCTGTAAGTTGAAAATATTTGATATTATCTGTTTAATTGTTTGGAGTATTAAATGTAAACTATAATTTTTGACATCTACTTTCAACTGAATTGTTGACTCTATACCCGTTCATTCATGACCATGGATCGCTTTTAATATGTTCGCCATATAAAGCTTTTCAATAAATCATTGAAATACTATACTTAAACTCTTGCTTTAAATCGATGTTGGTATATTTCATTTATTGGTAATACTAAACAAACGATAATATATCAGTATCATTTATAAAATACTAGCTACCATTGTGCTGAAAACAATTCTTGTTTTTGAGCTTTAACTCACCACATATCTCACAGTTTTGACCGCCACATGTAGATGTTGTACATTCTACTTCAATTAAAATTTCAAATCTGTAAATATAGCAACTCAAGTACAAGTAGATCGTGTTTTAGGTAAACGTTATGGTAAAAATCTTACAAGTGTGAGAAACATTTCGTAAAATTAAAGTGTTGTGCCAAAAAACGACTATTTCTGTACTGGCCATGGTTAAGATTCTCAATCGGCTGCACAAATTAAAAAAAAAAACAAAAAAAAAAAAAAAAAAAAAACCACCCACCATATTTATTTTATTTAATATACTGTTATATGTTGTTTATTGTTTTTTGTTCTTGTTTTGTGTACAATTTTTTAATATCTGTTTCGTGTTTGTATGAATTAATTACAATGAAAAACCAACTTTGACAGATTTATTTAATGCTGTATTTTAAGCATGTTAAGAGAAAAATACTGCTGCCAAAAATCGAAATTTCAAGGATTTTCTTTCTTTTTTTTTTGCTTTTGCTTTTGTTTTTGCTTTTTTTTAATTATTATTTTCTCTTCTCTTCTCTCTTTCTCTCTGACATAAAATTCTCTCTTTATTGAATAATGTGGAAAAGCTGGATACATAATAATACATTGTATATAATTAATATTACTAACAATTACTAACTAGTTTCTATATAAATATACAATCTTAGGATGAGGTACCGGTACTTTCTGTATCAAACTAACAAATGTAAAAGTTTTCAATAAAGTAGCTGAACTGTTGATCTGAGCCTTCGATTTGGTTTAAGTTCAGTCTTTTAATCAAACAGAACTGTTGTTGGACTAAAACCTAGTTAAATAACTATATACAGCTATTTATCTCGATGTAAAGTTAGTATAAAGACAACATCAGTTTTTACTTTTTTTATATTGTATTTACTATTAAGTTTTAAATGATACATTTTTAACCAGTTTGTACATCTTCGCAAACCTTACTGATAAATTTCATCTGCGCTGGTTGTTTTTACTCTAAATCCATTTGATGTTAATATTCTTGTTGTTTCGCATGAAGTTACCGTTGGATGAAGTAAAGTTGTTGATGTCGATGTGATTCCTACTTTAATATCTTTAATACGAGACATCTGTGAATATACATACAAATATATATTGATTTTATTGTTGTAAATGCATTTATGAAGAACATTTCTCATTTCCAGTTATTTGATGTAGTCAATGTCTTCAAATTCAACAAAATTTAAAAATAAATAAATGACAAGATATTTTTTTTCTTTCATTTTGCTGGGGGTTAGGGTAATGTAAAGTGTTTTTGTTTGCTTATACCAAGGCCATGAAGGCTATGGTAATGAATTTAATTCATTCGTGAAATCATTGAGGTTAGAAGAAAAGTATCATAAAACCTTAGAGTGTTCTGACAAACACAATTGAATTTTCTCCACTACTTTTGGTTTCGAGCGTCAATGATGATTTGAGTTTTTCCAGAACAACACGTCACCAGCAACTCAAGCATATCATGTTATCACCATCATATTTTTATATCTTATGCGCAGTTATTGATGGAGAGCAATGACAAATGCCTCATTATTGCCAATTTAAAGGCCAAAGTTTAACAAGATAATTTTTTTTTTATCAGGAAATGCATTAATATGTAGATACATATTTGAATAATCTGATAATGCCACACGTTATTGCCTTATGCAAACGAAAATATGAAATCTGCATTTAATTGCAAAAAAGATTCTTAAAATATTGAATTGATTTATCTGTTACTTTATTTTTCAATTTTTTTTGTTGTATATTTCTTGATCTTGAACTAACTCTTTTACATTACAATAAAATACCTCTTCAGAAAACTCATATCTTAATTTGCTCCCGCCTATAGCTTTCAGATCAGTTTTCTTTATATTATGGTCAGTAGGTTCAAAACAATATATAGTCATTCTACTGCTACATCCTATGTCGTCGTGGCTGTTTAAAAACAAAAGTTAAGAACTTAGACACCATGTTAAATGAGGTATGTAAATGATACAAATATTAATATATGGGAGGTTTTTTGTCATGATGATACCAATCCAACTACCCTAATCACAGACCGTGTTAGTTTGTTTTTGAAGAAATTGGTTCACATTAAGCGCCAAATTACGACGGAATTCCCTAAAAGTAAGTCTTCCGATGACGGTTTCACGGTAGTTATTTTGTTTCTTATACAATTCAATTTATAGGATCACAGACCGTGAAAGCTACAGCAATTTAATGTTGCAGCAGATCATTTTTTAGATTGTTTTACTTAAATGATCCAATGACTGACAGGGTTACCTTACTATAATACATTGACTTAATAAAAATACATGTAGCTTATTTTACAGTACTTACTTATTATTATAGCAAATTTGAAGGTATTTATCTATACATTTATTTCCACCATTTCCAGTACAATTTGATTTCAAAACTTCAACAACTACATTCTTAATGTTGCCCTGTGTACAAACGTCCTTGACCTGAAAATGTATGATTTAAAATGTAAATGATGACTATTTAAATAAATCTTTTAACTGAAAATTTGGTAACAAACATTGTATATTTCAATTGCGAACAGTATTGTGTAAAATAAAAATTGGAAAACAAATGATCTATGGTAGGATATTCGCGGCTGCAAATGGAAATATATTTTTTGGGGCATAAAATGAAGTGTGTATTTCATTGGAAAATAAATGTAAAAAATCTTATCATATCACTAGGCTTATACACACCAAACCCGCGTTTCGTATACTTATTATTAATCAGTTATGCTCGAGTCAGAACAGTTGCACTTCCAAATCAATTACGCAATTGAAGATCGTCATAACTTAGCAAAGCCCTCAGCAATTATAAATTTATCTTGCAATCGACTTTCCACTATACAAATACTGATTGAAAGGAACACGACGCAATAAACCTATATTATACTTATAAGTCTTCGGGTATTTTGCTTCTACTGTGATCGAACGGTTATGTTATAATGAGCATGTACATGCACATATGATGCAGTTAAGTTTTTTTGTCCTCAACGCAGTCCGCGTTTTATTCAAATGACGATTACATTAAAAACAAATTCAACGATAAAAAAAAACTACATGTTCAATAGTAAATTGCTCGACTAGCCTCGCCTTTTTCTCAATTTCTAAAGTTCGTCAAATAGTATTTTTGTATATCAATTGTGAACATGAATACTTGTGTACAGGTTTAGTGAACCGTGCAATTGAAATCGAAATCATAATTTGGCGTGTAATTTCAAAAGTACACCTCACTGTTACTAAGTTTCAAGTTGATGTTACCAAAACTTCATGGTAATCTACCACAACCAAAATATTTAACCTGTTACAGGATGGACTTAGTCTAATGGACTTGCGGAGCGACGGACAAAGAGATAAACAACATATGGTCAAACAACTATCCTAAGCGAGGCGTAAATACTCAATGCTGATAACGGAACGCTTTATGAAGGATCCTTCTGAATATGTTAATGAAATAATGTACACAGTTAGATCTCATTGAACTGTATCTGAATATACATGGAACATTTATACATCTAGATAAACAAGCAATTATCCAATCCTAGAAAAAATATATAAATGTACTATATAAACGGAAAAAAAGAGAAGCAAAAGTTTTATTTGGCGAAATTTTATACATAAAATTAAAAAAACGACACTTCTGTTTAGTTTGCCATTAGGAGAAAGTAAAATAACAAAAAATGTCAAACTCCAAGGAAAATTTAAACTGAAAGTCCCTAAGCAAACGGCAAAATCTAAAGATTGTACTATGGTAATAAAGTAAGATGGTACCAAATTTATCAATATGTCTGTGAATATCAGGAAAAGTTGACTTACTAAAAAGTATAAGAGAAGAGACAGTAGATACATGAAAGTAGGCAGATGTCTCATGGTGATGGTGGTGACAACGTCATCATCACAAGTCTTCAACTAATTGACAAAATATTATCTGAAATATAAGCAGGGAATATTTTGTATGAACATCTTTTATTGATGGACATGTCAAATTTAATAATATAGCAAATAATGTCTATCAGATCTCGGATACTGGTAAATAATAGAAACAATTTTATATGCATAGGAAATAATCAAGTTTAACCACATTCAAATATAACTTTGAAAATTCAGTTTTTTACTTACCACATGGCAACGTATTTACATTACTAACGTACGTTTAATGGGTAATACATTTCGAAGTTGGATTTTTACAACAAAAACAATCTTGTATTTACTCTAATGGATGCTGCAGGAGAATATAAAGAGTGTCACGTAAATTTGATCATAATAAAACTCTCTCTTAGAATGGCTTCCGTCACGACACGAAATCAATTTAAATTCATAAATGTTAGGCCAATGCTATATCCTTTAAATAATTGAAAAGAGAAGACATATTGTAATCTATTAAAATTGTGTTGAGAATTAAACTTAATTTAAAAAAAACCAGGAATACCTAAGTAATCACTGTAAGAATATATTATAAAAGAAGTGAACAATCTTCTTTAAAAAAATACGTTAAACTAATTGATATGTGTACAAGTATTTAAAAAGTAAATTATTACATCTTCAAAAGTGGTTAGAATAATTTTATTAATTCTTAGTAATTGAGCCTTAGACGAATAAAGTATCTAGAGTATAGCTTACCATATCATTTATGTTATCCATTGGTATCCCGCTTCGAGACATAGGAATATACATGCTCACATATAACCATAAAACCCCCAATCACTATGTACATTTACACAGAAAATAAATATGCAACTGGCATTCAAATTAATTACGAAGTCAAATTGATAAAAGTAAAATGTTTTTCACCTTATCTGGGTTATTTCCAAAAACTAAGCGCCTCAATTTACCTATTCGGTATGTATAAAGGGTGTGTACTGATATATATTTTTTTCATTTAATCCGCATACAGGAAATACAATAAACAAAAGATTCTTTAAAAAAGAAATCGTCCAAGATGTTATCAATTTTGATTTGCGTTGATCGTTTTTTTGTTACCAACTACTCTCTCATAGGCTTTACGAATTGCTTTTGTTGATTTTGTAAACAGGGTATGCGTTGTTTGCCGATCAGACAGAATTCCAATCGTTGTCGGAAAATTGATCAATACGTTATAAAATTGGCCCTTCCGAAGATTTTTGTTTATATACTCTGTTCTGTTGATACTATAATCGCCGACACCTTATTACTAATCATTACACAAGAATAATGTTTGTAGACTGTTTGAGGTATCTTTCGCCCCTCATTGAATAGTTGACACATTAAAGATGCATTTACAGTATGGCCAATTGGCATTACATATTAAATTAATACTGGAACTATAGTCCAAAAACAAGAAACAAATGTCGTTGTTATGTATTTGTTATTTTCCTAAATTGTATATTTATGAAATATTCAAGTTTATTTTACGTAAAGAAAATAAGGTATACATGTTTTTATCAGTGTTTGTAATATAAGGTTATCTAATGCAAACGAGAACTTGTCCAGATAACATAAGTAATGATGCATACTGCGACAACAGTGAAATATTGGTAATTTATTTAAGAAAAAGTCTAGTATGTGAAAATCACACTTGTTTTAACATCTAAAACCTAGAGGTCAAAAGTAAAAATACGATATCACGTTCAGATTTGAAAAATAATGCATGTTTAAAACTTCAATAAAATATACATATGAATTCAATTGATGAAAACATTGATCTCGCTTGTAATAGCGAGATATTCATTTTAAAAGAAGAATTATGACTACCAAATGAGATATAAAAAGTACCAAAGGTGCATTCAAACTCATAGATCAAAAATAAACAATGCCATGGCTACAAAAGAAAAAGATAAACAATTGAATTGAAGAAAACTAAAGACTGATCAACACAAACCTCACAATGAACTAGGGGTTATCTCAGGTTATGTCCGGAAGGATAAGTGGATCCTTCTCAACATGTTGAACCCTACGTATAGTACAGCGTGTTGTCGTTCTTTTATTTCATTTAAATGTTTCATGTATTCCACATACAGACATTTCTTTCCAATAAGATTTCTTTGTATTACACGTTTAAACCCGCTGTTTTTTTTGCCCCTGTCGTAAGTCAGAAAAATTATGATCAGTGGTTTTCGTTTGTTGATAAGGGTCGTAAATGTTTCTCGCTTCTCGTTATTTATATTGATTTGACTGTTCGTGTTCCCGTTTGAATGGTTTTACTCTTGTAATTTTTGAGGCCCTTGATAGTTTACTGCTCGGTGTGAGCCAAAGATCTTTTTCACATTGCTTTAAAGTAATTTTTCTTCACACCTTTTTGCTTATATTTAGTTATTATGACCTTAGACGTAGTTATCTCTAATTAATATGAATTTATTTCTCTTTATATATGACCTTATATGCCTTTGTGTGTTTGGAAACAAATGACGTTGCTCTGTACTTAAACATCCCGTCATTTTGTTGTTGTTCTATGATCATTTTTATATTCTTGTCTTTTCAAAATACTGAACTCCAAGGAAATTCAAAAAGGAAAGTCCTCAATCAAATGTCAAAATCATTCGAATGGTTAACAACTGTCATATTCCTGACTTGGTACAAGTGACAAGTTTAGCTAGCTTTAAAACTAGATTTAATCCAACATTTTCTACATCAGAAATTGCCAGTACCAATAGATGCCAGGAATATAACAGTTGGTATCCATTCGTTTGATGTGGTTGAGCTTTTGAATTTGCCATTTGATAAGGGACTTTCCGTTTTGAATTTTCTTTGTTTTAACATTTTAAATAAACTTGTATGTTAAAATCAACATAGTACATGCATTTCCCACGAGGAATATATAATGGACGATATCATTGTTCAATCATCATTTATATAAATTCAACAGAGTCACCCGATCGTATTCTGGTATCTATGATGAGTTTCGTTCTGAGGTAATACCTGATTTCATTGTGATGCGTTATCAGTGAAACTTTTGCATCGAAATATAAATGTCACAATTTCAAAATGCTGCATTCCTGATAGATTTGGCAATTTGTAAGACCAATTTCAAAAATGAAATTACAAAAAATACCGAGGAAAATTCAAAATTATCATATGTAAAAATCAAACACATCAATTGAATGGAAAACAACGTCATAGTCCTGACTTCATAATTATAAATAAACTGTTAACAAAACTTCGAATTTATGAAATACTAAGGATTTTCTACCTCAGGATTAGATTACCGTAGCTGTATTTGGCAAAACGTTTAGGGATTTTCGGTCCTCAATGCTCTTTAACTTCGTGCTTTATTTGTATTATTTTGATTCGAGCGGCATTGATGAGTCTTCTGTAGAAGAAACGCGCGTCCAGCGTATATGAAATTTGAATCCATGTATCTATGATTAGTTTATTTGGTACAGGCTTTTTCTTGTCCAGAAAATAGTTGATTAAACCTTGTTTTCTAACTAGCAAAGCCTCTTACTTATGTGACAGCCGCATTGCATATAATTTCATTACACATTGACAACAATAAAAATACTGATATCTGTCACACGTATGTCTATAAGAATTGATTTGGTAGAAGTATAATACTTTTGGATTTTCTTATGTTAGGAGGCACACAAACGTTGCCATATCATATCATTTCTTTAATTTGTAAACATTTAGATTGATCTGAATCATTGTATCTTTTCCTTCTATCCCATACTTCACATTTGTATAGATCAATTAGATCAACAATGAGTCAACACACAATTTCTTTCTGGTAATCTACACACATTACTCAGATCAAAGTTAGACATCATGTTGGCCTTTTACGACTGTCTAAAGACAGAATACATTGTATTATCATTTCGCTCTCTCCCTATAGTGAATGTTTATACAAGAAACGTTCACAAATCAAATATCTTCAACCTTGAAGCATACAAACAAAGGGTTAGGGTATGAAAAGTGTACAAACAAACACAATTGACACAAAAAAGAAAAACATGAATCACCAAAACATTATACAACATACAAAATAAATCACGGCAAAATATGGTCCAATGGTCAGCCATATTATTGACCCGTTTTATGTGCGTATACACATCTCTAATTGACTTTCTAGATCATACAATACATCAAATTATGAAAAATTTTATATTCGAAGAAACGATACAAAGAAAGAAGAAATAAATACAGAAAGAAATACATATTACAAAGTATCAAACTAACTGATGAGATATTAAGATGATTAATGAATCAACATTTCATCTCTTTGTTTGACGGCAGATAAACTTAGTAATTTGACTTTTCTGTAAAATGGTTCAAAATAGAGTATGATAAAAACAAACTCATCATATATACCAGGATAGTGCCAAATGCACGTTTTGTCTACAATCGATGACGCTTGTACAGAAAAATAAAATTCAATCTGCGATGGAAATAGAGAGGAAATTGATAAGGAATAAATAAATTGTAATATGTCACCTGTAAAATCCTGAAAGATTTGCTACATAGCTTGTGTACTGAACTTTGTTAGCGCTCACAAACATGTTTGAGCCCGCCACATTGTTTATATGTATGTCCTCAGCTAAGACCATGTCGTTCTGTGGTTGATGTTAGTTTACGCCCGTTATATTTGGTTTTCGTACATTGTTTTGTTATAAATTAGGCTGTTTATTTTCAATTGAACTGTGTGATGTATTTCATGTCGAGGCCTTTTATAGCCGACTATCTAAATAGGATGTTCTCATTGTTCGAGGCCGTATGGCTACCTATAATTGCTAACATCTACTCTATTTGAGCTAAGGTAGATTTTTGAACTAAGGTAGATTTTTGAACAATGAGATACAACAAATATCTACTATCAACACTAATTTGGTATGTATAATAATTTGTCTATTCTAGTCCTATATATAATTGTAAATTTAGAACCAAATTAAGCTTATCCTTGATGGCGTAATGAGGTCAATGCAGTTATTTATTTACTGGTTCTAATTATTCATGCAATTAATAAGTTTATGTACAGTTTGTGTACTTTTTTTCATCAACACCAGGTTTGTGAGATTGCAATATGTGATTCCTGGCATATCGTATTCAGAATATTTTGTAAAAGATATTTTTATTGTGTTATTAGAGAGACCGCCTCAAACCCTTTAGCGCATACTGTATTTATGATCATATTAAACAGCCCAAATCAAGACTCTCCCATAGTATATGGGTTATTAAACAACAAATATTCTTGGGTTGACAAATATAACAAAAACCGAAATTCAGTGAAATCTGTATTTGTCAATCGGAAACTGCAATATGTTCATCTTTAATAATGCATCACTAAACATTCATCGCCTTGATAGAAGTAACACATTGTGTGATATTGCTTATAAAACTGAGAACGGAGATTGGGAATGTGTCAAAGAGATAACAACCCATAGCATAACACAGTGAAGGCCACCAATACAGCGAAAAATCCCGCACTCGAGTCGTGATTCAGCTGGTCCTTAAACAAACATGTGTACTAGATCAGTGATAATGGACGTCATACTTAATTCCGAAATATATATAAATGAACTACAATTAAAAATCAGGCTAGTTTATTCCATTCAAAACAAGCTAAAAATGAGTACTATACAATTTGAGACAGAAAAAAAATGTCATAAATAAAATAAGTATCGCCTTTTTATATCAGTTGATACATACATATTTTACGTTGATTAAAAAAAAATAATCAGTAAGTCAGGGAAAGAATAACTCAGGTTACATTTAGAGAAAATGATTTTTTTGAAACCAAGAGATAGGTATAGATTCTACCACTACATCAATTGAGATACGATATTCTCTCAAGACTACAAATTTAAGATTCAAGGCTTGCATAGTGTCTTGAAAATTTAAAACTTAACTGTCGAGAGTTGAGAAATGTTGTAATACACGAAATGTGGTGGAAGAATCTGTTTCTTTAATAATATGTTCATAACTTCAGTTCAACCCTGTACTAAATTCTATAACTTAACATACACAATACGTTAAATCTTGAATTACGTAAAGGGACGAGAGCTTCTAACTAGACAATATTAAAGTGTGTAATATTTATAAATATTTAAAAGCAGAATACAAATAAAATGTTTACCTGTTATCAGTCAGTTTTGTTAATTTTCTTAAAAATACTGTAAATTCAGAAATTATTGCGTTCATTAATAATTGTGTTGAGTTTTTAAAGAATCGACAAACATATGAATTGTTGAAATTTACGGAATTCTGCATACAGATGTATGTATCAGGTATCAGAATGAGAGTTCTTCGTATTACGATACTCTCCCAGTCGTTGCATAGATAAAAAGTCAAGAATCCGAAACGTTGCTCTTGTATTGTTGACTTGCAAGTCCAAAATTCAACCTAATTAATTTAAATCCGTATTCATGCAGACTTTAATATTTGACCTTCAGTGAAGTTGAACTGCACATGCCTAAAGCATGAAAATTATTCAAAAAAGGAAGAGATAACGTCAACATTAAACATTGTAACCATAATACATCATGAATAACAATTTTGTTGATTTTTTGACAGAAGTTCTTCTTTTATTGGTTAAACGATGATTTCCAAATAATTTCAATCTATTACTTGAAATCAGACAGAGCTAGAAAAACTCTGTCTGTCTGTCTGTCTGTCTGTCTGTCTGTCTGTTTATATTTATTTTTGTTAATATCGGATATGATACGCACGAAATGCTGTTTTATCATAACGAGTCCTTGCATTGTTTATGTCTTATATTGGAATTTTTGTAATTTGAATAAATGTTTAAGTATGTAATAAATCAAATATGAAATAAATGTATAACCGAAAAATATCTGACAGTAAGTGCCTATTTAAAAAAGCTGTCTCTGTTGTGTAAAAGTCGTATTTGTCTGAAGTACAAAATTTCCTCACATACTATGCACATAGAATATATTAACATACTATATTTACATACAATACATGCACTTTAAATCCCTGTCAAATAAAAAAATTAAAAAAATCCAGAAATTAAAATTGATACGATAAGGCAGAAGAATTATAGATTCAAAAATTCCTTAACTTCTCTTTTATAATTAATGTGACAATTGTGATATTGTTTAGTATTGTGTGCTGTCTGACTATGCACATGGCTGTTATGCTAAGTAGTCTGGTCCTTTTGAGGTGAACTAGTCTTCTTTCTGGGTGATTTAATATCGATCTCTACATTTCCTCCTGTTAACCGGATACCTGATGAAATAGAAAAAAAAAACACCTTGAAAAATGTTATTGTTTGATATTCTTACAAAGTACATAACAAAACACGTGCTTGATTGATAAAGATACAACAGTAAAAGTCTTTACTATTACACGTTATATATATTAGCTTTGAATGGATTAATGTGTTAATTAGTAAGGTTCGGCTATATACGATTGTTATACATTAATGGACTATGACACATGAAAAAGGTCAAATGCCGGCAAATAAAACATGACTGTACTGTTCAATATGTCATCAAATAGACATAATTGAAGCATGACCAATTCACGAAAATATCTTTTATAAAATGATTAAAAATCCAGAGAATTCTTTTTTTTAAGATTATTATTGATTTCAACATAAAAAAAAATATGTATCAAATTAAAATAACTGTAGGAACTAGTTATTTCAATTACATTTGTTTTATTCTTTAATTGATTAATTCTACGAAAATAGGTATATATGTCTAATCGTACTGACAATATATCCCAGAAGGACAAAAGTAAATTGTCAAGGACCATCTCCAACGGGATTTATTTGGCGGGAACAAACTAAAATGCATTTTGAACTGTTATGTATATTTCTATTATTACAAGGAGTTATATCTCACTCTAAAACAAAAGTTACCAATATAAAATTAAAATGAATCGTATCATTTGAACAGAAACCCAAAAACTTGAGACTATTCTTCAAACCGAGTCAAAGCATACTTTATCAAATAAGGCATCAAATTGTATTACAAACAAAATTACAATAATATTGTTTAGTTGAATGAAACCGTTTTCATAACATATTTTACCTCTATTAGTTTGTTGAACCTCCATAGGACCAATCTGTTCAATATCAATAGTATTATCTTCATGTTGTATATGAACTGTTCCGTCTCCGGGAAAACGTATACTGGGTGTTCTTTTCCTTTTCTTTTTCTTCCGTTTCTTTTCCAGTTCAGAATGTTGCTAAATTGTAATGACAAAAAGGAGATATCATAGGTTTAAGTAACTATTTGTACTTGCGTTGATCAAGATTATTTGTATCATTCTATCCATGTTTAAAATTAATTTATAGATCTAGTAGACTTTTTTCGTGTATTCATCTGCTGTTGATATATGAACTATGGATTATAATGTTGATGATTGAGCAAGTTTAATATATTGAAATTCATAAAAACAACAGTTTAAAAATTATGTGATTGCAATGCGCTATTCTTGAATGCTTGCTTAGAAACAGATGAATCCAGGGATGTTTGAATACTCGATCGACATCATTTCGTTGCAACAATCTTCGTTAATATTCCTTTATTTTTTCTTTTATGTTACACGAATGCTTACATCAGTAGCTGCTATGGAATCGCTATGTTTTCTATATAATGCATCATCACTGGCAGTTCTAGAACGTAACAAATCATGAGAGTGAGGTGGACCCTTGCTGACGTGTGTGGTCTTGGTAAATAATGGAGTATCAGGTACACTAGTGACTCCTTTTTGTTGTGATATCTGTTGTCTTAGATTTTCACTTAATCTATTCATTTCATCTCGGAGTTTTTGTATTTCATTTTCCGTCTCAATTATTTCCCTTCTACCATCATCTTGTTTGCCACCGCTCGCAACTACTTTTTCCTCCAGCAGTTTCTAGAAAGTAAATTAAGCCAATAGTTTATGATACCTTTGTGATTGTATTACTGATACCGTAGCTAAAGAAAAATAGAATTGAAGACAAACGTATAAAACTCATGATCTCTACTTTGATTCAGTAACTTCAAAACCTTAAGTAGTATTTGGTGTACGAAATTCGAATTTAATTAGCAAGATCACTGAAATACTTATACTTAAAAAATTTATTGTTGTTTGTCTGTTGTGCAACGCGTCATATGGTTCATGCATAATTAAAACGTAATTTAAGTCAATAAGATCATGAATATATGTTAGATGGTTCAAACAATGTTTAGAATACCTGATTTTGCATGTTTTCTTTAATTCTAGTTTCAAAAATTCTTAAGCGCTCATTGCACTCGTGAATTTGATCTTTCAATTTCTGCATCTTCTTTTCTCCTTTCCTTTTTGCCTTTTCAATGTCTTCTGTATTTTTATTGATCTGTTCTTTGATTTCATTGTTGTTTTGGAGCATATTTTCCTGAATAGTTTGCTGTAATACCGAAACGTCTTCTTTCACTTGGTTTATAGAATTGTTTGTATGTTCAGTTATTTCTCTACTCATTTGAATCATTTTACCATGCATTATAGTTTCCACCTTGGCTTGTGCAATATTCTGAAGAAGAAAAAAATAGAATTTGAAAAGCATGGCATTTGATTTAACAAAGTAAACAACTAAGTCGAATTAAATAAACATTCTTGTGTGCATCATTTTCTATAAATCGTCATCAGTCATCACCATTCTAGTTGATGGTTCTCCTTTGAATACTTGAAATATAATTGATTAGGTATTTGTTTGTTTACCCTGTTGTAGCTTTTTATAAAAAAAGGTAAATCATCCGTAACAACAATGTTTTTCTAGTCAGGTCAAATTTGTTGACTTTGAAATGATTCGGATTCATGTATACTCTTTATATCATTTTTCTATTTAACAAAAATTGCAATTCTAATGAACCTTATTATAAACTTTGAGTTTATATCTTGAAAATTTTATGTTATTTTATCCCGGGAACCTACTTTAGCTTTGTATAATATTAGTAATTATTTGTTGGTATTAATTTGGACTGTTTTGCAGTAACTACCATTACTTGTAGATTGGAACTTTGTGTCTTTTGAATTGATATTACGTTTTATTTAGTGCATCGTGCTGATCTGATTAATGAAGGCATTAACGATTGATTTGTAAAAGCACTCACACTCATGTGTTTTATTTATTTCTACCCAAGTCAGGAGCCTGTAATTTTTTTGTTGTCTTTGTTTTTTTTCTGTCATATTTGATTTTCATTTATTAGTTTGGGCACCTAAAGTATATGAAACCCTCTTTATTTGGGCTGTATTGTGGGATAGTTATCCTATTGACAATTGTGCCACAACTCCTTATTGTATGAAACAACAATATATTTGATGTCAAATTCTGATATGCTATATGACTGTTCAATTCATTGGTTTTTTTCGTGTATTCTTCACTGCAAAAAAGTTTACAAAAGAATCGGGACGATTTTTGAGACATATGGAAATTTGCTGCTTTTTTTATTTATAAACGGAGACAATCGAGTTTTTTTTTGTCTCGTCGTCAGCATACTGGTCATGAAAATAACATTTTATAAATTTAGAGAGTCCGAAACGCTTTTCTGACTTCACCTTTATCAGGAATGTCCAGAAGTATTTTGTAAGTTAACAAAGTATACATATTTGAGGACCTATTTGATAAAAAAATAATAATTTAAAAATATGTATCGAAGCCATCTAATTTCTTTCTTGGTACAGAAATTGACTGTTATGTTATATATGTGATTCTCGATCTGAATAGTTATTATAAAACAATGAATTATCTTTACATTTTCTCGTTACCTCAATGTCATTTCTCGATATTACATGCTGAGGAAAGCCACCATTAGATTGTGCTTGATGATTGATGACACCAGAATCTGTAACACAAATATATCTAAGAATACACTTAGATTAGTCTAACGTGAACTTTGTTAAGTCTAGTCTTGTAATAACATTAACGGTACCAATTTTCCTGCACCAGATGTGCATTTCGACAATACATGTGAATTTTATTTACATTTCTTTGTGATTACCCTAGTGCAATACAAAATTACTATATGAAACACAATTATTTGAAGATTGTTTTTTCTTCTTCATTTTCAAGACATGTAATATACAATGACTCTAAAACGGACCAATAAACCTTAAAAAAAGGGGCAAAATATACCAGAGGGACAGTGAAACTCATAGATTGAAAATAAACTAACAATTTATCTGTTTCGATACAAATTTATTGAACAAAATCTGTAGGATACATTTCTATAAACCTGGACAATGCAGTTTTATTAAGGAACTCCTTTTACGGCTAAAACAGTAACAATTTTACTATAAAGAATCGCAAAAAGTAATATCCTTGAACACAAAGCTTATATGCACTACTACTTTTTTCAAATGTCAAACTATATTGGGCTGTGCAGCATATTTTCAACATTAATATGCACCGAACGTTTAAGAGTTTTAATTTATACTTAAATTCTCTACTACCCCTCCCTTTACTTTGTCTTCCTCAAAGCGGCCGCTTATTATGTTCATTTAAACTGGTAACAGTCCAGGAAATGTTTCTATTTGATGAAACACAGAATTCATATCTGAGAACCAGTATGTAAACAAAACAAAATATCTATGAATATTATATATATCTCCCCGAAAGAGGTGTGGTTTGTGAAACAGCTGTACTTACAAAGTGCAACCTGTATATTAAAATGTTCACTTGTGTCAAATGCAGTTTTCTCATCTTCAGACATCTTGTCATAAATGGTTAATAATATAGTATGTGTTTGCCAAAGAGGCATTTACAGAAACAATTTATCGTATTGTATTAAGATATTGTTAATTTATAAAATGTTATTACATGATGATTAATATTATAGTATTGTTAATATTTCTTTTCTTACCCGAAAAAGGAACATCATTTCCCGATACGTCCTCTGAATTAGATCTGGATTTGTTATTTTGACCTCCGTCACTAAGTTCTTCGTTCTCTGTTGATATGTTTAAATTAATGTTCTCATTTTGACTGTTTGACCTGGATTTAGATTCTATTTCTTGATACTCAATTATGTTGTTGTCTACAGGAGAGCTCATTGCAATATCGTCTGACTTTCTTTTACTCTGCTCATCACTTTCGTAAGGTTTTGCTGTATCACTATGCTCATCATCTGGTACATATCCGTTATTTTGTCCATTATGTATGTCATTGCTCCCATTGGCTGGAATATTGATTTTAGATAAATCTGCAGAAGTTGAATACATGTTCACCTCAGTGTCAGATATTTTCCTCTTCTTTTTCTTTTTGTGTCGTTTTCTAATTTTATCGTCTGTGTCTGTATGAACGCTGTTTTCAGGCTCCATCCTTATATTACTTCGTTCTGTGTCTTTCTGGTTTTCGGTGATCGTATTGCTAACTTCGTAATCTTCAAGTTCGCTATTTACTTCTTTAGAATTGGTGTCAGTTGTGTCATTGTGTTTTGTAGAAATGGTTTCACTTTCGTCAACTCTACAATTAACAGTTTCATCAACATTCTCCGTTTTTGCATGCACCACATCTTTTTCTTTTAATGTATGTTCTATCTGAAGATTTACATTATTCTTTTGAACACCATTTGAACGATCAGTACTTTCTATAGAATGTCTGTCGTCCCCTTCAGTATCTTCATTCACAACCAGTCGATTTTTCTCATCTTCCGCTGGTGAAGTTCTTGACCTTTGATTGCTTTACAAAAAATAAAGACAAATCAGCTTTTACAATTATAAAAACAAAGAACCAAAACCCAATTTAGTTTTTTTTTTAATTATTGGACATTACAGAGATAAGGCATAATGCTTTCACTGATAACAACAAGATATCAGAAAAAGTTGTCTCTTAATCAAGTTAAGCCATGCAGACCAAATTGTCCAACTAATAGAACGAGTTGCAGGTTAAACGTAAATTAGAAATCATAATCACAACTCGTTTCACTAGTATGCAGAAATAGCCCATGATTAAAACAACACCTATATAGTTTTTTCTTCGCCCAGTTCGGCGTTATACTAAGTATCGCATTTTAAAAATTAGGAAGTGATTTAATTTTGTTTTCTTTTGAGCAAAATGTTTCATGGAGGAGTTTTACTTACTGTTTTCGATAAAATACATATATCAATATTACCACTACCAAAATCCCTAAAATTACTGCCACAGGTACTACGATTACAGTTATGTTCTGGCTGTGCTCATTTGAATCCGCTAACGTATGTGTGCCGTTTGTCTGAAAACCAAAAAAATAAATGATACAGTTCTTTAAATTTTATTGTTGACATTACTTTTTATAAATAGACTACATGTTGACAGCCAACTGATTTTTATAATACTTGAATGATTAAATATAGTACTAAGAAAAGTTCACAAGTCAAGAAGACTAACACTTATCCATATAAATGAAAAAAACAGATACAGTAACAAGAACAACAAAAATTTGTTAAAAACACACTACAAATAATAATAAACATTGTACAATATTAACCTATCCTATATTGCAATTATACTTAAATTTTATAACAGAATAAAATATGCTCCAAGAGTACTTCCGAAGGAAAATACCCGATACGTCATATTCGGCGATTAAAGGCAACAGACTGGGTCTATTTAAAACTGTGGCAACAAACAAAAAACTCACAAATACAAATCAATACTACATAGAAAACTAACGATTTAGCAACACGAACCCCACCAAAACTCAAGAGCTGATTGTTTTCAGACTATAATCGGTCGTTTCACTGTCAATATAACATTTATCAGCTCTTAATATAATAGCATATCTAGGATTTTTGACTTCCAATACGTTTACCCGTCCTTAATATATTTTACCCGAACATATCAACTACGTCATTATGTATGAATCGATGTTAATAAGAAAGAAACGAACTTATCAAGACGTCTTCCGGTTTTACACTTAAATCTTGATACTATCATGCAAAATACGCAAATACAATCAGATAAATCTATTATCCGGTTGTCTGCATATTGATGTTTTATAATATTAGCTGCACGACACAATATGCAGCCTTTTTGAACTTGCTCGTTGCGCTAACTTGACAAATAGATTTCTATTGTGACTTGCAGCTGATATTTAACGATATATATCAATATACAGACAACCTGATAATCGGTACTAAGAATGCTCATTTATAAATGATCGTTATAATTTTAAAATACATCACAGTGGGTATGGTTGTCCTGCGAGAGAACGTTCTGTGCTGGTGATACGGTCCTGACGGGTGCTGGTGATCAATGAAAAAATGTAAACAAAGACGAAAATGATGATTTTTGACGTTTTCACTCATAAAAAATGGAAGAAAACAGTTGAGATTTTTCAATTTTGTTTCTTATGGGTTCATATGTAAACCATTAAAAAGTTGACTCTCTTAACTGTTTCAGTAAGCGTAACACAAAAATGATCATTTTCAGAAAATCTAGCACTGAAAAAATAAAACAAAAATGCTCATAGAGTCCGCTTTCTACACCGCAATCCACACGACAAAACTATTTTGTGAAAAAAAACATTGCAATTTATTAAAATTTAGCATTTTCTCAATTTATTCATGTCCTGATACTGTGCTGGTGGGTCCTGTCATTGTGCTGATGGGTCCTGATACGGTGCTGGTGATTTCGGATAAGAAGTTGGTCATATTTGAAACAAATGTTACAAAATTAATAAAATTGGGCAGATAATTGTTGTCAATAGGATCTATGACTCCTATTTTAGCTCTTGTGCATCCATTTGGCTGTTTGGCCATGTGTGTTTTCAAATGATCGTAACTTGTATTACATAATTACATTAAAGGGCAACATCTGTCGTCCAATATCAGATAACAATATATAGTATCTAAAATAAGAATAGTTTTATTAAGATATTAAATGCCCCTTACATTGATGCTTCAACAATGATCAAAGCCCATGCCGCATAGACATGTTTGTTAGCGCTCCGCATACCCCTCCCCACTTCCACCCAACCAACCCTCCTCATTTCCTCCTTCATTGTTACAGTGGTGTACCAACACAACAATTTATCACATAAAATAATAACACAAAGACACACATTATTGAACAACGAATGCTAGCAGATACTGAAAGCTAGTTCAAAGCCGCATTTTCAACTAATAGATAAACCATGTTCTCATATACAAAAATCCTAATCGTGTCGATTAAAAAAGTCTTAAAACTTAAGTTCACATTTTAATGTTTGATGAAGCAGAACTTTAAAAGTGTGCAGTCAATCACAACAGTTATTGTCATTATTATGTTTACATACGACTTATAAAGGAATTAAGAAGGTACCAAGAAATATTTTACAGTTCAATTTAACGATCATGAATGGAAGGAAATGGTACGGAAGCTTACATTAGACAAAAAGAAATTGATAGTATTTTTTGGCGAAAGACTTAAACGCTTCTTTGCATTATATAGTACAGCTCTTCTATAAAAGCATGCAAAAAAAAAACAACTTTGATTGACTTGCTTGCTATGTTTGCTTGGATGTTTTCAAACAACAGGTAGGCGGAGTTTCAATACATACTGGGATTTGATTGGACAAATACAAACTGACAGGAATTGAAGTTAATGTTTATTGTCCAAACAAATTCTAGTATATAGTAAACAGACTACTTACCTGTCGTTTACAAGCATCCAAACAATCATAGCAAGCAATTTTATCAATGGTTTGCTTTGCATATATAATAGAAGAGCTGTAAATTCTCAAAAAAAAAATTCTTGTTGTCGTAGATGGTTAAATCCTCAACAAAATCTCAATAACTTTGTTTGAACGAATAAAGGTTTTAAATCAAATTTTCGTGGACTTTTTACGGCTTCCACCTCGACGAGGCATGTTAGCTGTTCGTATGCTGTTGCACCTGACGCACGGAAACTTTCACATTTCCATCTTCTTTTCTGAAATATTTTACCCAGCTCATACTTGACAGGATTGTTATCCTAGTAAAAGGTGTAACCAATGAATTGAACACAAGTTGAAAATTCCACAATACTATATAATCCATTTTATGTGTCAATTTGTTCGAAAAAAGTCGAAAAGAAGAGAGTTTTTTTAATGTCCTGATTATCTGTCGCTTTCTAGATCTATGCTTAGCATTTGTTTCAGATGACATGGACTCCTCACCCTGGTGATCCTGCTGCCGTTCATAACTTTATCCGTATACATATATTAATAGATAAACAAAAGGCTGCAACTGGTATTTTTGTATTTAAAATGATTCGTTGTAACGAGAATATTTGTGGTGAATGGAAACTGTGAGGGTAAAAATCTTAAATTGCTTATAAATGTTGCTGGACCCAGTTTCGTTATCTGATCTGAATTTTCTGAAATGTGCAAGGTAGATAGACATTGGCCTTTTGATTTTTTTTACACGGTAAGTTTTGCCCTAATTGCTTGAACTTTTGCAAAGGGAATATCTTTGGTTATCTTGCTTGTTGAACAGAAAAGTCATTGTTAGATTATGTAAACTACCCTACTTTAAGAGTAGACTTGTCCGATAAATGACATATCTTTCTGTCTGTAGGACCAGGCTACTTCGAAAGGAGGGTAGTATACCTTACCTAACAATGACTTCACGGTTTAGCTAACAAGCAAGCTAACCAAAAATATTACCTTTACCTACATACTCGATGGAATCGGCTGTAACTAAAAACTCTAATACATTTAACAGACAGTGGTCATGTTTGTTGATGAATATTGTTTTTCCTAGATTCACTCTTGAAAAATCATTTGGTAACATTTGGTCAAGTAATTTCAGAAAAGATCTTTTTGTAATTGCGGACGCCAAGACAATACATGAACCTCACACGACCCCTCGACACAGGTGAGCTTAGATTTGATCTTATAGCGATTCGGGTTGATAACCAGTTGAAACTAGGCCAGTTTTTTGTGTGTGTAGATTTGTATTGTTTTAAACTGTTATGACCTTTTAAAGTTAAATGTAGGTGTTTAATCTAAGAATTTATTTTTTAAACTTATATTCTTGTTTTATACTCAATTGGTAGTATGAAGCTACGAGATATTTTAATTTTTGAAATTGACATATTCTAGTCTGCCCTTTCATAAAGTAGTGAAAGTTTTTTGAGTGTTCTATCGAACTTTCGAAAAAAAAAAACCTGATAACCGTTCAGACAAAAAAATTATGTTGCAAAAATCTTACAGATACAGCAAGTGATTCTTAATAGCTATAAGATACATTTTTCTTTTAAAATACAACTTTTAAATCTTACGGGAAACTATTCCAAGCTTAAAACTTTCACTGTAACCTCGCTCTAACTTATCCCCCCCCCCCCCAAAAAAAACAACCCCGGAAACAAACAAACCCGCAATACTCTTGTCATTCTTATAGTAAGCACTTAATTGTTCACAAACAAATGTGTTTTAAGCTGCTAAAGACATATGATTCAAACGCTCAGAAAGTCCTTTGTTCTATATTTTTGCTCTCCATTTTTATGCAAAACCTTTTACATTTTTATTTTATGGGTTATTGTTGAAGGTCGTCGATGACGTATGGTTGTTAACACATACATGTACTTCCTTTGGTTTCTTATGGAAATTTGTGCATTGACAACAAACATACCACATCATCTACTTTATATAAGTATTGTATAAATTACAACGTATTTTAGTGATCTTGCAAAATGATCGTAATCCCGAAAATCGTAATCTTAAAAGGGGGCAAGAAGGGTTCCATTAACAGGCCAATAAATAAGATTACAGTTAATTTAAAAAAAATAAAAAATAGGGGTATTTTTTTCTCTCATAATAACAGTAAACAGATTCACAACAATGTCAATTTCAAGAAAGCTGACAACAGTTAATTAGTCAATAACAGTACAGCATTAATGATCTTGAATATATGCCACTTTTAACTAAAATATAAAGGCACAGAACCAGGACATAGGAGCACAGAACCAGGACCGTTTTTCTTATCACCAGCACAGCGTCAGGACAATTCCGTTTAACGAACTTGCACGACTTTTGCAATATAATATTGTTGTAATATACTTTGCATGGTACTTATGACGCATCAGAGAAAAATTAAGCAACAAAACAGTCGTTTTATTGCCGTTCTGATACAATGTAAACAAACCCACCAGCACATAATCAGGACACACCAGCACATGACAGGACCAAATCACCAGCACAGAACGTTCTCTCGCAGGACAACCATACCCACCGTGACATGACAATTGGAAACTTATTGTTCACGGAACATTGAAGGTTATTCTATCTCAAATGTTGATAAATAATATTAAAAATTTAAATAGATATACATAAAGGCAACAGTAGTTAACCGATGTGCAAAAGTCATTAATCGATTGAGAGAAAACATATTTTCTATTTTCATTTACAAAAAACAAAAACAAAATAACTCCGTAAACAAAAACGATTATCGAAGATAACCAATCAAACACAGGTTGGAAAACAGATTGTTGTTCTTTGTTTTTTGAAATAGGGAAAATCATTAGCTTCTTCTTGTTGAAAATAGTTACCTCTGGTGTCATGTGATGTATAGTTTCTATGTATCTCTCCTTTGAAATATTACTCGACAGACTCCAAGTACATAATATTTTAATAAAGAAGTAGTATGATTTCAAATGAGACTTTTTTTCGACAGAGACCAAATGAAAAAGAAGTAAACAACTATAGTCTGTATAGGTCACCATACAGCCTTCAAAAATGAGCAAAACCCATATACAGTCGTCAGACACTTTAAGATAAAAAAAAACCCACAATAAACTAGATTATCGCTATTTTACATAATTTTCCTTTGATCTTGCGGAGTCGAATGATATGCAAATAATCGCTAGAAACTAAGGACGCACGTGCTAGTTGTTAACGAAATTAACAACGTAGTCATAGATAAAATAGCTATAAACAGATTATCATTGGTCATCTCAACTCAATTGCTTTTCTCAGTTTCGCCGTACCGGCTCAAGCGAGAAAAACAATGTCGTTGAGATAATCAACGATAATCTATAATTACAGTCCACTGCTGAAAAAATATATGTCAGATCAAAGTGACTTACAGAATGGGTTGTACCATTATATGAATATGTTATGTATCCTTCCGTTGTTGTTATCGGTAGTAGTATATCAGTTAGAACACCACTTGCTTTGTTCGTTTTAAATCCAGTTGTATTTCTTCCATCTGATACTGTTGTCGTTGATCTAGACGTCGTATGCAGTGTACTTAATGTTGTCAATGTTTTTATTGTTGTTCTGCTAGTATTTAATGTGGTAATCATGTAAGTAATTGGGCTTCTGCTAATATTCAAAGTGGTGACTTTTCCAGTGGACAACATTGTTGTATCTACTATTAAAAAATAAAGTTCGTTATAATCTTTCTCGGTTTATTTATTTGATAACTCTTCAATCAAAATAACACTAAATAATTAGTAGACGTCAACATGTTTTTTTTCTAAATCAACCTTTGTCCGGAATGCTCAAATAAAAACTTTTGTTATGTCATGAAGAGCTATTTTACAAAAGTTACACAAAAAGAGTAGCCAAATCCATCGTAGTTCAATATTTTCTGATGCAGTTTGGACCTATATTTCTAAATTTATGAACAAAGATTTTTTTTTTTATAAATCAGTAGTAAAGAACTGACATAATAAGTCTAATGGAAATACGATACCATCAGATACTATCAAGAAAAGATTAAACATCTGACGTGACTTGTACAAAGGTGCTTTTACTCTTCGAATTAGTTTATCGAAGTATGTTCTGGTTTCCAGTTCATTTGTAGGAAATGTCTTATAAGAAAAACGAACGCGTTATATTAATTTACATTAAGTTAAAACATCATCCCTTTACAATAGACATAAGTTAAGATATTTAGTATTTAATAAATGTTTCTGTTTTAAATATTAAAAAAAAACACTCTATCGTTTATCTGTCCTTGGTGTCACTAAACTGCCGTTTCTTTCTTTAATCCTTTAATTTATAAAATGTTCAGATGGAGTAAAGATAGGAAATAACGATTATATCGTATACATTTTCATCATAATTAAAAGATGGAACGACAATAGAAAAAAATACACCTTTGTAAACCAAACCAAAATTCTCTCATTTTCCGTTGATTATCGCATTCGACTTTAAATTAAAAAAAAAGGTAACATTTCATGATTATTTACCACCAAATAAAAACGGAATGTTTCGTAAGCATTCAATCCTTTACGGTGTAAAATATAAGGTAATAGTAGTATAATTTTAGCAAATGTTTACATACTCTACAATAAATATATCTATATCATATATACAACTCGTCTAAACATCAACCAAACAATGTTAGATCTGTAAATTTCTTTTGTTCTTCCCTCGCCGGGATTCAAACCCATGCTACTGAGATATCGTGACACCAAACCTCCTGCACTGTAACCGACGCACTAGACCACAGGACCACCTGGGCTTCATAAAAATGAAGCATTCGGTGGCCGGGTTTTACCTTTGCTTGTCAGTTTCAGAAAAAAAACCCAACATATGGTTAGTTATAGTGTATATTCAGGAAAAATTTGTAATTGGTATTTTGAACATATTGAACCTATCTCAATGTGACAGCACTGCCATCTTTCTTTTAACAACCAGTGTTATTATTCATGACTTGAAAAATAACAAAGAGGAGTCAATCTTAGTTGTGACTTTTATTGAATATGTTCTATTTTACATGCACCTTTATATTTATCTATATTGTGCTTTTACTCACCACAGCTATGACAATCTATTCCACAAAAGTCTATTTTACAAACTACATCAATTGAAAGTGTAAATCTGTAAATGAAGAAAAATAGGCAGGTAAATACAAGTTATTTTCAATGTCCTTATTTCGCTCTCTGATAACGCATCACAGAATAGCAAAATGCACTACGAAAAACTTACAATCTAAAAAGAACAACAAATTCTGAATATGTATAAGGTGTTGAAGGGACCAATCGATTTACGTGTGCAGACGCATATCTATACCGCATCTAGATCATACGTATAAAACGGAACGGACTAAATAATAAAAATCTTTACAGTCTAGCGACCCATCAAAAACATAGAAATAAGCAAGGTTAGCTAATGCTGTTGGTTGAAAACTGCGATCTTTCTTAGCTCAACGGTATGTGGCTATTTTCTTTTATGGAAAGTACAACCAAAAGTAACAGCAACACCTCGGAATTTCACTTTATACATATATACTGTTCCTTACATAATAATTTGGTTAAACATTTTATTGTCTTTGAACTAGCTGTCAATACCTACGAGTACTCTCATATCTATACTTAGTTTTTTGTTGTTGTCGGAATGTATAAGTATTCGGCTCGCCCACTTTGTGTTGTTGTTAGATGTATTTCTGATTTGTATCGATCTGATGAGTTAAGCCTTTTTAAATTTTGTTTTACAGTTTGTTCTTATTTTGTATTGTTACACCACAGTCCCAGGTTAGAGGTAAATTTGGAAAACCTTCAAAGTACTGTTAAATTATTTTTATCCGTGATTGTCAATTTTCGTGGTTGAATCAAAATCATCATTAACTTAAAACCAAGTTAACTCTACTTTTTTCTACATAAAAAATGCCTGTACCAAGTCATGAATATGACAGCTTTTATCGATTCCTTTGATGTGTTTGAGCTTTTCATTTTTCATTCCGTATCTTTTTATTGGTATCGTCACATACATTTTAAGACTTATAATACATATTTATTGATGTAAGCTAAATCTTACTGGTAGCTGCCATCTGCGCTGCTTGTTTTTACTATGAAACCATTTGTTGTTTTAGTTCTACTGTTTTCGCATGCTGTTGCCAGCGGAAAAGAACTAGTTTTTGGTTCTTCTGTGATTCCTACTATTATATTTGGAACATTTGATATCTGCAATATACATAAAATAACTGTTAAGGAGGCTCGAGGGAATAAAATTTTAGAAAAAAAAAAATCTTTTTTATCATTAAACATTTATTTAATACTTAATTAGTTGTTACTTTATCATATGGTTAAAAAATCATAAAAAAAGTCAATTCGTTTTGGCCCCAGGTGACTTTTAAAATGTATATATAATTGAAAAAGCTCCAAATTATCTCCCTTTGGTGCAAAAATGCCCCTTTCAACGGGCTATCATCGTTTCTCAAGACCATACTCGCAAATGGTGTCAAGGAAGATCCGAATATTCAGTCCCTGAAAATTTCGAACCAGGAACCTTTGTGTATGTAGTCTGATGCGCTAATTACTACGCCACGGCATATATGCTGCTATCGAAGATAAAAACAAATTTCATTTCTTTACGTAGTCATTACTTATTGGAATAAAAGTTTATTTTCTATTTATATAAAAAAAATAGAGTCGAAACATACCAAAGGGACATTAAAAGACGAAATTAACTGACAACGTGATGGTTAAAACTTAAAACTTGTAACTTAAAAGACAAACAAACAACAATACACAAACACAACATAAAATCCCACCATAGCAGGTGTTGATCTCATGAGGTGATCCAGAAGTGAAAGCAGATCTTGATCCACACGTGGCAACCGTTGTATTGTTCATACAATGTCAAACCCAGTGATAAGTCGAATTCCTAGGCGTTATCTACTTTAAACGTAGTTTAACGTAAATCATACCGTTTTAATGTGCCAAAGGTGCATTTCGACAATTAATGTCTCCGTCTAAATGCTCCTGGCCAAAATATTTAAAATACTGCACCTAATACAAACGTTAAGAAGTTGATAGTGCCTAAAAGAACCCAAAATAAAGCCAAACATGGAATCAGAATTTAATTAAGAAACATTAATTCAAAATGATTTCGAGATTTTATAACAGTAAATAAAAAAATGTCGTCTGTCCTGAATCATGACAAATACGGCGTGGGTTTTCTCCTGCAAACCAGATTATATTTACGTTCAGAGATAAAAACAAAATTATTCTTCAAGTATGTAACGTTTTTACTTTTTGGCCTTGAGCAAGCACAAGAAAATAATTTAGAAACGGGCTTTACAACGCATAATTCATCCATAATACATCTCTATCTAAGGAGTTGAATTGAAGGTCACATGGATACGGTTTCAATGAGGTCGAATTATTCACTTGCAAGGATGAAATAAAAGTGATCAAAATGTTGAATCGAACCAGGGTTAACCCTTCAAATCAAGATTCTGGTTATCATAAAGTTTAACGTTTTTGTTAATACTTTTATTTTCTTTCATTTGCCTTAATTGTTATTGAACAACATACCTGATCCAATGTTACATGTGTTAAGTTGCTCCCAGATATTGCGTTCATGTTAGTTCTTTCCGGGTCGTCAAAAGTCTCAACAAAACAGTCAACAGCCATTTTTCTGCCACATCGTTGATCTTTGCTTCAAAGAAATAACATTGGATATGCTTATGTGTTTATTAAGTGGAAGTAAATGTCTTGCGATATTTAATGTCGTATTGAAAAGGAAGATATTCTACATCTATATGTTTGTAAATAATCAAAATAACAAAAACACATATTAGTCCACAAGAACAGTTTCAGTAGATTACTAAATTGTTCGTTTTTTATCGAACCTGCGACTTCTGTCGCAGAAAGCTCGACATAGGGATAGTGATCCGGCAGCGGCGTTAGCTAACTTCTTAAAAGCTGTATATTTTAGAAGGTGGAATATATGTTTTTCTGGTTAAAGGACAATTGAGACATTTAAAAGCAGTGTAAGTGAGGTTATCCATGATGAGTTTTCATATCCAATATTAATTCCGTTCAAAAATACTGTTTAATATATGTTTGACAACCTAGTCCCTTACACTGCTTGAAAATTATGTATTAAGAAATGATGTTTGTCTTGAGATGATTAGCTGTAAATTTATTTTTAGAAGTTACTATAAATTCATATAAATTTTAACCATGACTGTATGTCATTTAAATTGTAATATTGTATCGTGTATTTAAATGAGTAGTTATTGTTGCAAACTCCATTAGAAATTTGAATTGAGATTATTCTTGGAATAAGGGAAAGGGGGAGGTGAAAAACAATTGAGGGGGGGGGGGTGCAATTTATCTCATTTCAGATTTTAGAAATTAAAAAGAAAATTTCTTCAAATAATTTTTTTAGGGGATCAATATTCAACAGAATAGTGTATTGCTCAAAAGCAAAAACAAAATTTCAAGTTCATAAGACCACATTAATTCTATGGCAGAAACCTATGCTTTGTGAACTATTTAATCACAATCCAGTTCAGAGCTGTATCAAGCTTGAATGCAGTATCCATACTTACCTCAACTGTTCATGGTTCGACCTCTGTGGTCGTATAAAGCGTCGCCCTGCAGAGAATCTAGTTCTTAAACTATAAGCAATAGGTCAACTATATTTGTTGTATGGAAGAATTGTTAGCTGTACATGCCTGCCTGCATGGTTCATCTGGACTTGACTTGATTTTCATGGTTCATTGGTCAATGTTTAGTTTTCATGGTTAATGTTAAGTTTATATGACAGTTGTAATAAAGCTTTATATTTAGGACTATCAACATAATATCAATGATTCGTAAAGAAGGCGAGATATTTCAGAGTGAGCACTCTTGTTTAAAATAATTGTGTAAATGTCTGACAGGTATAGTTACTTATTAACTTAAAGCTAAATATAAATCACCATATACAAGTGTATTTCTATTGAAAACCTTTTTGTAGGTCTTGATTATCGCTTCACAATACACCGGTTCACAATACTTACTTTTTATAACATATTTGAAGGTATTTATTCCGACATTCATTTCTACCATTTATAGTGCAGGTTGAATTCAATACTCTCACATTAACACGTAGTTCGTCCGACTGTGAGCACACAATTGAAACCTGAATAAAAATATAAAAATGTATATGTTAATTATCTAGATCAAGTACGGACGAATTATTGTTTCAAAATCTCCAAATTGGGTCATTGAGGTGTATTTGTTTTCTACTTTATTGATGATACAATAATTCCACCAGTATAAATATTCACTAATTCCTTCTTCCTTCTTCATGTTGATTCAATAATTCAAGATCATTTAGTTTTAAGTTTTTAGATGGTAATGGATTTCAAAATGTTAAGTCAGTATATATACTGGTGAGATTGTAAATATTATATATAGAATAGTACAAGATACAACAACAACAACAAAAGTACTTTATTTTAAGAAGGTTACACAGTTAGCTTTATAACTAATTCACCCTTAGGCCCTCAACGATACAAGGACATGACAAGCAGTAGTATAAAATTCAAGTATGATGTATGAAATTGTAATGAAAATTAAACATGACAAATTATCAGTATTCAATATTCTTTTAAACGGGTTGATTTGTTATTTTGTATTTGAAGTAATTAACATTTAAAATATTTCTTAACGATTTTGGCAAAGTAATCCAGAAGACTAAACCATTCTTGAACATTCCTTTTTTTGGTTTAGGAAGTATGAGGTTTCCTTGTTCAGCATTTCTCAATAGGTATGGATTTTTGTCTGAAACACAATGAAACTTGCTAGTATGATATGTTGGTGCATCATTTTTTATGCACTTGAATGTCATTACAAACTTGTGATATTTTATTCTATTTAATTGAGCAGACTAAATCAATGTGATTTGTCCAAGTAAGGGAATGGTCAATTTTAATGCCTAAGAGATATTCGCATAAGGAAGATTGTATCACTTAATGGTAAATAGTTAAACAACTCTCAATATAATGTGTCGTTGCTTTTTTCTTTGTTCCAAAAAGTATTTATAACGATAACATACGAGTTTTAGAACAGTAAAGTATCAAGATATAAAATTAATTAAAACAATAAACATGAAATGATATGTAAACTTACTAAACAGTAAAGGACAGATTGTAGCAGATATATTAACGCAGACATATATTTCATCGTGATATTAATAATAACATTATTTCTAGTGCCGAACTTAGAAACACAGCAGCATCTGAAAATAACAATGAATTATAAATCATCTGATATGTTATTATTTGGAATGTTTGAACTGTATATCGAGTTTTTAATTTCCGTTTTGTTCGCGGCAGTCAAATTAAAGCAAACATTTGAGTATTGACCAAATTAATATGTTTATTACTTTCACCCTTAAAGAAACTTATCAGAGATACCAGGATAAATTTTATATTTGCACTAGACTCGCGTTTCGTCTACAAAAGACTCACTAGTGTCCCTCGAATTTATAATTTTAAGAAGGCAAAATAAAGTACGAAATTGAAGAGCATTGAGGACCAAAAAATCCTAAACGGTTTGCAAAATACAGCTAAGGTGATCTATTTCCTAGGTAGAAAAGCCTTAGTTAAAGTGACATTACATTATACATAAAATCCGTTTTCTGTATTGATCGACAGATCAACAGAACATTCAGAATGTGCATATCTCACTGTGATCTCTATTTTTATTATTGTTCTGGAATTTAAACATTTTATAGTCTATAGCATATACTATACAGAGACAACTCTACACATTTCAGTATACGTGCAATAAGTTTCTGTTTGAGGCATTTTGATTAATGATTGGTATTATTAGATGTTTCAACAAAGTTTGAAATAAAAACACCTCATAGGTACACGACTTTTTGTCTAAACTTGGTTATCTAGAAGCACATTTCATCTACATTAATCTTGCCAGATGCGCTTGACGAAAGAAACTGTTGTAAGGAATACATACACATGACAACTATTTCTTAAACCATGATTTTAGTTAAAGCTAACACAGGTATAAACAAATTAGATACGAAAAGATAGAGCAAAATTAGTTAAACACTCCCTAGAGTGTTTCAGACTTAGAAATAAGTGACTAACCCTTCAAAAACAACAGAAAGCATGCTAGTATATTAATAAGAATATAAATAAAAGAAATACCAGTTGGTATGAACATTACTCGAATATCTAATTCGATTTAAATTCGAATGAACATTCTTCACACTGCTAGTTATTTTTTTCAAATATTTCAGTTTAGATTTTGAAGGCCGTGCTAATAGGAGCCACTCATCATATTTTATGATAAAATTGTTGAGAATTTGACCCCCTTAAATACCTTTACAATGAAATAAAGAAGGAAATTTACACACTGTTTGGGAGCTAATTTATTCGTGTTTGTCAAAAAAGTTTTTTTTCAAAGCGATAAGTCGAAGATTTAATCAAATTCAAATTATGAATGAATATTCATGACGTTGTAAGATTTTTTTACCAAACATGGGTTTCATTTTGAATCCCTGGTTTATTACAGCCACTCAGTACACTTAAGATTGCTTTACTTAATCATATATTTCATCGATAGCAAAACTTCTGGAAAATACCTAAATACTAGCATTTGATTTATTAAACAAAAATGCCAAACGATATTTTTGGAAAAGAGTTGTAAATAATTGTCCGTAATTGCGGTATGAGAGAAATAAAGTAAGGACAAATCTTACCATATAAATGAATGTGAAATATTTGATCCCGCTTCAAAGGGCACGAATATACATGTTCACATATTTACATGTTCACATAACATCAAAAACCACAATCACTATGTACATTACACAGAAAACTCAAATTCATCTGTCATGCAAATTAATCATTATGATAAGAAATAATCAATAAAAGTAGATTGTTTTCACTTCATCGGGGTTTTCTTATACGTCTAATTTCCAAAAAGTGGGTGCTTCATTTCACTTTTGTATGACTAATAAGTAGCATGTGAACTGGAGGTTTTTATATTTGATCTGAGTTTTAAACAAGAACTTTTATTTAGGAAACTAAAAACACATTTATTTGGAAATATCATCCGAAGAAGCCTTTTTCTGTCTTGATTTGTGTTGATCATTTTCTGGATATACCGACTGTCAAATTATTATTTTGAGGGGACTGCATGCTAATAGGTGTTAGTTTCATCAACGCTTAGTTGTTGAATAAAACGATATATGAGCTACCAAAACCATTTAGCACGCCAAGTATCATTATATTCCTGTATTTCATATGTTTGGTTTCATGACTTCTTGATTAAGGCAAATCAAGAAAACTACTGTGAATGAATCAAATTCACCAAGTGTTTATTCATTATCTGGAAACGACATGTCTCCTTAATTTTTCATGATTTCCTATTATGTCGATATTCACGTCGTTTATATGGTTACATCATAAAAAAATGACGCGTGTAGATATGTTCGTAATGCATTTAATATTGTGAACTAATAATATAAAGGAATTTTACACACTTCCTACTTAATTTTCTTCTTTGAATTTGAACTTTTGAATTGTATAATCTAGATAGCTTATTATAGAAATTTTGCTTATGCACGTGCACGAACAAACTTGGCTATCTACATGTAGGTCACATAATACATCGTTTAAGGGAAACGTTCATATTCAAAAAGAAACTAAAGAAAGACAAACAGACAGATATAATATCATAAATCAAATATCTTATTGGATGATAAAATATGTATGTATCAGATTTTAAAAGGGCACTAGCTGCTAAATTCATGTTCACCGATTTGACACAAATTCTCATATTTTATTTATAACAATGTAAAACATGTTTCCAAACTATCAAAAGTATAAAATAAACAATTTACAGGACATTGTCTCAATAAGATGTAACATCGTTTCGTGTGAATTTTAGCCAAGACGTCATATAATTAACTATCGGGTTGACCTCCAATGACCATATAAGCGATATAAACATAAACATAGATATAAATAGACTAAGTAACTCGTGCAATTGTATTTTTATAGGTCTGTTAAATTTTGTATTATAGATTAAAAATTTATGTTTCTCGTCGTTTTTACCTTTATAAGAATGTTTATTTGTGGATCGAATTAGTCAATCAAATTATTTATCTTTGTTTCACTTTCAATGTTGACATTCTTTTACTTGAAATAACCGTACACGGACAATGCATGCGTTATTCTATCTCTTTCTACGGGGTTAAATTGGAGTTCACATGAATATGCATTTAATGAGGTCGAATTATTCACTAGCAAATGAATAATTCATTATCAATGTTTATTAACTTAATTTAACAAAATTGAACCATTTTAGCTGATAAAAGCATATATTATTTCACTATTTTGTCCTTTAAAAATGTCCTGTACCAAGTCAGGAATATGGCCTTTGTTATATTATAGTTCGTTTCTGTATGTGTTACATTTTGACGTGGTGTTTCCGTTGTGTCGCTTGTTTACTATAAGACGTGTCACGGTACTTATCTATCCAAAATTCATGTATTTGTTTTTGATGTTATATTTGTTATTCTCTTAGGATTTTGTCTTATGCTTAGTCCGTTTCTGTGTGTGTGTGTGTGTGTGTGTGTGTGTGTTCATTTCAATGTTGTGTCGTTGTTCTCCTCTTATATTTAATGCGTCCCTCAGTTTTTGTTTGTTACCCCGATTTTGTTTTTTGTCCATGGATTTATGAGTTTTGAACAGCGGTATACTACAAATGTACTGTTGCCTTTATATACTTCATTAATGATTGAACAAAAAATCATATTTTAGATTTTTTATATATCTCGTAACTAGTGGCACTTTAAATACATTTTTATATTGCTGATTCATTAAAGTGCAATTTGACTTTCCTACAGAATGGGTCACCGAGAAGAACAGAATTTGTTTTGCTTCATTTATACCACTGGAAACAAGGTAAGTTGCATTGTGACAGAAGATTTCCCTTGCAACAGCCCATCTACAAAATCATGAACGTTTTGCTACAAGTGTTCTCTACTGAACAGAGAACATGGAAAATTCGGTATACTATCAATTGGTTTAACGTCTCTACCTCGATCTGTGGTGGAAGCTGATATGTATTTATACATCTAGTGTATGACCTTTAAAGCACAGGTTTAACAGCTTCAGTAGAGTGGTCAGCTTTAGCTTATATTTATGCCCCTAACATCATTTTGGGTCAGTTACAAGATCATGCATATGTTTTTTATACATGCTCTTTACATTTGTGCCTTTTTTCGTATGAGGCCCACTTCGTATAGGCTGTCTTCATAAAGGAAAAAAAGAAACTAGCTACAAATTCACGTTACGCTAAAAAAGATGACTTTTTGTCATATCATTGAGGAAACCAGTTTTTGGTGATTACTGATTGAGTTGAATCAGTACATAATCGATATGGAAAAAATATTTAAATGTGTAAATATATTCGAATGAAATAACGGTTAAAAACAGAAGCAGATTCCGTTTTTAAACTGACTTAAACAGTTTAATTTTATATAATTTGTTGAAGAAGAGTTGACACCAATTCTACTAATAGAAATATAGTTGACAATATCTACTATCAGATTCATTGACAATATATATTTATGATATATAATTAATCATTCACATGTAAAAATGCTTAACTTTTGTGTTTTGAGGTTAATCTACAGTGGTCCTTTTAAATAACCATCCTTAATAAATATTATGGATACTGGACTATTTACAGCTTTCGTTGAAAAAAACATCAAACGAGTTGTCAGATAACTAATATTCTATTTATTAATATCAAAGTTTAAAAATGTACTATACAAATATTAAGCATACAAATCATAATTTCTGCAGTGATAACAACATATTTATCAAAAAGGTGGTTCGTCTGAATTATAAAAAAGTTTACTAGGAAACCTATGTAGTCCATAGAATTCATAAAAGTCTATTGAAATTAACGTGTCATTGTATTTATTCCATAATTCTGTCAAACAATTGGTGTTGAACCAAATTTTGCAGCTACATCTTTCTAACAAAAAATAAAAAAGAGAAGTTATGAAAAATTTCGCATGGCACATCAGAAATACATGACAGAAACAAAACATTTGGTGTATCAATAAATAAAATCAACGTGACCATACTGTATATCCTTATAAATTCGATACGCTTACAATTTGATACGCAAGACGCGCGTTTTTGTGTACGTTACGACACATCAGTGACACTCAGATCAAAATAGTTAGAAAGTCAACCAACTTGAAGTATAACATTAATGAGCATTTAGCACCAAAAATTTCCAAAAGTTGTGCCGAATACGGCTTAGGTAATCTATCCCTTGGATAAGAAAATCCTTAGTATTTCGAACAATAACATTTAATTTCTAAAACAAATGACCATTTATTAAGTGATATGCATGTTAACACGCAATATCTTGTTTTGATTTTGTTCATAAAAATATAAATAAATCTGATATTTAAAAAACAGAACAAATAGTGTGCAAAATTCAAACGATAATGTACACGTTTCCTTAGATTAACGTCCAAAGTAGAGTGAACATTATAGTGATTGAGAAATCTATCAGCGTATATAATTCGATTTAAAGGGCTTGACCGTTAAATCGCGCTATCAGAGGAAGGCAAGACTTGCGACAGTTCATGCACAGGTCAATGTAACGCGCATGTCTTAATTCGATTACACGGCATATCAATTTTAACAGCTAAAGCACACCTCACAATATTTTGAATGCACGGTCTGCTAGGAAGTAACTGAATTCATCTAAGGTCAGATTGTTGAGTTTATTGTATGCATAATTAATGTAAATACTTATCTTATTAATTTTTCAATTTCAACAGATTATTGATTAATTGATTTAAAATCGGTCACATTCAACTTGATAATTCATACATTAGTGGACAATTTACTAAAGCAAGGATTTATATATATTATACAAATCTTTGACTAAAGTTATTATAATACGAGCGAATTTATTTTATTTATGTTGGATTGTATAAAAATGTTTGATTCACATAGTTTTTAATTCCAGTTACATTAATATTTTTGTATCTTTTTATCGAGGTATTAAAATTGAAAACTAGATTCCAGGTATTTCTATTCAATTTACATTTCGTAATGCAGATTAAAATGGTATTGTTCCATTATCAGGTATGTTAACTATTATTTAGTAATGGGGTTGCCCTGTGAGACATTAACACCATCAAATGCAATTAATTAATTTATGGTACTATTTAGTGTTCTTTATAGTTATCAAAGGTACCAGGATTATAATTTAGTACGCCAGACGCGCGTTTCGTCTACATAAGACTCATCAGTGACGCTCATATCAAAATATTTATAAAGACAAACAAGTACAAAGTTGAAGAGCATTGAGGATCCAAAATTTCAAAAAGTTGTGCCAAATACGGCTAAGGTAATCTATGCCTGGAATAAGAAATCCTTAGTTTTTCGAAAATTTCAAAGTTTGGTAAACAGGAAATTTATTTAAATGACCACATTATTGATATTCATGTCAACACCGAAGTGTTGACTACTGGGCTGGTGATACCCTCGGGGACGAAACGTCCACCAGCAGTGGCATCGACCCAGTGGTGTAAATAGTTATCAAAGGTACCAGGATTATAATTTAGTACGCCAGACGCGCGTTTCGTCTACACAAGACTCATCAGTGACGCTCATATCAAAATATTTATAAAGACAAACAAGTACAAAGTTGAAAAGCATTGAGGATCCAAAATTCCAAAAAGTTGTGCCAAATACGGCTAAGGTAATCTATGCCTGGAATAAGAAATCCTTAGTTTTTCGAAAATTTCAAAGTTTGGTAAACAGGAAATTTATTTAAATGACCACATTATTGATATTCATGTCAACACCGAAGTGTTGACTACTGGGCTGGTGATACCCTCGGGGACGAAACGTCCACCAGCAGTAGCATCGACCCAGTGGTGTAAATAGTTATCAAAGGTACCAGGATTATAATTTAGTACGCCAGACGCGCGTTTCGTCTACATAAGACTCATCAGTGACGCTTATATCAAAATATTTATAAAGACAAACAAGTACAAAGTTGAAGAGCATTGAGGATCCAAAATTTCAAAAAGTTGTGCCAAATACGGCTAAGGTAATCTATGCCTGGAATAAGAAATCCTTAGTTTTTCGAAAATTTCAAAGTTTGGTAAACAGGAAATTTATTTAAATGACCACATTATTGATATTCATGTCAACACCGAAGTGTTGACTACTGGGCTGGTGATACCCTCGGGGACGAAACGTCCACCAGCAGTGGCATCGACCCAGTGGTGTAAATAGTTATCAAAGGTACCAGGATTATAATTTAGTACGCCAGACGCGCGTTTCGTCTACATAAGACTCATCAGTGACGCTCATATCAAAATATTTATAAAGACAAACAAGTACAAAGTTGAAGAGCATTGAGGATCCTAAATTCCAAAAAGTTGTGCCAAATACGGCTAAGGTAATCTATGCCTGGAATAAGAAATCCTTAGTTTTTCGAAAATTTCAAAGTTTGGTAAACAGGAAATTTATTTAAATGACCACATTATTGATATTCATGTCAACACCGAAGTGTTGACTACTGGGCTGGTGATACCCTCGGGGACGAAACGTCCACCAGCAGTGGCATCGACCCAGTGGTGTAAATAGTTATCAAAGGTACCAGGATTATAATTTAGTACGCCAGACGCGCGTTTCGTCTACATAAGACTCATCAGTGACGCTCATATCAAAATATTTATAAAGACAAACAAGTACAAAGTTGAAGAGCATTGAGGATCCAAAATTCCAAAAAGTTGTGCCAAATACGGCTAAGGTAATCTATGCCTGGAATAAGAAATCCTTAGTTTTTCGAAAATTTCAAAGTTTGGTAAACAGGAAATTTATTTAAATGACCACATTATTGATATTCATGTCAACACCGTAGTGTTGACTACTGGGCTGGTGATACCCTCGGGGACGAAACGTCCACCAGCAGTGGCATCGACCCAGTGGTGTAAATAGTTATCAAAGGTACCAGGATTATAATTTAGTACGCCAGACGCGCGTTTCGTCTACATAAGACTCATCAGTGACGCTCATATCAAAATATTTATAAAGACAAACAAGTACAAAGTTGAAGAGCATTGAGGATCTAAAATTCCAAAAAGTTGTGCCAAATACGGCTAAGGTAATCTATGCCTGGAATAAGAAATCCTTAGTTTTTCGAAAATTTCAAAGTTTGGTAAACAGGAAATTTATTTAAATGACCACATTATTGATATTCATGTCAACACCGAAGTGTTGACTACTGGGCTGGTGATACCCTCGGGGACGAAACGTCCACCAGCAGTGGGATCGACCCAGTGGTGTAAATAGTTATCAAAGGTACCAGGATTATAATTTAGTACGCCAGACGCGCGTTTCGTCTACATAAGACTCATCAGTGACGCTCATATCAAAATAGTTTAAAAAGCCAAATAAATACAAAGTTGAAGAGCTTTGAGGATCCAAAATTCCAAAAAGTTGTGCCAAATACGGCTAAGGTAATCTATGCCTGGAATAAGAAATCCTTAGTTTTTCGAAAATTTCAAAGTTTGGTAAACAGGAAATTTATTTAAATGACCACATTATTGATATTCATGTCAACACCGAAGTGTTGACTACTGGGCTGGTGATACCCTCGGGGACGAAACGTCCACCAGCAGTAGCATCGACCCAGTGGTGTAAATAGTTATCAAAGGTACCAGGATTATAATTTAGTACGCCAGACGCGCGTTTCGTCTACATAAGACTCATCAGTGACGCTCATATCAAAATATTTATAAAGACAAACAAGTACAAAGTTGAAGAGCATTGAGGATCCAAAATTCCAAAAAGTTGTGCCAAATACGGCTAAGGTAATCAATGCCTGGAATAAGAAATCCTTAGTTTTTCGAAAATTTCAAAGTTTGGTAAACAGGAAATTTATTTAAATGACCACATTATTGATATTCATGTCAACACCGAAGTGTTGACTACTGGGCTGGTGATACCCTCGGGGACGAAACGTCCACCAGCAGTGGCATCGACCCAGTGGTGTAAATAGTTATCAAAGGTACCAGGATTATAATTTAGTACGCCAGACGCGCGTTTCGTTAGCGTGTTTAGGACAGCAGTAAATCGTAAATTATATTTCAAAGTTGAGCCTCCGTTAAAAGAAATTAGTTGATAACATTTTTGATATGGCAGCTACGTATACAGTGATGTCTTTATAACCGATTGTTTTTCGGTCCACCAAATTGTGTTGCACATATACAGAGACACATAATACAATATGTCTCTGATATATATTATAATATTTATTTCAAATAATATTCATTCATATTTTGAAGTTGTGTCTTTATAACCGATTGTTTTTTTCGGTTATCCAAATTGAATTGCACACATTTTAAACTTTGAATTTTTCGAAAAACTAAAGATTTTCTTACCCCAGGAGTAGATTACCTTAGCCGTATTTGGCACAACTTTTTGGAATTTTGGGTCCTCAAAGCTCTTCAACTTTGTATTTATTTGGCTTTTTAAACTATTTTGATATGAGCGTCACTGATGAGTCTTGTGTAGACGAAACGCGCGTCTGGCGTATAAAATTATAATCCTGGTACTTTTGATAACTATTTACACCACTGGGTCGATGCCACTGCTGGTGGACGTTTCGTCCCCGAGGGTATCACCATCCTAGTAGTCAGCACTTCGGTGTTGACATGAATATCAATTATATGGTCTTTTTTATAAATTTTCTGTTTACTAAACTTTGAATTTTTCGAAAAACTAAGGATTTTCTTACCCCAGGAGTAGATTACCTTAGCCATATTTGGCACAACTTTTTGGAATTTTGGGTCCTCAAAGCTCTTCAACTTTGTATTTATTTGGCTTTTTTAACTATTTTGATATGAGCGTCACTGATGAGTCTTGTGTAGACGAAACGCGCGTCTGGCGTATAAAATTATAATCCTGGTACTTTTGATAACTATTTACACCACTGGGTCGATGCCACTGCTGGTGGACGTTTTGTCCCCGAGGGTATCACCAGCCTAGTAGTCAGCACTTCGGTGTTGACATGAATATCAATTATATGGTCTTTTTTTTTATAAATTTTCTGTTTACAAAACTTTGAATTTTTCGAAAAACTAAGGATTTTCTTACCCCAGGAGTAGATTACCTTAGCCGTATTTGGCACAACTTTTTGGAATTTTGGGTCCTCAAAGCTCTTCAACTTTGTATTTATTTGGCTTTTTTATCTATTTTGATATGAGCGTCACTGATGAGTCTTGTGTAGACGAAACGCGCGTCTGACGTATAAAATTATAATCCTGGTACTTTTGATAACTATTTGATATTTATTTAGTGTATAAAATATATATTATTTTAATTATATTTGTTCATAATGACATTTATTGGAAGGTTTATGATGCCTGAGTAGAAAAGGCGTTGAAAGAGGTGTTATAATTGGGGTATAGAAAACTCCTTTAGCCACCTGTGATGTCAAAATAGCTACGCATCTAAAACAGAAACTGAAAATTTGTTATGCAGGATTATTTCATTCATCAGCAGGACCATCTATATGTATGTTAGTCAGAGAAGTGGCAGTATGCCTTATCTTATGACATCAATAAAACAGGTACATCTTTTATTCTTTAATTTTAATGTAGCTAATTCAGTACATGCCAATTTTAGCTTTAACAATGATTTCAGTAGTAGCATTTCGAGCATAATAAGGAAAACGATTTTAAATGGCGAATACTATATTGATACGGATTGCTTTTACTATGAAAGACCATACCACGAATAAGAATAAGAATAAGATTGATTTATTTATAATTGGTTTCTTATCTATATATCACATCCCGATAAGAAAACATTTCAACACTGATTTATTTTATAATTACACTGAGAAGGTATAGTCCCGCAAGTAATTTTATATTCAGAGCATTTTTAGTATGTGTACATATCACGAAGGAATTTTTACATTTATTCTAATTATATCTTTCTCACCACAAGTTTACCTAAATTTGATTTATTTTCATATGTCATCTTTATAAAAGAGAGAACCATTTCAGTAATTTCAGAAACTAGTTCTGCACTATTTGTGCGAAGTATATATATAATATAAAAAAATAAATGGTATCTCGCAGCTATATAAAAATGCATTAACGGTAAATATCAATGATATCAGTAAGTAAACTGATGCATTTTTATATTAGATATTTATTTAACAACCAATTTGAAGTAGGCAAGAGAGCTCATCCAGTATATGAGCAAATAAGACTTGGAGCTAGCAGGGTTCATGCAGGTCATAAGTTGGAAACGAGCTGTTTCGTTTAAAGAAAGCAATTTCACAGTCTTGTAATTGGGGCCAAGTTGATTTAGATCTATGGCTATTATTCATGTACCATGATCACAACAAATCATTCATACCCTGTCTGTATTATGTATAAATAATTTGATCAAACTAAGGTCTTGCACTAGGATAAACCGTCATTACTCACACAGCTTTTTTGCGCACGTTTTAATCTTGCCCAGAAAAATGAAATGCTACATGTAATGGACAAGATAATCAAATGTTGATTTTCAAGATTGCTATAACCATCAAATATTTACATAAGCTGAAAATATTATTGCCATCTGTTTGCCGTTCAAGTAACGAATCTTTATTGTTTTTTTTTTTTTTTTTTTTTTTTTTCGGGGTTTGTTTAAACTAGCTTTATTGGATTTTTCATATGAGTGGAACTAGTAGCTATCAATCCACTTGCGCATTATCAACTTTAAAGTTAAAATGATATTAGTTTTACAGATTACAATGTTTCCATTAGTCTCAAATTTTAGAAAATTGATCAGCAAGGCAAGATAGTTTTACTACTTTACTTGGAAAAAGGCATCGTTGGTTTATGTCTGTCATATTTGTTTTTCGTAAACTGTTTTGTGATAAATTAGGCCGTTAGTTTTTCATCGAATTGTTTTATAATTTTAATGTCGGGGCCTCTAATAGCAGACTATACGGTATGGGTTTTTTCTCATTGTTGAAAGCCGTATGGTTGTATATATTTGCTTACATTTACTTCATTTGTACTTTAGTGGATAGTTGTATCACTGGCAATTATAATCTTTTAATTAACATTAATAACGAATAGAGAAGAAATAGCATACACTTCTGCAAGTTACATTTACAAACTTTATTACCAGATGTGTAGATCTATGATAAAATTATCGTCTGAAAATTGTTGATATAAATTGTCTGGGTTAATGGTTTTCTTAAATCTTATTTATATCATTACAGAGGTCAAGAAAAGTTCAAATAAGTTAGGTGATGAATTGATTTTATTGCTTTTGTGGTTTAGATTTAATAGTAGCGTATATCTCAGACTATAAAACTGCTAATTAGTACGATTTTTTATATGAAAGAGAAACAACGCAATTGGGTTAAATATACATGGAATTTTATGTATATACGTATGTTAGGGAATATTCATTTTGGGAAGCAGTCATAACTAATTTGGGATAATAATTGTTGTCGAACGCCATACGCATGATATGCAATAAAACAAAAACAAAACAAAAAACAAAAACAAAACTGACAAAAAAACAAAAACAAAATTAAACAAACAAAACAAAATGTTACAAGACACCAGTTTTAATGCCGTATTGACGAGCGCCCTAAAAGAGGGACGAAAGATACCAAAGGGACAGTCAAACTCATAAATCTAAAACAAACTGACAACGCCATGGCTAAAAATGAAAAAAGACAAACAGAAAAACAATAGTACACATGACACAACATAGAAAACTAAAGAATAAACAACACGAACCCCACCAAAAACTAGGGGTGATCTCAGGTGCTCCGGAAGGGTAAGCAGATCCTGCTCCACATGTGGCACCCGTCGTGTTGCTTATATTACAAATCCGGTAAATAGTCTAATTCGGTAGGTCACATTCATGAAAGGGAAGGGGATTGTAGTTACGACGTAAGGTACATATCCGATATCATTTGTGAAACGGTTATTCCATAACGGTCAACCAACTCGTGATGGCGTCCGTAAAATTTACGAAGGGATGATTTCAACTTCACCATTTGGAACTCTTGGTTTAATAGCTTCCTTGTGAGCAGTAACCCTCTATCAAGAAAATCATGATAGGAAATGCAAGCACGGGAATATCGTATCAATTGGGAGATATATACCCCGTATGCAGGTGCTGCTGGAATGTTGCTACTTAGAAATAGAAAGTTCACAATTGGAAAGCTGAAATCATCTCTTTTGTCGTAAAGTTTTGTTTTCAACCGACCCTCATTGTCAATTTCTAGATGTAAGTCAAGATATGAAGCCGACTTAACTGTATCTGTAGTATCCTTTATCTCCAATTCGATGGGATAGATGCGTTCCACATAGTCACCAAATTTTGAATTGTTTAGTGAAAGAACGTCATCTATATAGCGGAAAGTAGAGTTAAAGGATATTGCTAACTTCTTATCTTTCTTCCTAAGAAGTTCCTGCATGAAGTCAGCCTCATAATAATAAAGAAACAAGTCGGCAAGTAGAGGGGCACAGTTTGTTCCCATTGGGATGCCGACAGTCTGTTGAAAAACACGTCCTCCGAACGTTACAAATATGTTGTCAATCAAAAAATCAAGCATTTTGATAATATCGGTTTCAGAGAATTTTTTGTTTGAATCAGAGTGATTCTTTACAAAGTATGATTTATCCCTCCCTAAGACAAGATACTTGTATCTACGTTTGCCATTCTTTTTTATGAAGCAAAGTAATACCAACTCTTTCAATTTGTCTTTTAGTTTGGAATGTGGAATACTTGTGTATAGAGTAGAAAACTCAAATGTTTTAATACTGTTACAAGATGAAAGAGAGTTAGATTGTATGTACTCTAAAAGATCTTTGGAATTTTTAAGTATCCACATCTGATTCACGCCACCTCTAGAATAGGCAGTTTCACAATAACTTTGAAGCCCGTCTTTGATTGCTGATAAAATAGATGTTAATAATTTAGAAAGAGTTTTCGTGGAGCACTTGGAAGACCCAGCAATATACCGTTGTTTGTAAGGACACTTATGTAGTTTAGGTATCCAATACAGTGATGGAAGATCCAGTTCTTCATCTTTGGTTGAAATACCAAAGGAACAAAGAACAGACCTATGATTATCCAGGATTTCCTCTTTGGTAAGTGTCGTGAGGGTATATGTTGAGTTTCCAAGTGAATTGTCTATACCTAATTCGTTTATCAAGCAATTAATGTAGAGACTTTACAGACAAAAACGATGTTATTTGGGGCTTTGTTTGCGGGGACAACGACATATTTATCATGGAGGTCTAAAGACGGCAATATTCCATCGGCTATTTTTAGAGTCTAATTTTGGGGGTCTTAACTGCACCCCAGTTTAAAAAGTTTTTGTCTGGGGAAACACGATTCATTTACTAGTTTCAATTGGCTTTGAACAAGCTTTCAGTAACTGCGAGTACTCTTAGGTGGGTACTTGGTGTCTTTAGTCTATTTGTTAGTTGTGTATTGTGTTTTGTGTCGATCTGATGAGTCAAACCTACCTCAACTTTGTTTTATTTTGTGTTGTTAACCACTGTCCCTGGTTACGGGAGGGCTTAGTTCTCACAAACTTGTTGTTTGTCACAGTATATTATACTTGTTTTACGTTTAGATTGATTTATACTTAAATATGGCCTTCTTTTCTTGTTTGAATTGTTGCCGGCGCCTTTTATTGCTATTATACTGTATGGACTATGTTCAATGTTGAAGGCTGTACGGTGGCCTATAGCTGTTTACGCCCACGCTATTAAGTTTTAGGCAAATAGTTGCCTCATTGACATTCATGTCAGATCTTTTAGTTTTTATATTTTCTGATGGTAAAAGTAGAATTCAGTCATTGGTTATATAAAAAGTATTAACCATATATCTGATTACAAACATAACAGTTGGCAAGTCAAATATCTTCATCTGTTATCATATCAATTTTAATTATTTTTCTATATTGTATATTACCAATCTGGAGCTGATTTTGATTGATTGTCAATTTAAGATATTTCATGTTTCCAAAAGCGTGCTTGGATAGTGGGTTTTTCAATCACCAAAATGACTTCGTTCGTGCTCGGAAAATTGTAGTTACTTATGGTTGTGTTCTCTTATACATTTTAGTATCACAATTTGTTAGCAAGGTCAAAGTGTTATGAGGCATTTTAAGTAAAGAGATAAACTAATCGTATGCTCATTCTCGAAGGGCCCCGCAATATTAAGTAATCCACTAAAATGGACATGACATCGGACAAAGCGTTCAATACGATAGGACTTAACTTATAAGCGATATTGATTTTTAACCTTAGTCAAATGTGCTTGGTTCCAATGTTACCACGATTGTAATACAAGAACAAGATTTCAAATAAGTGATTGAACCAAACTACAGTGAGAAGGAATATGTTATTTGTCAGATATACAAAGTTATCTAATTTTATACAAGTTACAACTTCAGTTATGCTATTATCTATTTTCATCTATTTATTATCCAGTTATGCTATTATCAATTTGCATCCATTTATTGACCATCAAACGGCGAAGTAGGTCATTGGCTTCGGGTATATGTTAGCTAGTAGTTACTGCGGTCAGATTCTTGTTATTACACAATATTACAATCAGAGTTATCTGTTATATCGACTCTCAATGTATGATACTGGTTGCCGGTAACAAGTTCCAAAACATTCTTTATGAAATGAATGTTTTTGAACTTGTTTAGTGGCGGACTTTTTAGGCTGCACCAGTACCGATGAACTTGATTTATCACTGTATTATTATTTAATTTAGAACATTAATCCATGTAATATTCATTTCCACCTCAAACGTAGTTTCTCATGTTGATTTTGGACATCTGTTGCCAGGGTTCAAGTCAGCACCCCATTTTTCAAAATTTCATTTCATTTTAGTTTTTTATTTGAATTTTGAATTTTATTTATCTATTTTATTTGCATCTAATTTTTATTTATCTATTTTATTTGCATCTAATTTACGGTTGACCAAAGACCCTTTGTTTGTGGGTTGGTAACCGACAGAAGCCATGATCTTACTTCGCCAATAAAATATATTTTGATTTTTAATAACGTCTTCTCTCTTATAATGCAGGAGTCACAAAGTTTTTAAGAATGAGTTAAGTCAGGCACATTTAACAAATCAGAGAAAACACCTTTATGTTAATTGTCGATAATGGCTGTCTACATGTCATATGTGTTTGCTGTTTATTGTTTCATCATAAATGTTCGTATTTGTTTTCTATTTGCTATGACGGGACCTTATAGCTTAGTAAAGGGGTCTTGCCGCTGAGACTATAATTGGATAAACTCATAATACTTTAGTACATAGGTCTGCAGGCCGTTTATACATGCTAATTAGCCGTTGTTATTCCTTTTAAATAGTACTTTCCATGCACTGACAGAATGAATGTTTTTGGAAAGATTTAAGCAATCTTATTTTCAAATTGATTGAATAATTTACGTTTTAATCACTCTGAATTGAAAGGTGTTTTCTATATAGAAGATCGACTCGGAAGCATACTAGGTGGTTTTAATGTATTGATCTCTTTTATATGTATCGATACCCTAAAGATTGAATTAACACATTTTATACAAATAAATTGTCTCCATTGGTCAAAGGTGTCAGATAGTAGTAAACGGGGAGTATTCAACGAACGAGTGTGGTTTTAACGACCTTGACTACCCATTAGGGTCTTCGCGGTCGGTAAGAGGGTATTCATGATAGATAAAATAATCCAACGTTTCGAACCTATCAAACTTATTTACAGTATTATATAAGTATTACCATTTTAAGATGTTTTTATATTTTTTTCACAGGTTATAAGAGTCAACTGAAACATTTTTATGACCTTAAAAAAGGAATTGTCTATCAAGGTTCTTAATTTCATTTCTGACAGTACAAAACTAAATATTTATAATCAACATCCTATTTTATTTAATTAAATCTTCCGTCGTTTGGATTCGAGCGTCCATGATGAGTCTTTTGTAGACGAAACGCGCGTCTTGCGTAAATACAAGATTTAGTCCTTGTATCTATGATGAATTTATTTATAAAATTTTGTTTATCCTGTACTATGTACATCTCTACTATATCTAAGTTAATTCAAACACTTCATTTCTATCTACACTAGGTTAAGCTCACATAATTATTTCTACTATAGGCTAGCCAAAAAGAAGAAAAAAAATACATTTTCAGAAGAGAAGAATTTATCTGTTTTTTGCTCATAGTAATGGTTTAAAAATAATAAAATGAATTAAAAATTGAAAAAACAAAATAAAAATTAAATGATTACTCCTACCTAATGTTTTAAAATCTCTTCGTTATGTGATTTACTGAACAATGCATTACAATAAAGAATAAAATCAATGGTCACAATGCTTTATCTCGTTTTATCATAACGACATTACACAAAATTCTTCCGTTGTTCACACAACGACAAAATATTAATAAGGACCACACTAGATATAAAATGATTCCGTAAAGCGATTTTATCTTTAATCATAATACATTCTTCTTTTTAATCTACATTATGTTTTGAAGTGAAATTCGAGATTTGTTTAAATTTTAAAACTACAAGAAAATGTAGGCGGCTTATGTTATATTATAGACATTAAGATACATGTGCATACAGTAGAGACAGAATATTTATCGACATTTTTTAAAATAAATTATATAACATGAGAGTATGTCAAGTCATGTTTTTGTAATACATGTATCGTTTTTTCAAGGAATTTCGGTTTATCTAAGCATGATGACGATGACCGGAAAATGCAAAACTTATATACACCCATAAACAATTTAAGTTTCTTAAAACTAGCGGGTTGGTATTTGTAAGGAGAAACATTGCCAAAAATTGTTTTGGAACTCTAAATTCACTGAAGGTCACTGAACAAATGGGAAAGGCTGGGTTACGGGAAGTCCTAACAAACTGGATTTCGAATGGTGTCTCAATATTTGTTGTCTTCTTTTGGGTGTTTTAAGTGATTCAGACAATAAAGTCTTTTCACCTTTTGCCGACACCAATTGTTTTAACTTGAGAATCAGATTTTAATTGTAGAAGGCGTTGAGTTCTAATTAATGATATACATTATCAATCATTAATCAATCAATACTTCGTTTCAAAACTTTACCGAACAGTGTTAGATTCAAAATTGTTTATATACTTATCTTTAAATATTTTGTAAAAGGGCAGGATATTGTTTATTGTTTCTTCATTTTCCCACGTGAAATTGTATTTCCTTACTATTATTGCAATTTATTTCCATTTAATTAAATAGTTCGATCAAATGAAATATCATTTATTGAAATTTTAAAACTAGGAAGGAATTTTAAAAGGTGTACAAGTAACAACTTCTGTGTTTGCAGTTCCAGGATCGTATGATTTCTTCAGACTAATTCTGTTATCTAAAGAAGGCGTAGAATTCCAATTTCCTGATTGCCATAATTGTATCTGTATATATGTCATTTTAGGTATTGAATGCTAGATAAATAAATTTAAAAGCATATCTTTTCAACATTTGGACGTGGACGTGTCAAAAGATCTAATCACATTGTTGAATGGTAACTGCATTTAAAGGATCGATAACATATGGTAGTTTACATGTTATATACACCTTTGTTAGGACTTCCAACGCTTAACTTACAAGCAACTCACTTTGGTACTCTTGCAAGTACAAAATTTACAACTTGAAAAGACATATTCACGCAGTTGGTTCATTAGTTATGAATACTTTTCAATTGTTATGGAATTTTTGATTTTTCTCCAAGCTTTAAGTGTTTGATTCTTAATAAAATTCAGGAATTGAGACTAAGATCATTTTTTGAAACTACAAGTATATAGTTTTTTTTTCCATTGATCTTCTTTAACCTTTTGTCATTACGTTTTTTATTTTCATAGGTATTTATGTATCCCTGTCTTTTAAATGTTTGGGTATGGGCATTATCGATGAAGGTACATTCGGAAAAGTGCGTCGAATTCATCAAATTCATAAAAAAATTCTATTTCATTAACTTTTGTTTTTATTTGAAAGCTAACTTGAAAAAAGGTGTTTATGATGTAAAATGAGATTTCATCATCGGATCGAATTGAATTTCGATCAATTTTTACAAGTGTCATATTTTGATACAGCTTTAGTGGTTTCAGCTTCTTTAATTTTTCTTTTACCACTCCTGTAGTTAGAACTAGATTTCCTCTTCGATCGAATTGAATGTTATTCATTTTTTACAAGCGTCATATTTTGATACAGCTTTAGTGGTTTCAGCTTCTTTAATTCTTCTTTTGAAACTCTTGTAATTAGTATCAAATGAATAAAGTACATATAAAATGGAAGAAGAACACAGTTGGTTTTCATTCTAATATTATTAAAGTAAGATCACAAAAATACTGACCTCAGAGAAAAATTAAAAACGGAAAGTCCCTACTCAAATGACAAAATCAAAAGCTCAAACACATCAATCGAATGAACAATAATTACAACTGTAATATTTCTGACTTGGTACAGGCATTTTCTTGTAGAAATTGGTAGATTTAAACGGGTCTTACAATTCGCTAAACCTCTCAGTAGTATGACAGTCAATTCAAATATGTCAATGATGTTAGTTTAAGGAAATTTTTATTTTTAATCAGAGTGGTTGTCAGTGACAAAGTATGCTTAATCCATTTTTTTTTCGAAACAAGATATGTGCGTTGTTACGCGAAAAAGAAAGTAAAATCCGAATTTTGTAAAAAAAAATACAATGTACCTACGCAAGGCAGTATTTTCATAATAATATAATTTTGAACAGGTGACTGAGGCAACAAATTGGTTGAACTTCAAGTGATGAAAATCCAAAAATCCAAATATTTATTTTAAAATTAATAAGCTTAACTTGAAATACAAGTTAGGTTGTTATTTTGAAAAACTAAAACAAAAAATAATCCGGATACACAAAGAATATGAATTTCCAGTACAATTTTGTTGTTGAAAAGGTTATATAAAAACTCATCAACGATACCAGTCTTAAATAGTATTAAAAAAGTATACATGATCTGATCTATATGAGAAAAAGACGGGACTATTTCATATGTGGGTTGTTCTATTTTGCGAATGATGTGTTACATCACTTTATCATATATATATATATATTAACCGGAGAAAGCCCTTGGTTTCTAATTTTATAGTTACTCTTTTCTGGCATTAAAATATATTGTTTAGTTGAAATCATTAAAATATTTTGTGTAAGTTTATAAAAAAAGATAGTGTCTCGATTACATATCAATGGTTGATGTTTATAAAGATTTTCATTCCCATAAACGTTTCAAATAAATAAAAAAAAAAACTCAATTCTGTCCCATCTTTGAAATCTACATATTAAATGATCGGTTAACCTTGTTTGACCCAATTTTTCGAATGTTTAGGTTTTCATAGCTCTTATTGCTTTGGTTTGACATGCTTACTGTTTGTACTTGAGCCATATTGACGAGTCTGCATGTAGACAGTTTTTGATGAGTTTTAAAATAATTTTGTTATAAAGCACTTGACATGGACTACGGTATTTATTTCAATTCAGCGTTGTTAAAATGATTATAATGTAATATTTGCTACTGGGCCGGGCATAACGCAGTAATAGGCAATGTCATTTAAAACAATCTCTCAAAAGGTTTTCATTTTTTTTTATTATATCTGATAGATTGGAGTTCAAACTGGTGTATCGTTATAGTATAGTCCAATGTAATTACAGCTCCTTAAAAGGCTAAACCTTGTCTTATCATCAATGAGATTAACGTTAACTTTGTATACAATTATGAGGTGTTGTTTTTGTAGACATGCTGCTGATTTCTTTTTACCATTTATCGATTCCTTACATCATTTGTGCAATGCATTCCATTTTTGTCTACCCACATGGTCTCAAATCATACATAATTGTCTGCTATTTGGTCGGGTTGTTGTCTCTTTATTCCCATTTTCATTTTCAATTTTATAAGACTGTGAGCGTTTTGAAAGGTGAATAAAGCAAACGTTGGAGAAAAATTGTATAGAAATTCGTATAATGCATTTCTTTCAGATAAGATATATGAAAATATGTTCTTTAAGAAAATAGAATACATGCTTGTAAATGTCTGCTCTGACGAAAATATGATACGTACTTTTTATAGTTATAGCGAACTGTCACTAGGAAAAGAAGAATAACTACAACAGCTCCTAATACAATACCGACATAAGCACCGTTAGAAATACTATCGCCAGATATTTAAGATGAGTGTGCGGTCTGAAAATATACAACCTAGTACAAAATTTGAAAAGAGACACACTGGATGGTTTCCTCAAGAATGTTTCTGTTACTACTTTTCAATGTTTATAATATTTGATATATACAAATTCTACAGTGAATTAGAAAAAAAGGTAAAAATGAATGTAGTTTTGAAACAAAAACATATAAGCCATGCAATATATTGAATACGGACTTCAAAATAGAACGGTGTTTGAAAAAAAGAAAGTATAATTCAATAATGCTTTCCATATAACATGTATATAACATCGATAATATTTATTTAATAAGATTAGAAATGAACACAATGTTATTGATTTGTTTACGCATGTAATGAAAAAAAGAAGACAAAACATCGGTGTTGCAATCATAAAAACATAATATTCCAATAGTCACTCGTTTATTTTATGGATTTAATATTAGGATGCATCAAGTACTATCTTTGTTATTTTGAAACAAGTAAATGCATATATTGATCAATGAAAATTTAACTCCATGAGGGAAACATAGAACAAATGAATTTCGCGAATTTCTTTTGTATATACGATAGACTTTTTGTTTCTCGATTGAATTGTTTTCCATTCTGCATGTCGGGATCTTGTATAGCTGAATATACATTATAAGTTTAATTTATTTTTAAAGGTCGCGCTGTGGCCTTTATTGATAAGATCTATCTCATTTAAAGGTTGGTGGACAGTTGTCTCATTGGCAATCATACTACATCTTCTTAATGTTATATGTTTAACGCTTTACTTGCTGCTTTTTTTTTCGCATACAAACTTCAAAATCAATGTAATTATATGTTGACATATTTCATGGCATTGGTATGAGCGAAATACATTCTTTGCGATAAAACCATACCAAAACATGCAAGCATCCATAAGTGTGGTTTTCCCAATTCACTGTTGGCCAAAGAATAATTCTAACCTCTGTTATGTTATGTCTGGAAGTTGTTTCTTCCGTTAAGATGTAGGGTCGATTAGTAGATATGTTCTCTCACTCGATTGGTAGACGATTGAGACGTAAAATGGTCTAATGAAATACTTGTCACTGTTTTGTTAAAACTCGTGATACTGTCATTTTGATGAATATGAGTTGAATATGATTTGGTTGTCACATGTTCTAATAACATATACTTTACTGCAGTTGTGACTTTAAAATATGATATTTCAAGAGATGAAATAATATTTTTATAGTTTGAATCATCGTGGATGCATTTCTCATATTAGAGATAACAGTTTGAAAAACAACTTTTCGAAATCAAATGTATACATCTTCTACAAATCTAAAAATACTAAAATGATTCTAACCATATATATTGTTTTTCACCATTTTAATTATATCGTCAACATCTTCTTCTTTCTTAAAAACTTGAGTAAAAAAAACCAACAAAAGAATACTGGAAAATACCAACATACAGTTTTTGATCCATCCTAAGTAGTAAGATTTTTAGACTTCAACTCAGACAGATTTAGCTACACTTTCATACCGTTTTTAGTTTGATCACCTTGTCAACGTTTGTATCATATTGAGAAATTTCTAGTATGTTTTGTTCTTAGAAATCACAAAACAAAACATGAGTAGTTCTGGTAATGCAAAATTGATACCATTTAAATTATCACTATTACCAATTTGCATATAATAACAATGTATAACTTGAGTTTGGAACCATTCAAGTGTCCTCAAAGTAACGTTGCGATTGGCATATTTTAGAAACCACACGAAATATTATGAAATTTGACGTTGATTTAAAATCCACTTACAGTAGGTTCAACCTGAGATGCTTTTGTGCGTTACTGAATAGTTTGTTTTAATTATTACTTACGACATGTTTCACAAATCTGTCCATAGCAGTTTGGGTTTTCGCAAATCATTTCTATTTGTAGTACGAGTCTAAAAAGAACGAACGCAATGTACAATATATATACATGAAGAAAGTTACGAATGATAGAAACAGAAAATCGAGAAATTAAGATTGACGTCTGCAACCAATATAAGAAGGCTGAGCTAAACCTGTAATTATATTGGTAAGCTTGATTATTTGATAACGTCCAACCAAATTATAATATATAATGTACACAAGTTAAACTTCGCCTGTTTATAATATTTCCATATGTCAAAAAAAAAAATGCTTGAGCACATGTACTGATACAAACAAAGCAAACCAAACCTTTACCTTGCTACCATTAGGATAACAGCTGTAACAAGTAAACATTTCCCTGACTTCGATTTTAATTATTTCTACAATGCGTTCAAAATGGCTGGTTTATTACAAAAATACTTTTAATTGATGTTAATAAAGAGGCAACACTGTTTTATTGATATTCTAATATCAAGAATCAAATTTAAATATACAAACCAAATGAAGTAAATAGATTAGAACCACACAGACTCTAGCCATATGATTATCCGGGTAAATATCTGGTTATGTCGCACTGTTCGTATGATGTCATAAGAGTCCGCATAACACTGGTAGTAGAGAAATATGTTTCTTACATCGACGTTGAAAAAAAAGAACTGCAATTTTTTTTTTAAATCTTCAGTTGATAGATACAAAATAATTTAGATGCTCTTACTTGCATTGTCGTTTTTTTTTTACACTTTATTGTTTCTGTTGTTTCGTTGTTGTCCTCTTATATTTGATATGTTTCCCTCAGTTTTAGTTTTTTAACCAGGATTTGTTTTCACTCAATCGATTTGTGTCATTCGATTAGCGGTATACTACTGTTGCATTTATTTAGACTGGAATTTTGCCCATTTGTAGTATGTGATCAATATTTGATAACATGTTCTTTTCCATATCGGACATGACATCATCCCTTGGAATGTGACTTTTGATTATATGGGATAGGACATACAGGTATATATGAATACGGCGTAAACTGACACATATATGAACCTCTAGGTAGAAGTTCACGGGACATCCTGAAATTCGAAAAATTACAGTATGGTTCTTCAAGACTTGTATTATATTATCTTACAATAGATTATACCTGAAATTTGCAGGTTCTGCCTTAATGATGATTCCTTTGTTTGTTGGAGTCCTATTACCGGGCAGTTCACATAATTTAAAATCTGGCAGTCCTATAGTACTTTGTTCATTTCGAATACCAATGGTAAATTGTGTGATGTTAGGCCACTATAAAAAAATCAAAATAAACACAATATAATTTAACAAAGCTAGAAAATGTCGTTCTCCTTTTTATTTTGTGCATTAATGGAAATATGAAAGACCGTACTTTCACCTATAATAGTTAATCTTATAAATTGTGACTTGGGTGGAGAGTTTTCTCGTGATTGAATTCATTGTGATCAATAATTGCATGGAATTTTTGCAAAGATATATTCGTATTCCAAATAAAGAAAATAAGGAAATGTTATATAATTGACTGACATACAAGTGGAAAGTACTTTCATTTGTTTCGATTTATCCGAGCATGTTCTTCAACAATTGGCATCATAGATACAAATATCTTGTTTTAAGTCATGAAACATATTTTTTTTCTGATGAACCGTATTGATAGTAAACAAAAGTAAACAAACGATGAAATTCTAATAATGCTAGAAGTTTTATTGGTTTCCAATTAGATGATTGAATCCATTGTGACGGACTTTTAAATGTTTTCATATGAAGCATCAAGCTGTATAATGGGTCCCCTTAACATAGAATAGTTCTTAATTTAAGGTTCAAACGAGAAAGTACATTCTTTTTTTTTTTTACATACATGCTGTTAACCGACCCCGGAAATCTAGTGAGAATCTGACAGGGTAAACTTATAGATCCTTCAAATAACCCTATTCTATGAGTTTATTAATTCAAAAATTATAATTAGATCTTTGAATATTTTTTTGGCATGATATTGATTTTGCTATTAGTAAGATAAAACCTAACTATTTGCTATTCTCATATACATATGCACATTCAGGGTTTTACATTATGTCAACACCTGTATCTTAGAATTGCATATAATGTTGTTTTTCCCTGACTGGTAACGACGTCTTTATACTATCAATTGGATGTTGGATGTGTCCTGTTAGATTTTTTAGTCTTAGTTGGATTTTTTTTATTAGTTCTGATAAACACATTACATCCTTCGATTACATTTACCATCGAATCTAGCGAACAAAGACTGCCATTTCTAGATATTTTAATATTAAAGAATGGAACAACCTTAACCACAGATATATATTATAAGATGGACACACACCAATACCTGAATTTTCATTCATGTCATTCTTCACATACGAAAAGAAACATTCCGTTTTGTCTAGCACGACGTGTATGTACAATTGTGAGTGATGAGTTCACGAAGGAATTACGTTTGAATGAACTAAAGGTGTTTTTGAAAGAACAAAACTATCCAAACCCACTAAAAGAAAAGGGAATAGAAAAGGCAAAAGCAATACCAATGACGGAACTCAGGTCCACAGCACGTAAAGAGAGTAATACAGAACTTATCCCGTTTGTTAGCACTCATAACCCGTACAATCCTGACATATTCAACGTCATAAAAGCAAATTTGCCAGTTTTACAAAAAACGAAAAAATTAAAAAAGCTTTTCCCTACAGAAAAATTCCTGAAAAGTAAAAGACAGCCTTTAAATCTTAAAAAGATTTTAACAAGGGATAAGTTTTATGACCCAAATGGAATACAATACAACGTTTCAAAATGTAATGACCCTAGATGTGGTTTTTGTGAATATATGGCAACCGGCCCGCAAATAACATTGAAAAACGGCCAAACCATTGTTCCAAATGCAGACATGAATTGCAAAACGGTAAACCTTATTTACTGTATTGTATGCAGCACTTGCAAGGAATGGTACATCGGACAGACTGGTAATTCAATTTGTCAAAGAGTTCGTGTTCACAGACAACAGATACGAGATCCATCCACACGAATGCAAGATGTGAGCGAACATTTCGAAACGTGCAGTAGTGGAAAATTTACCGTATATCCGTTCTATAAAATGAACGAATCGAACAAATATAAAAGACTGGCAAAGGAAGCACACTTTATAAAGGACTTTCAGCCAAAATTAAACGGATCTACGTAAACACGTTTGATTTATCTCCCCCTACCGTTATTGTAACGTAATAAACGTTACCAACGGCAGTGTCGTCAAGGACATTGTTAAAACGTCGCCTGAAGATTGCCAGAAGGCATGAAAGCGCTAGTGACAATATTTCACTGGCGTCAACGTGATGATCGTAACTGCAGTTACGATCATCCCAATATGGCGGACGAAAATTCAGGTAAATTTTATATTGCCAATTTCTCCACTTTAACAACTTACTTTCGGATACTTATTGTGTCAATCAAATTCTTTATAAGCATTACAATTGGATGTTTTTTTCCTAAATGACGGAAAAGCAAAGAGTAGAACGAAAATCGTGATACAAAAAAACACGATGATGATCGTAACTGCGTCTAGTGATGATCGTAACTTGGACTTGTTGTAATATAAAGATGATCGTAACTCAAAATTCACAATCCGTTTCTTCGTAAATAAATCATTATATTTAGCGGTCACGATATGTTGGTATTACTGAAAATAGTAAGATTTTAAAACTGAACAAATTGAGCGTTATTGGCCACCGTAAGTTGTCAAAGAAAAATGACATAAGGGGGAATATTCCGGTTAATTTGCAAATATTATCACAATTTTTTTTCTTTTGTGGAATTTAGTAGTAATGAAGGAAAAGCTTAAATTAATGGTAAACGCGTTCATAATAGTTTGAATAGATTCCACTTTATTTTGTGTTTTTAACTATAATTGCTTACTTATCCAAATCTAAAATAATTTACGATTTATTATACTTTACATTATTAATTTTCAGATGAAAACTTAATGTGCTATCACTGTTCCTTCATTTCAACTTGTCCTGATTAAATTCTTGTCCACACCATAAATACACATCCACAATCTGGAACATTCAGCATCAGACAGCGTGTGTTTGACGAAAATATTGGCAGGTTCGCTTACAAATCTATACACTTTTCAATTATACTTGGTAAACTGAAATCACACCTAGATGATGGATATTTAATCCATATTAACTGCCAATCAAGAAAGATATCATACAAAAGGAGAGCCCTATCTGACAAACCGGAAACAAACAAAATTGAAAATTCAGCAGTTGATGCCACTGAACAAACGGGTGATTCTGAAATTTACAAATTACTGCCTGGAGTTGTTAACATACTAAAAGATATGGGACGTTTTGATGATTTCCTATCCTTACTTCAATGTATTAGTGACGGGATAATAACTGACAACATTGCATTGCATTTACTTTTAGATGTAGGAAATTTCTATTCGAAAGATAGCGTAAGTGCTATTCGGTACAATGATGTTTCAATCGATTTTTGGATGACAGTTAATAAGCTTTTCAAAGCAAAGGGTGTAAATTTTTTTAGGGGATATAAAGCACATTGACTTATCTCTGATGATCATCCTGCAGACTTATGCCCCCAAAAATGCAGAATAAACTTCGCTGTTCCGTCTAAACAAACTATATCCAAACACTTTTCACAGTACAACATGGATGCGGGTAGTCCAGGTCTCCTCAACATTCCATTAGATGCTTTCGCGAGCACGAATAAAGGCAACGATGTGAAACTGTCTATTGACGGTAAGAAAGTTGCGATAGGGCTAGGAGAGTTAGGAGATGAAAACCTCGGAGGTCATGAGATGCAGCCCACCCTACAACAGCGCAAGGATAGACTCCACGCAGAAATAGATAATCTTAACAATTCAGCATCTCTTCTAAAGGATAAAATAAGTGATGGGATAGCACATTTCACAGAAATTGAAGAACAGTCAAAAAACGTTATGAAACAAAGTTTTTTAATATCAATCACTCATATGAGTAAAAGAATCAAGGAACTGCGAGAATTTGTAGTTAAACGTAAAATACATCTTCAAAATCTGATGAAAATGGTAGACGGGGATTGGAAGCAAAGTAAATTATCAGGTGAAATTAGTTACTGGCAAACTAAATTGATACAAGCTCAGTCTCATATAGGGGAATTATTAGAAAGCATCGACAAGCTAGGTTATGCTGTTGCATGCATTAATGGAACTTCAAACAATTATATACTTGGAACAAAAGGAACAATTTTGCTGCAACATCATTTGTAATGTATAAAGTATTGTATATATATATATATTTTCAATGATATTCAAATCAAATAAAATTTCCTTATGAATCAATTAAATTCGTAATCAAACATAACTTTAAACAACAAATTAATAGAACAAATACTTCTTTATATAGGACTTATATAATTATTTTAGATATAAAAGAACAAAGATAAATTCATCACATATAAGTATCTGCTGTAGAAATACTTGTAATCGATTATTTTAATATTGATGAATAAAAAGCTTGCAATAATTTTAAAAAGTGTCTGAGATACGGCGCGATATGTGACCACCCCTTTTTTACGAAAAAAAATCGATAACTCTAAACTAAATGTTTAATCAACACCAAAAATACACAGATCTTAATAGTAATGCAACTTGGAATTGTGTAAAGTTACTCAAAAAGTTTTAAAAAATCTCATTTTCCCCAAAAAGTATACAGAAGGTTTGATAATCATAAGAAATAACAGTGTTAAGTTTCATGATATAATAGAATAAGCGGTTCTCCAGTTTCGGTGCAACAAGTGGGCGCCGGACTAATAAACAGATGGACGGACGCCGGACATATGGGTACCATAATACGTCCCGCCTTTATTTTGAAATTAATAATATCTTAGTCGATTTATATTGAAAGAATGAAGCATTTTAGATAAAAATGTACAGTACCTGTGACCTGTTCCACACTTTTCATTGGCGTACTATTGTTGATAGGGACATCATTATCAACACTGACCCATCTGCCCCAAACAAATCAGGGAGGGATCCTTTTGCGTATAACATTATAAAGGGAGTTAGCTAAAATAAGGTAAAAATGGCTCAAGCCAAATTTGATCTCAGTTTTATGGTAATAAGTTTTGTGTATAAGTTACATATCATTAGTTTGAGGTTGAGAACGTCAGCTAATTCCTAAATGTACGGACGGACAAGTGTAACACTTAATGCCCCTCAAGTGTGACGGGGGCATACAAAAAAATTGCTGCACGAAAATTGTTTATTTTTAAGTGCAAATTTGGTTTGATTGGTATACACCATTCACTTTTTTAGATTTTAATAATATAAAGTTTCCAACAATACTGTACTGCGTACTGTGTTAGTTCTAATACTTCTTGAAAGTAGGCATTATGTATATAATTTTATTACATGGATACTTGGTTTCTTTTTTTTTTTCATAATGTATTTACCACACTAATTCGCTTCTTCGTTTAATCATCAAATCCATCAAACTTTTAAAAAAGAGCCATGAATTAGACGGAATCGGCAGTATAACTGATATAAATTTCAAATATCGCGCTGGGGGAATCAAAATCACTGTTATTTTTTTTATATACATTTAGTTCTTCTACTATGCGGTAGATCCCAGATACCTAGTTAGTATGTGTAACATTATTCTTACATACATAGCATTTATATTTGTTTAAGTTATTTTTAAATAGATCATTGCATAGAAAATGCAACTTTGGGATTTGGATATACGGCACAGTTTTTCTTCGTTTCTTTCGGCGTCTTCCTGTTTTAAAGTGGATTTGATTAAATGCAAAATTCAGATTTCTTATAAATGCATTTAGTTATGAGCATCAATAACCAGAAAAAACCATATCAATCAGTGTACCTCCTACGGATTAAGTATAAAGACATCATTCCTTGAAACTACGTACAAATATATAGTATTTTTTTTGTATTGATCTTATATCCCTTTTTGTTATTAGGTTCTTCATTTTCAATGGCATTTATATATAAAAAAAAAGATGTGGAATGATTGCCAATGAGACAACTCTCCACAAGAGACCAAATGACATAGAAATTAACAACTATAATAGATCACCAAATATACGGCCTCTAACAATAGGCAAAGCCCATATCGCATGATCAGCTACATGTATAAAAGACCCCGAAATAACAAATGTATTAAACAATTCAAACGAGAAAACTAACGGTCTAATTTATGTACAAAAATTAACAAAAAACAATATGTTACACATTAAAAACGACAAGCACTGAATTCCAAGCTCCCGACTAGGAACATGCACATTCATATAGAATGTAGCGGGGTTAAACTCTAACCTGGGACAGGGGTGTAACAGTACAACATAAGAACGAACTATAATCAAAGAACTGAAGTACTGAACATCAGAGGACCTCAAGTTATGTTGAATTATTGATAAATGACAGGTGTTTATATTATACCTGCCAGACAGATATGTTCACCATACAATATAGTACAAATAATATTATTTGCTATCATATCTGAGATACTGACTTGAACTAGGAAACTTAACTTTGTGAATAATCAATGATTACGTGGTCAAATGAGAACTGTTAGATTGGTATTATGACCATATAGTTGCACACATACAAAAATCGTTAGCGTATAACTTATAATAAAGAATCAACATAGCAAACAATTCTTCGAGTAGCTTTATAGTCACTCACTGAACTATGAAAAAGAGGTTCAAGATCGACAATCATATTAAAACAGATAAATTGCAATATTGGGGCTAAAGATACCAGATGAACAGCAAACTCATAAATCGAAAATAAACTTACAATTCCATGACTAAAACTGAAAAAGACATGCAGACAAATAAAAGTACACTAGAAACAACATAGAAAACTAAAGACTGAGCAACACGAACCCCACCAAAACCGTTGGGGGTGATCTCAGGTGCTCTGGATGGGTAAGCAGATTCTGCTCTACAAATGGCATTTATTAACAATGTTTGTACATCATACATGTAGTATCCAGGTCTTCTATTTTCTGAAACATTTAGCTTTTGGATCAATTGCTAATTAAATGGATGTTAACACAGCAAGAATACTATCCCTCATTCTAGAGTTTTGTTGCAGTCAACACAAACGTTTTAAATGTTCATAAATAGCTTCACTGAGTTATCTTGGTTTTATTGTTACACAGTCAATCATTTATATCAATCCATTATATTTAAAAAAAAAATCAGCAGCTATACATGTACATTGTAGGTTCTGTTTTCTAATTATTAAATGGTTCATTGTAAATATTACAATGTATTATATGTAGATAACCTTTCGCTAATGATGGTATTTTTGTTAATTGACTTTCACAACATCTGTAATTTTTTGGTGTATATCTTGAATTTCCGTTTGTACATTGATGTGGCCATTAGTTTTCTTGTATATATTGTTTAACATTTGTCATTTCATGGCTATTTCTAACTGATTTATGTATAGTTTCTTTCTGATTGTAAAAAAGTTGTATGGTAAGCTTTATTTCTTTTTCATCATTTTGTCTAGAGCTGGTATCTGATTACCAATCATACATGTCAAACCTCCCTTTTCGTTTCTTTTTTATGAATAATGACAACAGTTTGGTTTTAATTTTCATTTATGTATGTAAGGCAGCAATTCTACAGTAATGAATTTTACCTTTTGAAAACAATTTAAAGGATATGGTTAGAAAAACAAACCCCAACTCCAAGCTGAAATGACTTGAGAAATTCACTTTCAGTTTCTCGATGTCCAGCTTGGATGAAGCTATTTGAATATTATATAACGTTAAGGTCAGAAAAATGACAAATCATTATGCTAAAAAATGTCAATTCCTGTCAAACGTCATAAGGTTAAAAGTACACTGCTACAGTGGGTTACAAAACCAAACACTGAAGCTGACAATGACTTTATTGTTGGTCCTACATGCTCTGAAACATCACCTGTTAGTGATAAGAAATCTTCACATAGTCTGGTTAAGACCCATCATGGAAAAGACTTCTTGAGTTTTAAACACAGATAACATGAGGATTATATGGATTTACAATGGAGAAAAAAGACTTTCTTCTATCATGTCTATATCCAGACAATAACATTAGCAAACAAAAGGGTAACTTCCATGAGCATGATGACTGAGGACATCATTACAAGAGAAAACATCAATAGCATAATATTAGAAAAACACATAACAAATCAATTACAAACCAACCGCGAGCCGCAACAAAGTTACTGAGAAATGTCGAAAATCACGCGCTTACCACAGCGCTATCCAAAAATCCTGGGGAGAACACTGAGTAACAATATAAAACAGTATATATACATTTATAATCTCATTCCATTATTAATATTGGTCATTGTTGGTATATATTTATCTTTAAGTTTAACAATGTACTGTAATCTTCTAACAGATACTTAGTATTATGGTTATTGTGAAACCACTGATTCAAAGGACAAGTTTCACTTATTGCCCAAAATGGCCTAAAATATAAACTTTACCATAAAACTCCAAAAAGTTCACAATTTGGTTCGTAAATGGGTCTATTTCAAAAGACTTAACGCTCAATTAATCAGTTCTCTTCATAAAAGTACATTTTATGTTCCAAATTTGTCAAAATGTGATGATTTTGGACAATTTTCAGACCTGAAAGCTTTAAGTTAAGCCTTTAGGAATAAAGATTTGGCCGCCACCTACCATCAAAAATGTTTTGTAACCAAAAGAATCCAAATCTAATATATATAATTCATCAATATCATGAACATGAATATAAAAACTTTTTGGATCTTGGATGGCAGCCAAGGTTAATTATGTCAAAAACAATTAAAGTTTTACCATATACAATGTATATAGTTTTCACAATTATTCAATGGTTTTGTTGTGTATGATTTTCAAAAAGAAAAATAAAGATGGCAAGACCTGAACGAGGCCCCCTGATTTTTTTAAGTGACATATGAACAACAGAGTCAGTGTGGAGCCACTAAGCTAAACTGTCCGCTTTGCACCAGTCAATATAAATAAATGCCTAGGGTGGGAATCGAACCCACATACACCAACTTTGTTGTCCCTATGTTTTTAAATGAATAAAACATTGTCAAGAACAAATTTAAAAAAATGTATAAATGTGTTAAAATTTAATTATCAAGTTATACATGAAAATATAGGTTGATTTTCGGTGATTCAGATGACTACTTAGAATGTAGTCCCATAGGCTTCACTGTACAGCTACACGAATATACATCACATGGTAAAAGGTTTTCAATTGCTTAGGCAGATTTTTTGGGGGAGGAGGGAGCTGAAGGCACACCCTTTTCAAAGAGCTTCATGTATGGTAAATGCGTAGTCCTTTTTTTATATAGTTTTACCCAAAATGTTGAGTTGCTAGACCCCTCCGCCTTTAAAACTCCAGGATTCTTATCCGATTTGATATAAATCTAAACTGTTAACAATGTTGCTTAAGTAATAACAATTATGTTTGGGAATTAAAATAGATAGGTTCCTTTAAATGTAGCTGAACATTTTGTTTAAATTATCTAGAATATACATGATATACATGTACATGTGATTTTAATCGTGGACATTTTAAATCCCTGTTAACTAATGCGTGACTTGGGCTTCTGGTACAAATTAAAACATGGAATTATTCATCCAAACTCACAGAAAGATTCTTGAGATTTAAATTTCCACAGAATAATTATAAATTAACAATAAAAATTTAAACATTATGAACATTTAACATTTTGATAAAATAAAATAATACACTAACCCTTTGCAATGTTGCAGTTCAACTCTTAATCTGTTGCAGCTCAACTTTTAATCTGGGGTTCTGGAAAACTTTTAAAATATCTCTTGCAGTCATATGCACTGCAGCAGAACATTCAATTTATTTTCTCTCTGACGTAACCCTTCACCAATGTATATGCGCATCCATCGCTGTGGAAAAATCTTGTATAACCACCAAATTTTGAGCTTGTTTTTTTTTGTGGGAATGAACACTGTTGAATAGTTTTAAGTATTACATTTGTCTGTGGCAAATAAGAGTTATTAAAAAGAGAAACATTATTAAAAAGAAAACAATATTTGCACATTTAAATGGACATACATTTTTCACTATAATGATAGAGTGACACAATCCAAATTTTAAAATTATTTGGGTCTTTTTTTTTGTGTTAATAAGCACTGTACATGTATATATATACTATATATATCATGTGTATATAATAACATTCAGTTGAGCCATATTAATGTTATAGAACTGAAATCAATTTCGTGATGAACAGATCTTACATACAGACAGACAAGGGTAACTGTTACATTGAATGCCACCAATGGCTTAGCGAAAGGGGCATTAAAATTGTAATGACTAGTTGGGACTCATGAGAACAGCATTATTCATGCATTAGTAGTTCATAGCATACAATTTAAAGTACTCATGTATACGTGTAAACAAATGTCTAATTGCTAAAATTTTATATGAATAAGGTTATACAATTAAATACTGCTGTAGTGTATGATTAGCACATGTCATCAAATTATACAATACTTTTAGGAAGACTTATAAAAAAACAGGATAGTTACTCTATATTTATCATGTTTATATCTCCAAGACTGTAAGGATTCTCCCAATATATCTTTCGGCTAGTAAGTTAGGTACGGACTTACAGGCACTTGTTTCTGTCAATGAGGGGTTTATTATCAACACCTGTATGGAAAATCACAAAATTACTTGATTTTTTTGTACGGGTGTGGCTAGTAAAACCCACATTGACAGAAACAATACTCCAGTTCAGGGAAAGCTTGTTCGCGACCTAGAATTCTGAGTGGGTCAAGCGTTTAATTAAAATTCATGCGAGAGGATGCGAGATTTGGATGAACTGGGGGCAAAGTCATATATGGTACACATCAATATTTGGTGTTTAATAGGCGTTTATTAGGACGCCTGCCGCTTTTCCGTTTACTTGTGAAGTCGTCGAGTGTCATCCGTTTTTGGTTTGTTTATGTTTATGTGTAATAAAGTAAAATAAATAATATTTTGAAAAATTTCGGGACATAGTGTTTAAAAATAACGGGAGAAAATTGGAAAAGAAATTTGAAACTAGTTACTGCTTGCAAATAACCAAAAACGAAATGTTTGATAAAGAAGGAACGAGGTCCTTCAAGTCCATGGAAGCTGTTAAGAACTTTGAAGAAGTTTATGTGCAGAAATATATTTTTTTGTCGATTGAGAATAATTTCCAGAAACATACTGGCGTAATATTATGGCATTAATTGCCAAAACAGTACTAATCATACAATGGTGACACTACATAATTTATTCTCTTTAGCTTTTTTTCGGGAGAATATAGATCAACAACCTAAACCATGTTATTGTCATGTAAGACGGAGCTTTTTGAAAAGTTGTTGCTGACAGGTCATAACACATAGTCGTTATGAATGACATTATGCGATGCATAGAATTCAATAAAAAATAAACATCATGGCTTCATAAATGTTATGTTTTCAATATTGTATAAATAATCTGACCGTTAAACCTTGGTACATGCAGTATATATACGTTCCTTGTTCAAACCATAATAAAATAAGTTCCCATAAAATCAAACTGCTACAGATCGTCATATGGAATTAAAATCTTAGCAAAAAAGCCGCACCATCTTATAAGATATATACAATGTCTCTACTTTGACTGTTGCATTTTGAACAAACGAGTGAAAGTCCAGCGCAATGTAGAAAAAAATAGTTTCAACATTCATATATCATTATCATGATCTTGACCTGCATGGATATATATGCATTTAACTTTCCACAGAACGATTAAACAAAACGGTTATTGATGACTGCACGAAAATCTTTAACCTCAGACAAAACGTGAAATTAACTGTTCAGTAAAAACGAAGTCCATCTAGTAGTAAAATACGGAAAAATGAAAATAAATATTTGCAAAATTTTGACCTGGATACTGGATATTGGACATAAAGAAGCTTCTGTCCCAATTTCCCGAAATTCCATTATGTTTGACAACGATTTTGATGTAAAACAAAACTTTAACCACAGACTGAACCTAAAAGCTGAATTAGTCGGCGTGAATGCTGACGACGGAACCTAGCATCGCTAAGTATCGCTTTCGCGAAGCTTGTCAAAAAGAAGGATGTATGTCAAAAGATCCAAGTAGGCAGCTATTTCACTCATAAATCTTAAAGACCTCCTTGCTTTCGACAAGACGACAATAATTGTTTTCTTTTTGTCTAGGGGGGGGGGGGGGGGGGTCTTTTTTCTATAGTAATTGTAGTAGAACAAAAAAAAATCGCATTTAGTATCATTTTCTACCTACTAACGTGAATTTTCTGACACAAAAATAAATATACGAAAAAACTATATAGATATAGGAAGATGTGGTGTGAGTGCCAATGAGACAACTCTCCATACAAATAACAATTTAAAAAGTAAACCATTATAGGTTAAAGTACGGCCTTCAACACGGAGCCTTGGCTCACACCGAACAACAAGCTATAAAGGGCCCCAAAATTACTAGTGTAAAACCATTCAAACGGGAAAACCAACGGTCTAATCTATATAAACAAAACGAGAAACGAGAAACACGTATATATTACATAAACAAACGACAACTACTGTACATCAGATTCCTGACTTAGGACAGGTGCAAACATTTGCAGAGGGATTAAACGTTTTAATGGATCCAAACCTTCTCCCTTTTTCTGAAACAATAGCATAACATCACAACAAAGAAAAACATACGATAAAATATCAATTGGCAGACTTAACTCAATCAAAAAACGTATGATTAAACAATGAACGAATAAATTTGATCTGCGATATCTGAATACAAATGCACAGTTAATAAAATATTAGAGACAAACATTCATGACCAAAAAGCTAACAAACAAATTCAAACACAGGACATGACTGAGAAATATTTAACCAATCAATGTTCACTTTAGAAAAAACCGGTTTTTTTATAATCTTGAAGTTTATACAAATGTTGTAAGAATAAGTGAAAAATTGAAGATATTACAAATAATCAAAGCTGGTGTACAGACAAGATCCATATAAATAAAAAATAACAAAAAAGCATTATAAACAGTATCAACAGGTCGAATTAACAAGAAAATACGATTTGGGAGTACTCGCAGTTACTGACAGCTAGTTAAAAGCCAAAACCAATTAATAATAAAAAATCATGCATCAGAGACTAAAATCGACTAAAACACATCACAGGTATTTAGTATTTTAACGTCATTAATAGTCAAAGAAGACATGACTTGTGCAATGCCAAAAATAAATGTATCGACAGGTAGTAGTATAGTGAAGAGCGACTTCTATAGAAATAAAAGTTAACGTGTCTGTGTCTCTATACATCTCGCCTCAAAAGATAATGAAATTTAGTTATGTTTTAATTTGCTAATGACAATATCAATATTAGTGCCAATGTGAACTATATTCAGAGATCTTATTACAATATTGGTACGATAACCCTTACTTATAAGTTTGTTTAAAGGTTCGATGAGTTTACAAGGATCACATAGTGATTTCCTCGCTTTAAGTACAATATTACCATAAAATTTAGGATGTGGAATACCATTTTTAATAAGCTTTCTACAGGTATAACCAAATTTACTAATCAAATCTTTGTATCTATGAAAGAATTTAGTAAAAGTTTTAAGTAATTTATGGTATCGAAATCCCTGACACAACAATTTACCAGTGATGCATTGATTACGTTCGTTAAAATCTATGACATCAGAACACACACGGGCAAACCGAACGAGTTGCGATATATAAACACCGTATGATGGAGCCAAAGGCACATCGCCGTCTAAAAAAGGAAAATTAACAATAGGAAATGAAAAATCGTCTCTTTTGTCGTAAATTTTAGTGTGAAGTTTCCCGTTTGAAATTGAAATGTCTAAATCTAGAAAAGGACAACTGCTGCTGTTTATGTTAGATTTAGTTAAAGTAAGTTCGTTTGGGTAAATTTCTGAAGTATATTTAGAGAACTCTGGATTATTCAACGAAAAAATATCATCCAGATAACGGTAGGTATTTTTGAATGTATCAACCAAATGTAACAATGATGGGTCTTTACTGAGTTTGGTCATAAACTGAGATTCATAGCAATATAGAAATAAATCTGCTATTAAAGGGGCACAGTTGGTGCCCATAGGAATACCTACTACCTGACGATACACTTTATCGCCGAAACGTACATAAATGTTATCAAGCAGAAAGTTTAAAGCTTCAATCATATCCTCACATTTCCAGTAAGTGTATCTAGCATACTTTCCTTTTTCGTTACAGAAAAAGGCCTTAAACGAGTTATAGCAAATAAAATTACAATGAGATTTTTCGAAAGACCATTTTATCAAATACAAAAACTTTTTCTTTATAAGATTGTGTGGAAGTGTAGTGTACAGAGTAGAAAAATCATAACTGTCAACAGAATTGTAAGGACCATTGAAAGCATGTATTTTATCTAAAACCTCTAAAGAATTTTTAACACTCCAAAAATAATTAATACCATTATTTTCATAAGCTTTATTACAAAAGTTAATAACCAGTTCTTTGATAGTAGTAAGGGAGGTGGTTAGAAGCACTGATAGATTAGTAGTAGAACACTTACTGGAAGCGGAGATGAAACGGAATTTAAATGGTTTTTTGTGTAATTTCGGTAACCAGTACATGGTAGGGACTTTCAAATGTTCGGAAGATGCTTTAAGCTGGGCAGTGGCAGTGGTATGCTTGTTAACGATTTGACTCTCTGTGGTGCGCACTGACCTGAATGTAGAGGAATTGATAATTTCGTTTTGAAGAACTTTCGTGTAGTATATGCGTCACACCACCACTACATTATTTGCTGCCTTGTCTGCCGGTACGAACACAAACCGCTCTGCGAGTACCTTGAGTTTGTTTTTTATTCTAGAAATGGGTATATCATGGTTCCTATTATTAATTTCAGAATTGTTTTCTAAATGAGATATTCGAATATCAACCGTATTCATAATTTTATTCAAATAACTGTCTAAAGATTTTTTATCGGATTTTTCACGTTTGCACCAATTTTTACAATAGGCAGACAGAGCGTCTTTAATGACCTGACGACACTGTTTCCAATCTATTGTAGATGGAGTACGGTATTTCGGTCCTTTCTTTAGAAAAGTTATGACTTCACGGTCATCGACGATGTTGAGGTCTCCTGTGATAACATGACCATAGGGAACATATTTAAAACTAGATGTTTCGCAATCTCAAGTGGAAGGAACATTATTTTCTATATTGACGTCTGTTGTAATTGACGTATAATTGAAAATCAAATTTCTGCTCGTTTTTTTATAAGAATACGAAATAATGGGTTGTTCTATATTATCAAAATATGGAGGTATTAAGCTATAGACAGAAGAGTCATTGAATATGCTAGACAAATTAATAAAATCAATACCTCTATTTATATATTTTAATTTGAGAAAATGTCGTTTATGATTTTCAGGTTTATCAATAATAGGAAAAAGCCTGTGATGACAAAAGGCTGTAATAATACGGGTGTATTCATAAAATGGGCTAAAAAAAGAAATTTTATCACACTCCAGAAAAATAGCATATAATTTACTTATAGGTATCTGACCCAGTTTGCATAATACTTGATGTCTGCCATTATTCTTTATTATAGATAACAGATCAGCAAGTGTATAATTTATACGATGTTTAATACGTTGATTACGGTTCTTGCGTTTACCATGAGACCTATTATTTCTAAGTCGTTTATCAACAATATTAATGACATCGATATGAGTTTTAGATATGTTCCCCTGCCCTAATATTTTATCATTTAGACCGAGAGGATAAGCTGTTTGAAGTCTTTTTATCCAAAACAATTCGCGAACTTCGCGTGATTTTTCAAATTGCTTGTGCGATTCTCCTGGTTGTTTTTGAACGGTTTCGAGCGGTTGGAATTTTATATATTTCAGATTATGATTATGCTTATCTAAATGCTGATATACTAAACTTTTGAATTTTTTGGGTCTACGAAAGCGGTAGAGATGTTCTTGATTTCTTCTGAAATACTCTCGTCCCGTCTGTCCCACATATTGAATACCACACTTAGGTTGGGTTCAAGTTACCACATATATTAGGGTTTGAGTTTTTCAGGTACATGTAATATCACAGGAAAAGGAGAGCGAAAAGGTTCTCCCGTTCACTGTTGACCTTATAGTATTTTGAGAAGTTAATTTAAAACAGGTTAGTCATTTTTTGGCATTGCACGGGAAAATTTGTGGATATCCACGTGCATTTTTGTTAAATAATCTGGCTGTAGTGGCATTACCAATACGTTTATTTATGCACGTAGATAACCTAGAAGTTGTGTTGTTGATAATATTTTTTCCATTCCGTAAAATCATGATTATTTAATAGGGGTATAGGATCAATACAAAAGACCGGAGGTTGTAACATTGAATGAGGATCACAGTTACGGAATAGGGAGTAATTAGGAGTGCAGTAAAGAACTCTTACAAAAACTGTAATAAAAGGCCCGACGTATGGACTTAAATATAACAAAACTGACATGTATAACAAACACAGGGCAAAAACAGTGGTTGTAAGAAATCAAATAAAAACCATAGCAGGGGGCAATAATAAAAAAATAGCAGGCGTGGATGAGTATCAATACATCCCAACATCGTAAACAATAAAGATATAAACATGTGAAAGCTCTCTCACAGGTAAACAACCAATAACTGAAATATATAAGGGCATACACTACAAGCACGGGGACACATTCTACTGCATCCACACAGCACGAGTAACAAACCCTGCAGTAAATAGATATAGGAAGATGTGGTGTGAGTGCCAATGAGACAACTCTCCATACAAATAACAATTTAAAAAGTAAACCATTATAGGTTAAAGTACGGCCTTCAACACGGAGCCTTGGCTCACACCGAACAACAAGCTATAAAGGGCCCCAAAATTACTAGTGTAAAACCATTCAAACGGGAAAACCAACGGTCTAATCTATATAAACAAAACGAGAAACGAGAAACACGTATATATTACATAAACAAACGACAACTACTGTACATCAGATTCCTGACTTAGGACAGGTGCAAACATTTGCAGTGGGATTAAACGTTTTAATGGATCCAAACCTTCTCCCTTTTTCTGAAACAATTATAGCATAACATCACAACAAAGAAAAACATACGATAAAATATCAATTATATATATATATGTGTGAAAATTTACTTTCTGAAGATACAACAAAAAAATATAAAGATTTTTTTTTTCTGTTTAAGATCTTTAATAAATCTCATTGAAATTAACTAGTCTAAGATATTCTGTATACAATATTATGTATGCTTCGCAATATATCAAAATAAAATGCTGAACGACCCAGATCCTCCTCCTTTCAAAAATTGTCAATATCCGATGCATTTGAATTAAGCACAAACAATTTATGTAAATACACGCATTCAACCAGGGCTAGCATTTTGAACATATATTTTAATGGTACCTAACTGTCAGAACATGATTACGATTATTAAGGGTATATTAATTGTGTCTAACTGTCGCCTGGTGAGATTAATAGTTTAAGGTAAAACTATATGATACCATATGGCCTAGGTGTTGATTGACTTTTATTTTTATGACCTAAGATCAGTTCCTCAGATATGGTAATGAAATAGCACCCGAACCTTCTTGAATATAGAGTGACGATCTGCTAAGTGAACATCACAGTATGAATCCGTCCATTTTTGCGTGAAGGTAACACTCAAAGTCAGGTGACATATATCAAACCGTTCCTTTTTTAATTAAGATGTCAAAATAGTCTGTTTTAATATGTCAGTGGAATCTTCAGCTTTAGTATGTAACAAACTTTGTATTTATAAACGATATAAAGTAGTATTTGGTATTGAAAGATACTTAGAGTTTCATTGTAATGTATCTATATTTACAAAATTGCGTAGCGGCACACTTAGATTAAATGTTGAAGTTGGTCGTTATCTGAATAATCAAAGAGAAAATAGAATTTGTATATGTTACAATATGAAGGTTTTGGAGGACGAATATCATTTTGTTTAATCATGTCCAACGTATAATAGATCTGTGCGTATAGAATTTTATATTTATTCTACTGTTCTCGGCAAAATCGTCACAAGTTAGATAATTTATTCTAAATCTCTGACAGTAAAACTATGCATTTATTCAAATGCAGCCGCTTGGAAAATTAGATCACATATAATGTCATAATATTATTGTATACTCTGTAACTTCTGTTCTCTGCTGCCTTTTGATTTTCATATGTTGTATATATTTTCGTTTGCCATGTGAAAATAAAGTATGCATTAATCTTACTACAGTTATAACAACGCCGATCTGATAAATCAATAAACTGATAATGCCCCCAGTTTATCAAATCTCGTATCTAATTAGTCGATAACTCAAAATCACGATCGATCTTGCACATGCGCATTGTTTCCCTGAACTAGAGTATTGCCTATGTACCGCCACTTACATGTATGGTAATTCAGTATTATAAAATGTGATTTACACAGACTCTGTCACTGTAAAGTAAGACGAAGATTCTATGAATATGACATAATATAAACAATAAAATCAACCAATAATTACATATAACTTACATATTCAAAGTCATTACAAATTCGCAATTTTCATTCCAGTTTTTACAAGGGACATAATTTACATATACTAATGCAACAAACTTAGTCGGAGAAGGAACGGAAATCCGAAACAGTATCTTAAAAAAAAGAAAATAGTTCCTCTTGTGTGTGTCTCATTGGCGGACCCAGGGGGCGGGGCGGGGTTGGCACCCCCTTTTTTTTTGCCGATCAATGAATTTGAATGGGGACATATATAGTTGGAACCCCCCTCCTTTTTGTCCTGGGTTGGGAACCCCCCTTTTTTAAATGGCTGGATGCGCCCCTGTTGAAGGTTACAAGAGCGCAATTATTGGTAATGCATTTTCCATAGGGTACCACTGGTGTTCCGTATTTTTTTTCTCGAAGACTACACAAACTAGGGGAAAATGAGTAGCAGTTCCTGTTACTGGAAATGCCAGTGTTGCAGGGTCATGCGGCTCAAATTGCAGTTGAAAAAGATCATCTATTATTTACGCTTATGAAAAAGGCATATTTTTAAAGGCTCCAACGTGCAGAAATGGAGGATATTTTCTATACTTCGTAAGATGTGAATATGATTTTCGACAATTTTTAAACCTAATTGGATAAGCTTTCGATTAATTGTAATTCCAATCCTGTATCACCCTATCAGAACGCAGGCACTTGTCTCAGAATTTTTTTCCTATATACCTTCATATAACAGTGTTGAATTGTAGCGTTTTAATGACTTAATTAGTTCAAATAGGACCTACTCCTTTGTTCTTTTATTTCACATTTGACACATTAATGATTACAACTTGTTGGGACTAGAAAGTATTGATAATTACAAAGAAAAAAGATTGGTATGACATAATAATAATGTATGGCGCTGTTTCCAGTGTTGTGGTTAATTGAATAAAACCATCTGTGGAATTGTCTTCAAATTATTACTGTCATTAATCTTGTAATCATGCAGTCATTCTCAGCTTAGTGGTTTCATTCCGAATCTCGGGATTAATGTGAAGTCTTTTATAAAGGTAACGAAGACAGATACAGAAAAAAGGGGCGTAATTCATGTAAAGGTTAAAACAAAACGTTGAGAATAGCGAAACTATTTTTTGAAGATTCAACCTAAAAAAATGTTTACTATCTTAAAGGAGAGGAGGGGGATTTCAGAAGGATGAGAAGTGTGCTTCAGCTGATACACACACAAAACAATCGGAATCATGAACTTATCAGATATATGTAGAACGATGCATAGTAAGGAATGTAAGTACAATTATTTTGCACAATAATTTGATAATTTTGCCGGTAATAGCATTTTTATCTTACCGGGAATAGCACAATTCCAACTTAGCAGATGTATCCATTTGTCTATTTCGGAGATCCTGAATTCCAATTACGGGATAGCAGTACAGCAGAGGAGCTATTAATGATATTTAATAGCTATATATTAGAGGATTCCATTACAATGCACTTCTGATACTAGCAATCACCAATTGACTATTATTATTTTTTAAGTCACCACCAACTTAAAAAAACACCCAGATAAGACTGTGAGTGAAGCAAAGAATGAAGTCATATTCAAATTTTAATATATACACCCTCTATTTATGCAGTTTTTGAGTGGATGCTGCTATGGATGATATGTGTTTCCATGGTAACACCTGAAGTAAACAACACTTGACGATAGTAATTTAAATTTTGCATTAGCTTTTATGTATTTTCTTATCGGTTATAAAACAATATTCAGGACATCTAAGCTCTTAAACTGCAATATTCTGCAAATAAAAAATCCGTTTCCAAGGAAAAAATTGGTTGCTATGGTGATAAAACTAAAGAAAATCACACGCATTTTCTATTTAATTTGGTAAAGTACCCAAACTTCATAACTACTGTGCTAACTATTCTGTACACATTTGGACTTTTCTGAAAAACACCAGAGAAAATTTGATAATTTCGCAAAAAAAAACAATTTCAGAAAAGTTGAAAATATACATTTTTGGCACAATTTTTCAAAACATTTACAAATTTGGCTGACATGCAATCTTCACTAAAATGAAGCTTAAACCAAGTTGTATCAATGTTACATGTAAACATAAATGGAAAATGCATGATTTTATTCATACTCAGGCTCTGAATTGTGTGTGTAAAAAATGTATGTGATTTTTGTGTCCGTTACCAAGGCAACCACTCATATTTCCCCACTCAAAATAATTTTTTGAGCAGTTTTCACTTACTTCTTCTACTAAGCCAATTATAGATAAAAATCTGGAACCCTCATATATCACATGTATACAAATGGAAGTTTTTAACGTCCTTGACTGGCTATACAGCCCTTGTACGGTCGGTCACATGTACATGTATATGGCACTCTGCCTGGTTCTTATAAAGAGCTGTACTTAAAACTTGAAACTGTTATCAGACTTATTTACTGTCATAACTGATTCAGTCTCTAACCAACCTCAATTCATATATCATTAAAAAAGACATTTTTTTGTAGTTCTCAAATTAATGTCCCAATATTATTGGCTTTTCTAATTGATAACCCAAATGCAATCAAAGTTTAATAAAATGTTAGGATGAACCAAATTCTTAAAAAATTATATAGTATAAGAGAACAAAAACTAACATTTCGGCATTTTTTCATTAGTAAAGGGGCATTACTCTAGAACAGTAAAAGTGATGCCACCAAAATTCTTATTTGATCTAGAATGATAAAAGCCAGAATTTAAACTGTATCTGTGTTTTGTATTGATTAGCATTGTGTATAAGTTTCATAAACACTAGAACACACCCGCATTTAGAACTTGGTAACGTTGAAAGTACGTAAACTGTAAGTTGTATGGGGAGAATGTTTGTTAATTTTTTTTTTTGTCTGGAGAATTTCAGAAAAGATATCAAAATTCAAAGGCACTTGGAGACAGGACAATTTGTTTAAGCCCTCTCCCTTTTTTCCAAAGTCCGTTATTTTTTTGTTTTCTTTTAAATTACATTACTTTCGCGTTTCTGTATACTATGAACATACGTAAACTATAAATACATTGTATTTACTATGAACTATCTATTTCAAGTTTCTTCTCCACGGCGATCAATACTTTATTATAAAGAGAGTGTCTATCGACGCGAAAAACATTGTCAAAAAGGTTCAAAATTCATATATAAAAGGGACTTGGAGACAGAACAATTTTTTAAGCCTTCACCCTTTTTCCAAAGTCCGTTAATTTTTTGTTTTTTGTTCAATTCCATTATTTTCGCGATTCTCTATATACTAAGACCATACGTACAATGTATACTATGAATAAGGTGTACTTGCTATTAACTATCAATTTCACGTTTCTTCTCAACGGAGATCACTTCTACATTATAAAGAGAATCTCTATCAACGCAAAAATATATAAAGAGTCTCTATCAACGCAAAAATATATAGAGTCTCTATCAACGCGAAAATTATTCTCCGAGAGTACTCTTAAAAACATTCTGATAACGGAAACAATATCCGGACGCCTTTTTTTATTTCGATTTTCTACTAAAAAAAACCCTGATCAAATAGTCATAAAAATAGATGACAAATGTCACTATACATGGTACCACAGAGGCAAAATGATTAATTTATTTTGAAAGGAAAAGAAGCGACTCACAAAATGAAGTCTTCTCGTTTGATAGTATATATTTGTTATAGAAATTTTGTTATTTGAAACCAATTTAGTTAAACATACGGACATATTATGGTATATCATAATAACCTTCCTTTACGATGGGTTGGTGGGGAGGGGGAGGGATAGAAAGAATATCACAATAAAAAACGAACTTCACTTGCGAGAGATCTTTCAAAGATTAAACGTTCATCTATATATGATTGTTAAAGTTAAAATTTGGTGGATTGTTGCTTGATGTACGGTAGCAAATATGTTATGCCTATTTAGAGCAAATATAATTTATTTATTAATTTTGTTGATTTAATTTCATTGTTTGCAAAGTAAATTATTATTTTGCACTAATATACTGTAGTGATGACTATTTCGGGACTAAAGTTCAATGAAGGATAAAAATAACTTATTTTACATAGTTTTTTCACTGATCCCCCCTCCCCTGTTAACTTAATTTGGGAAAAATGATTGACCAATATGAATATACGTAAAAATCACTGTCAAATAACCATAACTTGTAGCAGTTCAACCACTCCTCCACCCTCAAACTATTTGATTTAAGTTGTTTATTTTACATTGATCTTACGATGTTGTCTCTTATCTTTAAGGTAATAATGTATCAAGGATTCAGGGTATTGCAGGTACAGCTTTCTGTAAATGTTGTTTCTGGACTTTTTTGTTATCGTTTCTCTGTAATTGATTCTCTGTTTTAGATGAATAAGTGACGATACTATCGTTTCATTGCTGCCTTATTGACGTATAATCTACATCTCCCGTTTGGTGTACTTTTTAAATGTGTAAAAAAAATCAAAACTGAATTGGTTATTGAGTATAGATAGCTGGCCTGTCTTTTCCTCAAAAATGTGCTTAGAGGAGGATGAACCGAGAAGTGATTAACCTTAATTTAAACTGAAGAAAAAAAAATCTTTCTCTTTTCAATCCTTAACTCACCCTCTTTCCTCCAAATTTTGTTTTCTACAGTATGGATTTTTGTAGACATGGCGCATTGAAGTCCGATTGATTTGCTGCTTATCCCCCTTAAATATGAGCCCCATCAAATTCGATCCTACTCACTAAAAAGGCCTACTTATATCTAATCAGTCGTAATAAATTCCATTGGCCTGATGTAAAAAGTTAGATCACCCTCTTGGAGCTTTATTGACCTTCTTTCACATCTTCATCACCCACTAGGGTTACATTACATAAGAACTATTATCTTTTCATTGCCAGTTAATTTTCTAAAACGTTTGAGAGATTATGCACTTGACAAAGGATGTATCAATGCATTTTCTTCAATATACAGACTAGTTGGTAATATTTGTGATGTAGCTCTTTTCCGTCTTTTCAACCCAGTAAGATCGGAACCTTTACACGAGGAAAGAGGAAATTCCTTTCTGTTCACTTTACCAATAGAGGAATTGATGCAATAATTATCTGCAACGTTCTTCATTACAAGGAGGTAACATTTAAAATTCCTATTTATTTTCAAAATCAGTCTGTTCCTATTGTATCCTACAGTTACACCAAAACCATTGCACCTAAAGTATTTAACTATAAACAAGCATTGCAGGACCTTGACTTAGAACAATACCTAAAAAACCCTCCGACATGTGAATGTTCCCACTCGCCTTATAACTACAGCCCCTCTGGTCATGTTATAACTGGGGATCTAAACGAAATTTAACATGAAAATCTCCGAAAGGTGATATCTCATGGTCCTAAGTGTAGAGATCCCCAACACATCAATTGGAATCATAACTTCAAAATAATTATGGATTCCATTGAGTTCTTATAACGTGACTCTGTACTTTAAAAGAGCCCGTCAGTATATGATTGTTCTATAATATGTCAATATGATATTTTTCTATTATGAATAAGAAAATACATTGAAAAACAAACGTCAAAATTATTCAATCGCGCAGTGGAATGAACTATTTGTGGATTCTTATAAATTCCATAGAACTTTTTGACTTTTTTAAATCAAGGTCTATTTCTGAAATTAATTCTTACATACTTTTGATTTTTAACCCTGTATGCTAACATTGCTTATGTGAAATTTTAAAATTGTTTGTATAAACATTGAACGACAAAAATATGTGACGTTTAAAATTTTCTGACGTCATACACGCTAATCAATGAATATGTTTGTAGATGTTTTTGTGTTCTGTTAAATTTTTCCTTTTAAAATTGTTACACGATGATGACTGATGTTCCCTTATTTGGTTATTTTATTTATTATGTCTGTTAAGTAAATTGTAAACATAACGGAATAGTATGAGATTGTCAAACAAGGGAGAGGTTTGGCGCTATAAAACCAGGTTTAATCCACCATTTTCTACATTTGAAAATGCCTGTACCAAGTCAGGATATGACAGTTCTTGTCTATTCTTTTTTATGTGTTTTGTCATTTGATTTTGCCATGTGATTATGGCCTTTCCGACTAGATTTTCCTCTGAGTTCAGTATTTTTGTGATTTTACTTTTTTTCCATTGAGTCAAAAACTGATCCAAATCATTAATATTATTAAATATTTTATTTTAAGCACCACCCTTTGATTTGAAAGCATATGTTTAAGGATGAAATCGTCAAAAATAGTATTTAGTCTTGTTACACTCGGTAATTTTTTTTTTAATTTTATGAAATTACCCACCTTTCAAAATTTCATGGTCCGCCCCTAAAGGTCAGAGTTATTTTGAACTGTACAGTGCTGGATCCAGAAATTTTGATAAGTGGGAGCCAACTGACTGATTAAGAAGGGCCCCGGTCTGGTAGGGCTTCTGTGATTCCCTATATGATCATCAAAGTTTCCCCTACTCCCTGGACGGTATTCCGCAATCCATGGATCCTAGGAAGTTTCTTGTAGGGTAAAGAAAGGGGGAAATACGACATTGGTAAGTTTTAAATTAATAACTTTTTTATATTTAGACTTTATCTTAAATTGCAATTTGATGGTAGGTTTTTTTTTTGTCGTTTCTATTCCCAATTTTTATTTACATGTAATTAGTGACGATTAAGACTTTGACTTTTGACTACTTTCAAATCGATGTATGAAAAAAAATCATAACTGAAAGGGTTATTGAATTTTAATTAATTACTTTTGAATTTCTTTCCCTCAATGATATGCTTAGAGAGAGATGAACCGAAGAAGATGTTATATTACCTAAATTTAAAATGTTAGATAAACAGAAAATACGTTTCTCTTCAAATTTTTTACTCCCCCAACTCCTACTGTAATAATTTTAAAGACACGTTCATTCAAATGAAGTCTGATTGATCTCAAGCTGATCCTTAAATATGATCCTCATGAAAATTCGATCCAAAAATAGTCACTTTATACAGGCGCAAACCCTGTTGAAACAGAACAAAAGAATCGAAGCGTTTTGTTAGAGAAGGCGATAAATGCTTACTGTAATGTTTACTATAGTGACAACCTTTTTAAAAGTTAATAGAAACAAATAAAATGACAATTTTCTTCTCAATTTCGAATGGATTTATTTTAAAAACACCATTTGCATAAGTTTTCAATTTATCTAGTACATAGTAAAGCAGAAAAACTAGATATCAAGTCGACGACATGGGTATCTTTCAAGTTGAATGTAGAAAATGCATAACCTCCGATTAATTTTTTTTTTACCACGGACGGAAAACATATCAATCTATTAGTTCAGTAATTTCGTGTCTGCCCTTCCATTATGTTACTCAAGAAAAATTCCAAAAAATGGGTAACAATTGTATCGAAAAGAGAAAATCGAGTGCACCTTTTTATGTTAGGGCGTGTTTGAGTTGAACATTTTATCTTGATAACACACAAAGCAAGAATATTTCATACATCGTCTCGCTTCAGATTCTATCATTTTCTCTATATCAAAGCCACAGGTTGACTTTATAACATAAAAAAGTCACAGTACAAAAAGATAAAATAAATGGGTCACGTGAAATACCTATCTAATGAATCACAAAAAACAGAGTAGGTGTGTTCAAATAGCTATTTTTTTATCAAAAGAACTTGCGACAGTCTTTTAAGTTGGATGATGAAAATACATATCTTCTAAAAAATATAATTTTGTGTGTGTGATAACTAGGGTTTATAGTTTTCAACCACTAAAAAAATCTAGTCTGCCCTTCCACGAAATATTTAAGTAGAATTATTTTAAATGTTTATGAATTTTTGAAAATTCCACCTGACAACCGATCAGACAACAGTTTTAAGTTGAATTAATGCAGACAAGATCATTAACTCATGCTCATTAGCTAGTTGATACATTTGTCTTTTAAAATACAACTGACATATAAGGATCGTAATGGTGCAATGTGGATAAACTTATCGGTTTCCAAGAGCAAAAATGACACTTTTGATCGGTTAGATTGTCACATAATACATGTAATATGCATCCTAGGCTAGTCGAATCGATGGTGAAGGGGTATTCAGAAAACAAAACAAATATCATATAATAAATCAAATAATACGCTTTACTGAAATGAAGAGAAATACATCGGAATGAAAAATTTGAGTTTATCTGGATGGAAAATTCCGAGATCTTGACCTATTTGGTCAAATGAATATTTTTTTTTATTTATATATTATTATTAATCAAACATTTGTTTGATCGAGAGTTAGTGTGTAAGAGCTCGTTGTGTATAAAGGGACGTTATTATTCACCTTAATATGTGAAAAATTCTGCAGCTGAAGTTTTTTTTTCGGAACTGCTTGTTTTGTCATTGCCAATAATTGCCATGAAACAACAGAAACATGCAAAAATAATTCATTTCTCCTTCTTTGAGTCGTACATTATTGTATTCTTGTAGAAAAAAGCTCCGATCTATATCTTTACTCGAAAAAAAACCCCCAAAATACTAAAATAATACATTTGTCAGTACTAACTGATATTTTTAACATTAGTATTTGGTATTGCAATATGTAATACAGTATGTATGTGAGTCATGTAAATAGCCATGCAGTTTTGCGAACTCATGAACTCTTTATAAAGTTAATGTTATTTTTTATGGACTAAACAGTTATATATAGTCAATCTTCTGAAAATTTCCAGTTTCATCAACAAGCGAAATATCATAGTTATACCGTCATATATTATGTGTTCATAATGATAAATACATATTTTAAAAAACCCTGTATACGAACATATATCAAGCAGATAACATTTAGGACGGATTCCATCATTATTGTATGTATGAATTATACATTTTAAGCAGATTACCAGAAAAAAATACGGTGTATAGGAATATATTTACAGTAGCAGATTCTAAAACTAAAGCTGCTGTAGAATTTTACCCGTCTTAAAGCGGGCTGCTGTTCTGTTGATTCATTCGTTTTTGTGGGCACCAATTTTTATATAAGTGGTTTACGAAAAAATAAACCGGATCGATAAGTGATTTCGTGTTTTTGCAAAAGTCTGCATACAACCTGATAGCAGAAACTGTGTTGAACGTTTGAAATCGTAGTTACCCTTTAACGACGAAAACCACCAACATTGGTATATAACGAATTATTATGAATTCACAGTTTTGTTATATAAAGTATGTATTTGTGATACTGAATGATAAAACCAATAGAAGTATACTGCTGTTCAAAATTCATAAATCGATTTTAGAAAAAAGCAACCAAATCCGAGTTACAAACTAAAATTGATAGAAACACATCAATTATTAGAGAAGAACTACACAACAGAAACACAACGTTAAAGTTTAACACCCACAGAAACGAACTTAATATAACAATGGTAGTTTTTCCCTGACTTGTTACAAAGTTTTAAGAAAAAAATGTTGAGTTTATCCTAGTTTTGTGGCTAGCCAAACCTTCCACTTTTATGGCATTTTTAAATATAACATTTTTATAACAACATTACATGACAGGACTACAATACAAATAAATGGGAGAACATAAGGACAGAAACAGACGAATAATAGCTATCAAAAGGTACCAGGCTTATAATTTAATACACTAGAGAGGTTTAGCAAACGTCCGTGTGCATGAACGCATACGTGTAGAACAGAAGTACACGTACCCGTAAGTTTTTATTATGCCACGTTGTGTTTAGCAAAGTCGTACGTATACGTGTACGTGTAAAAGACGTAATGCAAAATATTATCTCATTGGTTGAAAGCAAAGAACAGTTGCCAATAAATGTCTTTGTTATATATGTTTGATAACTATGGCGGAAAACTTGAAAGTGTTAGCAGCTTTAGAAGACTCCGATGAATTACTGCTTTTGTCATTATGTAAAGAGGAAAAGGGCAATTTTCCAGGTATAGAAGTTGAAAAACTTACAAATGAACAGTGTCGATCTTTTTTAGATTTGAAAAAGATGATATCGAAATTCTTCGTCGCGCCCTGCGTATACCAGAGAAAGTTGTTTGTAGTAATCGCACCACGGCAAGGGGTATTGATGGACTTTGCATGGTATTACGACGACTTGCCTACCCTTGTCGCCTTGAAGATCTAGAATATATATTTGGCAGATCAAAAACAGAACTTTCTCTCATCATCAATGAAGTTCTCGATTACATACATGACAATCATTGTCATCTTCTTTCAGACTTCAACATGAGTTGGCTCTCACAAGAGTGTTTAGAACGTTTTGCAGGTGCGGTGTTCGATCGTGATGGGCCTTTAGATAGCTGCTGGGGTTTTATCGACGGTACTGTTAGACCAATATGCAGACCCCAGGAAAACCAAAGACTTGTGTTTAATGGCCACAAAAAGTCACATGCCTTGAAATTTCAAAGCATTGTTGCCCCTAATGGGATAATCTCAAAATTGTTTGGTCCCATAGAAGGACGTCGACATGACGCAGGAAAGTGACATTTTAGCACAAATGAGGGTCAATATGACAACTCCACAGGGGCGAATATTTTGCATCTATGGTGACCCGGCATATCCCATGACTGATGGATATATAATTGCACCATTCAGAGGCGGAGTTATCTCCAGGAATCAAATGATTTTCAACAAAAGAATGTCAGCAGTACGCATTTGTGTGGAGTGGGCTATTGGGAAAGTTTTGTCACTATTTGCATTTCTAGACTACAAGAAAAATCTAAAGTTATATCTGCAACCCGTGGGAAAGTATTACAAAGTAGCAGTTCTGTTGACAAATTGCCATACCTGTCTTTATGGCAGTGAAACCGGGATATTTTTCGATGTATCACCACCAACATTAGAGGAATACCTATTGGGTTGACAATTTTCCCAATGTTTCCAGATGGCAAATAATTATCGTTATTGCTTTTTAATCATTTTGACGTTTCATTGAAGAGCTGATAAAAATTAAATATTAAGTTTGTCTTAAATTTGTTAAATAGTTTTAAAAAAAACCCAAACAATATCATATACTTGTTGCCTTTTGTGTTCTTTGTATATTCCTAAAGATGACATATAGTTTACTTTTGCGGCAACTCTTAAAAATGAGATGTTTCAGCCATATTTAATTGTACCTTGTCTGATCCTGACTTTTGTGCTGACCAAGTTTTGTTACTGACAACACTTTTAGGCTAATGACACATTACTGATAATACCCTTAGGCTAGTGCCAAATTAATGACAACACCCCTAGGCTAGTGACATGTTACTGACAACAACCCATGGCTAGTGAATGCCACATTACTGACAACACACCTAGATTAGTGACAAGTAATGTGTGAAATGCGGAGGGGTCTTACTTTAGCAAGAAGCAGAACCTCATTACCCTTACAGAACAACAAATATCATTCCTGTTTTTCATGCTCCTTGATTTCCATTTGTTTTTTAAATTAGTTTAATACGTATTGAAAATAAAAAAAAAATGTACGATTGCCAATGAGACAACTCTCCACAAGAGACCAAAATGACACAGAAAACAATTAACAATTATAGGTCACTGTTCGGTCTTCAACAATGAGCAAAGCCCCTACCGC